>OU342741.1:171978405-172625081 GCA_910589775.1 Avena eriantha | reverse complement strand
GTAGCACCTATTCACCCCCCTCTAGGTGCCCATACGATCCATTTCAGCTAGTTACACGGTTTAAACAGTTTGAAACCATTGAGTGTTGAAATAAACAAATCTATGAGTCCCTGACGTACAGTAACCACCGCCAACGACGGACGGAACATTTCAGAAGTTCATGTACAAGTCTACTAAATAATCACAACATATCCATGTGCAAAATACTTGTTACATGTCCAGAAAATCGAGCATCATCAATGGATGGGCAGTTTGCAGTTGCATGTGTGGCTAGAGGAAATCGACTATTGTGTCCAGTTTCACTACTTCTTCCATATTGTCTATGTATGTAACAGTTTAGGTGTGCCTATTCAGCCGCTGCAATATCTTTGAATCTTGATCACCTGCTGCTGCTGCTCTAGTGGCAACGAACTCAGTTGCTCAGATGTCAGTTGTAAGACCTGCTGCAGAAGAGCTAACACATCGTCCGGAGTGAGCTGCACATCACAATCAGGGTTGGAATTGTGAGCACATGAAAGTTGTAAGTCTAGAAGGACAGTAAATTGTGAGCACATCACAACTAACAAGGACAAGCAAAATAACCACACAAATGTAAAAGGGAAACTGCATACCTGATACGCTGATATTATTGTCGGAATCATATTTCTCCACACTCCAAAGCTCCAAGCTCTAATGAATTTAAATAATAGGAAACACATTACTACTTATACAGCAAGAATAGAAATAGAACTTATACGACATCCTCTGTTTTTACCTTGTGCAAGCTCCTCATACTTGTGTAAATCTGCAATTGTTTGTCGTACATCAATTTTGTTGGGTGATGATCTTAACCAACTCTGTCCGCAGAACAGTGCTTCGACCATCTTTGGCGACAATGAGCTTCTTTGTGGATTAATTACTCTACGGCCGGTGCTAAAGCTAGCTTCAGAAGCAATTGTTGAAACTGGAATAGCTAAGACATTCTTCGCAAATTTAGATAATGTTGGATATTTCTTTTGTCGCCTTCTCCACCAAGTTAGAATAGAGAAATCATCTGTATCCTTCTCACAAACTTCTGCCAAATATATAGCCAATTCTGTATTTGCTGCCTTACTTTCAATGACTTGCAAATGTTCCTTAAAACCGGACGCCCATAGCTTCCTCGGATTCTCAGCACAATCTTCAAGATCGATTTCAAGTGGAACATGAGAAACCTCACTATTACTTGGAGCTAACTCAGCTTCAGCGTACCACTCAAACAACATTGTCAAACTATCTTCAACCTTCTTTGTGAAGATTTTTGCTTTCTCTCGGTCATAAATATTGGAAAAGCCATATTCCAAAAATTTAACTTTGTACCGAGGATCAAAAATAACAGCAATAAATAGTAGTGGGTTCAATATATCATTATTATCCCAATACTTTTCAAATTTCAGCTTCATATTTTCTGCCATTGATGCTAGGCCAGGTTCTTCCTTTTTTTCCACAAATCAGTTGTGTTATCTTGTTATTCATCAGCAAGACATCGTGAAAGAAGGCAGTTGATGTGACATTTAGTTGTCCGCAGAATCGGACTGTCACATTGTAGAAAAGTTTGAAGGAAGAAATCAATTTTCGGGCTTCCAACCAGTCATTAGCAGTGGGAGGACCACCAACTCTAGAAAAGTATGGTGTAAAGTATTTGCATTCTTCACCTAATCTTTTGAAAGCTTTTTCAAAGGGGACCGTATCCTCGAGCATAAGGTAAGTGGAGTTCCACCTTGTGTCAACATCTAGCGAAAAGAGACCCCTCTCTCCAATCTTCTCATTCTTCACACATTTCTTAAATAGTCTTAACCTTCCTGAGGATGATTTTACAAATAGAAGGGCAGTTCTAATCTTTGCAACCGATGGATTACTACATTCCCAACCCTTTTTCACCACCAGATTCATGATGTGGCAACAGCACCTCACATGCAAGAACCGATTGCTGCATATTGTTGATGGCCAATGTTCGGTAGCAGGTTTCAAATACCCGATTGCAGTATTATTTGAGGATTGAAAGGGCATGTATGCCCCATGTGTGGTTTTGGTAATTAATGACAATCCCTATGGACTAATGTGCAAATTGAGTTTCACTTATAGGTTTGTCCATTGGTATCGCTTGGACCATGTGTTGGTTTCAAGGATGAAAAAGAAGAAGCATCGTCCAAGGGCTTTGTGCCTATTGGAATCAAGTAGAAGAAGAAGAAGATCAAGTATGCCTTGAAGAAGAAGAAGATGGAGTTCCTCATGGCTTTCTTCAAGTCATCATCATCATCAAGATTTGTTGTGCAAGCTCACGGTGCGCCATCTCTAGAAGATATCATGCTTGGAGCTTGCCATCCTCAGCGTTCATGGAGTGATGAAGACAAGGTCAAAGAAGTGGTTTTCCCATGGAGTATGGGGGAGCCATTCGCAAGTCTTCTTCAAGCAAGAGCAAGCAAGAGCAATCAAGAAAGGTGTCCATCTTGAAGGTGACAAGATCGTCTACATCAAGCTCAAGTGGGATGCTCAAGGCAAAGGTATGATCTTGATAGGGTGTCTATTTTACCGGTCTCGTGTAGTGTTGGGAGACCGGGTTTAGGATAGATAGCCGTAGTATCAAGAGGGGCTCTCGAGTGGGTGACTCGTTCGTATCTTTCGGAGAGAGCTCAAACCTTTGCATACATAGCATCATCTTTCTTGGTTGTTCTTTGGTTCTTGTCCATGTGAGGATCTAGAGCTTGTGGTTATCTTCATAACAAGCTCTAGTTCATCAAAAATGGATTTCCCATGCATATCTTATTGCGTTTTTGATCTTGCGGGTTTTTCGGCTCCACACCTTGGATTCTACACGTCGTTATCTTTCCAACAAAATTGGTTTCATCTCGTTTGGAGTTCGGATGCAAAAGTTGTGGCATTTCTGGTTCTGAAGTTTCTCTGACCGGAAGTACCGGCCAGACGCCGGAAGTACCGCTCAGGCAGAAATGCCGACGGTAGTACCGGTGTTAATTCCGGCCCAACTTCCGGTGAACCCATTTTTGGTTCTGTTCTCTCTCTGCCTGGTTAGCGCTATTTGACGGAACTTGGATCGGATTTTCAGGCGGTAGTACTGCTAGGACATTCTCGCCACCGGTAGTTCCGGCGAAGCGGCGGTAGTACCGGCCAGGCTCGCGTTTGTGTTCTTTCTCTCGCTGTTTTCTGACCGTTGGCTAGGTGCCACCGGTAGTACCGGCCACCCACCGGTACTACCGGCCGTGCGCGATTCTGTGGGTAACAGGCAGATCGGGGAGCCCTTTAAAAGGAGCTCCCCTTTCCCCTTCGGCCCTATCACTTGTTCTTCTCGGTTTTTGGCTTTCTCTCTCCTCCATTGTTGACCTTGAAGAGCTTGCCCTCTCCCCTTTCCCCTCCTATGATTCTTGCATCTTTTGAGGGATTTGAGAGAGGAGATCTAGATCTACAAGCCCCACCAAGAAAAATCCCTTCTTTGTGAAGGAATCCTTGGGATCTAGATCTTGGAGAGTTTTGTGTTCTCCTCTTGTGTTCTTCCTCCCTTATTCTCCAATAGATTTTGTAGCTTTGGTGGAATTTGAGAGTGAAGGACTTGCCCTTTGCATTTGCTGCATAGGTTTGAGTTCTCCTCGGAGATTCGGCGAGTTCAAGCCCTTGGGCTTGTTTCTCTTGGGTTCTTGGAACCCTAGACGGTTGTGTGGTTGGATACTTGACCTTTTGTGGTCTTGTAGCCTTTTGTGGCCTTGTTGCCTTTTGTGGCTTTGTAGCCTTTGTGGCATTGTTCTTGGGGCTCCAATTGAGTTGTGGAGGTTCCCCAAGCTTGTTGGCCTTTTGTGGCATTGTGGAGCCTTTGTGGTGTTTCTTGGGAGCCCTCCAATTGAGTTGTGGAGATTGCCCCAAGCCTTGTACGGGTTCGGTGACCGCCCTCAAGTGTCCCATAGTGGAACGTGAGTAGGCCTTTGTGGCGAGCTCACTGGAGAATAGGGTGAGCCTTTTGTGGCGTCGGTGAGTTGCGTGGCTTCGCATCCTTGGTGAGGCCTTGTGTGGCGTTGGGTGAGCATCGAGCCACCACACCTCGAGGTGAGCCATTTGTGGCGTTTGAAGTACATTGTGCCCTGCACCTCTCCAACGGAGACGTAGCTTCTTGGAAGTGAACTTCGGGAAACAAATCATCGTCTCCGCGTCCATAGGTTATCTCTCAACCGAGCCCTTTACCTATGCAATTTACATTGTGACAGTCTTCGTGCTTGAAGTACTATATCTTGCTATCACCTTGTTGCTTGTCTTCCTTAGCATAGGTTGTTTGTGCACTTAGTGAAACTAGTGGATATAGGTTTTGGCTTGATAAATTAAACGTTAAGTTTTATTCCGCATTTATTAGAGCCTAAACCGTAATTATTTAAAACGCCTATTCACCCCCCCTCTAGGCGACGTCCATTTCCCTTTCAAGGATGCATTATCAACAGTTAGGGCAAAAACTTGTCCTATGTCCCACTCTAGAAGACACTCCTCTATCATTCTGCCAAGAGTATCTCCTGCATGATCTGGCACGAAGCAAAAAATTCAACACCTTTCTCTCTAGCTCCCACTTATTATTATTCCAATGAGTAGTCAAACTCATGAAGTTTTGATTCTGAATGGATGTCCACGTGTCAGTCGTCAAACAGACACGCTGATCCCTCAAAGCCTCCTCCAACTTCATCTTTTCTTCCAAGTACAGATTCAAGCAATCCCTAGCAACTGTGTATTGAGATGGAGGTTCAAACTCTGGTTGAAGTATTTTTGAGTATTCCCTAAAGCCTTCACCTTCTACAGCGCTAAAAGGATATTCATCCATGATAATCATCTTAGCAAGACCTCGACGACAATTTTCAGCACTAAATCGATGATCTTGTAAAGACAATTTTCTTCGCTTATCATGGTCTGTGAATGGACAGCTAGAGCAATGGTATAACAAATGACCCCGCAATGTGCTTGTTCCATGGAAACCTCGGTCACATTGATATACCTGCTTGCAGAAAGCACAAATTGCCACCGGACCAGATTCGCTATCTTCCTGAGTAAAATATTCCCAAACATCTGAGCTTGTCCTAGAAGATCTTCTCTTTATCTTGACAGGCTTTTGAGATTTCATTGGAGAAGTATTCCCATGATTGCCTGCTCCATTTCTTACCCCTGTTGGTTTTGGAGACCTCATTCCTGTAGGTAATGGTGGTTGAGGTGATGACGTTGTTGAGTCCATATCCCTTTCCATAATAACATGGGCATGCGACTGGATAGGTGGGAATTCTAGAGGTTCATCGGGTTGAAGTTGGGAATTCTCGACTGGCTTAGAAGATTTTTTTGGCCTGAAACAAATATGAATTTAGACACAGAATTGTCTAAAGAGTCCATCATATACTGTATTATCTTAGAGCAAGAGCCACCTAACAAGTAGACTTACTGCAAAATGCAACCGTGGAAATAACTATTTTTTATATGTACACATGGATGTGATAATACAGAACATCGTCGCAGAAGAAGAAGCATAAATGTGGACATGTGTGGAAGAAGCATAAACGTAGGAAAACTTGGCCTATGGGATGTGGTGTATGTCACATACCCCGGTTGGTTTTGGGAACCTCATTCTTGTCCGAGCAGAAGTTGAGTCAAATTCACCTTCCCTTTTTATTAACTGATGGGCATGGGAGTTCTGGCCAAGTTGAAGTTGTGAATTCTCAACTTGCGTATAAGTATTAATGACCTGAAATAGAATATGGAAACGTTTAAAGGTCATACTGAAAGTACAAGAAACTAGCTGCTGAAAATCTCTGCCACGGGATAGACTGAGATGTCTACTATAGTTCAAAAATAACACACAGTTTGAAATGTGGATCATCAGAAAATACAGCAAATCTACAAGCCTACAGGCATCAAGCCTCCAGAAAACTCCGCAGCTTGCAACAACTACAGGAGTGTGGATCAGCAGGATCCCCTATCAAATTGATCTAACAACGACAAGAATGCATCTCAATTCTCAAACCACAATGCAACATTAGCTGTTTGTTCTTGTCAATAAGTTGCAAGGTGATGAAAAATATCCATTGCATTTGATCAAACTGAGCTCACTAACAAAACAAAACTTTTCTGACCATCCTAACGTTAGCTATTTGTTCCTGTCAATTCTATCTACATGACAGAGTCAGCGAAATTCTATCCAACTGAGCTCACTAACAAAACAAAACTTTTCTGACCATCCTAACGTAAAGAACCAATGTAGTTGCCCATCCCCATCATTTGGATCAGAGCCTTAGAGGTTGCAGACAGAAGATCACGAAACAAGCACCATATATATGTGGAAAGAGGACCCAATAGCACTCAAGTCCCATGTCCCGTTCACATGATCAAGCCTTGGCACCACCTCTACATTATTATTTTCCGGATCAGGCCACTACCCTCGCCTTGGCTGTTGGCTCCATGAATACAAGATGGAGAAAAGAGGAATTGTGGCATCAATCAATCAAGGGAGACCGGAGACAGACCTGAGGCGAGCAAAATCTCTTTCGATAATTTGTTGCCGCCTCGCCCTCGCCGCTGCCGTGGGACGGGGCACCCGACCCTTCTCCTCCATGACCACCGACGGCAACCTCCGCTTCCGCCGATGCCCCGGCCTCCAGCAACCTCTCAGCGCTGAGATCTGTCATGCCCCCCGCAGCCTCGGCGCCGACGCCTTCCGCCTCCACCGGCGGCGGTGCCCTCGCCTCCGCCGTTCCCTCTCGCTGGCGGCGGTGTGTGAGATGTGGTTCGATTCGTGTGATCTGATGCGGTTTGGCGATTTAGCTGGTTCCAATCCGCCTCAAACCGGCATAGTTATTTTTATTACGGTTTGGATGGTTTAACATGGAAAACCCGAGACAAACCGGTGAACTGGTGCGGTGCGGTTTGGGCTCGCGGTTTGCACAGTTTGAGATCAGACAACGCCCAGATTTAGCAAGACGTATCACCACGCAAGTCCACAACAGTACAAGCACTTGACACAGTTCCAGGAGCTAGGCTGCTAGTGCTAGCGCGCGCGAAGGAGGGAGGAAGCAAGGGCGGTGAACGCAACAGGGACTTGCGCTTTTGGGCCGCGCGCGCGTGCGTCCGCCTCTTTCTGGCGGTGCCTTTTTGCAGGAGAGGGACGCACGCGGCTGTCCTGTTCCGGACCTCCGGTACATGGATGGACGACGCAGACGTGAACCCGTGTTGTACGCTTTTGTTTCCCGCCGCTGGCCGGCTTCGCCCCGGGGCCAGGGGACGCGCGTCGGCGTGTGCGTGCGCACCTTATCGGCAGGATAACCGATCATTGCTATGCTTGGCCAGGCCGGTCGGTCCAGCCAACCAGCAGACAAGTGTGACCCGGTTCCGGTGGCGGTGCAATGGATGTAGGCATGTTGCGTAAGGCTAGTCCGGCGAGGCTGCTGGTGTGGTGGCGTGCGTAGGGACCGAGTAATGCTACATCTACCGATAACTTACACACAAAAATTCCTTTTGTATAAGCTGGTGTGGTGGTGTGCGTAGGGACCTAGCAACCTGGAGCGCGATGTGCACACTGACGCAAGTTGTTTTGGCTCCATCATGCTGCCGGTACGCATACCACTGCTATCGAGTTTCATCGCAACCGTTGGTTCACCAGTTCACCCAGATTGCTAGAACCTGAACCGCAGACCCGCAAATTCTTGGACAACATGTGCTAGACAGTAGTACTCTGTCTTTAGGCCTTGTTTACTTCTCTCGTACTACTATTCACAAGTGTATTCGTGAGGAGGAGGGATTATTGCAAATCGCTAAAATCCCCGGAGTCCGTTTATGACACAGGGATAATCCGGGAATATCCCCACATATCCTTATGTTTTTGTCTAGATTGAAAACTCTACTCTAAGGTAGAGTATTTTGGAAAGAGTATTGTAGAGGGTTGTAAGAGATAATTGGATAAAATTACCACAATTGGGGCTGTCGGGACGAGTCAGTACCGGTAATTTTTGCGAGTCAGTACCAGTTCTGAGTCATAGCGTTGCAAATTGCACTAAATTTCGTCTAACAGCGGTTTAACACGCTCTCTGACGGCTCGAACCCAACTGTAAGTGCTGAGTTGGCGGCACATGTCTAGGAGGAGCTGAGGTGGAAGTGGAGCCTGATACGTTGCAAACGTATCTATAATTTTTGATGTTTCATGCTTGATTTTATCTACTTTCTTATGTTTTATCCACACTTTGGAGTACTTTTTATACACTTTCTTGGACTAACCTATTAACAAGATGCCATAGTGCTAGTTGCCTGTTTTCTGCTGTTTTTGGTTCAAGGAAAGTCAGAAAATAAATATTCTCGGAATTGGACGGGACAAAAGCCAAAGTCAATAGTTCACCGAGGGGGCACGGAGCCAGAATACGAGACGGAGGAGGGCCAGGGCCTGGCCACACCATATGGTGGCGCGGGTGACCCCTGGCCGTGCCACCAGGTGGTGTGGCCCCCTAGCCGGCCACCGACCTTGCCTCTTCACCTATAAAATCCTCCTGATGCAAAAATCCTAAAAAGTCAAGCCTCTAGCCACGAAAAGTTCCGTAGCGCCGCCGCCACCGAAGGGGAGATTCGGGGGAGAGAAATTCTCTATTCCGGCACCGTGCCAGGACGAGGAAGTGCCCCGGAGCCATCTCCATCGATCTCCACCACCATCTCCATCGCCATTGTTGATTCCCATGATGATGAGGGAGTAGTTCTTCCTTGAGGCTAAGGGCTCCACCGGTTGCTATGTGTTCATCTCTCTCTATGCATGATCATATTGTGATCATGAGCTTTGTAATCAAGTAGATCTACCTTGCTACTCAAGTGCTTTAATAGATCTCTGCTCTCCCCATGTGTGTGAAGTTGAAAGTGTGCACACCATGGTGGCACTTAGGCTAGAGATTACAAATACTTGTTATGAGTTATATTTGGAGTTGGATGTTTGTATGAAATTGTGGTGTTTGTTGGAACCATCTAGAGCTCAAGGTGATAGTGTGGGGTTATCTAGATGAGAAAGGCTTACTTTGAGGTGTGTTGTTATAGCCCTACCATGGATTAAAGTGTCCAACCGGAGAGTAGTTCAGGGTAGTATCATGAAGATAATATATTTATATAAGAGTGTTCACTAGCGAAAGTATGATCTCTAGGCCTTGTTTCTAAATATTGAAACACCGTTTGCAACTAGATCGGTTACATGTTTGCTTACTTCTATCTTTATTTCAGTTTGCCTTTAGTCTCTTCCACGCCATCAAGCTATTTTCTAGCACTGTTTCCATTTATAATTATCCATACCACTTGTATTTCACTATCTCTTCGCCGAACTAGTGCACCTATACACCTGATAAGTGTATTGGGTGTGTTGGAGACACAAGAGACTTCTTGTATCTTGATTGCAGGGTTGCTAGAGAGGGGATACCTTTGACCACTTTCTCCCTGAGTTCATAAACCTTGGGTGATCCACTTAAGGGAAAACTTGCTGTTGTTCTACAAACCTCTGCACTTGGAGGCCCAACAACTATCTACAAGAATAGAAGTGCGTAGACATCAGGGCCCACCTGTCAGACATATCTTATGTCATTTTTTATTTTTCTCTTCTATTTTACTATTTACTACCAGTGGGTCCCACCCGTCAGCCTCCCTATTTTTCCCCATCCACCTTCTTCTTACTCCAATCGGCGTCGGCTGCAGTGGTGGCGGTTTGGTCGCCGTGATGGGGGCCGTTGGCGCGGGGTAGGATGGTGGTGGCGCCTGCCCGGGGAGGATCAGAAGAGGTCCCCGACAACAGCTAGACGTCGACATCAGCTGGACGGAGTATGGGCGAAAGCAGGTGCTCAGGGACGTGGTCGAGGCCCTCCGATGCCGGATCCTCGTCCTGGTCTGCGTGGCCGCGACGACGTCCATGGCAGCTGAACCCTAACCCTAACGGGGTGCGGGGATAGCGTGGCTCCGGATTGACGGGGCTGGAGGCGGTGAGGTCCTGCTATAGGGAGCCATGGGGCGGACCAGGAGCTCGAGTGGCCGAGCCCATTGAGGCGGTCGGGTCAGAGCAGGGCAGCGGCGGGCTCCAGCGCTTGCTGCAGAAGGAGATCGACGGGGAGCCAGAGTACAGTGGCGGCGTGCACATGGATTGGGGCGAGCTCGGGCACCGGCTGCACGCACATGGATGGGGGCGAGCTCGGGAACCGACGGCTCTCCGGCAGTGCACAAGTGGAGATTGGGGACGGACGGGGGAGCGAGCTCACGTATTACGTGTTTTCTTTTTTTCCTTTTTGGTGTTTATTTACTCCATGCCCACCGGAGAGTTAATTGGAGGAAGAAGAAGGTGGGTGGGGAAATAGGGAGGCTGACGGGTGGGACCCACTGGCGGTAAATGTAAATAGTAAAATAGAAGAGAAAAATAAAAATGACATAAGATATGTCTGACGGGTGGGTCCCACTTCCACCTCAGCTCCTCCTAGACACGTGCCGCTAACTCAGCACTTACAGCTAGGTCCGAGCCATCAGAAAGCGTGTTAAAATACTATTAGACGAAATTTAGTACAGTTTGCAACGCTATGACTCAGAACTGGTACTGACTCGTAAAAATTACCGAAAGTGGTACTGACTCGTCCCGACAACCCTAATTGTGGTAGTTTTATCCAATTAACTCAGATTGAAGAGTATTGGTTGAACACCAAATCACCGCATATTCCCAAAACTCTAGTGAGTAAAAATACGAGAGAAGTAAACTAGGCCTTAAACTCTTTTGACTTGCTCATGTCTACGCGGGGTCGCCATGATCCGGGTCATACACACACTAACACACGATTGCTGCATATATATATTTTTTGGACAAAGAGAAATCATGTGGAGATACCAATTACACCTAGGTTCTGCAACAACGCTCTACCCTAGCGGCATTACAGGTGCACACTGTCAAAAAAGAAAGCAGAATTACTATAAAAAGGAAAAGTCCTGCTACAATGACATATTCCTTAAAAACAGCAGTACTAACACCACCAAGACAGCACCAGAAAATCTAGCTTCTACAAAAGCAACGCCTCCAAGAAGGAAACAATGCACAAGCACCATCGTCGTCCATCATAGATCTTAGGTTTTCACACTGAAGAAAATCCTCACTCTCAAAACAATGCTTCAACAAGCAGACACAACCAATTAAGGTCAGGCCTTGAATTTTCACCCTGAAAGATAAGACTTTGGATTTCTCCTATGCAGTCGCCCCCACTTGCATGACGCTGCTCCAAGTCACGATCACCAAGCCAGTTCCTCATTATCACAAAGATTCTAACCACCATTGCTAGTCCTCATATCTCAACTTTCATGATATTCTCCGCTAGCACCATGGAACGAGAACGTGCCCCATGATATTAGCAGCCAACAGAACTTCGAAGCGCTCTCTGAAACCAAACGGCCAGAGTAAAACGCGGGTGTGCACGACCGAATCCAACCCGATCCAACAATCTCCAGACATGAATCATCCTGTGAAGTTCGCCGACGAAGCCTTCCGGAACACACCACTACAGCCACACCGATGGGTACATGCATCCAATAAGTCTTCATCTTGGCTGGCGCCAGGAGAAACCCTAGAACCGCCACCATTATTCACGTGACTGGAAAGCCCTCACGCTCCTAGTCGTCTCCTTGCCGCCGGATTGGCTGAAGAGGAATGAGGTAGTCCAGTGCAAGGTTGCAGATCACTGGCGTCCCAAGGACTGCCATAGACCACGTAGCACCGGTCCTGGCCAAGCCCATCTGGTCAGATCTGGGCTCACAACCTAGATCCCGACCCGATAGCGCAGATCGCCGTCGTGCCGCCAAAGCTGCGCTGCCGGCAATACCGCCCTCCTCCTAGACGGCACCCGTCGAGAGCCTTAGGGCACGTACAGTCGGGGGCTCTTAGATAGGCGCTTAGCAGAGGCAAAGAAAATAGTTCGGAAATTATTTATCACCTAAGCTCCTCACCTCACAACGGGAAGAGCTAAAATCGGTCGCTTAGCTAAATAAAAGAAAATTAAAAACAAAGCTAGCATCGAGACTCTTCCAACGCGAGGCGCTTGCCGCGGAACCCTCAGCTAGCTCATTCTGATCCACTACCCGCGTCAAGAGTCACCAGTCCGGGAAAATAGCTAGGAAAAAAAGGGTCTCGCGCTAGCGCCGGCTTCCCCTGAAATCACGCGCGCGAAAAAAAGGTTTGACGAAGCGTCGACGGCATATTTTGCGGGGACGCTATGGAAATTCTAGAGATCAACCGGATTTTTTACGTAACTGTACCGAATATCGGTTTAGCGCCTGAGCTAAGCGTCTCCGTAGTACGTGCCCTTAGATATATGTTCAGCCAGCTCGCACTCTGCCCGTGACACATTTTCTCGCCAATAAGTAAACGTGATGAGAATATTTGTTTGATGGTCTCAGCGGGAACTTGTTTTCCGAGTTGCTACGCAGTGCTACTGACCCTCAGGCACGTGGTCGGTGGGGCCTGAACCGTTGTACGTGCTCCCCATACAACCAGATACTGTATCAAACTGTTTGCTTGATTCATCCCGGGGACCTTCTTAATAATCAGTGTACGAGTCGAGTACTTCAAACCGATATTGGATGATGATCTCATGGTTTGTTTGTTTGATTGATTGATACATATAACTGGATATTGGATAATGATCTCATGGCCATATAGAGTACAGGCGTAAGATGCCAGCTGATTGCAACGCTAGTGTTTATATATGTAGACACGCATATTCCTCCCTTTCCATCTCAACTTTTCCCCCATCGAGCCAATAAAAACGAAAGCACAATCATAGTAGCACATCAGTACTTTTGTTGCTAATTTGGACTGCGCACTAGCTACCAGAGTGTCTCCGAGTCCGAGTCATCTTTGTCTCCTTGGCGGCATATCCCTCCCTTTCACGACCAGGAATATCCGCTAGTACGGAGTACATCGCCTGGAAAAGCTACTAATAAGATATGGATGCTAATTACTCTATTGGCTGGGGTTTTGCTTTCGTAAGCTCTCTTGTTATTTTTGGGTGCTTTTGGTTCGTGGACTCGTCAGGATGGAATGGATTTCTTCTTCTTTAGTCGCCCCAGATGTTGTCATCCTTTTGGGAGCTAGCTAGCTAGCTAGCCCGTTAGATGTCGAACTAAAGCGCGCAATATGTGCAAGTGCAAAGAGAGATCTCACCGGATACGTAAACCTAACAGGATATGCCTGTGGTATCCAAGTCCGTGTTTCACTTTGGACAGGCAATGCCAGAGTTCATGCGGATATACCTGTTTGGTGGTGGGCACTCACCGTGGAATATTTCTCCATATGAGATTGTAATAACATTGTTTCATGATCAATAAAGCTCACATTACCTTCACACAAAATTATAAAGAAAATAAAATATACAACTAATAAGAAATATAAAAACCATTCGGGGAGGCTAAGCTTCCGGTGCCTTAAGCTTCAAGATCAAGTTTCTCAACAAGCATAATGCATGCTACTACAAAGGATTTTCTATAGCGTAGGGATAAGCATATGCAGAGATTCCATGTTGAACAAAAACAAGTACTCCGTACAAAAATTTCATAGTCAGATGAATTTTCAATTCCTAGTCTCAACAGCAGCTGCCGAAACTTAATGCACATCCGTTCCAAATTAATTGACATAAATCTGTCTACATATTCATGTATATACACGTGTTTCAGTTTATAAATATATTCGTATCTCGACAAAATTGTTTCAATTAATTTGGACGGTAACGAACAGGTACGGGAGAAAATAGAGGCAACGCGGCGGGCGGCTCAGACCCATCTAGGGTTTCGTCTCCCTCGCTAGCGACGCAGCCGGTCCGCTCTGTCTCCATTGGCCTTGGGCTCTCGGAGGCGTGGCGGACCAAAGGCTCTCGCCGACGAGACGGTTATGCTGTTTTTCAGTGTCTTCTTCAGGATGTTGAGGCGGTGGCTACATCTTGAAGTTACAATAAGGTACTGCTCGCTCTATCTTCGCTTTGGTGGTGCGTCTAGCACCGTCGGAGAGCGCGTGGAGTCTTGTGTCCGACAGATCTCTTGGGAGTTGTCCGTGTTTTGTATCCATTGGTGTCGTTCAAAGTTAGTCTCTTCTGATCTACAGTTCTCATCTTCGGTGATAGTTGCAGCTCTGGCGCGCTGGTCTTTTGGCGCCTTAGCACGATGACTTCCCGTCTGTCTACTACAAGAAGCTCTACTACGACAAGCTTTGCCTGACTCCGGTGATGGAGGGGCGAGGACTGCGACACGCCTTCGGCTCGTGCTAGTGTCTATAGTCTTCGCTAGGTGGTCCAATGACCTATTTGTACTTTTTTATTACTTGTATGACTCTTTATACTGCTATTGATGATTATTAATGATCAGTGGAATTTTGTAAAAAAAAAATTAGATGGAGGGAATATGTGCAAGACAACAAGGATCAAGTTGGACTTTTCTATAAGATTAAGATAAAAATACTGCAGAGATTCCATGTTCAACAAATCGAAGTACTGGAATTATGTAGTCACCTAAATTTTCAATTCCTAGTGGGTTTTTTTTAAGGTAGCAGTTTCTAAACAAAATATGCTGAAGTTTAGACTTAAGCGTATATGTAATGAGCTGTAAATATCAACATTGTTCGATTACTCCCAGGTTAGACGGGCACATGGGTTTTCACAAGCCATGATTTTGTGAATCAGAATGACCTTTGACTTCCCAATAAAAAAAGAGTAAATTCCACTTTTTACCCCCTAGTTTCACTTTTTTGACGCTAATTACCCCATTTAGCAAATTTTCATTCTAATTACCCCATTTACTAAAAGCTGTGCCGGATTTTACCCCTTTTATAGTTTTCTCAGCGCTTTGACCGGTGGGTCCGCATCGTGAGGTACATGTGGCGTGCCACGTAGGCGGTTTTTGTACTGACGATTATTTCCTAGCGATTTTCTATAGGGTACATTTTTGCGCCTGGTTTTCTCTCGGCCAAGCCACAACCCACCCCACCTGACCTGAATAAACCACACTGTAGCGATTCGTCCGGAACAGGCTCCGCTTCCTTTGAACCGTCCAGTAAATAGCGCGAATCGAGGTAGAGTTAGTTGTTTGCAATTAAGCTTCCTCTATTCTCTCTTCCAACTAACGGACTCTGTTTTCTGTCAAGGAAAAAACTCACTGTTCCGTTCTAGACGACATAGCATCTGGGACGACAGGGACTCGTGGTGACTATCACCGGCGAACGTCGAAGCCAGAGACGGCAACCGGTACTTAAACCTCGCCGCCCCTTCCCTCGTGTAATTTTGTTCTCCCCTTTCTCAGTTGGTTAGTTTTATTTGGTTTGGTGGATTTGGAGTACAGACCGTAAGGTATGAAAGTACTGTTCCTTTGAGTTCATTAGCGTCTCTCTGCATAACCTGCAATTAAGTCCAATTCATAAGGCTAAAAAATAGATAAATCGTGTGAAACACTTTATTTTGATTCCATGATAGTCACTACTGATGATAGTGCAGTAGTTCATTCAGATTAACCACCTTGTACAGTACGATAGATTTGTTTATTCTCTGATTTTTGACTAGAAGAGTTACACAGGTTAAATTCACGGCATACATGGTACAACAGTGTGGTTAATTCTTTAATTTTCTGTTTTTTATGTTCCGCTCACATATACTTAGTGAGTAATTCAGGTTTTTCTACTAACTGATGGTTGTTGTGCACAATGCAGATGGCATTCGAGATGTGGAGTGTTAGTTACATCTGTCATGACCATGGACGTAAAAATCTAGAGCAAGAGATGATTGACAGGGACTACATCAGTTTTATAGATATAAGGGAGAAGATGAAGGAATTGGGTTTCAACCCTTGGGACACCGTGTATTATGAGATGGGGACCAATGGGAACTCCATGGTTGAGCTAAGGGATGATTCATGTGTGATGAAGATGCTACAGGAGTTAGAACCTTATAAGGAAATTCATTTGCATTTTTTCAAGACCATGGCTTCAGATACACTTCCAGTTTCAAAGAATGATGCCAATTCTTTTAAGCCAGTACTTGTGGTACCCATTGAAGAGAATTATGACGATCAAGGTCAAAATGTTGAGTTGCTATCAGATGTGGAGTATGATGATCCAGGGAAGTATTTGAAGGAGATCTATGACTTCGATTATGGAAGTGACTCAAGCGATGAAGATTTTGACGTTGCTGCTGAAACAGAGAAGATGAGAGCATTATATGCTAAGAAGAAAGAGAAGGAGTTGGCAGAAAAGGGTGTATACTCAGAGGATGAAGTAGAAGATTTGTTTGATGTCACGGAAGGCTTAGAAGGCATTGATCTTGACGACATTGCTCTTTCCCAAACACAAGTGGAGAAAGAGATGGAATTCGCGAAGGCGGAAGAGGCAAGACAAAAAAAAGGAAAAGGCCGATAAGAAGAAAGCATTGGCTGATAGGAGGGTTATGAAGAAGAAATCAGTGGAAGATGACATGGAGTTATCAGATCCTCCTAGTTCAGATGGTGGAAATGATTTTTTGGTAGAAGAAAGTGATGAACATGATGGTTCAAATGCTATTGTGTTATTCCAAGGAAGAAAGAGGAGGAGGCCTACGAGGTTGTTGGAGCCTAGGTTGGAGTTTGATGATGCTTATCTGAATGATGCCGATGAGATGCCAAATCAACTTGTTAAAGGGATGTGTTTTAAGGATATCAAATTGTTTAGGGCAGCACTTCGGTCATTCCACATATTGCAAGGTAGAAGCTTTGCTTTTCTGAAGAACAAGATGCATAAGGTGAAGGTGCATTGCACCGAGCCAAATTGTGAGTTTCGCCTTTTTGCATCAAAGATATCCGGTGAGCCAACATTCATGATCAGAGAGGATGTGGAGCCACACTCGTGTGGCATTAATAGAGAGGATAGCAGATTAAGCTCCAGATGGATTGCTGCTCATTATGAGGCTCAATTTAGAGTTGATCCAAATTGGAAGATTGATGCTTTTATGGATGCCGTGAAGAGGGATTTTAACTTTGAAATAACCAAAAGGATGGCATATAGAGCTAGATCTTATGCCCAAAGGACGGTTCTAGGAGATCAAGACAAGCAATATCTTAGAATTAGAGACTATTTGCAAACATTGTTGAACAAGAATCCAGGAAGCATAGCAATAGTTCGCACTGAGCCACAGCTAGAGCCCCAACGTAATCCAAGATTCTATGGTCTTTTTGTAAGTTTCAATCCCCAAATCCAGGGCTTTTTATCAGGATGTAGGCCATTCTTTGGGTTAGATGGCTGTTTTGTGAAGCTAGCTAATGGTTCCCAAGTGTTAGCAGCTTCTGCAAGGGATGGAAATAACAACATGTTTCCTTTAGCATTTGGAGTGGTCAACAAAGAGGACACTGAGAACTAGACATGGTTCTTACAGACACTTGAGTCAGCTATTGGGCAAGGTGAAAATCATGGTGGATGGACAATCATGTCAGATAGGCAGAAGGTAATGATGAATATACCATTTACTTGTTTTCAATATGCCATGGTAAAACCTGCCTTCTAAATGTTTTATTTATCATACATCTGCAATGTAAATGGTTTTTATCATAAATCTGCCATGTAATTATTTTTTATCTTAATCTTCATTCAAAAAGGAATTTATATAAATCTGCCATGTAAATGGCTTTATCTTAAATCTACCATATAAATCGTAAAATTTCCATGTACTTGTCACAGGGCTTAGTTGCAGCAGTAAGAGCAGTTTTTCCAGGTTGTGATCACAGATATTGCAAGAGGCATGTGCTTGCAAATTTCTCCGCGGCAGGATTCAGGGGTGAAAAATATAAGGAATATTTTGATAAGGTAGTGTACGCTTGCACTCGGAGTGAGTATAATATTGCCATGGACAATCTGAAAACTTATGACGTAGAAGCATGGAAGTGGATGAAAGCAATTCCCAAGGAACACATAAGTAGGCATGCATTCAGCACACGATCCAAGACGGATCTGGTTGTCAACAACCTTAGCGAGGTGTTCAACAGATACATCCTCGACTATAGAGACAAGCCTATTCGTACCATGAGTGAACTAATCAGAACTAGACTTATGACTAGGTTTTATCTCAAAGGAAGTGCTGCAGAGAAAGTTGGCTGGGATATCACACCTGTTATGAGTGAGAAGCTTGAGGCAGCTAAGAGCAAATCAAAGTATTGCACAGCTCGTCAATCTCGTGTTGGGCTTTGGCAAGTAGAGTACAATGAGAAGATATATGAAGTGAACCTTCTAAATATGACTTGTAGTTGTTTTAGGTTTCAGCTTTGTGGGGTTCCTTGTGAGCATGCTTGTGCAGCCATTTTTGGGGCAAAACAAAGGCCCGAGAACTATGTGGATGCTTTCTTCAAACTTGACACATATAAGAAGGCTTATGCTCACACTATATTCCCTGTTCCACATGAAGATGAGTGGGTGAAGACCGCAAGTCCTGACATTGATCCGCCAGCCTACACTATACCTGCAGGAAGACCAAAGAAAAACAGAAGAAAGGGGTTAGAAGAGGAGGGGCCATCTTGTTCTAGAGCTAGAAAAACAACAATCCAGTGTGGTAATTGCCATGGACCTGGCCATAACATGAGGGGTTGCACTCAGCCACTAAGACCATACCTTGCTCTCAGGGTTAGAAAACATGTGGTAAGTTACCAAGTTACATTGTTTATTCTTCTCACTTCAATTTACAATGTTAATTATGGTACTAACTTAGTTTTTCATTTTCTCAAATGATAGCCCTTGGCTACTGGCACACATGAGAGCAATGCCAATCCACCTCCTAATCCAAGGCCTTATGCACCTACATCTACTCCAAAATCTACAGTACCTAGAGCTCCTCCTGTTAGTGCACCAATGGCTGGTAGGGGGAGAGGAAAGGGAGCAACAAACAAGGGAAGTAGTTCAGGACCAGCAGCACCTACAACTACTCCATCAGTAGCTGCAAGAGAAACGGGTAGGGGGAGAGGAAGAGGAGTAAATAAAGCTACTCGTGCTACTGCTGCAACATCATCTGGTAGGGGAACAGGAGGAAAGGTAGCTAAGTTTAAGGTACAAGATCACATAATTGATGAATACATGAAGCTAGCAATGTGTGTATTGTTTTTTATATCCTCTCATATATTTCAGGTACAGGAATCACATGCATTGTCTTCGCCTTCAAGTATTACATCATCTGGAAGAGGGACGTCTGCTACGGGAAGAGGTGCTGCTGGTAGAGAAAGAGGTGCTACAGTTCAACCTGAGAATGGGCATGCCAGAGCTTATGGAAGAAGTTCCAGTGGGAGAATCTACTCCAAATTCACTATTGGTGGGAATGCATCTGCTAGGGATGTTACATCTAGAGAGGAGTAGCAATTGTCTCAACTTCTATAGTTTAAAACATTTTACAGTTGTTGATGGTGAACTATCTTTTCATGTTATCCTTTCGAAGAACCACATTCCTAGGTATTTCTACTTCAAGAACTAAATGTCAGAATTGATGGTTATGTCATATATGTGTAATGAATCATGTCACAGAAACATATTTATGAGTATTTTCTAGTTGTTGTCATGGATGTCATGTTCAATCCCTATTTATGCTTATTATATGATTCAATTTCACATATGGAAATAGATTGCAGTTTTTGGTATACAATGTTGTCAAGACTGATTGCAACTCTATCAGTTCTGTAACATCTCAAATTTAAGAAACATATTGCATTTATGCAGAACATTAATGTCCAAGTAACATATAACAGCATAATTCAATTACTTTCAAAACAGATAACACTATGGTCCGATTTCATTCATAACTTCCACATATACACAACTTGTTCAACTTATATACAAACATCCAACATGCTTACATACCAGCAGCTTTACATGCCAGTAGCACTAGATTCTTACCAGCTAACTAACAGCAACAATGCACTAGCAGATTCCTAACAACCATCGGTCCTTCACAACCAAAAGACCAAAAAATACCAAAGCACTACCAGCTAACTAATAGCAACAACGCACTAGCAGCACTAGCTTCATGCCTTCACTACATGGCCTCGATCATCTGTTGTCATGATATATAGTAGCAGCTAAAGCTGCACAAGAAGCAGGATAAGCTTCTTCTCCATTAAGTTGCTGAGCGCCACCAGCAGCACTACATCCTCTGGCTGCGGCTTCGACGGCGCATTCGTCTTTACCATCCTCCTCAAAGCTGTAGATGCCTGCTTAGATGTGGTACAAACAGAGGACCATAATTCTTGAGATCAGATATACTCTCTCTTATTTGAATCCCATCCGATGCAGAATGTGAAATGCAGTGCTAAATGCTCACGGGGATCAAATCCAAGAGAGTTTACAATGGAGTTTGGTTGTTCTGCTTCAACACGCATGTAATTTTCTGAATTTCTGAAACATTCTACAGCAAGCACACGCGGGGAAACAGACCTGAAAAGCACTATCGTTGCCGTTGTCGCCGCTATGCCGTCGCAGTCGCTGTCGCCAGGCCGTCGCCTCCATCGCCGCTAGGTTATCGTCCAGTGGCGGCGGCGTCGTCCCCGCCAATAGGTCCTCGATGTCGACCTTCTCGCTAGGTTGTTGCCGCTGCCGTCGCCAAGTCCTCAACGTTGCCGTAGTCGCTGTCGCCTTCGTCCCTACATCCTCACAGTCGCCTTCGTTGCTGCTGGTGCCACCGGTGCCGCCGCCGCCAATTCACTAACCCTAGGTGTGTTCCCGTGCGGTGCGGAGGGTTGGGTGCACCTGGGCCGGGTGGGCTTCGCTTAGCCAGGTGGGTTGGGTCGTGCAGCGGTGCAGGCAGTACTGACTCGTGCTAGGCACGACCACACGCGAGACTAAAAAACATCTCCTCCCAAAAAGAACCAGAAGGAGAAAACCAAATAGGAAAAACCGCCTACGTGGCATGCCACATGTACCACACGATGCGGACCCACCGGTCAAAGCGCTGAGAAAACTACAAAAGGGGTAAAATCCGGCACAACTTTTAGTAAATGGGGTAATTAGGATGAAAATTTGCTAGATGGGGTAATTAGCGTCAAAAAAGTGAAACTAGGGGATAAAAAGTGGAATTTACTCATAAAAAAAAGTAAGGCATCTATATATCCATTGTGGCATTGTCCATTTGTCCAACGCGCTTGCGTCTACTCCTATTTCACCTAATACAACGAGACTGCAACCTGCAATATGTCAACCGTCAACAAGAAATTGAGCAAGAGATAGCTACCTAGAAGAGTATGGACGGTGATACAACAAATTTAGTACTCCCTCCGTTCATAATTCTCGTTGTGGTTTGAGTTCAGATTTGAAATACAACCATGACAAGAGTCATGAAAACGAGGGGATAGCGATGGTTTCATAATAACATCTGTCCCCCTCAACCATTTGATTTAATCGGATCAATTGCTCAAAAATAAAATAAAATCAATAGAAGCCAATGATCAAAACATAAGTCGCCGACACTACACAAAAAAGATGTGGACTAATTCATACACTTTTAGATAGTCGACTGGTAGTAGGGATGAAAATGGGTTGTCTTTAGGGTACTCCTCAGCCCTCTTCAGTTCAATGAAATAAACTAAATTTGTACATATTACATTACTTTTGGAAAACTAGTTAATTTGTTTGAATATAAAGGGTTGGACTGTACCGTAAGGGTCACAAACATGTAAGCGACTCACTGTTCATGCCATCCATTTCTTGTGGATAACCAAGTTTTATTGCATGCAGTTCAAGAGCTTAATTGGTACTACAAGATCACACTGACATATTGGGTGTTAAAGAACACTGGCCAGCTGCAGTGGCATCGAATGCTTAATGAGGTTTCGATGTGTAACCTCAAGGTAACTAGAGAGCAGCAATGCATTCGATCTCAATCCTGGCGTTCAGTGGCAGAGCTGCCACTTGGTAAGTTGAGCGTGCTGGTGCAGGAGATGGAAAATCTGCGGTGGAGAAAAGGTGAACAACTTCAGAAACAAGGTAAAAGGAAATTTACAGCCCGAATTGTAATGCCCTTCACAATGAATCAGACACATGTGTAATCAGATATACAATGGCAACAAGGGGAGTAGAAACAGGAAGCTTACATTTTGCATAGATCTCATTCACTTTCTTGAAATCCTGTAGATCGGCTAACCTGTAGGTAAATGAACGGAATTACTCCCAGATATCACAATACCTTAGAGCAAACCAAAATTTCACGTAAAGAACATGCCATACATACATGATTGTTGTCTTGACAACTGAAGCGTAGCTAGCACCACTTGCTTTCAATATTTCACCGATGTTCTTCATAACCTGTTACAGAAAAGGAAGAACACAAAACATCCTGAGAGACAAGGACCCAGCAAGTTGCAACCAATGCAAAGGCAGGTATGGAAAGTCATTCAGGAGAAGAAGGGCTATTATTTCTTTGCCTGGTGTGTATGAGCAAGTTACCACACATACTTACATATAGCACTAACTACATATACCAACACTTAGCACAGAGATCTCCGAAAGTAAGAACAATATATTTGATGCACCGCGAACAAATTCAATAGCAGATTCCAGACAGTAATAGTATATGGACAAGGCTTGCAACATAACACAGTAATATGCCAAGGAAACTGTGTATATCTTTAAATTGGGCACATTGTAGTTCAAGCCAAATATGAAAACAGCATCCTCGTAGTGAAAACTATAAGCATACTAAGAAACATGAAGGTATTCACCTGCTCAGTTTGCTCCTCGACACCTTCAGAGACAAACTTTCCTGTCTGAAAATAAAAGGTACTCCATAAGTTATACTGGCACCACAAAGTAGTAAAAACTACTGATAAAACATGAATGTGCAGAACACACGAACAAGGATGAAAGAACAAAAGTTGGAGGAGCAAACCTCAGGGTTTAGGCCAAGAACCCCAGAGAGAAACACAAGATTGTTTGCTCTGATGGCCTGAGAATAAGGGCCTAATGCTGCTGGCGCCTTCTCAGTTTGAACAGCCTCCTTTGTAACTGGTAAGAGTATTTGGAAACCATTATTATACTGTAATATGACGGTAGAAACTTAATAAGTTTGAATGCTGAGAGCCAGACTATGTAAAACTGCACTAGACTAGAGAGAAGGAATAAAGATCAACTGATGAACAAATTTAATAAACTCGGGATTATCTGTTCATCCTTAGGCCCATTTTTGTACTCCCTCCGACCCATATCAGTTGACTCAAATTTGTCTAGCACTAAAACTTGAATGTATCTAGATCAAGGATTACATGTCGCTCGACAAGTCTAGACTTGTCGCACGACAATTCTACGTGTCGCAAACCTGATGTCGATAAGTTGGAACGACACGACAAGTTCAACTTGTCGATCGACAAGTTGACTTGTCAGCGACAAACCTCGACTTGTCTCTGTCAACTAGTCAAGCGACAAGTTAGAGGGCTGGGATATAAGATGTCTTTCCTAAAACCCTACGCCCCAGATAGTGAGCCGTGACTCCCTCCCCCCAGTCGCCTCTCCCCCGGCGCTGCCTCTCCTCTGGCCGCCGCCGGATCCACCTCTCCCCTGCTCCAGCGTGCTCCGCCGCCTCCCTGGACCGCCGTTGCCTCCACCTCTCCACTGCTCGCCATCACTATTTGTTACAGTATTACCAAAATTAAGGGCAATAGGCTAGTTACTTAGTATTTTTAGTAGTTCCCTGTTGACAACACATCAACAAGTCTATCACTTGTCACGACTTGTCTACTTGTCGGTACCCCAGCGACAAGTTGCGACACGTCGACACGTAAACCTTGATCTAGATGAATCTAAGTCAACTAATATGGGCCGGAGGGAGTAGCTGAACTCCCTTTTAATTTTAATTATGTCAGTGGGGCGGCTGTTCTGGCAAAACCATGTACCCTACAGTTGAGAGTATAGTTCCTTGGACAAATTCCCATTCATTTAGGCTTTTGCAGAGAATTTTTTTGTGTTTTACTCTTAATCTTCACGAGTTAACAATCATCTCAACAACAGAACTCCCATTTTCTCTTTTGGAAAGAAGAACTAAATCACGTTTATTACTACTGCAATCCGACGCACATCTAATCCAGCTAATCGGAAGCCCGATAAAATTGTTTGGTTGTACAGTTACACTGCAATTTCCTCGTGTTTAACGAAATAGAGCATCTGCCAATCTACAAGCAGTAGGGAACAAGCATGGAAATGAGGAGCGTACCTGTGGCGGAGGTAGCGAGGGAAGCGGCGATGGGGCCGAAGCGGCGGCGCCCGGCGAAGGACACGGAGGCGGCGGCTGCTGCTGAGAGAGGCAGGCGGATCTCAGCGGCCGGCGAGGCAGCGAACCTGGAAACGGCGGCGGCGGCGCTCCATGCCATGGCTAAAACCCTACTCCACCAACCACGAGCACTGAACTGGAGGGGAAAGGATTGGGGATGGCTCTGCTCTTTGGATGGGAGTGGGATTTGTCGTGAAACCGCAACGCTGGTGATTATCTTAGTATTTTTAAGTGCGATGGCGGATGATCTTAGTTTACGCTTTGGTCTGAACGAAACGCCTAGCCCAATCGCTGGCCGCGCTGTGGCGGGGTCAGGCTGATGGAGCATGGAAACAAAGCAAATGTTTAGGGAAAGGAGAGTAAAAATTCTTAAAACGACGGTTCTCAATATTTTCGGATATTTGCCTGGGTTCCAATAATTTTCAACGAGTACTACCTTTGATTCAAATTACTTGTCACATATTCATTGAATCTAGAATTTCTTTAGAAAATTTTACTTAAATTACTATAACTAATTTAGATCGGAGAGAGTACAAGAATGAATGAGCGGTTCGGTAGTTCATTTCCAAGTGTCCATGTTCAATGATCCTAGGTTTACTTAGAGATTTTGTTGATTAGAGGAAGTAAAATAGTACTCTCTCCATACAGAAATAACTGACCTAAATTTGTCTAGATTTGAATATATTTATATATAAAAATATGCTTAGATATATGCAAATTTAGAAAAAAACTAAGTCCGTACGAAGGGAGTACTAAGAACTCAAAACTGACAAAAGAATAGGTGCGAAATTGACAAAATAGGGAGTACTAAGAACTCAAAACTGACAAAAGAATAGGTGCAAATTGAGCTGTGCTCTGGTGGTTAGGTTCCGTGTGGTGGAACCAGCCCACCCAGGTTCAAGTCCTAGACTTGACTTGGGTGTTTGCATTATCTGGATTTATTCCAGGATTTAACCGGTGATGTTCTTTCAGTGGTACGTGACGTGTCTGTCAACAGCGAGGCGTCCGTGGTGACGTCGTCAATCTCAAGATATGCCGACTCAGTCTCCTGGAGGTGCTCATATGGGTAGGGTTGCGTGCGTGCGTTCATAGGGATGAGTGTGCATATGTGTTTGTGAGTGTCTTCGATGTACTGTGTTTCTCAAAAAAAACTGACAAAAGAATAGGTGCGAAACTAACAAAAGAATAGGTAAAAGGATCCACTGAAGAGGAGCTATCGCAAGAGAAGAAAAGAAACAACACGAGAGCTACACCAAAGAATGCAACCACATTGCACGACACAGCCAACATGGAGGAGGACCTCAACCTCAATTTCTCTCTTCATCTAACCAAAAAAGGACGGGGCGCTATGAGATTTGTCGTCCACTTGCCAGTAGACAACACCCTTCCAAAAAGAGCGAGGGATGTCAAATAAGAACGAAATGAGGCGATTGAAGATAGAGTACAAACTCGCTAACCCAATGATGTGATACGTCTTACGTCCAAATCTACTACGACACCACCAAGTCCCTCGAGCGGCGCAATGGCACGTACCTGCGGTAACCCAGCATAGCACTGTATGATGTAGTATACTATAGTCATTGATATAATACCAATAAGATAATGTTGCACCAGTATTACATCTCTCAGAGTGGTACAACAGAAACATCGCAAGTCCAAGACATGACAATAGATTATAACTCAAAACTTTATAAAAAAATCCAGAAAACTTTCTCTAAACAGTGAGAAAAACATTATACAGAAGAACACCAGAAATAGGAAATCGAAGTCTATTCTAGACCTATATTTTATTAAAATACATCTATGGTTTTCAAATTGCTGCTATAGCAATTCCTTACATAAATAGGTTCTATGACTAGAGATTATACTCCTATCTAATCAGAAACTTCGTCTTCACTTTAGTTGATGTATACAGACTTCATTGACTTTATTGAAGAACTTTAGCTTACGATCCTTTTGAGCATCATTCAGTATTGATGTCCTCTTTATCAGCTTTAGAATCTAGCAAGGGTTAAGAAGGTACGGTTCAGTACGGGTGTACTCAGCAAGTTTACTAAAAATGAGTGTCTGATGCACTATCTACAACCATAGACCAAAGGTCGTAGGTTCATAAACATTTTTTTCAAATGTTGCTTTTATTCTGAAAAACTATGTCCGTCAGCCTTCACAGGTTTATCAGAGCTTCATGGATCTCCTTTCCTGCCGCTTTCGTAACTCCTTCCTGGAATAGGAAGTAACATGTTACAACTCTTACGCTGTCCAAATGTGTGTTTCTTTAACCATAAGAGAGCTTAGCCTTGTTGCACATCCGAGTTGTATTATCATCCACACTTCCATAGTGTGGGCCCAGTCTAAGATCCAAGCCGATCACTGCCGTATGCCCACCCTTTTGTATGCTAGCCCCATCCCTTTGGCAATACGGCAAAACGTATAATCCATCATAGACACTAAATGTCGTGGGATGTTAAGGGATCCCACCCATATGTTGCGTGTTCTCTACAAATTAAACCATGCTCCAAGGATAATAGCCACGATATGCGCATCTATCAGCATGCAAAAGGAAGAAGATCCAACTAACTTCTTCGTCTCATTCCAGATCTCATGGTTAACGCGTACTATACGACACTAGAATCATTGACGACATTGGTTATTAATTTCTCGATGATACATTCCTGTGCAAATAGAAACTCCACCGACCACGTATATCATACCATGGTTCCATTTGCCGACCATACTAGATTATCACCACACGGGTCGATAACCAATTATTCGTATTATTAAGAAAATAGTATTTTCTTTTATTCCATTTGAAATGTAGGTGATAACAATAATAGATTGCAAATACTCGATAGAAAATAACCAAAGGACATGAACAATGTGAACTTTCCTTTTTTACAAGATTATGCAGCCAAGATCTTCAAGACAATATAACTCCAATATATGAAAACAACACCATTTACCCGGTAAGGACTAATGTTTAAAGAAGTAAGATGCTATTATGCATAAGTACTGTAATACAACTTTGTAAAGTCTAATTTCCTAGAATAATGTCAATGATCTAGGGTTTTGAAAACTGGGAATGGTTTCTTTAGAATGTGTTGTCCTTTTAGACCAATTTTACACATGTGCTTCTTATTAGGCTTGTGAGAGTGTGTGAAATACTTGCAGGTAATAATAAAGTAACATACAATAATAAAACACCCAAGTGTTGAGTGATATTCAAAGACTTGTTATTCTATTAGAGTCTTCAAGGAATTAACTATAACTTTCTTTTAGTCCATCTTAAAATAATAAATTTTGAGGAAAAGCTTACTTTGCAAAGTAAAAGTATTGAAACTTGTAGATATTTACTATTAGAGTTTTTTCTTAACTCTACTTACTATGCAAAAGAAAATTATTTCTACAATTGAGTTAAGCATGTTACTTGTATCTTGGACTTGTATTTGAGATTATATGTCATTAGTATGAGGTGATACTATATCCTACTCACTTCATAATACTTCATAAAGTTAAATAGAAGTAGCATTACTTTTATTTCAATGGTGTTTTGTTGATACTATAAGTGAATGAAATATTTTACTCTCTTGGGAA
Organism: Avena eriantha; assembly: GCA_910589775.1. NCBI lineage: Eukaryota > Viridiplantae > Streptophyta > Magnoliopsida > Poales > Poaceae > Avena > Avena eriantha. The sequence continues at coordinate 172,597,230 of OU342741.1, read as the reverse complement.
TTAGTGGTTATACTTTATAAACATGAATGTGGAATTATTTGGACTACTCATGAATTATCTTTAGATTTTAAATATCTTCATAAACTTGTAAGACAAATGATAGTAGAAATGTTTAGTAAGTCAAAATATGATTTTTATGCTTTTATAATTGATATGAACCTTTTGGATAGTAATATACAATTATTTTTAAATTGATAATCTTATAAAATGCATCTACGATGATTTGGACTATTTTTACTTCCTAGAAGCATAAATTGGGGTTAACACTACAATTGTATCTTAAATGGATAAATAGAAAATACATAAACAATTTTTATATACTTTAATGAATTAAAATAAAAGAAAAAGATTCAATAAGGTTTATTTAATATCCACATTTTATTTTGCATTAAAAGTGAAAGATTATATTTTTAATGTGTATATTTTATTTTTGTGATCATTTTGATATATTCTATGTATTTTAAGAATTTTAAATAATAAAATATGCTTTTTCCAAGATTTATACTTAATAGAATATTTGTTAAATAATAAATTATTTCATTTAAGTTGTATAATAAAATATGATAATAGATTTAGATTATAGATTTTTTAATGATTTTGGTATATAATTCATATTTTTCTGAATTATAAAATAAAATATATTAATTTTATAAGATTTACTTATTTTCTAGATTTTCTAAAAATATTAAATTCTTTTATTGTGTCAGACATCATCACACAATGTAAATATAGAAAACTTTCTATACTGAGGCTAATCTAGCCCCGGTCACTGACTAGTGGGTCATAGCGACACGTCAATGGACATGCTGACAAACCTTGCTGGTGTCCACGTCAGTGCCACACAGGGCCACGTTGGGGCCACGTCAGCTCCACGTAATCCTGCTGGAGATGCGTCAGATGGTGGCCGGAGACGGCGCTAGAGAGCGGCTCGGCAAGCACTATTGCACACGTTTGAACGAGGAGACCAAGGCAAACCTATTGGTGGCGGCGCCACTACGAAATGGTTACCCGAGCTTTGGTCGGCGATGGGCTACTATGGCAGCGTGACTGGGACTCACGCAGGCAAGGTTCTACAGAGAGTGAGCGATGGATCGAAGAGGGCTATGGGATGCAGAATCTCACCAGGAGCGTGTAGAGCTCGACGAGGAGGTGAGGCGAGATCGAAAATGATGGCGAGCGGTGGAGACTAGCGGTGAGGAGGAGCTCCTATTCGAGCGATTGGAGACGTGAGAGTGAGCGTGATTTAGGCAGGAGGAACGAGGGCATCCAGTTTCATCTAGTGTTGGCTTCAGTGAGACTCAGGGGCGACCGGAGATGGCGAGGATGTTGATCACCGGGTAAGCTAGGGTCTGAGAGGAAGAGGGAGAGAGAGTTTTAGAAAGATAGAGAGAAAGAGGATGAGCATGAGTGAGTGTGAGGCATCATTGTGGCCTCCTTATCCCCTCCAGGTGACGGCGGCGGGTATCTTGGCACTGGTGAGCGATAGCGCTCGCGCCACGCAGCTGCTTCAGCCACGATGCGAGGTGGATGACGGAGATAGTCCATACGAAAGTGTATGTTGGACCGGGCTGGTCCTGAGCCCCGATGAAGCAAGTGGAACGGCTGCTGCTATGCTGGGCAGCTAATAGAGAGAAAAGGAAATGGGCTTCGGGCCAGAACTAGGTTGTGATATTTCTTTTCTATTTTTCTTTTCTATTTATGTTTTATTTACTATTTACAAATTCCTTTCACATTTGATTCCTACAAGGTGTCAAATATTCAAGATTTTTGTGGAATATTTAGAATAGTTCAAGGATCCATTATAACCAATTTACTCTACATTTACTTTTGATACTTTCATAAATTATAATTATATGAGAGGTTCTTTTATTAATTGAAATAATCAAGAGTTAGGGTTTTTGTTTATTATTTTAAAAATCATACAACTTAGGATTTTCATATCTATTTAGATTAGTAGAATTTTAGAATGCTAAGATGATTGCTGATGGCCATGTAACATTTTTATATATGGCCATATACATAATTATAGTGATTTTTCTATTTTGTGGGTTTAATAATTTTGATCTAGTTGTTGAAAACCCACTTGGTTTTGGAGTTTACATTTAATCTTTGGGAATGATCTAGTGGCTATTTTGAAATATGAAAGGGTTTCACTACCATATTAAGTGTGGTTGATTCTTGGTAGAAAGTTAGTATATAATGTTTGGTAGTAAATATCATTTATGGGACACATGTGATCCAAATGCCATGCAATATTTATTTAAGGTTTCTATTTCAAGTATTTACTATGAAATCTAGAGGCTTTCCTACACTCACAATCCTCCCTTTATCTTGCTATACAACTGTATTAAAGAATATTAACTTTTAGTTCTGGATGATATCCAAAACTAGAGTAACATAGCAAAATAGCTTTCTAATATGTTTTTCAATAAAATGTGTTCTTGATGATTCCCTAGTAATTTAGTTTTAGGGTTTAGAAGAATGAAATAGACATGGGACTTGTCATGGCTTGATATAGTCTTGATTTATAGTTTCTCGAAGATTCCTATATTCCATACTTCATAAGTCTTGGCTCCTAACTAAGGAATTCCTTTTCTAGATATACTATTTCTAAATCACTCAACTTATTCGCAAGAAACACATCTTCCTGAATAAACCAATCATCTGACTCTACCATATCCATCATCATATGATGACATGGTCACATCATTTCTTCATTACTCATTCCCCATTCTTTCTTTACGACATATCTTCCACTTTTTATCTACCCTTGATGAGTTCATCCATGTAGTTATTTCTAACTTCATTCATTCATGTCCATTACATTCTTCTTTCATATACTTCCAAAGCTTGCAAAACTACAACCCTCACTATATAACAAGTGATATTAATCATCTATAAGAGGTAGGGTACTACTCCCATAATACAAGATTATTCTTGTACAATCTTGGTTAAAATACCATGTATTCAACTACTCCATGCAACTCATGTTCCACACTTCATCATACACTAGCTTGACTTCTCATGATCAAGTTGGATGACTTAACTAACTAAGGTTTAGCCTAGCTTAGTATACCAATAACAAATCTTCAAGACCTAGTCAATTATCCCCATGTGACTTGAGAATAATGACCACATCCTTTGATCAAACTAATCCTAGACTTCTAATTGTCTGGTCAAGATCTATCCTCAGCTAAGTAGTAAACTCACCAAATCTCTTATATGATCTATCTTGTTAATGAAGCTTACTCTATGGTTGTACCTACTTGACTAAACAAGATTAATCCTTGATACTCTATCCTCACTACTTCTCATAACTCCTTGATGGCTGCAAGTGCACATATCAATTGTAGCTAGCTTTGAAATAAGAGTACCATACCCATAGAGAGCTATTTGGTTAAGGTCTTTATGCCCCTCATCACTTTACACCAAAGGATACTTATAAGATGCCTTTGATCTTAAGTAAAGGGTGGTTGAAAGGTTTTTGGTTGGGTGCAGAAAAGTAATTAAAAGCAAGTAATAAGAGCGTTTGGAACGTGGTTGAGCTCGATAGGGCTAAAATGTTCAAGGGGGTGTAGGATACTCCACTAGAATGCTACTATTAATCATAATTAAGATAGCATACTTCTTGTGTTGTGATATGTGTGGAGAGAGCTCCATAATAAGATGTTCACTACAAGGCTCGTAGGAAGCCACTTTGTTGAGCCAAGAATGAGATCACCTCTAAATAACCACCACGATGTCTGAGAGGAATCACTCATATAGACCACCGCAATTAAGGGTCTCCCTGTGGATATCGTAATTAGCTTAGGGAGTCTCTCTTTATCCTACTTTGACCGTGTAGGTTGCTAGCTGGCGCAAATTGTCATGAAGCTCTCCGGGCACACTTCCAAACATGTCCAAAGGATTTCTCCCTCACTTTAGTCCTGAAGGCAAATGATATGTGGCCGACTACACATACCATCTAAAGATACAGATCAAACACAAATAATAAATCTATCATAGACCGCCCAGTCATACAGACACAAGAATAGATCATCTTTATTGCAACTTCATAATAGTTCTAGGGCTTCTCTATCTCCCCAAGAATGAGGGAAAACTAGTCACACATGGAGGCAATCAACAACATCACCATAATCAAATGGATGGATACAAGTACGGGGATAAATCTAGTGCAAACCATAATTGAATCTGGAATTACAACAAGATCTAATAGATGAGAGATGGGGTAGTAATGGTGATGGAGATGCAACTATTGATGATGAAGGGGATGATGCGATGTCCTCCAATGATCCATGAAGCAACAGGGATTCGCCCTTCTCCAAGTTCCTCCTTTAGATCCCTTTCTGATATGGGTTTTTGTGGTTCTAGGTTGCTATGAATGTCAGATCCCCCTACCGTCTTTGCCAGGAGAAAGTTTTTAACGAGGCGGATGCACTTCTGCATGGTATAGGCGAACGATACGGGTGGGATCCTCCTGTACCACTGGTCTTTATTACTGCAGATGCTTCCCCCATGTTTGGTATTCTCCCAGGTGTGAAGGTAAATCAATAAAATGACTCACCCGTACCACTGGTCATTATCGCTGCAGATGCTTCCCCCACATTTGGTATTCTCCCAGGTGCGAAGGTAAATCAATAAAATGACTTTTATCACTTTAAAATATCATATTATAACATAATATGATAGTTCCAATTGATATGTTCATAAGAGACTTAGTAATTAGAAGTCCTGTTGAAACAAGGACAAAAATGTGCGCGCAAATGCAGTGAAATACAAAAATCCCTATTCTATTTATGCAAAAACAAAAGGTAAATATGCTTTAATTTTGAACTTATCAACTCCCCCAAGCTAGACCCTTGCTCGTCCCCGAGCAAGATGGTGGCTTATGGACAAGAACATCGTGTTCATGAGACACGAGTCATTACAATAAATGAGGGAGAAATTGAAACAACAATACAATATCAGATGTAATGTTACTTCAGGGGTATTATCATACCCTTACACATCACATAACTTAGAGGTTTCGACACCTTTTTAGTATTAATGAAGTTAGAAGAAGCTTTTAGTGATTCAACATATCATATAATCATAAAGTTAAACTAATTGAGGACTTGATTACAGTAATGAAGATTCATGATCATTCTTTTTCTTGTATCTTTCTTTTGCCTCGAGATTCTTTTGATAGCTGTTATTTTATCTCTCTTCTCTCCCTCTTTTTTTGTACAACCACTTGATCATGATCACTACTTTTATGTCTTTTAAAACTCTTGACTATAATATGCTACCAAAATTCTTCTTCTCATTGTTTAATCAATACTTTTATTGGTGTGGAAGTCCCTAAAATCATGACAGCTGTACAAGTATCATAACACTCAACCTAATTCAATCATCTAATATAATAATCATGAATCAAAAGGTAACTTCAAATATCATAAAGTTTCGAAACTCGTGGATATAAATATTCTCTTGAACAGAAAAGAGATTGAAGTTGATGTAACTAATGCAAATTCTAGAATTAAAACCTAACATGCGTGTAGGAAAGTAAACATGCTAAAATTGTAAGATAGATTACAAGGTCCTCACAGATCCCCAAATCTTGGAACCAAGCTAGTGGGATCAAATAACCCCTTGCGATTATTCGATACCGTCATACATCATACCGTCATACATCCTTAGTTCGTGGAAGAAGAAGTCCTGAAACTTCGAAGGCTGGCATGAAGCGTCTTGTTTGTTGCTTCCAGGATCAAGATGCGAATTCGGTGTTGCTTGCTAATCATCTCCAATTGCTCCACAAGTGCCTTATACATCTCAATCGTTTGCTTTTGTGCATTGATGGAGTCTGATGTCTAGGTTGGCTTCTAGCCCCTTCATTATCTTGAGATCCATCCGGTCCAGATAACGACGCAATAGTTCAATGTGTGTAGAAGACCCTGGAGACTTTACCTCGACTTTCTTTATGCGACGATCAAGTTTGTCCAGAGAATCTTGGGTGTCTTCCCTTGTTTCTTCAGCCTCTCCAAGTAAGATTCTCCGTCTTCCTCTAGATTGAGTGGAACCTCTTCAAATTCGCCTTCTTTACCCACACTAAGGATAAACACCTTACGTCCATACTTGACCATCTCCATCAGCTTGAATCCATCCTCGGCTCCTAACTGATCACAAATTTCTTCCTCCTCTTTCTTTTGTACAAAGGCTACCACCTTGGCATCTTCTGTGATCCTTGAGGATGATTCATGGTCATCCTCCTTGCCTTGAACAATGTCCCATGGGTAAGACATAACTGCAAAGTTCTTGAGAGGGACGAGCGATGTGCGGAAGATCTGTTTGCCAAGAGAAGAAAAGAAACCTCTAGTAAGGCTTGTAAGGGGTTAAACACATGGAAGAATTCATGCAGGAAGGAAAAGGATAAGCCAAGAAAAGAATCCCAACAAATAAGGAAATAAATACGTGAAAAGGGAAGAAATTGCGATCATAGCGACCACATGGTACGGGCAGACGCCCGCACGGCGCACCCATAGTGGATCGTTTCCAAAAACTCGCCAATTTTGAGTTGGTAATCAATCAACCGACTGAGTGCTACGGGCAGGTCCCGCCCATATTGCCCGTCCGTACTTGTAACACCCCGTCCACTCCTGGGCCCGAGGGGTGTCACTCCTGGCAGCTTAATAGGATATCTAGACTGGCCCCACAGACCAACACTAGTATTTTCTACGCACTTTGTCCTCACTCATGCGCACCCGGTTACCCACTTCCCGATTGGTCACCCATCCTAAAATTGCTCTAGGCCAAGCACGCTTAACCTTAGAGTTCTTTTCGAATGAGCTTCCGGAAAAGAAGTTGCAACTTGTTGGTATGAGTATTCTATCAATCCTATTAAGCCATGTGCCTGGTCTCACATACACCCATCCTTTAGAAGATCGATGCCCTCATCGATCAAGCACACCCCAGGAATGCTCCCTCTTGGCACGCGTCTGTGCGTCCAGTGCCGGCGCATGTGCCATGCCGTGTCCACTCTGGGCCACACGCGCCATGCTCCACATGTCCCGCCACTAACCCACACACACCCGTTTAACCGCGAGGTCGGCTCTGATACCACTTTGTAACACCCCGTCCACTCCTGGGCCGGGGGGTGTCACTCCTGGCAGCTTAATAGGATATCTAGACTGGCCCCACAGACCAACACTAGTCTTTTCTACGCACTTTGTCCTTACTCATGCGCACCCGGTTACCCACTTCCCGGTTGGTCATCCATCCTAAAATTGCTCTAGGCCAAGCATGCTTAACCTTAGAGTTCTTTTCGAGCTTCCGGAAAAGAAGTTGCAACTTGTTGGTATGAGTATTCTATCAATCCTATTAAGCCATGTGCCTGGTCTCATAGTACTGATTGTTACTGCCTTTGTTTTTTTAAATACATAAAAATCAAATGGGGAAACACAAGGTCAACTATTAGTAGTACGGGCGGACGCGCCCATACTACGCGGTTGTACCGATATGCAAAAAATACAGCAAGGTTTACTGCCTCTTTAATGACCAGTGGTATGGGCGGATCCGGCCGTACCGAGCTCGTAAGACCGACAGTAAACTTAGAAAAACGAAAGAAAAACAAATATGCAAAAAAGAAATAACAGATAACCATCTGGAACAAAGATGTTTTCAAGATTCCAAATATCTTGTTCGTTGAGGGGGAATGAGTTTATTTGGGTACCTTCACCTTCTTTTAATTCTTGGATCCACTTTTTCTTTTTCCCTTTGAATATGGTTGGTTGCAAAAAATTGCTAAAACCATTGCAAAGAGCAATCAAAAATTTCCTTTTATGAATTGTAGTTCCCGAGGGTATGCAGATGGATGACACTACCCTAGGTGGATCAACCTCCCAATGTCCATGGATGCTTCCTCATGTTCCTCGTTCTTTGGAGAATTTGTAAATCAAATTCTTGCAAAAGTAAAGTCCAACGGATCATTCTTGGCTTAACATCAATCCTTTCAAGAAAATATTTTAAGCCAACACGATCAGTATCCACTCTTACCTTAGAGTCAATAATATAACATCTAAACTTGTCACAGGAGAAAACTACAACGGAAAATTTATTTTTCTGCCATAGGGTAATTCTTTTGGGCATCGTTTAAGGTGCGGCTAGCATGATGAATGATATTAAGGTCATCACCATCATACTGGCAAAGAATTGCTCCCACATATTTGTGGCTAGCCTCACAAAATAGATCAAAAGTTTTCTTCCAATTAGGCGGTTTTATAATGGGAGCTTCAACAAGGGCTTGTTTTAATATATTGAAAGCGGTGAGACAATTTTCCTCAAAATTAAAAACAACGTCCTTTTGAAGTAGGTTAGTTAAAGGTCACACAGTTTTTGAGAAGTTCTTCATGAATCTTCTATAAAATCTAGCATGGCCCAAGAAACTCCTTATACCTTTTACATCTCGAGGAGGGGGAGCCTTTCTATTGCTTCAATCTTTGCTTTATCAACTTCTATACCATTACCTGAGATTTTGTGACCAAGCACTATACCTTCTTGAACCATAAAATGACATTTGTCCCAATTCAAGACTAGGTTAGTGTCTTCACATATCTACAAAACTCTATGAAGGTTATGGAGATAATGATTAAAAGAAGTTCCATAAATAGAAAAGTCATCCATGAATACTTCCATAATACTTTCAACATAATCAGCAAATATAATAGTCATACACCTTTGAAAGGTGGCATTGGCATTGGAAAGACCAAAAGGCATACAATGATAGGCATATAGACTGAAAGGACAAATAAAGGTTGTTTTAAGTTGGTCATTAGTGTGAACAACAATCTAAGAAAAGCCGGAATAACCGTCTATGTAGCAAAAATGAGAATGCATAGCAAGCCTTTCCCAAGTTTGATCTATAAACAACAAAGGATAATGATCCTTTCTAGTTTCTTTATTAAGTTTTCTATAGTGAATACACATCCTGTGACCAACAATGGTTCTAGTAGGTACATTGTGTTCATTTTCAACAACAGTAAATCCACTTTTCTTAGGAACACAATGAACAAGACTTACGCATTCACTTTCCTCCACATGAAAGATGATCCCTGTATCTAATAAACGTATTACTTCCTTCCTTACCTCTTCTTTCATGCGAGGTCTGAGTCGCCCATGAAAGTCTGCAACTGGCCAGGCTCCCTCTTCCAAAAATATTATATGGGTGGCTATCGAGGGACCGATCCCTTTCAAGTCACTCATCGAATATCCAAGAGCATTCAGATGCATCTAAAGAACCATCATTAAATTTTCCTCCTCTTTTCTACAAGGTTAGAACTTATAATAACAGGGAAATTATTAGTTTCATCAAGAAACCTACATTTTAATTCCTTGGGTAAAGTTTTGAGAGTAGGAGGCGAAGGTGCCTCATCTCCTTTTCTTATAGGTTCTTCATATTTTTTATTCATCTCGGCATCCACCTTAGGTGTGGAGTCAAGGTAATTGTCCATCCATTTTTTCTATGTCTTGAAGAATATTATTTTATTAACTAAACTCCTTGCTAGATTATCATTGGGCATCTCAATGACTATTGAAGCTAGACTAATGATATTACCTTCCTCTTCTTGTTCATACTCATGATCATCCAAATGTTTGATAGTCGGCTTATGGTCAAATTTAGAGAAGTGAAAGTCCATTTTTTCCTCACCAAACTTGAGAGATACAGTTTCTCTCTTGCAATCAATGTTTGCTCCTACGGTATTTAAGAAGGTTCTTCCAAAAATAATTGGACAATAAACATCAGTAGGCATATCAATAAGCACAAAATCAATGGGATATTTATATGGTCCAACATAGATTGGAACATCTCTAATTATTCCCATAGGAACTCTAAGTGTCTTATTTGCAAGCATTATAGTCATGTTAGTATCCTCTAATTCAGTTGTGTTTATTTCATCTTGGATTTTCAAATAAAAATTAAAGAGTATTACATTAACAGTTGTTCCAATGTTGTAGAGGCCATAATAAGAAGTTCCGCCAAAAATAAAAGGAAGAATAGGTTTACCAAATTCTTTAGACTTTACCTTTCCTTCAACGAATTGTGAAGCTTAGGTGTCTAGCTCTATGATGTTGCAATGTGCAAACGGGGTTAAATATCCTCCTTCGTTGGTTCCCTGATCTCCTGTGTACTTAATTTGTCAGTTTTTATTATTTGCGCCTCCTCTTCTAGCATCTTGAGGAACAACCTTTCTTCTTCGCGTTGATCTCCGAGCTGCTGAGCCATCATATGTTTTCTCGCCGTCCTTGCAAAAGAAAGGGGTTCAACATATCGGGGTATCTCCCCTAATGGCTCAGCATGAGCTACCATTGTTGGATCATCTTCTTCAGCTGGCTAAGGTGGAGGAGTATAATGAAGCCAATCTTTCTTTGGTGCTTCAATGTGTTATGTAAAAGACTGAAGGATTTGCAAAATAATATCATCATCAAGTTGAAGTTCATCAATAGTTTCTTTTACTTTTTCGGATTCTTTATAAGCATCGAGACAATCATATTCAATTTCTATACCTCCTTCACCGCCTATATCAAATCCCCACGTCTCTCTATTACGTGAATTCGTTCTAGAAGTTCCCAAACCTTAGTTATAGTTAGCTCTGATGAGTCCAAAACTGAAGTATATTTACCTTTTGTCTTTGCATAAATAGAATAGGGATTTTGGTATTTCACTGCGTTTCCGTGCACCTTTTTATCCTTGTTTCAACATGATCCCAAACTACTAAGTCTATTATGAACATATTAATTGGAACTGTCATATTATGTTATAATACGATATTTTTAAGTGATAAAATTCATTTTATTGATTTACCTTCACACCTGGGAGAATAGCAAACGAGAGGGAAGCTACTACAACATTAACGACCAATGGTATGGATGGAGCCCTCCCGTACCACGCGGCATCGCGTTCGCCTCGTCAACTACTCTCTCCTAGCAAAGACGATGGAGAGATCCAACATTCAAAGCCACCAAGAACCACTAAAAACCACATGTGAAAGGGATCTGAAGGAGGAACTTGGCAGAGGGCAAATCCCTGCTGCTTCACGGATCATTGGAGGATATTGCATCATCCCCTTCATCATCAACCACTGCATCCTCATCACCATCATCATCTCCATCTCTCATTCATCCATTTGATTATGATGATGTCGTTGATTGCTTCCATGCGTGAGTAGTTCCTTTGTTCTTGGGGAGATGGAGAAATCAACGACAACCAACAACATCAACGGCTCTCATACTCCCAAGAATGAGGGAAAACTACTCACACATGGAAGCAATCAACAACATCATCATAATCAAATGGATGGATAAAAGTACGGGGATAAATCTAGTGCAAACCACAATTGAATGTGGAATCACAACAATATCTAATAGTTGAGAGATGGGGTAGTAATGGTGATGGAGATGCAGTAGTTGATGATGAAGGGGATGATGTGATATCCTCCAATGGTTCGTGAAGCAGCAGGGATTTTCCCGTCTCCAAGTTCCTCCTTCAGATCCCTTTCTGATGTGGTTTTTCGTGGTTCTAGGTTGCTGTGAATGTCAGATCCGTCCATTTGATTATGATGATGTCGTTGATTGCTTACATTGATTAGAAATAACTACATGATGAATTCATCCATGTAGTTATTTCTAACTTCATTCATTCAACTCCTTTACATTCTTCTTTCATTTACTTCTAAAGCTTGGAAAACTACAATCCTCACTATATAACAAGTGATATCAATCATGTATAATAGGTAGGGTACTACTACCATAATACAAGATTATTCTTGTACAAGCTTGGTTAAAATACCATGTCCTCGACTACACCATGAAACTCATGTTCCACACTTCATCATACACAAGCTTGACTTCTCATGATCAAGTTTGATGACTTAACTAACTAAGCTTTAGCCTAGCTTGGTATACCAATAAAAAATCTTCAACACCTAGTAAATTATCCCCATGTGACTTGAGAATAATGACCACCATCCTTTGATCAAACTAAGCCTAGACTTCTAATTGTTTAGCCGATATCTATCCTTAGCTAAGCAGTAAACTTGTACTACATCAAATCTCTTATATGATCTATATTGTTAATGAAGATTACTATATGCTTGTACCTACTTGAAACAACAATATTACTCCTTGATACTCTATCCTCACTACTTCTCATAACTCCTTAATTATCACCTTAGGCTCTTAGGTCTAGATGTTTCTTATAGTTAACCCATAAGTGAGTTAAATCCTCCAATATCAAATGGTTTCATCTCCAATAAGACTCTCTTTCTAATGACGATGGCACATTCTATCATAACTGCTTGCTTCTTCTTATTAATCTACTTCACTACAAGAAAATTTTCCTTCTGCAACGACTTGGCCTGACGGTCGTTGTAGAAGGCGCCTCTTCCGCGACAAAATTCTCGGCTCGGCCGTGGCCGATGGAAAACTTTTTTTTCCAGTTTTGCGGCCCTCTACTATGATGGATCTGCTAAAAACATGGAGGAAGCTCGGCCAGCGCATGGAAGAAGCAAGATTTTTGTTTCCTCGTGCGATGTTGACTCGTCGAAGTCTTTTGAGGCGTGTGGGTCCCGGATGTCGGTGTCTCTTGCGGACCATACTTTTCGGTCGCGCGTCCCTTATTTGAACTCGATAACGTTGCTCGAGGCGTCTGTCGTTTAGTCAGGCTGGTAGGTCTCACATGTCAACCTCTCATTAGAAGGATCGTGTGTATGATGGGATTTTTTCCTTCGCCCGCGCTACCCTGTTCTGAAGTTAATAGCACTGCTCGATGCATCTACCGTTTAATCAACCTCCTGGGACCCACATGCCATCCTCTCATTAGAAGAAATGTGTGTATGATGGAATGTTTTCCCTTGGCTATTGCCTCCCTGATTTCAACTCGATAACGTTGCTCGATCTATCTGCCATATAGTCACGCTGCTGGGTCCTCCATCTCAGTCTCACATTATAAGAATCATGTGTATGATGGAATTTTTTTCTTCGCTCGTGCTACCCTATTTCGAATTTGATAGCGCTACTCGATATATCTACCGTTTAATCAAACTCCTGGACCCCACATGTTATCCTCTCATTAGAAGAAATGTGTGTATGATAGAATTTTTTCCCTCGGTCGCGCCTCCGTGTTCCGAACTTGATAGTGTTACTCGGTGCATCAGCCGTGCTGGTGGGTTCCTTATGTCAGTCTCACATTAGAAGAATCGTGGGTATGACAGACTTTTTTTCTACTCTAGCGCCACCATGTTCCTAACTAGATAGCGTTGCTTGACAAATCTGCCATTTGGTCACACAGCTGGGTCCCACATGATAGCCTCTCATTAGAAGGATCGCTTGTATGATTGACTTTTTTCTCTGCTCGCGCTCCGTGTTTCAAACTTGATAACATTGCTCACTGCATCAGCCGTTTTTTTAGGCTACTAGGTCCCCCATCTTAGCCTCTCATTAGAACAAACGTGTGCATGATGGACTTTTTCTCGCTCGCGTCTCCCTGTTTCGAACTTGGCAACGTTGCTCGATACAACACCTGTATAAGGCCGCACTGGTGGGACCCACATGTCGGTCTATCTTTAAATGAAATGTGTGTATGATAGACCTTTTTTCGGCCGCATCTGCTGTTTTGGACTTCCAATAGATTTAAATTGTATGTGTCGCCACGACGCCAAAGATATTTATAGAAAATATATTATTAAACATTCCTTAGTACCTTCAAGTTATGTTTAATGTTTTAAAAAAGATGTCATGTGTCCGTGTTTATATTTTTAAAAATAAAAGGGCAGCCTCTCGGCATTTCAATTTATAAAATGCCATATATATAATGGACTAGTTTCTTAAAAATACGGTGGACTTTTTTTATGAGGTGGAGGCGGAGTTTTTTTAAGATGTGGGGGGAAATGCTCATAAGGCCGAATTAAAAATATTTTGGGCTATTCTACATGGTCCATCTACATGCGCTATACTCCATGGGCTCCTTTCTTAAATTTCATTGGGTTGTGCTAAGCAGTCACTTGACCCTAACAAGGCTGAATTAAAATGTTCTTGCCTATGCTCCATGGGATCCTTTCTCAAATTTCACTGGCCTGTGCTCAACAGTTTCCTGACCCCGTGCTAAAAAAAGTAGTTCCCTGGCCTCGAAAAGGCGTGTGTATATGTTGGACTGTTTTTTCGGATCGAACTTGATAACGTTGTTGGGTCCTCCATGTTAGCCTCTCACGATGCTGGACTTTTTGTCACTCGCGCCCCCCTATTTCGAACTTGGCAATGTTGATCGATGTAGCATCTCTATAAGGCCGCGCTGCTGGGTCCCATGTGTGAGCCTCTCTGTAAATCAAACATGCGCATGATGGATATTTTTTCCAGCCCCGTCTACTGTTTTGACATCGGTCCGTTGCTAGGTCTAAATATACATGGTACTAAGTAAAGGACCAAATATACACACATACTATATAGATGTCGATCAAATTATATTTTTTGAGAATTATCTATTATAATTTTATATAGTGATGATATGTCACATGTCTATTATCTGGTTCTTACATGCAGGGTACGTGGAACTTACTAGTAATGCAGTAGTTTCAACAAAACAACATAGTTAGGTGGAGCTTTTTCTGGGGGGCTAGGGAAGGGGATAACCATAAAGGCCGAATTAAAAATATTTTGGGATAACTGGGGGTGGATGCCCTATTCTTCATGGGCTCACTCCAAAACTAGATGCGCTATGGTCGACGGTCACAAGACAATGAAAAGGCCGAATTGAAGGTTATGGGCTATGATTGGGCCTAATAGGCTAATTTCATGGGCTTAGTAATAAAAATTCCAGACCTCAACAAGGAAGAAAAAACGAGAGAGAAAATTTTGGCCGATATTTTCGCGTGAAAACTGTTGACAACCGGGACACATACCCCGCGCGCGCCAAAACTTTCTCACTCGCGCCTTCCAACTTGCGCCTTCACTCCGCGCCAGCTACTGTCTCTTTGCGCCATTCTTTTGGAGACACGCAGGCAGTCAAAACCACAAGCCACGCACCAAAAAATTCACACCCCGTCTATCAGCTAGGGCAGCCTGACACCATTGTTGGCGGTGCCATTATTTTCGAGACGCAAACAAGCCAGCGACCAGCTAGTCGATCCCCACGGTACGCTTATAATATTCTTAGTTCGCTCAATCATTCCCTAGTAGTAGTTTCGTACTCGATCTGCTCGTTTGACATTGTTCTGCACTTGATCTTTTTTCAAATTGGTTGTCATTTTATGCTCGGTCGATCTATTCTCTCAAATATGTAACATAGTTCTGCACTCAATTTTTAAAATAAGCTAAAATTACGTGGCATTTATAATTCTATATTCAATCAGGTTGCTCAGATATCTTGGCTTAATTAGATCTGTAATCAACCTATTCGGTGAAATATCTTGAAAGCTTCTGACCATCTCTATCCTCAGCAGATGGACAGATATTGAATACTGAATGGAAAAACAACACCTTCATATTGGGAAGCTGTTAATGACTTCATGTAGTTTGTTAGACAACATAACAATGACTCAGGTGTGTTTTGCCCATGCCGACACTGCCTTAATTATAAAAAGCTGAGTCAGAGCACAGTCGCAGACCATACTTTCATCAATGGGATGCAACGCACATATATTAGGTGGACTAAACATGGTGAACCATATGATCAGCCTGTTCTTGATCCTCTAGCTGATGCTGATCGTCTGCCTGAAGCTCATCAGATCGAGGATGAGGACCTTTCTGGTTTGTTAAGGGACATGTACCCCACTGCAAGCAAAAAAAGCGCTTCTTCTCTTAAAAGATCATTTTTCTCTGACCTGATAGAAGATGCCAAGTGTTCAGTGGACCCTGATTCTAGTATCTCAAGATTTGAACATTTAATGAAATTACTAAAGGAGAAGTCATTCAACAAGATTACCAACAAATCTTTCGATTCGGTGATTAAGGTGTACAATGAGTCAATCCCTAGGGAAGGACTGCCAAAATTCTTTTATGAGATGAAACGGTACATCAAGGTATTTGGACTATCATATGAGAAGATCCATTTTTGTCCAAATAACTGTGTACTATTCTGGGAGGATTATGAAAACCTCGATGAATTCCTAGTATGTAACGAATCAAGATGGAAAATGGTGATAAAAAGAAGAAAGATCCTTGTAAGGTTCTGAGATATTTTTTAATTATAGATAGATTGAAGAGGTTGTTCAGTCAGAAAAAACATCTAAGGAAACAAGATGGAACAAAGAGATTCTCAAGCCAGGCGATTACTTACTCAGACATCCAGCTAATGGTGATGAATGGAAGAACTTTGACAAGGCTCATCTAGGATTTGCAGCGGATCCAAGGAACCTGAGACTTGGCCTAGCTACAGATGGATTTAACCCATTTGGCAACATGAGTAACTCGTACAACATGTGTCCAGTACTTGTTCAATTTACAACCTGCCTCCTTGGGCATGCACTGATCAGTCGAACTGCTTGCTGGCTTTACTCATCCCAGGTCCCAAATCACCTAGGAAAGATTTTGAGCTGTTCATGCAACCTCTTATACGAGACTTGCAGGAGCTATGGAAGGGTGTCATGACTCCTAATATCCTTGCCAACAACCCTGAAGATGCCAAGTTCCCTATGCGTGCTGCTGTGCTATTCTGCACCCATGATTTTCCAGCTCTTGACACTATGTCAGGTAGAGTGACAGCAGGTTATAACACATGTGTTCGCTGTGAGACAAAACAGGTCACGGTGAGGCTACAAAATAAGGCTGGTTTCCTTGGCCACCGGGTTTTTCTTCCTCAAGGCCACAAATTCTGAAAAAACTTGAAAAATTTGCAGTTCTATGGAAAGAGGATTGAATATGGCACTACACCACAAAAGTTCACTGCAGCTGAGTTGCAGACGATTTTACAAAAGATCAGAAATGTCAAACCAGGAAAACAACCAGCTGCTAAACGAGATAAAAGAAAGAATACAGAAGATGCACCGATAGTAGGAGTAGCATCCAAAAGGAAGAGAACGGAAGAATTAGCAGCAGATTCGCAAGGGAAGGAAAAGGAACCGAGAATATTTTATAAGCGCAGATCCACTCTATGGGACTTGCCGTATTGGGCTGGTAAGACACTTCGACATAATATTGATGTCATGCACATGGAGAAAAATATATGTGACATCATTATAGGCACATTACTTAACATTCCATCTAAGACAAGAGATAGCTATACTACTAGGCTTGACTGGCGAAAAACTCAACATTAACAACAACTTGAAGCTGCATCTAGAAGATACGGTTGATAAGGGCAGTGAAAAACAATACAAATTTCGTGGTGTCGAATTTACCTTGCGATGAATAAAAGGGTACTATTTTGTGACTTCCTCCGAGGTGTGAAGTTCCCATCTGGATTTTCTTCCAACATTGCAAATTGTATCAATGTAGAGGGGAACAAGCTCCAAGGGTTGAAAACTCACGATTGCCACATCCTACTACAAAGGCTTTTAGCTCTTGGCATTAAAGGTTTAGTGAACAAGGATTTGTATAATGTGCTTGCAGAGTTGGGAAAGTTCTTTAGGGAAATCTGTAGCAAAACTCTGGACATAAGAGTTGTAGCGCATCTTCAGACGGACATAGCAGAAATCATGTGCAAGCTTGAGCTATATATCCACCAGCCTTCTTTGATGTGATGGTGCATTTGGCTGTTCATCTGACTGAAAATGCACTTTACAGAGGTCCCGTACAATACGGATGGATGTACCCTATAGAATGTTAACTTTGCACTTTCGAGGGTACTATTAGGAACAAGGCTAGAGCAGAGGCTTGCATTGCAGAGGCATACATTGCTGCTGAAGAATTTGCATTTTGCTAAAGATATATTCATGATCGTCAAACGAGATCTAGTCTGGGTGGCAGAATTGAAGAAGTTGAAAAATTTTTTTTTAACCATGGTGTTCGCCTAGTAGGAAAGAAGGAACATAGAACATTAATGCAAAATGAATATGACCAACTTACTTGGTATGTGTTGAATAACGCTAATGAGGCTGAAAACTTTGTTGCGTGAGCACTATTCATACATATCCTCACATATATGAAATGACACTTGTAGCAAGATATGTTTAGATGTCTGCTTACTCAATATGTAGAGCTCGTTGGGGAACCCCAAGAGGAAGGTATGATGAGCACAGTAACAAGTTTTCCCTCAGTTATGAAACCAAGGTTATTGAACCAGTAAGAGCAAGGAAACACCTCCAAGGTGTTATTTCCAACTTGGAATCATGCACAACACAACAACATAACTTTGTCCCCAACTTACAGTGAGGTTGTCAATTTCACCGGTTTTGTTGAAAACAAAGGATTAAATGTATTGTGTGGAAGATAGTAATTGCTTTGTAGAAAGTAAACGCAAAACAGTAAATAGATTGTAGATTGATGGTAAAATAATGGACCGGGGGCCCATAGTTCACTAGTGGTGATTCTCCTTAAGATAGATGGCATGTTGGGTGAACAAATTACAGCGGGGCAATTGACAAACATCGAGAAAGCATACATGCATATACTAATCATCTTGACTTCTATGAGATTTGATTGGGTATTACAACATTATACATAGACCATAATCCAACTGCATCTATGACTAATAATCCACCTTCAGGTTATCATCCGAACCCCCTCCAGTATTAAGTTGCAAGCAACAGATAATTGCATTAAGCAAAGTGTGTAAAGTAAACAATATGATTGTTATATGAACAAATGATTGATGTTTTCTCCCTAGTAGCAACATCACATCTAGTACCTTAGAGATTTCTGTCACTTCCCCAGATTCCTAGAGGCATGAACCCACTATCGAGCATAAATACTCCCTCTTGGAGTTGCTAGAATCTACTCGGCCAAGATAGCAACTAACAACGGAAAGCATGCAAGATTACAAATAACAAAGACATGATAGAATCAATAATCAATCTGAAATAGCATCTCAATATCCATCGGATCCCCGCAAACACAACATGTAAGATTACAAATAGATGATCTTGATCATGAACGATTCTCACAAGATCTAAACATGGTAGCACAAAGGAGAAGAACCAACCATCTAGCTACTACATGGACCCGTAGTCTAGGGATGAACTACTCAAGCATCACACCGGAGGCAGGCATGGTGATGAAGAAGGCCTTCAGCGTGATCTCTCCCCTCCGGCAGGGTGCCGGGAAGAGCTTCAGATCCCTCCCGATCTAGGGATGGAGATGACGACGACTACAGACCCTTTCATGGAATTTTGATCGGGCACTTAGGGTTTTTGTATCGGAGGCTTCTTATAGGCGAAGGGGCGAGGTCAGCGGAGTACCAGGGGGCCCACACCACCCCCTAGCGTGGCCTGGCCTAGCCCGCGCCACCAGGTGGTGTGGTTGGCCCCTGGCCCCTCTCCGTCTCCTCTTCTGGCTCCGTGACTCTTCCGGTAAAATAATTACTTTGGCTTTTGTCCCATCCAATTCCAAGAATATTCATTTTCTGGCTTTTCTGGAACCAAAAACAGCAGAAAATAGGCAACTAGCACTATGGCATCTTGTTAATAGGTTAGTCCCAGAAAGTGTATAAAAATACTCCAAAGTGTGGACAAAACATAAGAAAGTAGATATAAAACAATCATGGAACATCAAAAATTATAGATACATTTGCAACGTATCTGTCAACACCCGGATTTTTAATCCCAGATGCCTGTTATGCCATACATCGCAATCCCAGGATTACCATTTTTGCAAGACATAACAGATTGGATATCACAGTACATCATCCATTACAAACCATAAATAAGGTCTTACACAAATAAAGGATCTCATGATCCAGTCTTAGTACAATCAAGTAGCGGAATAAACAGCGTAGCGGTGGGGTCCATCTTCAGAGTCACAGGCAATGCTGACGATGGAAGATAGTCCTAGTTATCATAGCCGTCCTGATGTCCTTCATCTTGGTAATCTCCTTCATAGTTTGGCCACGGGAATAGCCAGGGACAAAAGCCATGAGTACTCTTTAAGTACTCGCAAACTATCACTAACAAGTAAGATAGTTCTTAGGAATGCTAAACTCTAAGTTTAACTATAAAGTTAAGTTTGAAACCTAAGCTGAGTTCAGAAACAAAGAAAGATAAAAGAAGTTTGAAAACACCTAAGTGGGAACTTAATCATCATAGTCACAACTCTGTTGTGGTCAAGTCATGTCACAATTCATTTCATGAGTTGTTTTGAAAACATCTGACAACGGAATAGTATGGCCACTCCAACTGTCCATAACCGTGGACACGGCTATTCGAATAGTTTGACACTCTGCAGAGGTGGTACACTTTTCCACAAGATTTGATACACCTGTCAGGGATAACCCTGAATCATCATACTTAGTATGCAGATAATCGAACATAACCTTTCCTTTACACACCCTAGTATAAGCACCTCTCCTATGAGCATGGCCTCCCAACCATGACCATCTGTCATCTTGGGCACTGCATAGGTGGCCAACAATTGAGAGGTAGCCTCAGCTCAAACCTCTCCCGCGAGGGAACTAATACTAATGCATATAAACTTCCGGCTAAGCCTTACCCAATTCAGGTATTGTGGTTGTACGGTAAAATTGGAATGGTATCGCATCCGAACCTAACCATCAGTTTTGTAAAAGGGATAAGGCTCATGCCTCAACATTTTCATCATCCTAAACCATTTGTGTTTCTCAACACATGTCAAAACATTTCAATAGAATGACTCATCATTCCAAGGTTTTCACAATTCATTTTCACCAAGTGTTCCCATCTAAAGTGAATCAAGTTTTGGTTTAGCTGTAAACTACTAAGTTAAGAGTGTTCACTAATGTGGGATGCTAATCTCAATCTCATGCCATAGAATGACATCTAAGGTTATCTAGATAGGTCAAGTTTTATACTTTTTATGCTACCTTCAAACAAGTAAAGGACTTTAATAAAGTAAAGAAAGTAAAAGCTTGAAAATAAAACTTGGGGTAGGTAATAGTCAAAGTGGTATAACCAAAGCATGCCTAATGCACCTTGCTTAGGTTATCTAGTTTAATTCTAGCTTGCTAATAATAGCTTGCCTTGGTTAGTGCAGTGGTTGAAGTTTTCTTCCTCCTCCTCTTGGTAGAACTCCTCCTCCTCGAAAGCTTGGTCGGTACTATCGTTTATAAATACATACGGGACACACAATCACCAAACAATACTTAACTAGTCTACTTAGCACACTAAGGCACACATTTTATGATTTATTATCATCACAAGCATCACAATGTTTAATTCACTAGCTTCATTCTTTTTATTTGAGAAAAATAATTTCTACTCATTGAAAATAACTAAGATTTAATATTCTCCAAGTAAAATATGGGATCATATATACACATGTCATCACCACATATTCTAACATATGGGAATGTGATTTAAAGGTTGGATCACATTTTAATAAGTTTAAGTTTAATATTTAATGATTTAAAGTGACTAGAAATGCCCATATAACATTATTTTGGTATTAGTCCCAAGTCATTGCATGCAAACCTTAATATTATTACATACTCAGATAGATATGGTTAAATGTGATTTTTGAGAGTTGGAATCAACTCACAAGCTATTGTGGTTGATTTAATAAAAATGTTTGAATGTGCAAATGCTTTTGTCTTGTTATTTTTACTAGGAGATATCTCTAACTCTAAATGAATTAAATCCAACGGGCTTGCATAGACCTTTTCATAAGCTTTCCAAAATAATTGGAATCACTCAAATTGGTTCTGTAAATCTTCGTGAATTGATTTTTGAACTAGGGGACAGAATTGAATTTAAGCCTAAATAGAAAAATCCTTATTTGAATTACTGGGTCAGCGCGGGAAATGAAATGGGCCTGCCCAGTGACGCTCAGCGGCGTAGAGGGCGGCTGACAGGTTGGTCCCCCTTGTCAGCGAGACTTAAAACCCGAAACGGTATCTAGCGATCTGGGTCACACGATTATAACGCGGATCAACGGCTCATAGTCGTCGTCAGTGACGGACTTGTCGCCGGCGAGACCGAACCCTAAACGGCCGGTGGGGGTCTACTGGGGACGTACCAGGGCTCCAGCTAGTGCGACGAGGCGGGCGATCAAACTGGACGGTGACGGCGGGCTCAAGCGAGGTCGCGGCAGGGGCTGAGGTGGACATAATCGATGGCAGCGTCTCCTCCTCTGCAGCGACTGCCTCCGGTGAAATTCTGGTGGCCTGTTGGTCGAGCTACTCCGGTGAGAGGTGGGGAAGGTCTGGGAGTGAGAGGGGAGTCAAATGGTGTGGCGATTGAGGCTGGGGAAGGCCTCCTTATATAGGCTCGAGGAAGGGACCGAGGGGGCGATGGCGAGCTCGTCGGTGACGATGATACAGGGCGCTATCGGCATGGGCGGCGTAGGCGGCCAGTGGCTTGCCTCCTGGCAGTGCTCTATGGCTTAATGGCGACGCTGGGGGTGGTGTATTGTGGTCAGGGGCGTCTCGCGCTCTGAGGGACAGAGGCGGTGCTCGACGCGGCTCCCGACGACTGTGGGTCGCGCGGCGGTGCATAGCCGTGTTTGGTAGGGTGCTGGTGTCGAGGTGGAGTGGCGTCCGTGGTATGGGGACAAGGCGCGGTCTGCTGCATGCTGGCAGCAGTCGCGCTCTGGCGTGCTCTGGCTTGCTCACAGAGAGAAAGGGCGGCGATGCTGGGGAGTGGTCCAGGGGCTAGGGTTGATCGAGGGGTGGACCGTGGGCGGCCGTAGGGTTGGGCGGAGCTAGGGGCACGCTGGTTTGGCGCAGAGCGGTCTCTGGCATGCTGTCTGCGTCTAGCCGGCGATGACCTCAAACGGGCGGCGCTGCACTGGTGCTGCGTCTAAGAGGGAAGCTGGTTGGGGACTTGGTTGGACTCAGGGGGGACAGAGGAGAGTAGAGAGGGGGCAATGGGGGACAATGGCTTAACTAGAAACAGTAATAGTTAGGCAGTTTGATCTCTGTCCGCCACCTGTTCGATCAAATGGCCGCAAGAACAAAATGTTTGAATTTTGAGCTGATTTTTGGTGGAGTGATGTAACTTATGCTTAAGCTTCTAGGTGTGCTTGGGTTTTTGAAATGGAGTTCATTTGAGTGGTTTTTGAATAAGTGTGATCTATACATATGAACTACATTAAATTTTCAAATGTCATTTAAATTTAGTGTTTGAAAGTTTTTGGGATGAAACAAAGTGGGCCTTGGCACATCACTACTTGTACTAGCTAGGGGTGCAATGATCCACAATTATTTTTGTTGAGATTTGAGTTCTAGGAATAGCCAAAGTAGGCTAGGTGATTAAAATGGCAAAAAGTGACCATTTGCTTATTTTATTCTTTTTGATTTGTTTTTCTTTGGGATTTGTTTGGGAAAGATATAGATGATGTTTAATTCACCTTAGAATCATTTTACAACCAATGGATCACTCAATCATGGCAATTCAAAACAACTCCTAATTTAAATGCACACACATATGAATGCTTAATGATTTTAAATGGAAAGTTTTTGTTAACCCTAAATTGGGAAGATTTGATCTTGAGTAACCTTGGATTAAGTTTTGGGATGTTACAAACCTTCCCCCCTTAAACAAAATCTCGTCCCGAGATTTACGAAAGAAAACTAGGAACTAAAGAGATCTGGGAACTCCGTCCTAATGTAATCTTATTGCTCCCAAGTGGCTTCCTCTTCGGTATGGTTGCTCCATTGAATCTTGAGAAACTTGATACTCCTGGTCCTGGTGGTTCTGTAGGCTTCCTCTAGGATACGGATGGGCACTTCACGATACGTCAGGTCCTTGTTAATATCAACAGCTCGGTGATCGATGTTCTTGAAAACTTCGGTATTCTCCG
Organism: Avena eriantha; assembly: GCA_910589775.1. Lineage (NCBI taxonomy): Eukaryota > Viridiplantae > Streptophyta > Magnoliopsida > Poales > Poaceae > Avena > Avena eriantha. The sequence continues at coordinate 172,573,338 of OU342741.1, read as the reverse complement.
GCACTTCTAAGCATTTGCGAAGTAACGAGATATGGAACACATTGTGGATGGCAGACATCTCTTCAGGCAGTTCCAGTTGATAAGATACTTCTCCTCGGTGATTTAGAATCTTGAAAGGCCCGATATATCTAGGGGCTAACTTTCCTTTCAGACTAAAACGTTGGGTACCCTTCAATGGTGAAACCTTGGGATATACAAAATCTCCGACATTGAAAGTCAGGTCTCTCCTTCTCTTGTCAGCATAACTCTTCTGTCTAGATTGGGCGGTCTTGAGTTTCTCATGGACTTTGTGAACCTTCTCTTCGGCTTCTTGGAGAATGTCGGGTCCAAAGATCTGACTCTCTCCTACTTGCGACCAATTCAAAGGGGTGCGACACTTTCTTCCGTATAGGAACTCAAATGGTGCCATTTGCAAGGTAGATTGATAACTGTTGTTATATGAGAATTCTGCGAAAGGCAGGTAGTCTTCCCATTTTGATCCATACTCTAACGCACAAGCTCTCAATATATCTTCTAGAATTTGGTTGACTCTTTCAGTCTGTCCATCAGTTTGCGGGTGATAAGCGGTAATGTAGTTCAACTTGGTTCCTAATCCTTCCTGGACTTTCTGCCAAAATCTCGAGGTGAATTGGGTTCCTCGATCTGATACTATGGTCTTGGGGGTTCCATGCAGACTAACAATTCTAGCAATTTACAACTCTGCTAGCTTCGAACTCTGGTAGGTTGTCTTGACAGGTATAAAATGAGCTACCTTGGACAGTCTATCAACGATGACCTAGATTGAGTCATTTCCCCTACTCTAAGTAGGAAAACCAGTGATAAAGTCCATTCCGACGGAATCCCATTTCCATTCTGGAATCTACAATGGTTGCAACAGTCATGCGGGCCTCTGATGTTCCGCTTTGACTCTTTGACAGATATCACACTTGGCGATGTAGCTTCCGATTTCTCTCTTCATTTTGTGCTACCAAAATTGCGATTTCAAATCTTGATACATCTTCGTTCCTCTAGGGTGGATAGAATAAAGAGTATCATGAGCTTCTTGCATGATAACTTGCTTCAGCTCTGAATCTGCTGGCACACAGATACGGCCTTTGTACCACAACACTCCTTCTTTGTCTTTAGTGAATCCAGGTACCTTTCCTGTACCAATACGACGTTTGATTCCGTTGATACTTTCATTTCCCTTCTAGGCTTCCTTGATTTGGCTAATCAATGTGGGTTGAAGTAAAATGCTAGCTAGGAATCCTTTGCTAACAAGCTCAGTCCTAAACTGCTCCAACTCCTCATACAAACTTGGTTGCTTCTCCTTGATCATGGTGTTTAGCCTACAAGGCAATCTGCTAAGAGCATCTGCTACCACATTGACTTTGCTGGGGTGATAGTGAATGTCAAGGTCATAATCCTTGATTAACTCTATCCATCTCCTTTTCCTCATATTCAGCTCCTTCTGAGTGAAAATATACTTCAAGCTTTTGTGATCCGCATAAATCTCACAGCGATTACCCATAAGATAATGACGCCATGTCTTCAATGCCAAAACTACGACTGCTAACTCAAGATCATGGGTCGGATAGTTCTGCTCATGCTGCTTCAGTTGTCGAGATAGATAAGAGATGACTTTGCCTTCCTACATCAACACACATCCGAGACCAATCTTGGATGCATCACAATACACATCAAACGGCTTCTTGATATCTGGCATGATCAATATTGGGGTAGAAATCAATCTCTTCTTCAGTTCTTGGAAACTGGCTTCACATTTGTTGGTCCATTCAAACTTCTTGTCCTTCTTCAACAATTGGGTCATGGGTCTGGCGATACTGGAGAATCCTTCTACGAACTTGCGGTAATATCCCGCTAATTCGAGAAATGCACGAACTTGGGTTTGAGTGGTTGGGGCTTCCCATGCTTCGACATCTCTGATCTTGGTGGGATCAACAGAGACTCCTCCGGCAGACACAACATGTCCTAGGAATCCTACTTCTTTCAGCCAAAACTCACATTTGCTGAACTTGGCATACAGTTGATGCTCTCTAAGGGTTTCAAGGATGATTCTCAAATGTTGCCCATGCTCTTCTTCTGACTTGGAGTAGATAAGGATATCGTCGATAAACACAACGACAGACTTATCCAAGAAATTCATAAAGATCTTATTCATGAGATTCATCAAATAAGTAGGGGCATTGGTTAATCCAAAAGACATAACCGTATACTCGTATAAACCATAGCGAGTAGTAAAGGAGGTCTTCGGAATATCCGTTGCACGAATCTTAAGTTGGTGATAACCAGTCCTAAGATCAATCTTTGAGAATACCTGGGCACCAGTCAACTGATCAAATAGATCTTCTATCTTTGGCAAAGGGTACTTGTTTTTGATGGTGATGTCATTCAGCTATCTGTAATCGGTGCACAAACGGTTGCCTCCATCTTTCTTGTCGATGAATAACACTGGCGATCTCCATGGTGATGCGCTTGGTTGAATCAAGCCTGTTGCTAACATGGTATCCAACTGCTTCTTCAATTCTACTAACTCTGAGGGGTTCATGCTATATGGTCTCTGGGCTATGGGCCCGGTTCCAGGGATTAGTTCAATAATGAACTCAATATCCCTATCTGGGGGCATACCGGGAAATTCATCTGGGAATACGTCGGGGTATTCACAGACTACTCTGACTTGGTCAATGGTGGGTAGGGCTAGACTCTTGTTGCACTTGAATTGATAGGGTAAGGTTTCAGATATATGCTCTATTGTTACTCCAGAGCTACTGGTCATGGTGATGGCTTTCTTAGCACAGTCTATCAATCCTTTATGCTTTGACATCCAATCCATACCTAATACTACTTCCAATCCTTTGGTTCCAAGTACTATTAGATTAGCATAAAAATCTATTCCATGTATTCTGATAGGCACGGCTTTGCAAATTTTTCTAGCTTTTGTAGTTGAACCGAGGATTTGAACTATCATGACATGCTTCAAGTTGGTTGGGTGGATCTTACTAGTGCATGCAAATTCTTTGGTGACAAATGAGTGCGATGCTCCAGAATCAAACAACACTCTTGCTAAAACTGAGTTGATAGAAAACATACCCAGCACCTGGCACTTCTTGGGCTGCTTCGGTGTTCATGTGGAAGAGACGACCATTGCGGTTGTGAGGGTTCCCTAGGACGAATCTCCTTCCTGGTTGAACACGACGCTTCTATTGAGCTGGGGCATTCACATTTGCAGTGGCTGCAATATTCTTTGGACACTCATTGGAATAGTGACCCTTCACTCCACACTCAAAATAAGTGATCTGAGACTTGTCTTTTGCTGCCACAGGCACAACATTGCTTCTAGTCATGGGTGCAGTGTTGTTATTGTTGTTTCTCTTGGGAGGTGCACGGTTGAAATTGCTGGTGTTGCCGGAGTGATTGTTGTTTCCTCCGGACTTCACATTTTCTCCGCTACGGTTGGGGTAGCTTGGGCGAGACATTGGGGGTCGATTGTTCCTCGGTGCATATCCTACTGAGGGGTTGGGACGGTACTTCTAGTGACTGTTGGATCTAGCTTGGTGCATCATACGACGTTTGCGGTTGTTGTTTGCCTGGTTAATCTTCCCTTCCATCTGAATGGCAGAGTCGACTAGCTCTTCGAGATCCTGGAAACGGATGTTGACGAGGACAGTCTGCATTTCATCATGCAGTCCGTTCAGGAATCTCTCCTTCTTCTTGGCCTCCATGTTGATCTCATCAGGTGCATACCTGGCAAGGGACAAGAATCTGTCACGGTACTCCACTACAGTCATTCTGCCTTGCTTCAACTCTCGAAATTCATCCCTCATTCTGGTGACTAGACCCTGAGGCACGTGGGTGTGGCTGAACTTGATTTTGAAGGCTTCCCATGTCATCACTTGACCATGGTTCATTGTGCGGATACTATTCCACCATGCTCTTGCATCTCCTGCCAGATAGTGGGTGGCAAAGAGAACTTTCTCGTTGTCATCAACTCTGGCTACTTCCAAATTGTTCTCCATTGTCTGCAACCAGTCATCAGCTTCCAATGGGTTCTCCGAGGTGCTAAAGATTGGGGGATTGGTATTCTGGAAGTTTTTCAACTTGGATCCTTGATGATCCTGATTTCCATGTCCTTGGTTGTTTTGGGCCATCTGGGCGATCTTCTACAGTGTTGCTAAGTTGGCTTGGCGCTCTGCCCTGCTTGCTTCACGGTCTGCAACTAACATCTGCATAATCTGCAGCATTGGGTCCTGTGATGAGCTGCTCCCTCTGGGGTTTCCACGAGTCATCTGAAGATTGAGATGGATAAAGGGGTAAGAGGGAAAGTTCTAAGGTTCATGGTTTTGATTTCAAAGCTAAAACTTTGAGTTTGACTCAGTTTTTGCAACTAACTTCTTTTCATTCATTCAAGCAAAGCACACGATACAAACACACACACACACCACAACATCAAAGGAAAATAGATGGTTTTAAGAACCATTCTGTAAGCTATGATACAATGGGACCGATACATCTCATGCTACGACAGTGGTCTAGTGCATCTACTCATCATCGATGAAGGCGGAGTCATCATCGTCGGTGTAGAAGTCCACGACATCTTCCTCCAGAAATTCGTCATCATTGCTGAGGTAGGAATCAGTATCCCGTTGCATATCTTCACCTTCCTATTCTTCTTCCTTTACAGCAAGCTGAGTTTCTTGCTCCTTGATGGTCTTCTCGAGGTCGGCCACTTTCTTGCAAAGATGGTCGACGGTGCGATCCTTCTTGGCACGCTGACGACGAAGAGACTAACGATCCTAGACTAGCAGTGAGAAAGTCTGGGCCTTTTGGGTAGCAATAGTGAGGTTGTGGTTGGCTAGCTCTCTTGCATTGTCCAACTCCTTCTGGCGGTCATACAACAGGAAGTTGAGGTTCTCCACTTGACGCTTCAGTATTGGGTGACTTGGCATCTCTAGCGGCATTCCCATGGAATCATGCCTTGCATAGTGAACAAAGCGGGTTCCCTAGATGAGGTTGACACTGAGGGCACATAGACGTGCGAGAGCTTCATGCATTGTCCTGGCTAATCCATCTAGCCAGTTGTTCTCCCTCACCAAGAACTGAATCCTCCTAGATACTGGTGCTTCTATCTTGCCTCGAAGATCAGCAGTCACTAGCCATTGCAAATGTCCTTCTGGTGGACCCGGGAGTTGAGCTCCAAGGAATTCCGAATGAGGACGCTCCAAGAACTCAGATAGTGCATCCAAATCCCTCTCGAAGATCAGCTGGCCTCCGTTGCCCAACTGATAGAACTTGCTATATTGAGCTTCCATCTATAAGAATTTAGGACGAGGAAATTAGTGAAGTGATCAAGTGTGTCAAAGTTTTATGTAGTAATGTAAGAATTTGGAGGAACATGGATTTTTTTGAGAGAAAGAATTCCCAAGGGTAAGAGAGGAAATAGTTTTCATAAATACTCACTTTGGTTTTTGAAACTAAGTTTTTGTTCGGACGTCCATTCTAACTAGGGTCTCCTATGGTCAGGATGGCTCTGATACCAACTTGTCAACACCCGGACATTTAATCCCAGATGCCTGTTATGCCATACATCGCAATCCCAGGATTACCATTTTTGCGAGACATAACAGATTGGATATCATAGTACATCATCCATTACAAACCATAAATAAGGTCCTACACAAATAAAGGATCTCATGATCCAGTCTTACTACAATCAAGTAGCGGAATAAACAACATAGCGGTGGGGTCCATTTTCAGAGTCACAGGCAATGCTGACGATGGAAGATAGTCCTATTTATCATAGCCGTCCTGCTGTACTTCATCTTGGTAATCTCCTTCATAGTTTGGCCACGAGAATAGCCAGGGACAAAAGCCATGAGTACTCTTTAAGTACTCGCAAACTATCACTAACAAGTAAGATAGTTCTAGTAGGAATGCTAAACTCTAAGTTTAACTATAAAGTTAAGTTTGAAACCTAAGCTGAGTTCAGAAACAAAGAAAGATAAAAGAAGTTTGAAAACACCTAAGTGGGAACTTAATCATCATAGTCACAACTCTGTTGTGGTCAAGTCATGTCACAATTCATTTCATGAGTTGTTTTGAAAACATCTGACAATGGAACAGTATGGCCACTCCAACTGTCCATAACCACGGACGCGGCTATTCGAATAGTTTGACACTCTGCAGAGGTGGTACACTTTCCCCACAAGATTCGATACATCTGTCAGGGATAACCCTGAATCATCATACTTAGTATGCAGATAATCGAACATAACCTTTCCTTTACACACCCTAGTATAAGCACCTCTCCTATGAGCATGGCCTCCCAACCATGACCATCTGTCATCTTGGGCACTGCATAGGTGGACAACAATTGAGAGGTAGCCTCAGCTCAAACCTCTCCCGCGAGGGAACTAATACTAATGCATATAAACTTCCGGCTAAGCCTTACCCAATTCAGGTATTGTGGTTGTACGGTAAAATTGGAATGGTATCACATTCGAATCCAACCATCAGTTTTGTAAAAGGGCTAAGTCTCATGCCTCAACATTTTCATCATCCTAAACCATTTGTGTTTCTCAACACATGTCAAAACATATCAATAGAATGACTCATCATTCCAAGGTTTTCACAATTCATTTTCACCAAGTGTTCCCATCTAAAGTGAATCAAGTTTTGGATTAGCTCTAAACTACTAGGTTAAGAGTGTTGACTAATGTGGGATGCTAATCTCAATCTCATGCCATAGAATGACATCTAACGTTATCTAGATAGGTCAAGTTTTATACTTTTTTATGCTACCTTCAAACAAGTAAAGGACTTTAATAAAGTAAAGAAAGTAAAAGCTTGAAAATAAAACTCGGTGTACGTAATAGTCAAAGTGGTATAACCAAAGCATGCCTAATGCACCTTGCTTATGTTATCTAGTTTAATTCTAACTTGCTAACAATAGCTTGCCTTGGTTGGTGAAGTGGTTGAAGTTTTCTTCCTCCTCCTCTTGGTAGAACTCCTCCTCCTCGAAAGCTTGGTCGGTACTATCGTCTATAAATACATACGGGATACACAATCACCAAACAATACTTAACTAGTCTACTTAGCACACTAAGGCACACGTTTGATGATCTATTATCATCACAAGCATCACAAGGTTTAATTCACTAGCTTCATTCTTTTTATTTGAGAAAAGTAATTTCTACTCATTGAAAATAACTAAGATTTAAAATATTCTCCAACTAAAATATGGGATCATATGGACACATGTCATCACCACATATTCTAACATATGGGAATGTGATTTAAAGGTTGGATCATATTTTAATAAGTTTAAGTTTAATATTTAATGATTTAAAGTGACTAGAAATGCCTATATAGCATTATTTTGGTACTAGTCCCAAGTCACTTCATGCAAACCTTAATATTATTACATATTCAGATAGGTATGGTTAAATGTGATTTTTGAGAGTTGGAATCTACTCACAAGCTATTGTGGTTGATTTTATAAAAATGTTTGAATGTGCAAATGCTTCTGTCTTGTTATTTTTACTAGGAGAGATCTCTAACTCTAAATGAATTAAATCCAATGGGCTTGGATAGATCTTTGCATAAGCTTTCCAACAAAATTGGAATCACTCAAATTGGTTTAGTAAATCTTCCTTAATTGATTTTTGAAGTAGGGGACATAATTGAATTTAAGCCTAAATAGAAAAATCCTTATTTGAATTACTGGGTCAGCGCGGGAAATGAAATGGGCCTGCCCAATGATACTCAGCGGCGCAGAGGGCGGCTGACAGGTTGGTCCCACTTGTCAGCGAGACTGAAAACCCAAAACGGTATCTAGCAATCTAGGCCACATGATTATAAGGCGGATCAACGACTCACTGTCGTCGTCGACGACGGACTGGTCACCGGCGAGACCGAAGCCTAAACGGCCGGTGGGGGTCTAATGGGGACGTACCAGGGCTCTAGCTAGTGCGGCGAGGCGGGCGATCAAACTGGACAACGACGGCGGGCTCAGGCGAGGTCGCGGCAGGGGCTGAGGTGAACGGAATCGACGACAATGTCTCCTCGTCTGCAGCGGCTGCCTCCGGTGAAATTCCGGCGGCCTGCTGCTTGAGCTGCTCCGGCGAGAGGTGGGGAAGGATTGGGAGTGAGAGGGGAGTCGAATGGTGTGGCGATTGAGGCTGGGGAAGGCCTCCTTATATTGGCTCGAGGAGGGGACCGAGGGAGCGACAGCGAGCTCGTTAGTGACGACGATACAGGGCGCTATCGGCATGGGCAGCATAGGCAGATGGTGGCTTGCTTCCTGGCGGTGCTCTACGGCTTAATGGCGACGCTAGGGGCGGTGGATTGTGGTCGGGAGCGTCTCGCGTTCTAAGGGACAGAGGCGGTGCTCGACGCGGCTCCCGGCGACTGTGGATCATGTGGCGGTGCACGACCGTGTCTGGCGGGGTGCTGGTGTCGAGGCGGAGCGGCGTGCGCGGTATGGGGTCAAGGCGCGGTCTGCTGCGTGTTGGCGGCAATCGTGCTTGCTCGCAGAGAGAAAGGGCGGCGACGCTGGGGCGCGGTCTCTGGCGTGCTGTCCGCGTCTGGCCGGCGATGACCTCAAACGGGCGGCGCTGCACTGGTGCTGTGGCTAAGGAGGAAGCTGGTTGGGGACTTGGTTGGACTCAGGGGGGACATAGGAGAGTAGAGAGGGTGCATTGGGGGACAATGGCTTACCTAGAAAGAGTAATAGTTAGGCGGTTTGATCTCTGTCTGCCACCTGTTCGATCAAATGGCCGCAAGAAAAAAATGTTTGAATTTTGAGCTGATTTTTGGTTGAGTGATGTAACTTATGCTTAAGCTTCTAGGTGTGCTTGGGTTTTTGAAATGGAGTTCATTTGAGTGGTTTTTGAATAAGTGTGATCTATACATATGAACTACATTAAATTTTCAAATGTCATTTAAATTTAGTGTTTGAAAGTTTTTGGGATGAAACAAAGTGGGCCTTGGCACATCACTACTTGTACTAGCAAGAGGTGCAAAGAACCACAATTGTTTCTGTGGAGATTTGAGTTTTAGGAATAGCCAAAGTAGGCTAGGTGATTAAAATGGCAAAAGTGACCATTTGCTTATTTTATTCTTTTTGATTTGTTTTTCTTTGGGATTTGTTTGGGAAAGATCTAGATGATGTGTAATTCACCTTAGAATCATTTTACAACGAATGGATCACTCAAACATGGCAATTCAAAACAACTCCTAATTTAAATGCACACATATATGAATGCTTAATGATTTTAAATGGAAAGTTTTTGTTAACCCTAAATTGGGTAGATTTGATCTTGATTGACCTTGGATTAAGTTTTGGGATGTTACAGTATCAACATCCCCAAGCTTAACTCCTGCTCGTCCTCGAGTAGGTAAGTGATAAAAAGAAAGAATTTTTGAGGTGACATGCACCATCATAATCTTGATCAAGGTATTTGTAGAACATTGATTGCTCGGATCATAGTACTTTAACATAGCATGAAAGATATAATTCTAACAATAAGACATATAAACTATGTTGTAACATGAAAAGGTACAAACAAAAGATCCATGAATAACAATGCTTTGAAAGACGTTTATTTGTTTCACATAAAGAAAACATAATGAGAATGGCATTCAGCTTGTCCCTCATAGTGTAGCAAAACATAAATGTAGCGGACACCTTCAAAGTTCATAAGGGTGACTAGATACAAATAGTTTAATAACACGCAGTATCCAAGTTATGCATCAATCAACAAGTCTTGGGACAATGCACATTAAACTAAGAATGGCCACTATGCTCTCTCAATAGGTGCATAAAGATAGAAGATGGAGACTCAACATAAAAGGAAAAGAAAGGCCTTCATAGAAGGAAGCAGGGATTCAAGTCTCACAAAGAGCTTCCAAAAATTATGGTACTTATTAGGTTTCAGCTCTCATTGCCCCTATCATAAGCATCTTGAAGTGATTAAGGTTAAAGTGAACAAACTATGGAGTATATGCAAAACAAAGTATAAGTTGGCAATCTCATGTCCCTTGAATAAGAGGGCCGCTCTTCATGGTACTCAAGTTTAGTTACCGGTAAGTTCTTGTCATAGTAAGTACATGTGTCTCATAGGGAACCGCCAATGGGGTACCCCTTGCCCAATGATACGGAAGAATCCCCATATCAAAATGACAAGGCAAGCAGACAATAAGCATCTTAGCATCTTCTTATTTACCATGGGAAAATGGTGCTTTTCTCCCTCTTTCCTCTTTTCTCATCTTTTTTTATTTTTCTCAATCTCTATCTCTTTTTTTATATAAGAAGAATGCTTCATAGATTGCTCATTATGGTTACACTGCAGGTTTACACCATGATTAGGCATGGATTAGACCAGCCGCCCAGGCGTTTCTCTAACACACATACATAACTCCATGGACTTACAAGCTCCTCTTTCATTTCACACCGATGACATCCATAAACAAAAGAGCATGATATCAATTGGGCACAATGTACAAGTGCGATGTTGAGAGCGTTCCCATGACAACATGGTTCTGTTAATTCCCAATGTATAAGTGTAAGAATATACAACATAGATGACACAATGGTTCAAGTTTATTAGGGGCAAGAAAAGTAAAGTGCGCCATTAAGTTCGTGAGAGCTTTAATCACTAATTTTCACATAACAAGTTTAATTCGGAAGGTAGGTAAAAACATGAATATACTTGGAATAGCAAATGCTAATAGGTAGGTACGGTGGACTCTTTGGAATAACTTGGTTTTATTTGGAGTTGGATGCATGAGTGGAACTCATACTTAGTATGGAACCTAGCAAAAGACTAGGAGCGACCAACTAAGAGAGCAATAATGGCCATAATCATGCAAAGCGACAAGACATCATTAATTAAAGCATAAAGTGATGTTACAAGTCGAAAACTAAAGGATCATAGAGGCTATGGTGACTTGGTATAGTCTTAACATGGTGTGAACATGCGCCAAGTCAACCCAAATAAAGCATCAAAGGAGAATACCACAATACTATGCTTTTAATATGCTAAAACAACACATGATTCTTTCAAGGAACATTAAGCAATCTCAATTGTTTATAACATGTCATGCTACAGAAAAAAATCACTAAGCATAAAGCCAAAACAATATCAAGCATGTCATGACAAAGCATAGGCCACAGTCAAAAAGAAGCTCTTTTTACCACTTAAGCATGAACTTTTCCTACTCTTTTCCAATCCAAACCAATCTTATTTGAAAACTAATGTATGAATGAGGGGATCCAACCAATTTATTCAAGAAAACTAAGCAAACCAAGAAAACAAAAACCAAAAAAAAACAAAGACGCTCCAAGAACAACACAACTATGCATGAAACAATAAAAATGAAGTGTTTGGAAGAAACCTAGAATTTTTATTGATGAAGAAGGGGATGTCTTGGGCATCCCCAAGCTTTGACGCTTGTACTTGTTGGATATTTCTTGGGGTAACACGGGTGGCATCCCCAAGCTTGAGATTTTGTCCATACTTCATCTTATCACATTACTCTTCCCTACACTTTAAAATTTTCCTTCATACAAAACTTCACACAATCTTTATTAGCAACATTAGTGTACTCAAGATAATAAGTCTTTTGGTTCAGTTCCAACACAAATAAAACTTCCATTAAAACAAAAGATACTGTAGCACTTCCTTTAAGAAGTTCAAATGATCAAAGAGAACTCAAAGAGAAAGAGATTAAGAGGCAAATGCAAATAATGGCAGAAATCTATCAAAACAGACCAGCAGGTAAAAACAAAATTTTCGAAGACCTTCTGTTGCTCAAATAGAAAAGTTTTGAACTAACGAAAGTTGGATAACAACCTGGGTCAGAAGCACAAAAAATTATATCTCAAACCGACGTACAGATATTTTTCACGAATTTTTACAGCGAAGCACAACAATCTGTTTCGAGACAACAACTTTCCCAAGCATTACTTCTCTCTCATTAGAGGTTATTCTTGGGACAAAAAGTAAATAAAAAGGATAAGGAGAGGTCATTATAGAGGTAATGACTTCTAAGACTCAAGAAAACTATTGCGTTATCTCCCAAGAAGTACTTTTCTTTAACTCTTTTAAGTTAGGCATCATAGTTTGAGAAGATGCTCACATAAGAAATATGAATTGAAGTAAAAGAGAGCATCAATAAGCAAATTCAAAACACATTTAAGTCTAACCCACTTCCTATGCATAGGAATCTTGTATGCAAATAAATTCACAAAGAACAAAGTGACAGGCATAGGAAGATAAAACAAGAGTAAGTTCAAAACTTTCAGCACATAGAGAGGTGTTTCAGTACCATGAAAACTTCTACAACCATATTTTCCTCTCTCATAATAATTTTCAGTAGCCTCATGAATAAACTCAACAATATAACTATCACATAAAGCATGCTTTTCATGATCTACAAACACATAATTTTTATCAAGCTCCAAAATAATGGGATTAAAACCTTCAAACCCACTTTTAACAATTTTATAACAAGGTGACTGATCATTCTCAAGAGGTATGGGGTTCCGAGATAAGATCAAGACCCCTCCAATCTCATTTTTAATAGTAGTACAATTAATATTATCAACCAATATAGGACCATCATCTAGAGCTTTATCATAAAATTTTTCTAAGCAACACTCTTTAGTACCATGCATTTCGAAGTTAGACACTAATAAAGGATTATCATAGATAATAAGAGCATAATTATTATCACAAGTTTTATCCACAGTAGATTTTTCAAGAGAATCCACAGGAACATAACATTCATCCTCCTTTGGTAAGCATGGGGGACAATCAAATAATGTAAGGGATAAAGAGTTACTCTCATTAGAGGGTAAGCATGGGTAGCTAATCCATTCTTCCTCCTTTTGACCATCACTCTCCTCCTATTTTTCATCTAATGAGCTTTCAAGTTCAGCATTTTCTTCTTCCATAGGCTCCTGCAAATTGTGGACACATTCTTTTGCATGACTGAGTCTCTCTTTATAATCAATGATATAACAATTATTGCTGAAATTTTCTATGCAAGGATCAAGTATAGAAGAGACAATATCTTTAAGGTCTTTAAAAGCAACACAGGTTTCATAGTTTTTAGACATGAAGGGTTCTATTTCAGAAGCTCCCATAAACAAAACGAATTGTTCTACTTCTTCAAATCCAAGATGAATATAGTTATTCCAATGATAGTTCATAATTACAAATTCTTTACTAAAGCCACATTGGAATTTAAGATGTTTAGTATCATGTTCAGAGCAACAATTTTATCATGGTGTTTAAGCAACATTTTAGCAATTAGATCCAACCTTTTTAACACGGCTCTCATGACTTTACCCTTATAAGATTCTCTATACCTTATAAAATCTTCCATGGAGGTTCTAGCAGGCGGTGGTTCATCTACTACCTTAGCAGTGATAGTAGTTTTCCCAAATAGGAAACCGAGTGGGCTATCCATAATGAAATAGTGATTGGAGCAGAACTAGACATAAAAACAACTTGAAGTGGGAACTAAAAATAAATTTTTTGTGTTTTTAATATAGAAAGCAAACTAGTACAACTATTGTTTTTGTGTTTTTCATAAAGAAACAAGCAAACAAAGCAGAAATAAACTAAGATAAACGAAAACAAAAAAGTAAAGAGATTGTTTATGAGGGACTCCCTTTGTGAAGATGTCCTTGAGTCCTCGGCAAATGCGCCATAAAAAGTCTTGCTTACTCAATATGTAGAGCTCGTTGGGGAAACCCAAGAGGAAGGTATGATGAGCACAACAACAAGTTTTCTCTCAGTTATGAAACCAAGTTTATCGAACTAGTAGGAGCAAGGAAACACCTCCAAGGTGTTGTTTCCAACTTGGAATCCTGCACAACACAACCACAGAACTTTGCCCCCAACTTACAGTGAGGTTCTCAATCTCACCGGTTTTGCTGAAAACAAAGGATTAAACGTATTGTGTGGAAGATAGTAATTGCTTTGCAGAAAGTAAACACAAAACATTAAATAGATTGTAGATTGATGGTAAAATAATGAACCGGGGTCCATAGTTCACTAGTGGTGATTCTCCTTAAGATAGATGCCATGTTGGGTGAACAAATTACAGCGGGGCAATTGACAAACAACGAGAAAGCATACATGCATATACTAATCATCTTGACTTCTATGAGATTTGATTGGGCATACATAGACCGTAATCCAAGTGCATCTATGACTAATAATCCACCTTCAGGTTATCATCCGAACCCCCTCCAGTATTAAGTTGCAAGCAACAGATAATTGCATTAAGCAAAGTGTGTAAAGTAAATAATACGATTGTTATATGAACAAAGGATTGATGTTTTCTCCCTAGTAGCAACAACACATCTAGTACCTTAGAGATTTCTGTCACTTCCCCAGATTCCTAGAGGCATGAACCCACTATCGAGCATAAATACTCCCTCTTGGAGTTGCTAGCATCTACTCGGCCAAGATAGCTACTAACAACGAAAAGCATGCAAGATCAAAATAACAACGACATGATAGAATCGATAATCAATCTGAAATAGCATTTCAATATCCATCGGATCCCCGCAAACACAACATGTAAGATTACAAATAGATGATCTTGATCATGAACGGAGCTCACAAGATCTAAACATGGTAGCACAAAGGAGAAGAACCAACCATCTAGCTACTACATGGACCCGTAGTCCAGGGATGAACTATTCACGCATCACACCGGAGGCAGGCATGGTGATGAAGAAGGCCTTCAGGGTGATCTCTCCCCTCCGGCAGGGTGCCGAGAAGAGCTTCAGATCCCTCCCGATCTAGGGATGGAGATGACGGCGGCTACAAACTCTTTCATGGAATTTTGAATGGGTACTTAGGGTTTCTATATCGGAGTCTTCTTATAGGCGAAGGGGCGAGGTCGGTGGAGTACCAGGGGGCCCACACCACCCCCTGGCGCGGCCTGGCCTGGCCCGCGCCACTTGGTGGTGTGGCCGGCCCCTGGCCCCTCTCCATCTTGTCTTCTGGCTCCGTGACTCTTCTGGTAAAATATTGACTTCGGCTTTTGTCCCGTCCAATTCTGAGAATATTCATTTTCTAGCTTTTCTAGAACCAAAAATAGTACAAAACAGGCAACTGACACTGTGGCATCTTGTTAATAGGTTAGCCCCAAAAAGTGTATAAAAATACTACAAAGTGTGGACAAAACATAAGAAAGTAGATATAAAACAAGCATGGAACATCAAAAATTATAGATACGTTTGCAACGTATCAATGTCTTACTTGAGTATTGTTTTTGTAGGTTATTTAAAGCAACCAAAGGAAAATATTATGCTGCACCAGTATGTGGGGGTGGGTTTCAGGAATGGTTTAGGAATCATGTAAGATGGTCAGTTGAACTTTGAATTGCATATGAATTGTGCACATGAGATGACCTCTTGATTAGTTTGTATAACCGCAGATCACGAAGCCGCGTGAAGAGAATCCGGGTAATGTTAGTGAAGGTCTCTATGCCCTATCATGTGGTCCAGCAAAGAGGGTGCAGACAGCTTGAGCTTGTAATGACGATGGTATCCACTACAACACTTATGAGTGTGAGAAACATGTGAAGACACAAAACAATGGCATCAGGACCAGTGGAGAGCACTTGACAGCCAAAATGAAGAAGTCAGATGACTATGATCATTATGGTTGCATAAAAGAGGTTATTGAGTTGAATTATAACGACAAGACTGGTGGTCGATCTGTGGTTCTATTCAAGTGTTATTGGTATGACCAAGATCCGAACAAGAAAAGATGACTAAAAAATGATGGGAATTTCATATCGATCAATACTACTGCTGAGTGGTACAAGGAAGAACCTTATATTTTGGTAACTCAAGCTTCCAAGGTAATATTCTTGGATGATAGAGATAATAAGTACTGGCAATATGTGCAAAAGTTTGAGGCAAGTAGAAACTATGATGTGAATGAGTATGACGAGCCAGTCACCAAAGATGTTGCCCACCAAGATGATCCCAGTGGTTGTATGGTAACTGAACTGGATGACGTCAATGAAAATTTGATTGCCAGAGGTGGCTCTGCGCATGATGGACAAGTAGATTGCACTATCGAGGTTAGTGTAGTCGACAAAGACAGGAATAAACTGGTTCTACCTAATGAATCTCAGGACATGTATGATGAATGGCAAGGGGAACAAGATCCAACCCAGTCGGAATATGTGGATCTAGAATGCGGCGGTGCAGAAAGCGATGATGGTGACAATGACTAGAATGTTGTTTCATATTATGTAGTGATATGATGAACAATGATTCGTATTGGTTTTCTCTTTGTAAAATGTATGAGACATGATGACAATTTCCTATTGGATTGTAATCCTAGACTAATTGTTTTCCCTGTCTAAATTGGATTAAGCTTAATTCGACAAGTGCAAACATATGTAGCACATGTTCACTTGGCGTGTAGCAGAAACATTGGTTCAGTACATTGATTAATTATTAGCCACAGGACTAGTTTCATACAGAAGGGGGAATATGCACCTCGTGTCAGTAGAGATGGGCGAGCACATTGTCTCGGCAGATAGGGCAGCTGGCGTTGGTCTCAAACCAAGTGAAGATGCACTTGCGGTGGTACGGATGGTAGCATCCCTGGAGACGCATTGTTGTGCGCTTCGACATTGCCTGCATGCATATGATGCAGTGGCCATCCTCCTGCTCAACCAGGTACCAACTGTCTTCAAGCGCCGGTAAGTTGACGATGAGCCGAAGATTCAGGCTGAGGGTTAGGTTGAAGTGGAATCCGTCGACCCACATACACGCCTCAAGCCAGAGCCAATGCAGAATGTCGTATGACATGATGATGTCCCACTCCTCTATCATGAGTTGCAGGTTCTTCAGCATCCATACACGACCAAGAACCTTGCGCATAGTTCCCACGACCTTGCTCGCTCTTCGCAGCTTGCTAGGAGGTAGACTGAGATTCAACACTTCCTCTTCGCAGGGTGTCGTCACGAAATCGTCCTCCTCCAGAGGGGCTGGGATGGAGCCAGGCATCCTCCTGATCTCATACGTCCTTGAGAAGAAGATCTTCAGTGTCATTGTGTACGTCATCGCCTTGTTAACTAACTGCGGCTCGACGACAGAGAAGTCGGTTGTGGCTGCGGAGACGTGGCAGGAACGAAAGACATGGGGGCTAGACTCGATGATGCGCTCCTGTGAGGAGCGCTCCAGTTCTGGCGGCGCCACCATTTGGGGATTTTTTTGGGGGGTGGGGGGAGGGGAGGGGGGCGGGGGCTAGTCGATGGTGCTGGCCTGGATGAGGGGGAAGATGCTAGGGGAAATGGGTGAGGGGGCCTATTTGATTTGTAGGATAGGAAAATCGTAGGAATAGGAAAAATGTAGGATTGCATTGTCATGTTCAGTCCAATCCTATAGGAATTCATATGCACCTAAGTGTGTTTGATTCCACCATAGGAATCTAAAAAAGAGGTATGGGCGAATGTTTGATTTCCTATGAAAACTAGTACAAAGGAATCCTTAGGAAAAAATCCTACGGGAATCAATCCTACAAATCAAACAATCGTCATAGGAAAATTTCCTATAGGATTTAATCCTACAAAATTCCTAGGAAAATCCTTGGAATCAAATGGACCCTGAGAGTGGACTGCTCGAACAAAAGGCAGGGCTGCGCTACCTCGTCACTCCCCAACGTCATCCCTGGCTCGTCCTCTCTTCATGGTTCTATTTATGATGGTCATAGTGCTAGTGGGAGTAATTTGGGTAGTACATAGTCCTACATGTATTGCCAACTAAACATTTAGATGACATGGCATGCAATTAAATGATGAGAGAGAGCCTTGGGGTAACTAGCTATGTTACCATAAGGGTGTCTCCAATGTGAAAATAAGGTCGGATATAAGACACCTGTGGTCGATCTTAGTGGAATTTAAACATTGTAGCACTCGGTCTTAAGCTAAGAAACCTTGCAGTCGACCATACTAGTATGACCCGGCCATAAGAACTATAAAATCATTGTTTCTCTTTCCTCACTACATAGTGTGCTTGTAGCAGAATTTCAAGACAAAATGAGTCTACATTGCAATAAATGAGACTTTGCATGATACCACACCTATGTTATTTTCCACTATGGAGGTAGTAACTTATTTTATTTTATTTTGCGAAAATGGAGGTAGTAACTTAGCCTAGTAACATATGCATGTTACTAATCTAAGTTACCCCCAACATGACCAGCCTAAATATAGTAACTTGCATATGTTACTATCTTCATAGTGGGTGATAACATCTGTGTGGTGTCATGCAAGACCTAATTAATTAGGTTCTAGACTCATATAAATGTGTGATGTTATGGTAATACATCCCTCTCTTTCATCATTAATTATCATGTCATGTCCCCAATTTTCTTAGTTGGCATTGCATGTACATGCAAGTTACTACTCCCATGTGACGAGAGGGATGGTTGTTGTCTTTGCGTTAAATAGAGGAAGGGTTGTTGAGCTAGACAGGGAAGACCAATATTTTAACATATCCTTGATTTTTTTCTTTATGGCATCGGCTGTGCAGCGTAGGCACTAGTGCTGGATGGATGAGAAGTGGTTTGGGTACCGATATTTGCATACGCTGTGGAGGGCCACCCAAGTTCTATGGATTTTCAAGCTTCTTAGCTAAAAGAGAGCAACTATGTAGATGCACATGCTGGTTGTACTTCCCCTTGCTATCCGTAAAAGAGAGAAACTATGTGGATGCAATGATGATTCAATTTATTTATATATTATCACTAGTATAGGTACAACACAACCGAGACAGAAACTAAACCATACTCTAGACGGAATCAACACACACATAGACACCCGAATATCATACGGTTCTTTTTTTTGTCAAGAACCTATGTCGCCCTCTGCCCATGCGGGCACGCTGTCTGGTGCTCGATGAACTCGAGGAAGCTGCCAGCCATGTCACAACCTTTGTTGCTGCACTTGAGATTCATTCCCGAGGACATTTGATCCACGATAGTGGTTGGTTCGAAGATGCCTCCATATTCACATCTCGGGCACTGACCATCGGACAATTTTCCAACACAATGTGCACATGCAATGTGCGCTACGACCTTGCCAAAGCACTGCTCATGCAAGGAAAATGGATTTAGCCCAAAAACAAGAGTTATATCGAACCAGTGTGGAAAACATCATGAAGAAAGAAGTAATAATAACCATGTACGCGGGACGACGAACAATTTGAGAACACAACCTGCAACTGAAGACCTGCCTCATTGCACTCATGTTAATCGTCGCTTCAAACCACTCGTCCGCCATAGAGCCGCCTTCTTCAACTGCGGTGGACCTGGGAGGGATTTTGAGACCGAGCGAGAGAGTAGAGGGAGGAGCGCAGATCTGAGAGGGTTGATGTGAGCGAGCGAGAGAGACCGGTATAATAGTTAAACACTAGGAGTACTAGACTCCTCATCTCACTCTAGGCAATATCGTCCGTCCATCCAAATTCAACGGCCATGAACCGATACCTTATCTCTTTGGCACGACACTGGCACGGAGAAAACTAGGGAATCGTTGTGTTCCTCGATTAATTATCTCCCTCTGACCAGGTGTACATGTCCCTTTGACGACCTAGGACTACGTGGAAGACTAAATACTGTACTCCAGTACTACTCTGGGATGGAGGTACTAGTACTACTACTGTACCTCTGTTTGGGATGAGAGTATGAGACTAGCCCCAATGGGGGTATCAGGTGGTACGTACTGTATCATGTATTAGGCTTTTCACAATGGGGTGTATCTTAGCACGTTACCATAGGAGTTATAAATACCTAATAGACAACCTCTCCAATGCATTGTATTTTAGATGTTGTATCTTAATTTAATGTTTTTGCTCTCATGCATACATTTTATTGAGCAATCAACTATTTTTGCCTATGATTATATGCAAGAGATGTATCTTATCTAAGATATAACAATACCCTCTCTCCTCCTTAATTGACATGCCACAATATCATTTTGCCTATGATGTCGCGCTAAGAGACTCCCCCATTGTCAAAGGTCTTATTATATGCATGGAAAATGCTTATGTGTCATGATAATTAATGATGAAAGAGATTGTGTTGGTATCACTGAAAAATAATTATAATTTTGAGCCACGTCCATAAAGTATAGGGTGTATAATTCGTTCTTGTACCTTGTGTCATGTAGAAATCAACCTACTACTATTAGCTACCTATTACTTGATATTCTCAAGAGAAATGACCAAGAAGATTCTAGAATTATTGAGAAGTACGTTTTGAGGTTTGTGCATAGCGTTCACTATGCTAAAGATATCAATGGAATATTCTATATGCTAGCATGGATAGAAGATCCAGTGGTTTGCAATATTGGGATTTGCCAGGCTTGATCGATTTTTCAAAGTTCAAAGTACTGTGTATACAATCTAGTGTGGTACGATTATATAATATAGGTAAAGCTCAAAAAATATGAATATGGGAGTCTCACGTGCCAGAGTACTTCTATATAGTGATAATATGACATACTGTACTTTTATAGTTCTATCACGTGCCGGAGCACTAAGGCATGTGCAACTTATTACTACTATATACTGGATTACATACTCCAAGAATTTACCAAACTCGTTGCTCGAGCTGCTAGCTGCTTGCCATCTCTGTTTCGAGAGTGTATAGTACTCCTACTATCCGATTAGACTGCGGCCAACTGAAAGTACGACCGTTACAAGTACTGATATGACATTTCTTTTGTGAGTTAATTCCCCGGACAACCACCGACTGTGAAAAAACTCACGCGCCACCAAGCGGTCGCTCTGCATACTCCTTGGAGCATCTAAAAAAGTACTCCTTGGAGAAATGCTTGGTCAAAGAAAAAACACCGAAAAAGACGTCCCCTAGCGGTGGGAGTAAAACTGAGTAACACCGCTAGTAGTACTACTAGTACTATACTATTCCTTCGCAAAAAGCAGTTCAACTTCTCCTTCATTCTACTCTCCGACGAAATTTCTTTCTTCCACCAAAGGCATGTTACCCTCACAAATACTTGAAAGGAATCCCGGTGGATTGACTGCGTCGTCCTCGGAGGTCTGCTTCGGCTCGAGGCCAGGCCTCGGAATAGTTCATCCGGCGGGGAACAATGTGCCGTTGGATCCGCCTCTGTAGAGCGCCTGGTTGCCCGCGGTAAACGTGCGTTTGGTAAATCAACACGACAGGCGATCAAAAGTGGACCTCTACAACAAATATTGGCCCCCTCGAGGCTAACGATGTTGCGCTGGCCACGTCACAGAGGCATCAACATGATAGGCAATCAAAAGTGGAACTCTACAACAAAGCGCCGGTCCTAGTGTGTTTCCCTTTCGACTATGACGGAGCTACGTCTGGCAGACACTCTGGCTGGACATCAACCATGGCTAAGTTAAGTCCGTGCGAGACAGTGGCCAATACTTCCGCCAGGAACCTGCAGCTAGCGATAATGCGACCAGGGCATACAACTTGGGTGAGCGCCAGGTTGCTGTGTCCATGGCCGACGCCGTCCTGGGTCCCCTCGAGCCTATCGATCCTATGCTGGCCCTTGCTTACGATCAGGACATGCTCGAGTTCAAGCTCACGCGCGAGGAACCTACGGCCAACGAGCATGCGAGTGGGGCAGACAACTCGGGTGGGCAGGTCACCGTGGCCGTGGCAGACAATGCCATTTTGGGTCCCCTCGAGCCTATCGATCCTATGCTGGCCCTTGCTTACCATTAGGAAATTCTCGAGTTCGAGCTCAAGCGCGAGGAACCTGCGGCCGGCAAAGGTGTGGCTGGGGGAATCGACTCGGTAGGGGGGCAGTGTGCTCCTCTACTCAGCAATCTCGTCCCTTCGACCATGATCAACACGTAGGAGCACGCTGTGTTTCGTTTGTGAAGCAAATAATAGTAGCAAGAGTATGGCTCAGCTGTTTGGTCGAAATTGAGTCGGACCCGACTGCCTTTCCAAGCTAAATTTTAGGGGCCTTTGTGCCAATTATATGGACTTTGATGTAATTTTCTATTTTTTATGTAACCTTTAATTCCACCGAACGTGTTGATTGAAGCATGATGCACTTTCGGGTGAAATTAGCTATAAAATTAAGCTTGAAAAATATAACATGTAATTTATCCAAGTAATTCATGTGGTACTATAGTAAACTAGTAAGTTGCACGCGCCCTGCACGTGAGACTCAGATAATAGACGTCTGACATATCATCACTATATAAAATTTTACTCCCTCCGTTTCAAAATATAAGATGTTTTAGCTTTGTAAAAGAAGTGTATCTAGACTTATTTTAGTGTGTAGGTTCACCCCAAACATAGATGAATCTATACACTAAAAGGGGTCTAGATACACTCCATTCACAAAACTAAAACATCTTATATCTTGAAACGGAGGGAGTAATAGGTAAAGCAGAAAAAAATATAAATTTAAGCAACATCTATAATGTATGGATGTATATTTGGTTCTCGTACTTTGTATATCATGTAGAGTGAACGATTATTAGCAATCTAAACCTTGAAAATTTGGTAACATGGTCTAGAGAAACGAGGGAGAAGATTTTAGAATGATGGAGAAGTGTTTTGAGGTTCCCATGTTTCCGGACATAACGAACCATCCATGTTTTACTTGCGATTCCAAGGTTCTTTGAGTTTTCAAGGTTCGTAGATAAATTAACCCACTTAAATTACACTACTGTCTCCGATTCAAATTAATGTTCTCAGATTTGTCTAGATTTGGATATATGTATCTAGCATAGAAACATGACTAGATACATTTGAATCCAGATGAATCTATGAATATTAATATGGATCGGAGGGAGTCTATCGAAATTATGTCAAATTATTTCGAACCACATGTGAGCTGCCAATTGCTCTTTAAATTCCAAAAAAATCTTTTGAAGTTTCCCACCAGACAGCCAATATATGGAGAACACGACCGAGAGTTTTCAAAGATTCAACTTCTTTCTAGACTTTGCATGCTGGCAAAGGTGACCCTGCTTTGAAAAAAGAGAGAGAAATAGGCCAAAAAACAGGGGGACTCATGCATGGCGTCCTTTTGCTTGTATTACCTGCCATGAAAAATAATAAAAACGAGTTTTTCACAACTTTTGAAAAAACCCGCTTCACAAAAATGGCCTACCATGTATAAGTATGAACAGGTTTCAGGACGAGCGACCAAACAAGGTCACAGACATATCCATGTTTATGGGAATTTTGTAGTAGTACTACAAGAAAGTAGATGTGCGCATCTTGGCATTGGTAAACAACTTTGCCAATGGGAGTTTCCAAATACTAGGAAAAGTAACAACTCCAATTTTCTAAGTGATGGAAATATATTTTTTGTAAAGCAAAGTACTCCACTTCCATACTAGTACTACTCGAAAAGGGAGGCGGCTCCTTCCAAAAAAAAGAAAAAAGAAGGCAGCGCGAGAGCAGCGGGAGGAGTCGGAAGATGGTGTGATGTTAGAGCAAAGCTATGATGGGCTGCTAACACGAGGTAAACTCCACTAGTAGTAAATATATGGACCTACTAGTAGTAATATGCATGCAAAACAAGTTGTGTTTTCTCTCACCTTCGCTGGCTCTCACCATCCATCCTCCATCGGTTTCTTATGAGCGGACGCGGTGGTGTTTGCGATGGCGTGCGGGAGCTATGGGTCGCGCGACAGTGTGGGAGGTTGCGGTGATCATGGCGAGTGGGTGCGTGCGCGGAGAAGGCGAGGCGCGTTCTGTGCGAGGCGGTCGGGTGCGGTGAGCTGGCGCGCTCTGGGCATGGCGCAAAGACATGGAGCGCGGTGGTGTTAGGGTGTTCCAGGGCCAGGCTAGGGTCGTGTCTTGGACAAGGGGTGGTGGTGTACTGCGGCGTGTCTGGTGCGCGTCGTGGGCGAGGGTGACGTGGCTTCTGGTGCGCTGTCCACTGTCGGACGATGACAACCTCATTCGGGCGGCGCTCCACTATGCACAACGACTAAGGGAGGGTTGGTGTGGTGCTTAGCTAGGCACAGGGGAGTTAAGGGGAGACCAAATGGTCGAATGATCACTGCTTAAACAGTGAAGTTAGGCAGATGATTATTCAGTGTAAACAAGGTGTTTGAGGAAATGGCCTCAAGAATTAAAGTTTGAAATTTTTGAATCAAATTTGGTGAGTGATCTATACTTATGCTTGGTAGTCTCTGGTTTCTTGGGTTTGCCAAGGGGAATTGGTTTGATGGGTTTTTGAAAAAGTGTGATCTTACCATATGAACTAGATTCGATTTTGAACTGTCCATTAAATTGATTTGGAAAATGTTTTTGTAAGTTTGTAAGGTGGGCCTTGATACACTTTTACTTGGTTTAGTAAGGGGTGAAAAGAAGTAGAATTGTTTCTATTAAAATTTCTCTTCTAGGAACACCTAAAGTGACCTAGTGGTTAACTTTGGCCAAAATGACCATTTGGTTATTAAATTCATATTTCGTTTCTGTTTCTTTGGATTTTGTTTTTAATTTTCCTAGTTGATGTAGCATTCAACTTTAAACCATTTCTTATCATTTGTAGCAATCAAACATGGAAAATTCAATCAATTCTACAGTAATGCAAATCACACATGCATTCATATTCAAATTTGTAATAAAAGTTTTTGTTAACCCTAAACTTGGGTGATTAGAACTTGATAATTCTTATTAGAAGTTTTGGGGTGTTACAAAATTCAAAGCACATTTAAGTCTAACCCACTTCCTATGAAAAATAATCTTCTAAAGAAAAAAGTCATGAAAGCACAAAGCAACAAGCATAGGAAAGCAAAACAAGTGCAACTTCAATATGTTCAACATAAAGTGGGGAAACTTAATATTGTTGAGATACATAAAACCATGTTTCCCTCTCTCATAATAACTTTTAGTAGCATCATGAATAAAATTAACAATATAACTATTACATAAAACATTCTTATCATGAGCCACATCCATAAAAGAATTAATACTCCCCCTATAAGCATGGTCATTCTTATTAATTGTAGTGGGAGCAAATTCAACAAAATAGCTATCATTATTCTCATCACCATAATCATCAAATATAGGAGGCATATTTTAATCATAATTAATTTTCCCCTCAATAGTTGGTGGACTGAAAATATCATATTCATCATTATAATCATCATATATTGGAGGAATAGTATCATCAAAGTAAATTTTCTCCTCCATGCTTGGGGGACTAAAAATATCATGCTCATCAAAACCAGCTTCCCCAAGCTTAGACTTTTCCATAGCATTAGCAATAATGGTGTTCAAATAATTGATACTAATAACATTGCTATTAGCATGCAGATAAAGTTCCATAGGTTTTTTTAATTTTCTCTTCAAACAATTCATGTCCTAACTCAAGAAAAATATTATAAAGATCTCTATTTTTGTTGTTGTTTTCCATTAATCCTAACCAGTGGAAATAAAAACAAGACAAAAAGATATAATTGCAGAATCTAAAGGAAATAACTTCGAGCACTTACACACCAGCAATTGTGCTAGAAGATAGCTTAGTAGCTAGAAGATGTGAGTACCTTTTACCTTACCTCGCCGACAACGGCGCCAGGAAATAGCTTGATGTCTACTCACTTCTATTCTTGTAGACAGTTGTTGGGCCTCCAAGTGTAGATGTTTGTAGAACAACAGCAAGTTTGCCTTAAGTGGACCACCCGAGGTTTATTGAACTCAAGGAGGAAGTGGTCAAAGGTATCCCTCTCAAGCAACCTTGCAATCAAGATACAAGAAGTCTCTTGTGTCCCCAACACACCCAATACACTTGTCAGGTGTATAGGTGCACTAGTTTGGCGAAGAGATAGTGAAATACAAGTGGTATGGATATAAGACAATGGTGCCAGAAAAATAGCTTGATGGCGTGGATGAGACTAAAGGCAAACTGAAATAAATATGGAAGCAAGCAAACATGTAACAGATCTAGTTGCAAACGGTGTTTCAATGCTTAGAAACAAGGCCTAGGGATCATACTTTCACTAGTGAATACTCTCATATAAATATCTTCTCTTTATGATACTACTCTAAACTACTCTCCGGTTGGACACTCTAATCCATGGTATGGCTATAACAACACACCTCAAAGTTCACTTTCCCCATCTAGATAACCCCACACTGTCACCTTGAGCTCTAGATGGTTCCAACAAACACCACAATTTCATAGAAACATCCAACTCCAAATATAACTCATAACAAGTAATTGAAATCTCTAGCCTAAGTGCCACCATGGTGTGCACGCTGTCACTTTCACACACATGGGGAGAGTAGAGATCTATTAAAGCACTTGAGTAGCAAGGTAGCTCTACTTAATTACAAAGCTCATGATCACAATATGATCATGCATAGAGAGATGAACACATAGCTACCAGTAGAGCCCTTAGCCTCGAGGAAGAACTACTCCCTCATCATCATGGGAATCAGCAACGACGATGGAGATGGTGGTGGAGGTCGATGGAGATGGCTCCGGGGCACTTCCCCATCTCGGCAGGGTGCCGGAACAGAGACTTTCTGTCCCTGGAATCTCCCCCTCGATGGCTGCAGTGCGGCAGAACTTTTCGTGGCTAGAGGCAGTTCGATTTAGGGTTTTCTCACCGGAGGTTGTTATAAGCGAGAGGGGAGACCGAGGGGGTGCCGGAGGGGCCCACACCACCCCCTAGCGCGGCTTGGCATGACCCACGCCACCAGGTGGTGTGGTCAGCCCTTGAACCCTCTCCGTCTCGTCTTCTGGCTCCGTGAGTCTTCCGGTAAAATATCGACTTTGGCTTTTGTCCCGTCCAATTCCGAGAATATTCATTTTATGACTTTTCTAGAACCAAAACAGCAGAAAACAGCCAACTGGCACTATGGCATCTTGTTAATAGGTTAGTTCCAGAAAATGTGTAAAAGTACTCCAAAGTGTGGACAAAACATAAGAAAGTAGATATAAAACAAGCATGGAACATCAAAAATTATAGATACATTTGCAACGTATCAACATCCCCAAGCTTAACTCCTGCTCGTCCTCGAGTAGGTAAGTGATAAAAAAGAATAACTTTTGAGGTGACATGCACCATCATAAACTTGATCAAAGTATTTGTGGAACATTGATAGTTGGGATCATAGTACTTTGACATAGCATGAAAGATATAGTTCTAAGAATAAGACATAACAACTATGTTGTAACCTGAAAAGGCACAAACAAAAGATTCATGAATAACAATGCTTTGCAAGACTTTTGTTTGTTTCACATATAGAAAACATAGTGAAATGGTATTCAGCTTGTCCCTCATAGTGTAGCAAAACATAAATGCATAGGACACCTTCAAAGTTCATAAGGGTGACTAGATACAAATAGTTTAAGAACAAGCAATATCAAATTTATGCATCAATCAACAAGTCTTGGGACAATGCAAATTAAACTAAGAATGGGCACTATGCTCTCTAAATAGGTGCATAAAGATAGAAGATGGAGACTCAACATAAAAGTAAAAGAAAGGCCTTCATAGAAGGAAGCAGGGATTCAAGTTTCATAAAGAGCTTCCAAAAATTATGGTACTTATTAGCTTCCAGCTCTCATTGCCCCTATCATAAGCATCTTGAAGTGATCCAACTCCAAATATAACTCATAACAAGTAATTATAATCTCTAGC
Source organism: Avena eriantha (assembly GCA_910589775.1). Lineage (NCBI taxonomy): Eukaryota > Viridiplantae > Streptophyta > Magnoliopsida > Poales > Poaceae > Avena > Avena eriantha. Next base: position 172,545,668 of record OU342741.1, on the reverse strand, counting down.
CTAAGTGCCACCATGGTGTGCACGCTGTCACTTTCACACACATGGGGAGACCAGAGATCTATTAAAGCACTTGAGTAGCAAGGTAGATCTACTTGATTACAAAGCTCATGAGCACAATATGATCATGCATAGAGAGAGAGATGAACACATAGCTACCGGTAGAGCCCTTAGCCTCGAGGAAGAACTACTACCTCATCATCATGGGAATCAGCAACAGTGATGGAGATGGTGGTGGAGATCGATGGAGATGGATCCGGGGGCACTTCCCTGTCCCGATAGGGTGCCAAAACAGAGACTTTCTATCCCTCGAATATCCCCTTTGGTGGCGGCGGTGTTGTAGAACTTTTCGTGGTTGGAGGCTGTTCGATTTAGGGTTTTATCATCAGAGGCTTCTTGTAGGCGAGAGGGGAGACCGAGGGGGTGCCAGAGGGGCCTACACCACCCCCGGCACGGTCTGGCATGGCCCGCGCCACTAGGTGGTGTGGCCAGCCCCTGGCCCCTCTCTGTCTCGTCTTCTGGCTCCGTGAGTCTTCTGGTAAAATATTGACTTTGGCTTTTGTCCCGTCTAATTCCGTGAATATTCATTTTCTGACTTTTCTGGAACCAAAAACAGCAGAAAACAGGCAACTGGCACTGTGGCGTCTTGTTAATAGGTTTGTTCCAGAAAATGTGTAAAATTACTCAAAAGTGTGGACAAAACATAAGAAAGTAGATATAAAACAAGCATGGAACATTAAAAATTATAGATACGTTTGTAACGTATCAGTCATTAGGCTTGAAACCCAAGAAAATTCATACATAGTACATGATATAGTAGGTAATACCAGAAGTGTGAGTTTTTCAAGTACTTTTACTGGTAGAAAAATAAGAAAGAATGACCCCACATAATTTTCGTACAAAGTGGACAATTCTTTCTTATAGTTCCCAAGTTTAAGTATTTTTCAAACTTCCAAGATAAAGCTCCACGTGCACTTAAATGCATGACTCTATGTCGATTAAATGAAATTAGGTCAAACTTGAATACATGTGAGCACGATAGACTATTACTCTTGAAAATATCCAAAATTCTTTTGAAGGTACCCAGGCAGCCAATATATCATGGGCCAACAATAGTTTTGAGAAATGCCATTACTGATTACTATTTGCATACCGACAATTTTGACCGCATATGGAAAACATTCAAACAAAATAAAGCGTAAAACAAAACATGAGACTTTATTACGATTGGGGTACTTTTGCTAGTATTATTAATTGCGAAGAAAAATGATAAACATGAGATTCCCATTAGCAAAAACGGATTCACATTATAGTCCACCATGATGTAACATTATTCTTGGTTTTCAGCATGAACGACCAATAAGGTCATGACCTTCTATATCGATGTATACCCTAGCTACACTTTTACATAGGGTTCTGACATCGGGTAGATGGGTGCGTCTTGGCCTAGTAAACAATGTTGCTCGTGGGAGTTTCGAACAATTAGGAAAAAACATTTTTCACTATTCCAACTGATTATGGGGATGTTTTTTACTAGCAGTAAAGTCAATCAGAAGAATGTGGCTCTGAATGCGAGAAGCGCGCCATGTTTCTGGACATAGCGAACCGTCCATGTTTTACTTGCGATTCCTAGGTGCTTTGAGTTTTCAAGGTTCGTAGATAAGTTAACCCAATTAAATTACATTAATGTCTTTGATTCAAATTAATATTCTGAGGTTTGTCTAGATTCGGATATATGTATCTAGCATAGAAACATGACTAGATACATTTGAATCTAGATGAATCTATGAACATTAATATGGATCGGAGGGAGTCTGTCAAAATTAGGTCAAATTATATCGAACCACATGTCAGCTGTTAATTGCTCTTTAAATTTCACAAAAATCTTTTGAAGTTGCCCACCAGACAGCCAATATATTGAGAACACGACGGGGAGTTTTGAAAGATTCAACTTCTTTCTAGACTTTCCATGTCGGCAAATTTGACCTTGCTTTGGAAAAAGAGAGAGAAATAGGCAACAAAAACAAGGAACTCATGCATGGCGTCCTTTTTATTGTATTACCTGCCATGAAAAATAATAAACATGAGTTTTCACAACTTTTGAAGAAACCCGCTTCACAATAATGGCCTACCATGTATAAGTATGAACAGGTTTCAAATCGAGCGACCAAGCAAGGTCATGGACATATCCACATCATAGTTTATGGTAATTTGGTAGTACTACTAGAAAGTAGATGTAACATCCCAAAACTTCAATCCAAGGTTATTAAGATCCAAATCATCAAAATTAGGGTTAACAAAAACTTTTCCAATTGAAATTATTAAAACATTCATATGTGTATGCATTTAAAATAGGAGTTGATTTGAATTTCCTTGTTTAAGTGATCCATTGCTTGTAAAATGATTCCTAGGTGAAATAAACATCATCTAAATCATTCCCAAACAAATCCCAAAGAAAAACAAATCAAAATGAATAAAAGAAAGAAATGGTCATTTGTGCCATTTTAATCAACATGCCTACTTTGGCTATTCCTAGGACTTAATTCTTAAGAGAGATAAATGTGGATCTTTGCATCCCTTGATAGTACGTGTAGTAGTGTACCCAGGCCCACTTTGTGATCTGCCAGAAACTTTCAAACACTAATTTTTAAATGGCAATTGAAAATTGAATGTAGTTCGTATGGGAAGATCCCACTTATTCAAAAACCACTCAAATGAGCTCCATTTTCAAAACCCAAGCAACCATAGAGGCTTAAGGATGTGTCTAGCAAATCCACCAAAAATCATCCAAAAATTCAAAACTTGAGTTCTTTCGGCCATTTTCACAAACACTTGGTGGACAGAATTCAAACAAAACATGAAACACTATTTGGAGCAGTGTTTGAATCAAATTGGTCTCCCATTTTGCGTACACAGCCACCCAGTGCAATCCCCTACCCCTCTCTAGCCCGGCCACCCACTGTACCTCGACCAAATGGCCATGGCCATTAAGGCCAAGCACCATTTTGGGCACCCCACCGGCGACAACACGCCACAGCCGCCACCAGCATCGTCCACCATGTCCAGGAGGTAGCCTATGGTCCACCTCCACCTCCCAACCAGCCCTAGCCTGAGGACTGCGACCAGAGCCGCCAGGAACCGCCGCGCCTGGAGACTGTCGCTCATGCCGACGCCGCCCGCAGAGCGCGCACGGTCCCCCGCTCGACCAGACCACGCCTCACTCCAGCCGCCCTCCTACACGATCCCCACCGGTTTAAGAAGCTAACGGACACGCCCATTCCCTCGACCATGCCCCGTAGTCGCGGCCGCCGTGAAACTCGCCGTCAGCAGAGACTTAGTGCGCGCAGCTACACTCACCGCCCCCGACCACAAACCACTGCACACTCACCGCCGTGACACTCGCCAGGGCACCGCCCACCGTCCTAGCGCACCGCCCACACCTCTAGCTCGCTGTATCGTCGTCACCGGCGAGCACCGCCCATACTCCTCTGCCGCTTAGCTGCGCCTATAAAAGGAGGCCACCCTAGCACCAATTCGTCACACCACTCTCATCCCCACCCTCTCACAACACTCCCAGAGCACCACCACAGCAAGCCGCCATCCGCAGCGCCGGAATTTCACCGGAGTCTACCGCGGAGGAAGGAGAAGGGCGTCATTGATCAAGGCCACCTCTTGGGACGCCGCCGGTACCAGGAGAACCGCCGTCCTCGACTTGTTAGTTTGCCCGCCTCGCCGACCCTCGCCGGAGCCCCGGTAAACCGCCACAGACCCCCACCGAGCCGCTAGGGTTCCCCCTGGCCGGTGACCTATCTGTTGTCGACGACAAGCCACAGCCCTAGATCTCACTTCTAATCTAACGACCCACATCGCCCCGTACCGCTTTGCGTGTAAAGAGCCGCTGACCTGTGGACCCGCCTTGTCAGCTGTTCTCTGCGCCGCGGAATGCCACCGAGCCGACCCATTTTATTTCCCACGCTAGCCCAGCAATTCAAATTTAGATTTTTCTATTTAGGTTTGAGCTTAGTTCTGTCCCCTAGTTTGAAAATAAATTCAGAGAGATTTACAGATCCAAATGTAGTGATTCAAATTGTGTTAGAAAGCTACTGAAAATATCTACCCATGCCCGTTGGATTTAATCCAATTAGAGTTAGAGATCTCTCCTAGTAAAAATAACAAGATAGAAGCTTTTGCACATTCAAACATTTTTCTAAAATCAACCATGTTAGCCTTTGAGTGGATTTCAACTCTCAAAAATTACATTTAACCATACCTATCTGAATATGAAATAACATTAGGGTTTACATGCAGTGACTTTGGACTAGTACCAAAATAATGCTATATAGGCATTTCTAGTCACTTTAAATCATTAAATAATAAACTAAAATTTAAGTAAATGTGATCCAACCCTTAAATCACATTCCCACATGTTAGAATATGTGGTGATGACATGTGTCCACATGATCCCATATTTTAAGTGGTGAATATTAAATCTTAGTTATTTTTCATTGAGTAGAAATTACTTTCTTAAATAAAAAGAATGAAGCTAGTTAATAAAACTTGTGAGGCTTGTGATGATAATAGATCATCAAATGTGTGCCTTATAGTGCTAATTAGACTAGTTAAGTATTTTTTATTGATTGTGTACTATGTATGTATTTATAGACGATAGTACCGACAAGCTTTCGAGGAGGAGGAGTTCTATCAAGAGGAGGAAGAAAACTTCAACCACTGCACTGCACAAGGCAAGCCATCATTAACAATGCAAGTTAACACTTGCAAGTATAATGCTTAGCAAGCTAGAATTAAGCTAGATGATGTGAGCAAAGATGCTTTAGGCATGCTTTGGTTATACCACTTTGACTATTACTTACCCCAAGTATTAATTCCAAGCTTTACTTCCTTTACTTTACCAAAGTCCTTTACTTGTTTTGAAGGTAGCATAAAGAGTATAAAACTTGACCTATCTAGATAACTTTAGATGTCATTCTATGGCATGAGTTAGATCCCATCTTTCCACCTTAGTGAATACTCTTAACTTAGTAGTTTAGAGTAGATAAAAACTTGAGTCACTTTAGATGGGAACACTTGGTGAAAATGAATTGTGAAAACCTTAGAATGATGAGTCATTCTATTGAGATGTTTTGACATGTGTTGAGAAACACAAATGGTTTATAATGATGAAAATGTTGGGGCGTGAGCCTTAACCCCCTTTACAAAACTGATGGTTGTATTCGGATGCGATACCATTCCAAATTTACCGTACAACCACAATACCTGAATTGGCTAAGGCTTAGCCGGAAGTTTATATGCATTAGTATTAGTTTCCTCACGGGAGAGGTTTGAGCTGAGGCTACCTCTCAATGTTGTCCACGTATGTAGTGCCCAAGATGACATATGGTCAAGGTTGGGAGGCCATGCTCATAGGAGAGGTGCTTATACTAGGGTGTGTAAAGAAAAGGTTATGTTTGATTATCTGCATACTAAGTATGATGATTCAAGGTTACCCATGACAGATGTATCGAATCTTGTGGTGAAAGTGTACCACCTCTGCAGAGTGTCAAACTATTTGAATAGCCGCGTCCGTGGTAATGGACAGTTGGAATGGCCATACTGTTTCGTTGTCAGATGTTTTCAAAATAACTTATGAAATGAATGATGAATCTTGACTTGACCACAACAGGGTTGTGACTATGACACTAGCTTCCCAACTTAAGTGATTCTAGAAATTTATTTTATCTTTCTTTGTTTCTGAACTTAGCTTAGGTTTCAAATTTAACTTTATAGTTAAACTTAGAGTTAGCACTTTACTCTAGAACTATACTACTTGTTAGTGGTAGTTTGCGAGTACTTAAAGAGTACTCATGGCTTTTGTCCCTGGCTATTCTCATGGCTAGACTATGAAGGAGACTACCAAGATGATGGCCAGCAGGATGGCTATGATAACTAGGACTATCTGCCTTCGTCAGTATTGCCTGTGCTCCTGAAGATGGACCCCACCGCTACGCTTATTATTTATTCCACTGCTTGTTGTATTAAGACTGGATCATGAGATCCTTATTTGTGTAAGACCTTATTTATGGTTTGTAATGGATGATGTACTGTGATATCGAATCTATTATGTCTCACAAAAATGGTAATCCTAGGATTGCGATGAATGACATAACAGACATGTGGGATTAAAAATCTGGGTGTTGACAAGTTGGCATCAGAGCCATCCTGACCATAGGAGACCCTATTTAGAATGGACGTCCGACAAAAAAACTTGATTTGAAAACCAAAGTGAGTATTTATGAAAAACTATTTCCTCTCTTATCTTTGGGAATTCATTCTTTCTCAAAAAAATTCATGTTCTTGAAATTCTTACATTACTACTTAAAATTTGACACACTTGATCACTTCACTAACTTCCTCATCCTTAATTCTTGTAGATGGAGACTCAGTTCAGCAAGTTCTACCACTTGGGAAACGGAGGTCGGCTGATCTTCGAGAGGGACCTAGATTCATTGTCGGAGTTACCGGGACGCCCACATCCGGAGTTTCTTGGAGCTCAACTTCTAGGACCCCTAGGAGGAGATTTGCAGTGGTTAGTCACCGCTGATCTTCGAGGAAGCATCGAAGCACCAATGTCCGGGAGAATCCAGTTCTCCGTGAGAGAGAACAACTGGCTAGATGGATTAGCCAGGGCAATGTATGAAGCTCTCGCACGTCTATGTGCCCTCAGCGTCAACCAAATCCAAGGAACCCGTTTTGCTCACTATGCAAGACGTGACTTCGTGGGAATGCTGATGGAGATGCCAAGTCACCTAGAGCTGAAGCGTCAAGTGGAGAACCTTGACTTCCTGCTGTATGATCGCTAGAAAGAATTGGACAATGCTAGGGAGCTTCCCAACCACAACCGTGCCATTGCCGACCAGAAGGCCCAGACTTTCTCACTGCTAGTCAAGGATCATCAGTCTCTTCGCCTCCAACGCGAGAAGAAGGATCGCACCATTGCCCGTCTTTGCAAGAAGGTGGCCGACCTCGAGAAGACCGTCAAGGAGCAAGAAGCTCAGCTTGCAGCAAAGGAGGAAGAAGAGGAGGGTGAAGACATCCAAGGAGACATGGATTCTTACCTCAGCAATGATGATGACTTTCTGGAGGAGGATGCTATGGACTTCTACACTGACGATGAGGACTCCGACTTCATCGACAATGAGTAGATGCACTGGAGCACTGTCGTAGCATGAGATGTATCAGTCCCACTGTATCGTATCTTGCAGAATGGTTCTTCAAACCATCTGTTTTCCTTTATTGTTGTGGTGTGTGTTTGTATCGTGTGCCTTGCTTGAATGAAGGAAATGAAGTTAGTTGCAAAACCTGAGTCAAACTCAAATTTTTAGCTTTGAAACCAAAAACATGAACCTTAGAACTTTCCCTCTTACCCCTTTATCTACCTCAATCTTCAGACGACTCGTGGAAACCAAGGAGGGAGCAGCTCATCGCAAGACCCAATGCTGCAGATTATGCAGATGTTAGTTGCAGACCGTGAAGCAAGCAGGGCAGAACGCCAGGCCAACTTAGCAACATTGCAGCAGATAGCTCAGATGGCCCCAAACAACAAAGGGCATGGAAACCAGGATCACCATGGATCCAAACTCAAAAACTTTCAGAATACCAATCCCCCAATCTTTAACCAGGCTGAAAACCCACTGGATGCTGATGACTGGTTACAGACAATGGAAAACAACTTAGAAGTAGCAGGATTTGATGACAACGAGAAAGTTCTCTTTGCCACCCACTATCTGGCGGGAGATGCAAGAGCTTGGTGGACTAGTATCCGTAACATAAACCATGGTCAAGTGATGACATGGGAAGCCTTCAAAACTAAGTTCAACCACACCCACGTGCCGTAAGGTCTAGTCACCAGACTAAGGGATGAGTTTCGCGACTTGAAGCAAGGTAGAATGACTGTGGTGGAATACCGTGACAGATTCCTGTCACTTGCAAGGTACGCCCCTGATGAGATCAACATAGAGGTCAAGAAGAAGGAGAGATTCCTGAACGGACTGCATGACGAGATGCAGACTGTCCTCATCCGCTTCGAGGATCTCGAAGAGTGACTCTGCCATTCAGATGGAAGGGAAGATTAACCAAGCAAACAACAGCCGCAAACATCGTATGATGCAGTAATCTGGATCCAACAATGACCAGAAGTACCATCCCAACCCCTCACCAGGATATGCACCAAGGAACAATCGACCCCCAATGTCTCGCCCAAGCTACCCCAACCGTAGCGGAGGCAATGTGAAGTACGGAGGAAACAATCACAACTGTGGCAACGCCAACAATTTCAACCGTGCCCCTCCCAAGAGAAACAACAACAACAACACTGCACCCAGAACTGGCAGCAATGTTGTTCCTATCACAGCAAAAGACAAGTCCCAGATCACCTGTTTCGAGTGTGGAGTGAAGGGTCACTATTCCAATGAGTGTCCCAAGAAGACTGCTGCCACTGCCAATGTGAATGCCCCAGCTCAACAACAGCGCCGTGTTCAACCAGGGAGAAGATTTGCCCCAGGGAACCCTCACAACCGCAACGGCCGTCTCTTCCACATGAACACCGAGGAAGCCCAATAAGCGTCAGATGTAGTGCTAGGTATGTTTTCTGTCAACTCAGTTTTAGCAAGGGTATTGTTTGATTCAGGAGCATCACATTCATTTGTCACCGAAGAATTTGCATGCACTAGTAAGATTCACCCAACCAACTTGAAGCATGTCATGATAGTTCAAATCCCCGGGTCAACTACAAAAGCTAGAAAAATTTGCAAAGCTGTGCCTATCAGAATACATGGGATAGATTTTTATGCCAACCTAGTTGTACTTGGAACCAAAGGATTGGAAGTAGTACTAGGTATGGACTGGATGTCAAGGCATAAAGGACTAATAGACTGTGCTAAGAAAGCCATCACCATGACCAGTAGCTCTAGAGTAACAGTAGAGCATATCTCTGAAACCTTACCCCGTCAATTCAAGTGCAACAAGAGCCTAGCCCTACCCACCATAGACCAAGTCCGAGTAGTCTGTGAATACCCCAACGTATTCCCAGATGAATTGCCAGGCATGCCCCCGGATAGGGATATTGAGTTCATTATCGAACTAATCGCCGGAACCGGACCCATAGCCCAGAGACCCTATAGCATGAACCCCTCAGAGTTAGTGGAATTAAAGAAGCAGTTGGATGCCATGTTAGCAATAGGCTTGATTCAACCAAGCGCATCACCATGGAGATCACCAGTGTTATTCGTCGACAAGAAAGATGGAGGAAACCATCTATGCACAGATTACAGAAAACTGAATGATGTCACCATCAAGAACAAGTACCCCTTGCCAAAGATAGAGGATCTATTTGATCAGTTGACTGGAGCCCAGGTATTCTCAAAGATTGATCTTAGGACTGGTTATCACCAACTTAAGATTCGTGCAACGGATATTCCAAAGACCGCCTTTACTACTCGCTATGGTTTATACAACTATACGGTTATGTCTTTTGGATTAACCAATGCCCCTGCTTATTTCATGAATCTCATGAATAAGATATTTATGAATTTCCTAGATAATTTTGTAGTTGTGTTTATGGACGACATCCTTATCTACTCCAAGTTAGAAGAAGAACATGCGCAACATCTGAGAATCATCCTACAAACCTTGAGAGAGCATCGGTTATATGCCAAGTTCAGCAAGTGTGAGTTTTGGCTAAAAGAAGTAGGATTCCTAGGACATATTGTGTTAACCGGAGGAGTCTCTGTTGATCCCGCCAAGATCAAAGATGTCGAAGAATGGGAAGCCCCAACCACTCAAACCCAAGTCCGTGCATTTCTCAGATTCGCAGGATATTACCACAAGTTCGTAGATGGATTCTCGAGCATCGCCATACCCATGACCCAATTGCTAAAGAAAGACAAGAAACTTGAATGGACTAACAAATGTGAAGCCAGTTTCTAAGAACTGAAGAAGAGATTGATATCAGCCCCAATATTGATCATGCCAGACATCAAGAAGCCGTTTGATGTATATTGTGATGCATCCAAGATTGGTCTCGGATGTGTATTGATGCAAGAAGGGAAAGTCATCGCATATCTGTATTGGCAACTGAAGCAGCATGAGCAGAACTATCCGACCCATGATCTTGAACTAGCAGCCGTAGTTTTGGCATTGAAGACATGGCATCATTATCTGATGGGTAATCGCTATGAGATTTACTCAGATCACAAGAGCTTGAAGTATATTTTCACTCAGAAGGAGCTGAATATGAGGCAAAGGAGATGGATAGAGTTAATCAAGGATTATGACCTTGACATTCACTATCACCCCGACAAAGCCAATGTGGTAGCGGATGCTCTTAGCAGATTGCTGTGTAGGCTAAACACCATGATTAAGGAGAAGCAGCCTAGTTTGTATGAAGAGTTAGAGCAGTTCAGAACTGAGCTAGTTAGCAAAGGGTTCTTAGCTAGCATTAAACTTCAACCCACATTAATCAGCCAAATCAAGGAAGCGCAGAAGGGAAATGAAAGTATCGACGGGATCAAACGTCGTATTGGTACACGAAAGGTACTTAGATTCACTGAAGACGAAGAAGGAGTTATGTGGTACAAAGGACGTATCTGTGTGCCAGCAGATTCGGAGCTGAAGGAAGTTATCATGCAGGAAGCTCATGATACTCTTTATTCTATCCACCCCGGAGGAACGAAGATATATCAAGATTTGAAAGAGCAATTTTGGTGGCACAAGATGAAGAGAGAAATCAGAAGCTACATCGCCTGTGGCATCTGTCAAAGAGTCAAAGCAGAGCATCAGAGACCCGCAGGACTGTTGCAACCATTGCAGATTCTAGAATGGAAATGGGATTCCGTCAGAATGGACTTTATCACCGGTTTGCCTACTTATAGTAGGGGAAATGACTCAATCTGGGTCATAGTTGATAGACTGTCCAAGGTAGCTCACTTCATACCAGTCAAGACAACCTACCAGAGTTCGAAGCTAGCAGAACTGTATATTGCTAGGATTGTTTGTCTGCATGGAACCCCCAAGACCATAGTGTCAGACCGAGGAACCCAGTTTACCTCAAGATTTTGGCAGGAAGTCCAGGAAGGATTAGGCACCAAGTTGAACTTTAGCACCGCTTAGCACCCGCAAACTGATGGACATACTGAGAGAGTCAACCAGATCCTAGAGGATATGTTGAGAGCTTGTGTGTTAGAGTATGGATCAAAATGGGAAGACCGCCTGCCTTTCGCAGAATTCTCATATAACAATAGTTATCAAGCTAGTTTGCAAATGGCACCATTTGAGTTCCTATACGGAAAGAAGTGTGACACCCCTTTGAATTGGTCGCAAGTAGGAGAGAGTCATATATTTGGACCCGACATTCTCCGAGAAGCCGAAGAGAAGGTTCACAAAGTCCGTGAGCACCTCAAGACCGCCCAATCCAGATAGAAGAGTTATGCTGACAAAAGAAGGAGAGACCTGACTTTCAATGTTAGAGATTTTGTATATCTCAAGGTTTCGCCATTGAAGGGAACCCAATGCTTTAGTCTAAAAGGAAAGTTATCCCCCAGATATATCAGACCATTCAAGATTCTGAATCGCCGAGGAGAAGTATCGTATCAACTGGAACTACCTGAAGAGATGTCAGCCATCCACAATGTGTTCCATATCTCGTTAATTCGCAAATGTCTGGAAGTGCCGGAGAGGACTGAAGTTTTCAAGAACATCGATCACCGAGCTGTTGTGATCAACAATGATCTGACATATCGTGAAGTGCCCATCCGTATCTTGGAGGAAGCTTACAGAACCACCAGAACCAGGAGTATCAAATTTCTCAAGATTCAATGGAGTAACCATACCAAAGACGAAGCCACTTGGGAGCGAGAAGATTACATTAGGATACAATTCCCAGATCTCTTTAGTTCCTAGTTTTCTTTTGTAAATCTCGGGACGAGATTTTTTTTAAGGGGGAAAGGTTTGTAACATCCCAAAACTTCAATCCAAGGTTATTAAAATCCAAATCATCAAAATTAGGGTTAACAAAAACTTTTCCAATTGAAATTATTAAAGCATTCATATGTGTGTGCATTTAAAATAGGAGTTGATTTGAATTGCCTTGTTTAAGTGATCCATTGCTTGTAAAATGATTCCTAGGTGAAATAAACTTCATCTAAATCATTCCCAAACAAATCCCAAAAAAAAAATCAAAATGAATAAAAGAAAGAAATGGTCATTTGTGCCATTTTAATCAACATGCCTACTTTGACTATTCCTAGGACTTAATTCTTAACAGAGATAAATGTGGATCTTTGCACCCCTTGCTAGTACATGTAGTAGTGTACCAAGGCCCACTTTGTGATCTGCCAAAAACTTTCAAACACTAATTTTAAATGGCAATTGAAAATTGAATGTAGTTCATATGGGAAGATCCCACTTATTCAAAAACCACTCAAATGAGATCCATTTTCAAAACCCAAGAAACCATAGAGGCTTAAGCATATGTATAGCAAATCCACCAAAAATCATCCAAAAATTCAAAACTTGAGTTCTTTCAGCCATTTTCACAAATATTTGGTGGACATAATTCAAACAAAACATGAAACACAATTTGGAGAAGTGTTTGAATCAAATTGGTCTCCCATTTTGCTAACACAGCCACCCAGTGCAATCCCCTACCCCTCTCTTGCCCGGCCACCCATTGTACCTCGACCAAATGGTCATGGCCATTAAGGTCGAGCACCATTTTGGCCACCCCACTGGCGATAGCACGCCACAGCCGCCGCCAGCGTTGTCCACCATGTCCAGGAGGTAGCTCGTGGTCCACCTCCACCGCCCAACCAGCCCCAGCCTGAGGACAGCGACCAGAGCCGCCAGGAGCCACTGCGCCCGGAGACTGTCGGCCATGCCGATGCTGCCCGCAGAGCGTGCACGGTCCCCCACTCGACCAGACCATGCCTCACTCCAGCCGCCCTCCTACACAATCCCCACCGGCCTAGGAAGCTAACGGACACGCCCATTCCCACGACCATGCCCCGTAGTCGCCGGCCGCCGTGAAACTCGCCGTCGGCAGAGACTTAGTGCGTGCAGCCCCACTCACCACCCCGACCACAATCCCTGCACACAAACCGCCATGACACTCGCCAGGGCATCGCGCACCGTCCTAGCGCACCGCCCACACCTCTAGCTCGCTGTATCATCATCACCGGCGAGCATCACCCATACTCCTCTGCCGCTTAGCCACGCCTATAAAAGGACGCCACCCAAGCACCAATTCGTCACACCACTCTCATCCCCACCCTCTCACAACACTCCCAGAGCACCACCGGAGCAAGCCGCCGTCCGCAGTGTCGGAATTTCACCGGAGTCTGCCACGGAGGAAGGAGAAGGGCGCCGTTGAACAAGGCCACCTCTCAGGATGCCACCGGCATCAGGAGAACCGCCGTCCTCGACTTGTTCATTTGCCCATCTCGCTGACCCTCGCCGGAGCCCTGATAAGCCGCCACAGACCCCCACCGAGCCGCTAGGGTTCCCTCTCGCCGGCGACCTATCTGTCGTCGACGACAAGCCACAGCTGTAGATCTCACTTCTAATCTAACGGCCCACATCGCCCCGTACCGCTTCACGTGTAAAGATCTGCTGACCTGTGGACCCCCCTTGTCACATGTTCTCTACACCGCGGAATGCCACTAGGCTGGCCCATTTTCTTTCCCACGCTAGCCCAGCAATTCAAATTTAGATTTTTCTATTTAGGTTTGAGCTTAGTTCTGTCCCCTAGTTTGAAAATCAATTCATAGAGATTTACAAATCCAAATGGAGTGATTCGAATTGTGTTAGAAAGCTACTGAAAAGATCTACCCAAGCCCGTTGGATTTAATCCAATTAGAGTTAGAGATATCTCCTAGTAAAAATAAGAAGACAAAAGTTTTTGCACATTCAAACATTTTTCTAAAATCAACCATGTTAGCTTTTGAGTTGATTCCAACTCTCAAAAATCACATTAAACATACCTATCTGAATATGAAATAACATTAGGGTTTACATGTAGTGACTTTGGACTAGTACCAAAATAATGCTATATAGGCATTTCTAGTCACTTTAAATCATTAAATAATAAACTTAAACTTAAGTAAATGTGATCCAACCCTTAAATCACATTCCCACATGTTAGAATATGTGGTGATGACATGTGTCCACATGATCTCATATTTTAAGTGGTGAATATTAAATCTTAGTTATTTTTCAATGAGTAGAAATTACTTTCTTAAATAAAAAGAATGAAGCTAGTTAATAAAACTTGTGAGGCTTGTGATGATAATAGATCATCAAATGTGTGCCTTATAGTGCTAATTAGACTAGTTAAGTATAACTATTGTTTGGTGATTGTGTACTCCGTATGTATTTATAGACGATAGTACCGACCAAGCTTTCGAGGAGGAGGAGTTCTATCAAGAGGAGGAAGAAAACTTCAACCACTGCACTGCACAAGGCAAGCCATCATTAACAATGCAAGATAACACTTGAAAGTATAATGTTTAGCAAGCTAGAATTAAGCTAGATGATGTGAGCAAAGATGCTTTAGGCATGCTTTGGTTATACCACTTTGACTATTACTTACCCCAAGTATTAATTCCAAGCTTTACTTCCTTTACTTTACCAAAGTCCTTTACTTGTTTTGAAGGTAGCATAAAGAGTATAAAACTTGACCTATCTAGATAACTTTAGATGTCATTCTATGGCATGAGTTTGATCCCATCTTTCCACCTTAGTGAATACTCTTAACTTAGTAGTTTAGAGTAGATAAAAACTTGAGTCACTTTAGATGGGAACACTTGGTGAAAATGAATTGTGAAAACCTTAGAATGATGAGTCATTCTATTGAGATGTTTTGACATGTGTTGATAAACACAAATGGTTTATAATGATGAAAATGTTGGGGCATGAGCCTTAACCCCCTTTACAAAACTGATGGTTGGATTCGGATGCGATACAATTCCAAATTTACCGTACAACCACAATACCTGAATTGGGTAAGGCTTAGCCGGAAGTTTATATGCATTAGTATTAGTTCCCTCGCCGGAGAGGTTTGAGCTGAGGCTACCTCTCAATGTTGTCCACGTATGCAGTGCCCAAGATGACAGATGGTCATGGTTGGGAGGCCATGCTCATAGGAGAGATGCTTATACTAGGGTGTGTAAAGAAAATGTTATGTTTGATTATCTGCATACTAAGTATGATGATTCAGGGTTACCCCTGACAGATGTATCGAATCTTGTGGTGAAAGTGTACCACCTCTGCAGAGTGTCAAATTATTCAAATAGCCGTGTCCGCGGTTATGGACAGTTGGAATGGCCATACTGTTTCGTTGTCGGATGTTTTCAAAATAACTTATGAAATGAATGATGAATCTTGACTTGACCACAACAGGGTTGTGACTATGACACTAGCTTTCCAACTTTGATTCTAGAACTTTATTTTATCTTTCTTTGTTTCTGAACTCAACTTAGGTTTCAAACTTAACTTTATAGTTTAACTTAGAGTTAGCACTTTACTCTAGAACTATACTACTTGTTAGTGGTAGTTTGCGAGTACTTAAAGAGTAATCATGGCTTTTGTCCCTGGCTATTCTCATGGCCAAACTATGAAGGAGACTACCAAGATGATGGCCAGCAGGACGGCTATGATAACTAGGACTATCTGCCTTCGTCAGCATTGTCTGTGCCCCTGAAGATGGACCCCACCGCTAGGCTTATTATTTATTCCGCTGCTTGTTGTATTAAGACTGGATCATGAGATCCTTATTTGTGTAAGACCTTATTTATGGTTTGTAATGGATGATGTACTGTGATATCTAATCTGTTATGTCTCGCAAAAATGGTAATCCTGGGATTGCGATGAATGACATAACAGGCATCTGGGATTAAAAATCTGGGTGTTGACAGTAGATGCATGCATCTTGGCATTGGTAAACAGCTTTGCCAATCCGAGTTTCCAAATACTAGGAAAAGTAACAACTCTAATTCTCTAAGAGATGGAAATATTTTTTCTATAAAGCAAAGTACTCCACTTCATTCTGTACTGCTACTCCAAAAGGTAGGGAGCGCGAGAGGAGCGAGAGGAGTGCCATGCATGTGAGACTCGGATAATAGACGTATGACATATCAACATTATATAAAATTATAATAGGTAAAGCACAAACAATTATAAATTTGATCAACATACATAAAGTATGGGTGTATATTTGGTTCTTGTACTTCGTATCATCATGTAGAAGTCAAAGATTATTAGCTACCTAAAACACTTGATTTTTTTGGTAACATGGTCTAGATAAATGTGGGAGAAGATTCTAGTATGATGGAAAAGTGTGTTTTGAGGTTTATGCATAGCATTCATTATACTAAAGACTATGTATACAATATTCTAGATGCTATAATGGAAAAGAAGATCCAACGGTTGGAAATATTGGGATTCGTGAGTCTTGAGATCCAACTTTTGGCATTCAAAGTTATTCGTACAATCTTATCTTACCACTATATAGTGTACGAATACAAATAACTTTGAATATTCACCATTGAATCAAGACTCGCAAATCCGAACGACATTTCTAGCCGTTGTATTTTCTTTTCCATTCTAGCATCTGGAAGATTCTATTGATAGTCTTTAGCATAATGAATGCTATGCACAAACCTCAAAACACACTTCTCCATCATACTAGAATCTTATCACTCGTTTCTCTAGACCAATGTTATTACCAAAAATTTCAAGTGTTAGGTAGCTAATAATCTTCGACTTCTATACATGACGATACAAAGTAGAAGAACCAAATATACATCCATACTTTATATATGTTGATCAAATTTATATTTTTCTGCTTTACCTATTATAATTTTATATAGTGATGATATGTCAGACGTCTATTATATGACATGCAGGGCACATGCAACTTACTAGTATATAGTGGTAAGGTAAGATATACCCTAGCTACACTTTTAGATACGGTTCTCACATCGGGTCGATATGGGTGAGTCTTGGCCTAGTAAACAATGTTGCCAGTGGGAGTTTCGTACAATTAGGGAAAAACATTTTTCACTTTTCCAAGTGATTACGGGGATGTTTTGTACTGGAAGTAAAGAAAATCAGAAGAGTGTGGCTCGCAATGCGACAAGCGTGCCATGTTTCCGGACATAGCGAACCATCCATGTTTTACTTGCGATTCCTAGGTTTTTGAGTTTTCAAGGTTTGTAGATAAACTAACCCACTAAAATTACACTACTGTCTCCGATTCAAATTAATGTTCTCAGATTTGTCTAGATTCGGGTATATGTATCTAGCACAGATACATGACTAGATACATTTGAATCTATATGAATCTATGAACATTAATATGGATCGGAGGGAGTCTGTCGAAATTATGTCAAATTATTTCGAACCACATGTGAGCTGCCAATTGATCTTTAAATTCCACAAAAATCTTTTGAAGTTGCCCACGAGACAGCCAATATATGGAGAACATGACCGAGAGTTTTCAAAGATTCAACTTCTTTCTAGACTTTGCATGCCGGCAAAGTTGACCCTGCTTTGAAAAAAGAGAGAGAAATAGGCCAAAAAACAGGGGGACTCATGCATGGCGTCCTTTTGCTTGTATTACCTGCCATGAAAAATAATAAATATGAGTTACACAACTTTTGAAAAAAGCCGCTTCACAAAAATGGCCTACCATGTATAAGTATGAACAGGTTTCAGGATGAGCAACCAAGCAAGGTCACGGACATATCCATGTTTATGGAAATTTTGTAGTAGTACTACAAGAAAGTAGATGTGCGCATCTTGGCGTTGGCAAACAACTTTGCCAATGGGAGTTTCCAAATACTAGGAAAAGTAACAACTCCAATTTTCTAAGCGATGAAAATGTTTTTTCTGTAAAGCAAAGTAATCTACTTCCGTACTAGTACTACTTGAAAAGGGAGGCGACTCCTTCCAAAAAAAGAAGGCAGGGCGAGAGCAGTGGGAGGAGGAGTCGGAAGGCGATGCGATGTCAGAGCAAAGTTATGATGGGCTTCTGACACGAGGTACACTCCAGTAGTAGTAAATATATGGACCTACTAGTAGTAATATGCATGCAAAACAGGTTGTGTTTTCTCTCTCCTTTGCTGGCTCTCACCATCCATCCTCCATCGATCTCTTCTCTGTAGCCACAGGTGCATAGTCTGACTTGTCTCTTCCTTGTCCACAACATGGTGATGCGCACGTATGCCTTGGTATTGCACACCGATCTACTTCCAGCAACCGTTTCCCCAAAATTCAAGCCACCTACTGGATTAATAATCATCTTCTATTTTGATGAACAAGTTTCAAAACAAGCAGCCAAGCAAGGTCATGGACATATCCACATCATAGTTTATGGTAAATTTCCCATATTTGGTATTACTACAAGAAAGTAGATGTGCATATCTTGCCATTGGTAAACAATATACGAACAACTTTGAATATTTACCGTTGGATCAAGACTCACGAATCCCAATATTTCCAGCCGTTGGATCTTCTTTTCCATTATTCTAGCATCTAGAAGATTCTATTGATAGTCTTCATCACAATGAATGCTATGCACAAAACTCAAAACACACTTCTCCATCATATTATAATCTTCTCCCTAGTACGGAGTAGCTAATTATCATTGGCTTCTACACGATCTTATCTTATCTTATCTTAGCACTATATAGTGTACAAATAACTTTGAATGTTGACCGTTGGATCAAGACTCACGAATCCTAGTGTTTCTAGCCGTTGGATCTTCTTTTCCATTCTAGCTTCTAGAAGATTCTATTGATAGTCTTCAGCATAATGAATACTATGGACAAACCTCAAAACACACTTATCCATCATACTAGAAGCTTCTCCCTTGTTTCTCTAGACCATGTTATCAAAATTTTCATGTGTTAGGTAGCTAAATAATATTTGACTTCTACATGATGATACAAAGTACAAGGACCAAATATACACCCATACTTTATAGATGTTGATGAAATTTATAATTTTTTGTGCTTTACCAATTATAATTGTATATAGTGATGATGATATGTCATACATCTACTATCCGAGTCTCACGTGCAACTTACTAGTAACTAATAACGGTTGACTTCTACATGATCTTACCACTATATAGTGTACAAACAACTTTGAATATTGACCGTTGGATCAAGACTCGTGACCCAACATTTCTGGCCGTTGGATGTTCTTTTCCATTCTAGCATCTTGAAGATTCTATTGATAGTCTTCATTACAAATCACTATATACTGTACGAATAACTTTGAATGTTGACCATTAGATCATGACTTGCAAATCCTAGCTTTTCTAGCCGTTGGATCTTCTTTTCCATTCAAGCATCTAGAAGATTCTATTGATAGTCTTCGGCATAATGAATGCTATGCACAAACCTCAAAACACACTTCTGCATCGTACTAGAATCTTCTCCCTTGTTTCTCTAGACCATGTTATCAAAAATTTCATGTGTTAGGTAGCTAATAATCTTTGACTTCTACATGATGATACAAAGTACAAGGACCAAATATATACACCCATACTTTATAGATGTTAATCAAATTTATATTTTTTGTGCTTTACCAATTATAATTGTATATAGTGATGATATGTCATACGTCTACTATCTGATCCTCACGTGCAACTTACTAGTAGCTAATAATCGTTGACTTCTACATGATCTTACCACTATATAGTGTATGAAAAGCTTTGAATATTGACCATTGGATCAAGACTCACGAATCCCAACATTTTCAGCCGTTGGATCTTCTTTTCCATTCTAGCATCTTCAAGATTCTATTGATAGTCTTCATTACAATGAATGCTATGCATAAAACTCACTTCTCCATTATTCTAGAATCTTCTCCCTCGTTTCTCTAGACCATGTTACCAAAATTTTAAAGTGTTAGATAGCTAATAATCGTTGACTTCTACATGATATACAAAGTACAAGAACCAAATATATACACCCATATTTTATAGATGTTGATCAAATTTATATTTGTTCTGCTTTACCTGTTATAATCTTAGCACTATATAGTGTACAAATAACTTTGAATATTGACCGTTGGATCAAGACTCGCGAATCCCAACATTTCCAGCTGTTGGATCTTGTTTTCCATTCTAGCATCTAGAAGATCCTATTTTTTAACGGTCTAGAAGATTATATTGATAGTTTTCATCACAATGAATGCTATGCACAAAACTCAAAACACTTTCCTCATTATTCTAGAATCTTCTCCCTCGTTTCTCTAGACCATGTCACCAAAAAAATAATGTTTTAGATAGCTAATAATCGTTGACTTCTACATGATCTTACCACTATATAGTGTACGAACAACTTTGAATATTAACCATTGGATCAAGACTCATGAATCCCATCATTTCCAGCTGTTGGATCTTCTTTTCCATTCAAGCACCTAGAATATTCTATTGATAGTCTACATCACAATGAATGCTATGCACAAAACTCAAATAACACTTATCATTCTATAATATTCTCCCACGTTTCTCTAGACCATGTTACCAAAATTTTAAAGTTTTAGATAGCTAATAATCATTGACCTCTACATGATATACAAAGTACAAGAACAAAATATACACCCATATTTTATAGATGTTGATCAAATTTATATATTTTTTTACTTTACATATTATAATATTATATGGTGGTGATATGTCAGATGTCTATTATCTCAGTCTCACGTGTAGGGCACGCGCAACTTACTAGTCTTATCTTACCACTATATAGTGTACGGATATCTTTGAATATTGACCGTTGGATCAAGACTCACGAATCCCAACATTTCCAGCCGTTGGATCTTCTTTTCCATTCTAGCATCTAGAAGATTCTATTGGTAGTCTTCATCACAATGAATGCTATGCACAAAACTAAAAACACACTTCTCCATCATTCTAGGATCCCCTCCCTCATTTCTCTAGAACATGTTACCAAAATTTTCAAGTTTTACATAGCTAATAACCGTGGACTTCTACATGATATACAAAGTAGAAGAACCAAATATACACCTATACTGATCAAATTTATATTTTTTCTTCTTTACCTATTATACTAGTAAGTTGCACGTGCCTTGCACGCGAGACTCAGATAGTAAATGTATGACATATCATCACTACATACAATTATAATGGTAAAGCACAATAAATTATAAATTTGATCAACATCTATAAAGTATGGGTGTATATTTGGTTCTTGTACTTTGTATGTCATGTAGAAGTCAAAGATTATTAGTTACCAAACACATGAAATTTTTGATAACATGGTCTGGAGAAATAAAGAGAAGATTCTAGTATGATGGAGAAGTGTGTTTTGAGGTTTGTGCATAACATTCATTATGCCGAAGACTATAAATAGAATCTTCTAGATGCTAGAATGGAAAAGAAGATCCAATGGCTAGAAATGCTGGGATTTGCGAATCTTGATCCAACGGTCAATATTCAAAGTTATTCGTACACTATATAGTGGTAAGATAAGATAAGATAAGATCATGTAGAAGGAAACGATTATTAGCTACGAGGGAGAAGATTCTAGTATGATGGAGAAGTGTGTTTTGAGTTTTGTGCATAGCATTCATTATGCTGAAGACTATCAATAGAATCTTCTAGATGCTAGAATGGAAAAGAAGATGCAATAGCTGGAAATTTTGGGATTCATGAGTCTTGATCCAACGGTTAATATTCAAAGTTATTCGTACACTATATAGTAGTAAGATATCTCTATCTCTAGTACTATAATGGAGCAGTTTTGAATTGGATCCATAGCACCAATCCTAACCGTTGGGCTGTTAGATCTAATGGTTTAGAGAAGCTGGATTCGTGTTGAATAGTACCTAGAGCAAACTCCACCATGCATGTTCTAGAACCATCATGCCACCACCCCAAAAATTTCATAGCACAGTAGATTGTATTCTCTCTACTACTGTAGTGGAGCAGTTTTGAATTGGATCCATAGCACCAATCCTGACTGTTGGGCTGTTAGATCCAATGGTTCAGAGCAACTAGTTTCGTGTTGAATAGTATAGACCTAGAGCAAACTCCACCATGTTCTAGAACCATCATGGTAAAATAAGTCTATTAATAATAAGTATCTAAACATATTGAGAATACAACCTACTGTGCTATGAAATTTTGGGGGTGGTGAAATGATGGTTCTAGAACATGCATGGTGGAGTTTGCTCTAGGTACTATTTAACACGAATCTACATGATCTGAACCATTGGATCTAACAGCCCAACGGTTAGGATTGGTGCTATGTATCCAATTCAAAACTGCTCAATTATAGTAGTAACGATAATTTTATATAGTGATGATATGTCAGGCATATATTACGTGAGTCTCACGTGCAGGGCATGTGCAATTTACTAATAGTGGTAAGATACGAATACCTTTGAATGCTGATCGTTGGATCAATACTCGTGAATCCCAATATTTCCAACAGTTGGATCTTCTTTTCCCTTCCAGCATTTAGAAGATTCTATAGATAGTCTTCACCATAATGAATGTTGTGCAAAACCTCAAGAGACACTTCTCCATCATACTCCTAGAATGCTCTCCCTCGTTTCTCTAGACCATGTCACCAAAAATTTCAAGTGTTAGGTAGCTAATAAACTTTGACTTCTACATGATGATACAAAGTACAAGAACCAAATATACACCCATACTTTATATATGTTGATCAAATTTATAATTTTTTGTGCTTTAACTATTATAATTTTATATAATGATGATATGTCATATGTCTATTATCTGAGTCTCACGTCCATGGCACGCAATTTACTAGTAGCCTACAATGTATGAACATTCTTGGTTTTCAGTCTGAAGGACTAATAAGGTCATGGCCATATATATCGATACCCTAGCTACACTTTATGATACAGTTCTCACATCGGGTAGATGGATGCGTCTTGGCGTAGTAAACAATTATGAAAGAACATTTTTCACTTTTCCAAGTTTTACGGGGATGTTTCGTACTAGTAAAGAAAATCAGAAGAATTTGGCTCGGAATGCGACAAGCGCGCCATGTTTCCAGACATTGCGGAGCATGCATGTTTTCCTTGTGATTCCTAGATTCTATGAGTTTTTATGGTTTGTAGCTAAATTAAACCACTTAAATTATAGTATTGTCTGCTAGTTCAAATGAGTTGGCATATGCATATGCATATGCGCACCGTTTAGCAAAGAAACCCAAGTTCACTCAGCCGTTTCGCTCACTACAGTATGTGGGCCCTATTCATACGAATAACTTTGAATGCTGAATGTTGGATCAATTATTTGATGTATTTACAGGAATTTGAAATATTTATTTTTTATTTATGAGGGCCACGATTGGCAGCCAGCACCACTCCAATTTTCGTTTTCATCTATCTACCACTGTACTAGACTCCAACCTTTCTTCACAAGCTACAGACGCCACCGTCCCAACGCATTCAATGCGTTCTTCTTTTGGAGCCTTCCTTTTAATACTACTCGGGAGGTGAGCCAAGCGTGATTTAGCACTAAATTTTCATGTGATATTGGCATGATCTTCTAGTTCAAAATTTTAGAGGATTATTGGCGGGACCCTTCCTTCTAACTTTCCCAAAATTTAACCCTTCCTTGACTTCTCAGTTCTCGGCAAACACTAGCTACCTCCATACTGACGGGGCCTCTCGCTCGCTCGCCCGCGACTCCACAATCCATCTCACATCATCCTCTATCCCATCCCTCCTTAGTCGACTTCTAGGTCGCCGGAGTCTACTCAACGACGCCATCATCCACACTACCGTTGTTGCTTCGTCACATCTGCTTCCCCCACTCAGAGTGTCAGTTTCCCCACCACCGCAAGGGCGATGGTTAGAACTCTGTATGCCACACGGACCCCTCACAAGGGCGATGGTTAGAACTCTGTACAACCAAAATGAAGGTTGCTGCACACTTCCTGTGCCCACTTTCCTTGCACTTTACTACTACTACCGAATGTAGTTCATCACTTCCTTGCTGTGCCTTCTCCTTACCAATTATTTCTAATGCATGCTAGTTGCAGTTCCGCGTATCAGTTCAAAGAGAAAAGAAGGCAACTGCTAGTCGTCAAGCCAAATTGGTTATCTCGCACTAGTACGAAGCCTCGCCAGCCCAATGATAACCCCCAACAATCCTCCCCACACAATGGTTTGCCTCCATTTTTCATATATGCGTGTTATCGTTATGCATTTTATTTTAGAGAGTAGTTCAGCCTTTGCTTGCCCTGTCTTGTCATACTAGTATATATTTTTTGTAAGGCATGGAAGATGATGTACTTCCGAAATATGCCCTATCTTTCCAACGAATCCTGAAGAGTTTTGGACATGCGGTTCTAGCCCTGCTCGGCACATCACAACTGGTACAGAAACATGGCCTGGTCGAGTACCCTAAACATGGCTATTTGTTGCATCTTGCGTGTTATTTACTGATTGATTTGCTGCATTGCAATTTGCAGAAGCAAGTGCATGATCATGTCCCTGCCAAGGAGGTTTGCAGCACAGATATTCAGCGTGCCAGTGATACAACCATTTCTACAAACCAAATCGAACTATGGTGCATGGCCGAAGCTAAGATTAGGCTTCTCCAAAAGGATTTGGACACAACCACTCAGCGGATCAGAGAATTGAATCGAGGATGGATTTCTACTATTGAAGATGGCCTTGATGCTGCCGTTGATCTTCAGAAGTTAGTCGCTGAAAATCCTGTTCCCAATTCGGCTGATGCAGATGTCAATGAGATCAACGTGACGGTTTTGGAACAGGTGAAAGCACGAGCAGAGATTCTCCATGCATCTTTGCAGGCGGATGATTTGCGAAGGGTGATGAAATAGCCGCCATGCAAAAAGATTGTTTTTCGAATAATGAGGATAACTTTCCTTGTGTTGTCAACCTGATATTTTCTTTGGCACGCTGTATAAAACTGTACTATACCTAATTGCTGCATCTGGACAATGTATCCCCTTCTTGTTCTAGCCATTCAGAAAATGGAAAAACAACATTTTTCCATCATAAATTTGTGCACTATATACTTGTGAGGCCCTAAAGTCAAACTTTTAGACTGCAGTAGTAGATTGAGTACAAAAAAATCAACTGAGCAACAAACCACAAGCCGAAATCACCTCTTCCACCAAGTAGTGTGTGACACCCCGGGATTAGGGCTAGACAAATCACATACCTCTGTCTGATATAAGCCTAACCTAAATCTCGAAAGCATACAAAGAAAGAATCGGTAACATCACAGTGACCCTACGACACAAAAATTATTACAGCAAGCTCATAACTGAGTGAAGAACCAAATTATTACAAGCAGAGGTCACTGACCACAAACATCAAACAACGGAAGGCAAATTATGCTATTAAGCATAGCAAACTTAACAAATGGCCTAAGAGTCCTGAAGCATAACGATGACGTCCCAATCCATAGATTCCAGGCAGCCGACCGGGAACCCCAAGATACTCATCGATGTCGATGTTGTAACGAACTCATCTTCTATAGTAACACTTACCTGCTGCAAAATTATCAACAAAGCAAGGCTTAGTACAGGGTGTAGTCCGCAAGACTTATGGCTGGTGGGGTTCATTTGCATAAAGCTAACTTTCTTTGTAAAAGGGGGAGGGAAGCTCGACTAATAGAACCTTCCAAAAGGGGATAAGAACGCGATATCTCTAGCTTTGATCTTCTTTTGATATCCACTGAATCATCATCAACCGAACCTACTAACTAGGATCACCCCCTCGATCCCTGAGGAAGCATCCTTAAGCACACCTCACATCTCTTGTCAAGTTTTAGATTAGGTTATTCTTCTCTATGATCTTAGAATCCGTTCCCAAGTCGTCCATAACTGTGGACACGGCTTTCTGAAAAGATTAATACCCTGCAAGGGTGCACAACTTTACCCACACGTACCACCCTCCTCTTAATGCCAAATATTATTAGCCCTCTTCCTTGGAAGGCCGGCAGAGAGCGGATGGACGCGACCTTTACCTTACTTTCGTCGATACCATGAGTCACGCCCTAAGGAGATGCCGTCGTAACAGGTCAAGTCCCGAAGCCGGTCCCTAGAGATGTGAACAGGGTTTGAGATTATGGAGGTTGTGCCTCTCCCATTCCCTGGCACGCTTACCTACCTGTATGAATGCACCTCCTCCACCGCCTTTGAGAACAACTAGAATGCATATGTCGAATGGAACGCCCGAACTATGTGACTCATGGAATCTACTAGGAAAGTGAGTTGGTCGAGGGGGTTTCCAGGCCCCCGTGTGGTTGTACGCTCGTCTTGGTTCAATAGGCAAGAACTCAGGTCCTAGTAGTGGAAAGTATGGGACTGCAAAAACCACAACCCACCATGGCCTCCCATACAAGCCTTAGCATGTTAACATTCATCTCTGATCATACCACGTCATCCTGTCATACTAGGTTCATTCGTAGGTCTGATTCATCAACCGGATGGACCAGCGATAACAGCTAAGCATGGCTAAGCGCAACAGATATAACAGCTCTAGCGAAGCTCATAAGCCAAACCATACTTTTGCTAGGAGCAGTGGACCAGGGAATATAGGCTACAAAGGAAACATGCATCAGTTAGGATTACTCTATATATCGATTAAAGACTTCCGAATCGTATGCACATGGCAAGAATGAAATACTTTGAAAGCATAGGATTTTATCATGTGTGGGGCTATGCTTGCCTTTGCCTGTTGATACTCACATATAGAACTTCAGGTTCATCGACTTGACATTGTTCACCATTGATCAAGTACTTCTCTTCGATGGTTGTAATCCGGGTCTTCAATGTTGGACTCGATCTCGTTGCTCACATCAACTCCGAGGTCTACAGAGAAGAAGTAGAAACACCGGAAAGGAAAGCGACAATCAACACATGGCACTTGTGCAATGCTCAAGCAAGGATTATTATATGACATTTTTAAAGGTGTTACATCAAACCTAAAGGTATATGAAACATTTTAAGCAGAGTAGGAATGCCCTATAGCACTTGTGATAAACTCCGGAGGCATATGAGAGGGGTTTATTAGGGTTTCTCTAAGGAGATCATTTTAGTTGTTACCATGATGCATGACTTTGATGCTATGAGATAGATCTCATTTTTTTGAACATTTTGATATATTATACATATTTTTCTGATTTAAAATGAATTAGTTATGATTTTTCTCATTTTAAATCCATTTTTAAATCATTATAAAACAATTAACATTTTTAGGATATTATATGAATTATTTCCAGCTGGGCCCACATGTTAGGATTTTATTCATTTCACAAATGATTTACGAAATTAATAAAAACACTGACAACCAGGACCCACCTGTCATATAATCTTTATTAAAATAATTACAAAAAGGGTTATGATGTCAGCATGACGTCGTGCTGACAGCATCACCGGAGAAGCTCCCAGGTCGAGCTCGGACTCGATGCAGGAGTCCGCAGTGAGCCAAATAGTGGTGGCGCCGCCACTTCTAGGTCACCGGAACAGGAGCTATGACAGTGGCTAGCGGCAGAGCTTGGAGGTGCATGTCGCCGCGACGATGGAGAGAGGAAGGAGAAGAAAGGGGAGGTGTTGGGGCACCATGGGATCACCAGCAACGTGGAGATGCGGTCGGAGAAGCAAAACGAGGTCGGGGGCCGTGGTATTCAACGACGGCGACCGTCGGGGAGAGGAGGACGGCGAGCTTGATTTTGGGCGATTCGGAGCATGCGTGCTTGCGTGGTTGGTAGGAGGCGAACGAGGACGACGAGGGGAACCTCCTTGGACAGACGGTGAGGCTCGGGGCAGCCAAAGACGGCAGGGCGCCGGCGAGGTCTGGGCTAGGGTTTCGGCCATGGTGTGGGGAAATGAGGAAGAGGAGGGCGGATGCGTGCTAGGGCTTCTCCGTGGCGGCCAGGGGGTCTTGTAGGCACTCGGGGCAGCGACGTGAATCTTGGCACGCACCGACAGTGATGGACGGCGACGCGCTGGCTACCCAGCTACTTCTCCCGTCGAGGAAGAAGACAAGGCGACACAGCTGGGGCGAAGAGGCACGGGCCGCGCTGGGCTGCTTTGGGCACCGATTGGGCCTTGGCTGGGCCGAGCCAGAAAGAGAGGGAGGGAGGGCTGCGGCCTGGCTATTTTTTTCAGAATCCTTTTCTTTTTCTGAAATCTATTTTATCTTTTGTAAAATCATTTGAAACTGGTTTGTATAATTTCAAAACTACCAAAGGCTTTATAAAATATTTAAAACAATGTAAGGCCCTTGTAATTCTTTGGGCTTCACAACGTTTGTACTTTTCAAAATCCAAAACCATTTTGGAATTGATTTGAGAGAGAGGGGAAATAGGGTTTAGGGTTTTACTTCCTTTGTATTGCATGCATTTTTAAAAGATGATGCTCATGAATGCACAAGACCAAACCCTAATTACTATTAGTGGAACTAGGGGTGTTACAATTCTACCCCCCTTAACAGAATCTCGTCCCGAGATTCCTGGGTAGGAAGATAGAAGGAACAGGGTTACACTAGCTTCGACAATCTTCTCGAAGAGATTGGTCCATGCCACCATTATTGAATGAATGAAGCGCTTCATGTTCTTCAAGGTAGCTGCGCAAGCTAAAGAGGACAGGGAAGGACACAGAACCACAAACAAAGTATCTCATGGTCAACTCGTGGATAGATGTTTCTCAACATCTCTGGAGTCAACGAGCATGAAATACGTCAAGGTAACGAAGGAAACAAAAGGAGAAGGTTTTCAAGTTGTTAGAGAACTGGTCTTCATAAGGATTGAGACCATGGAACTTTAGAAGAGTTTGACCTTCTGAAAAGGAGAGTTTACAAAGGAAAGAACATGACCGTAGACTTCGAGATATGAAACTCTACTAGACGGCTTAAGTAGAGATTTCACAGGTACAAAGATATGGAGGATCAAGCTATTGAACTACTTTTGATATAGAAGGATCACTCTTCGTTCAACAGAAGGTCAAGACAAAAAGGTTGTTTTGTGGAGAGGATTCTTAAGAGTCACACGTAACATGTAACAAGAGAAACTTCTGATTATCAAAACCATTGTCGCTCTTCGAACATATTAGGGGAACCGAAGGAAACTCTTTATTCATCCATGTCTATCAAAATCTTTGCCAAAGATCATGATATCAATTTACACCACTAAGATGAATCTATAAGAAGATTCCTGATGACACGAGGAAAAACAAACTTCATTCTCGGACTTCGGTTACTTGGCACAACAAGATGCTTGCCAACATAAAAGGGTCTGGAGGATCGACCGAGAGACATTTAGCAACACTACTTTAAATGTTCTCCTTGATGTTCGAGAAGGCGAACATCAAATAAAAGGTCGGACTTCGGATACAAACGAAATCATGAGCACAACTCCTATAATAAATCATAGAAGAAGCCTCATGAAGAGTGGTTATTATTGCTAATTCAAGAGAAAGTGACAAGAGATCTTTCGGATAATTGACCATTACATCAATTTTTGCCGGGTTTACAAAGAGACCCAAGTCAAAAACCTTGATGAACACTAACCATCATATCTACTTGAGATTCAGATTTGGTTAAGTGGAAAGATACTTCAGACTCAGCATGTCTGAATAGAAAGTTTTCAACATTTACCACAAAGGTAAAGTTACTAGATTCTCAAGACATGGACTACAATGTCAAGCTCCAAAATATGAGCTAGGTTGCAGAACCCATGGACTAGAAGATTATCCAAAAGATAATTGCACCTACATTAATTGATTGCAATGAAACACAATTGAATCCTTGTTGGGAAAACACTTAGGACAATATTGAAGTTTTTAGAACTTCTTCTCTTCCACGAAAAATTAGTTAGTGGCTTAAGGTGCTCAAAGAATGTTCTCGAGATGGAAAGGTATCAACCTACCATATCAAGAATACTTCACACATGCTTGACTGACTTGAAATGATTCCCGAGGAATTATGAATAACTCTTCTAAAACCCACAGCGACAATTTCAACTATTGCTCGTGAACTGGAGAAGGTCACCTCTAACATCCAGAACACATAGTTCAAGATGACACGAAGATGGTTCTAAAAAGTTTCCAGCATTACCTCTCATTGTTCCATATGAATCTAATCTAGCATGGAGAAGATAAGAATGTCATCGATGGGCTAAATAATAAACTTATCCAAATACTCCACGAATATGGACTCATATGTGGTATGAACGGAACAACAATATTGGTCAGACCAAAGAACATGAAGATGTACCTAGGTGTAACATCACAAGTAAATACACCATCAGGATAGTCCCTAGTACCGAGTTTGATTTGATGATAACCCAAATCAAATCAAAAGCGGGGAACGATAACATTTCCACGAAGGAAACACTATCTTTCTTCAGCACGAACAAAACTAGACATCCCTTTAGGAGGAACACATTTGTTAGAACTTTTGTCTTACAACTATCTCAACCAACCAGTTCAAGGTTATCTAGTACAGATCCTTGGAGAAAGGGGAAGTTCAAAGAACATGCTTGATCAAGAACTTGACAAATATAGTCATGTGGTAACATGGCGATACTTCTAGAAAGACGTCCAGAATATCACGGACCACCGATATGTCACTTTGTTCGAGAGGGAACTTGCTTAGTAAGGCAAGAAGACATAGTTTTAGAGCTTCTGCACAAGCCTAACTCTTTGACTGGAGAGAGGGTGTACCAGAATAACAGACATGGTAACATAGTCAAACTTCGCTTAGTGATAGGGTTAACCATCACGCTAAGAATGACACAAATGTCCTTGGAGTTCAAAGCAATAATGATTGCTAGGAATCTCAGATGGCCACATTATTACGCACACGCATCATTCACAAGAACAAAATCTCGAAGGAAGGGTGGGTAAATATGTGTAAGAGCATCACTTCATTAGGAGGTGATGGAACTCAGCATGAACTCTTAGTATGTAAGAGTGTGATACTTTAAGGTAGAACATATCAAAAGATAATCAATGCTTATTGATATGCAGATTACAATACTTTGACCTGGTCCTAGATATGACGAGGTACTGGAGTTTGTTTCTCCTGACATCCCGAAATGGTTTGTCTTGACAGACCACAAGAATATCTTGCATCGAAAGACATTGATGCGCATTTACTACTTGGCTACCAACTGGTAGGAAAAGGTCGGAAACAATAAGGGAAAAGGAACATGCTCAGGATGTAATCCCGAGATGTGGATGCATAAGTCAACAATCTTCCGAGGGACGATGCAGGAAAGGTAGGATGTGGCAGAGTCACGAGTATAGAAGAGAGACTCATGAGGAGAACTCCTTTGTCGTGATCTATTTGGTTCCATTAAAGAACATCTACCATAGTGTGTGGTAGGGGAAGTCCTTTGTTTGTCGTAATTTAATCACGGCAATAACCACAAACCTTAAGGCTAGAATTATAGTACCAGCCATCTCGAGGTAATATTTGAACATTAGCAATAGGGAACATCAAAATGGATCTTGGATTAAAGGTCAGCTTCATGTGCAAGATTCTCAACACCAGATTCTAGCACAATCAGGGATCTTCGGTTCAAGTCCAAGGGTTAAAACCCAAGAAAGGAGTAACTACAATCTTGGCAGTACAAAGGGTACTACAAGCTAGTAACGACGAGGTAGCATCCAAGAGAATAAACAACTTCTTAAGTACCCAAAAAAATGAAAAGGAGGCACACGAGGCGAAAGAAAACTTTGAGGCCTAGAACATAACACTATGGAACCATCAACATGATGTTGTGGGACCAAAAGATAGAGAGATCATGATGGAAAGGAATGTCACAACTAAAGAAGAGAAAAAGGGAAACAAGGAACACCCACACTGTCTCTGAAGAACTCAACACTAGGTCAACTGGTTGAGAAACGTCATGCCAAAAAGGCACCTAAGTTTTGAAAAACGAGACGAGATAGTAAAATATTTTGCAAATCAACACAAAATAAGATGAGCCAGAGTTAGAGGAAAACTAGATAAGGAGAAAAAGAAGCATACTAGAGTTTTTGCAAATACTTTTCAGCTTTCAAATAGTTTTCTCAAACACTAGACTCAACATCGACCAGTAGAAAGGTTTTCCTACAGTCGGTACTGCTCTGATACTCAAACCTGTGACACCCCGGGATTAGGGCTAGACAAATCGCAGACCTCTATCTGATATAAGCCTAACCTAAATCTCGAAAGCATACAAAGAAAGAATCGGTAACATCACAGTGACCCTATGACACAAAAATTAGTACAGGAAGCTCATAACTGAGTCAGGAACCAAATTATTACAAGCAGAGGTCACTGACCACAAACATCAAACAACGGAAGGCAAATTATGCTATTAAGTATAGCAAACTTAACAAATGGCCTAAGAGGCCTGAAGCATAACAATGACGTCCCAATCCATAGATTCTAGGCTGCCGACCGGGAACCCCAAGCTACTCGTCGATGTCGATGTTGTAACGAACTCATCTTCTATAGTAACACTTACCTGCTGCAAAAGTATCAACAAAGCAAGGTTGGGTACAGGGTGTACTCCGCAAGACTTATGGCTGGTGGGGTTCATTTTCATAAAGCTAACTTTCTTTGTAAAAGGGGGAGGGAAGCTCGACTAATAGAACCTTTCAAAAGGGGATAAGAAAGCGATATCTCTAGCTTTGATCTTCTTTTGATATCCACTGAATCATCATCAACCGAACCTACTAACTAGGATCACCCCCTCGATCCCTAAGGAAGCATCCTTAATCACACCTCACATCTCTTGTCAAGTTTTATGATTAGGTTATTCTTCTCTATGTGAACAGGGTTTGAGATTATGGAGGTTGTGCCTCTCCCATTCCCTGGCACGCTTACCTACCTGTATGAATGCACCTCCTCCACCGCCTTCGAGAACAACTAGAATGCATATGTCGAATGGAACGCCCGAACTATGTGACTCATGGAATCTACTAGGAAAGTTAGTTGGTCGAGGGGGTTTCCAGGCCCCCGTGTGGTTGTACGCTCGTCTTGGTTCAATAGGCAAGAACTCAGGTCCTAGTAGTGGCAAGTATGGGACTGCAAAAACCACAACCCACCATGGCCTCCCATACAAGCCTTAGCATGTTAACATTCATCTCTGATCATACCACGTCATCCTGTCATACTAGGTTCATTCGTAGGTCTGATTCATCAACCGGATGGACCAGCGATAACAACTAAGCATGGCTAAGCGCAACAGATATAACAGCTCTAGCGAAGCTCATAAGCCAAACCCTAGTTTTGCTAGGAGCAGTGGACCAGGGAATATAGGCTACAAAGGAAACATGCATCAGTTAGGATTACTCTATATATCGATAAAAGACTTCCGAATCGTATGCACATGGCAAGAATGAAATACTTTGAAAGCATAGGATTTTATCATGTGTGGGGCTATGCTTGCCTTTGCTTGTTGATACTCAGATATAGAACTTCAGATTCATCTGCTTGACATTGTTCACCATTGATCAAGTACTTCTCTTCCATGGTGTCAATCTGGGTCTTCAATATTGGACTCGATCTCGTTGCTCATATCAACTCCGAGGTCTACAGAGAAGAAGTAGAAACACCGGAAAGGAAAGCAACAATCAACACATGGCACTTGTGCAGCGCTCAAGAAAGGATGATTATATGACATTTTTAAAGGTGTTACATCAAACCTAAAGGTATATGAACCATTTTAAGCAGAGTAGGAATGCCCTATAGCACTTGTGATAAACTCCGGAGGCACATGAGAGGGGTTTATTAGGGTTTCACTAAGGAGATCATTTTAGTTGTTACCATGATGCATGAATTTGATGCTATGGGATAGATCTCATTTTTTTGAACATTATAATATATTATACATATTTTTCTGATTTAAAATGAATTAGTTATGATTTTTCTCATTTTAAATCCATTTTTAAATCATTATACAACAATTAACATTTTTAGGATATTATATGAATTATTTCCAGCTAGGCCCACATGTCAGGATTTTATTCATTTCACAAATGATTTAGGAAATTAATAAAACACTGACAACTAGGACCCACCTGTCATATAATCTTTATTAAAATAAGTACAGAAAGTACTAAAAAGGGGTTATGACGCCAGCATGACATTGTGCTGACATCATCACCGAAGAAGCTCCTAGGTCGACCTCGGACTCGATGTAGGATTCCGCGGTGAGCAAAATAGTGGTGGCGCCGCCACTTCTTGGTCACCGGAACATGAGCTATGACAGTGGCCAGCGGCGGAGCTTGCAGGTGCATGTCGCGTCGGTGATGCAGAGAGGAAGGAGAAGAAATGGGAGGTGCTGGGGCACCATGGGCTCACCAGCAACGCGGAGATGCGGTCGGAGAAGCAAAACAAGGTCGGGGTGGTGGTATTTGACGACGGCGACCGTCAGGGAGAAGAGGACGGCGGGCTCGATTCCGGGTGATTCGGAGCATGCCTGCTTGCGTGGTTGGTAGGAGGCGAACAAGGACGACGAGGGGAACCTTCTAGGATGGACAATGAGGCTCGGAGCGACCAAAGACGGCGAGGCGCCGACCAGGTCTGAGCTAGGGTTTTGGCCATGGTGTGGGGAAACGAGGAAGAGGAGGGCAGAGGCGTGCTAGGGCTTGTCCACGGCGGCTAGGGGGTCTTGTAGGCGCTCGGGGGCGGTGACGGGACTCTTGACGCGCACCGACAGTGACAGATGGCGACGCGCTGGCTGCCCAGCTGCTTCTCCCGTCAAGGAAGAAGACGAGGCGAGATAGCTGGGGCGAAGAGGTACGGGCCGCACTGGGCTGCTTTGGGCAACAGTTGGGCCTTGGCTGGGCCGAGCAAGAAAGAGAGGGCAGGAGGGAGGGCTGCGGCCTAGTTTTGCTGCTAGCTTTTTTTTCAGAATCCTTTTCTTTTTTCTGATATCTATTTTCTCTTTTGTAAAATCATTTGAAACTGGTTTGTATAATTTCAAAACTACCAGAGACTTTATAAAATATTTAAAACAATGTAAGGCCCTTGTAAGTCTTTGGGCTTTACAACGTTTGTACTTTTCAAAATCCATAACCATTTTGGAATTGATTTGAGAGAGAGGGGAAATAGGGTTTAGGGTTTTACTTCCTTGTATTGCATGCATTTTTAAAAGATGATGCTCATGAATGCACAAGACCAAACCTTAATTACTAATAGTGGAACTAGGGGTGTTACAATTCTATCCCCCTTAACAGAATCTCGTCCCGAGATTCCTAGGTAGGAAGATTGAAGGAACAGGGTTACACTAGCTTCGACAATCTTCTTGAAGAGATTGGTCCATGCCACCATTATTGAATGAATGAAGCGCTTCATGTTCTTCAAGGTAGCTGCACACGCTAAAGAGGAGAGGGAAGGACACAGAACCACAAATAGAGTATCTCATGGTCAACTCGTGTATAGATGTTTCTCAACATCTCTGGAGTCAACGATCATGAAACACGTCAAGGTAACGGAGGAAACAAAAGGAGAAGGTTTTCAAGTTGTTAGATAACTGGTCTTCATAAGGATTGAGACCATGGAACTTCAGAAGAGTTTGACCTTCTAAAAAGGAGAGTTTACAAATGAAAGAACATGACTATAGACTTCGAGATATGAAACTCTACTAGACGGCTTAAGTAGAGATTTCACAGGTACAAAGTTATGGAGGATCAATGTAACATCCCAATTTCAGCAACCCTGATTTGTTGCCCAGATTTCAAAAATCAGGGGGAACAAAAACATTTTCTTGTGCTTTGGTACAGTGCTTGCTTGTTGTTTGTTTGCAATTGTACCTATGAGAGTGCATCTTAGGATACACCTTACCTCAACCTCCTTTGACCAAAAGCTATTTACCAACCTATCTTGGCTTACTCTACATATTCTCAAACGTTCTGGCATTTCAAAACATGAGCCAAGATGCCTATGAAAACAAAACTATTTCTGGTAGCTTCTATTGACAAAACTATGGAGAGATATATACTACTATCTCCTTATGTTTTCAAGACAGAACCCTCTTATCCCTAGCTTTACCAAAACCTCTTTCCAAAGCATTTGAATCCTACTCTTGGTAGAGATACCAAGGACTCTTACCTTATTCAAAACTCAACCTCTCCAAAATGCCCCAACCCTACCTCAAGCTAAGCTTGATGGTAACCCTAGACTAGTTAATTCATTTATAAGATGAGTTGCCTTGATCTGCTGATTGACTTGTTTGCTTAGGAAGAAGTATGGGCCACCCTAGGAGCTCATCACTAGGATCAAGATGTTTCCAAATCCTCAATCCCTAAGAAAGAAAGCAAACCTTGATATGATCCCTAGCCACTAGGTGATCATCTAAAACCCTTAACCAGATCAATTCCGAGGAGTTCCATTCTGGATGTTCTCAAGCCCATGAAGACCAATATCAAGCATGGATCTCTTATACTCACTCTAATCTTCAATATCATTCTCTTCCTAATGCTGTATTACCTTGCAACTCCTCCAAGAACTTTCCCTCTCCTACTCTAGTCAAAATCCTCAAAACTACCAATTGCGACTAAGTCTAGAAACAGTTTCAACATCACCTTTTTGAATGCTTCCTTTTCTCAAACCATGTGCATTCTTGGGAATGCACTTGAAACATCTTGTTAACCATACTTAGGACTACCAAGGCCCACATTGGCCCCTGGTTAAATCCTCCTCCGGCCCACTTGTCCATGATGGTTTTGTAGATAAGAAAATAACTTTTCCTGCAAAACTAGTCATCATGCCTACTTTGGTAGAAGCTCACACCCTCATATAAACTTCTTTGGACCAACTCTCTGCATGGTTGTGATCTCATCATTGGTGTCTATCAAAACCTACTTCACTTGTTCCAAGTGGGTCTCTGTGTTGATTACACCCTCATGGTTTATAAGGCATCATGACTCATTTCGCATGGCAGCCTTAATTTCAACAAAGTTTGCCATCATTTCTAGGTCCCCTCAAATGCTATCAATTCAAACTCTTTCTGAAATGTTCATCTATATGACTTGGTCTACCTGCCCATCTATCCCTTGCACCAAGGTGAGCTCTGAGCTCCAAGATGCAAGCATGTTTTGGTGGTATAAAAATAACACCACCCTAGATCATCAACTCCTTGTTTTCCATCCTTTTCAAGTGAAATTCCATTCCAAAAGGATGAAAATGCTTGCTACACCTTATATATCTCATCTATATTGGTCCTCAAGATTTATCAATAATTACCCATAATTATTGTGGCCCCAAACTATTTAATTCCTTAAATAGTTAAAATCTCCAAAACTCCATCCATAAAGGAAAGTTTGGTTTTTACCAAAACACTTCCCCAACTTTTGGCTCAAGTGAATTTCATATATCATACCTAATCTATCCCTCTCAAAAATAAATATTTTTGAGAAGCTTTATTATTTCGTTTTGACCATTTTCTTAAATGGCTGAATTGGCATAATAATTGTTTTAAATACTTTTAGGCCTCAATAAATCTTGGGAAAATTCCCTTAAGTGTGTCTTCACATTTGGGACCCTTCCACACAAAATCCATCCTTGCCCAATGCAAATTTATCAAATGATCTTATAAAAATCATTTATGTCCTTTTTGAGTAATTGGATTTAAGTGGACTAAAACCCGACCTAAAAATCTTGAATAAATCCTAGGAGTCTACCTTTACCTCCTCTACTCACCAGTACCATTTTATACTCTTGTCCAATGCAAATATTTTGATCTCCTTCACAACCAACACTTGGATCAATTTTGGCAAACTAGCAAACTACTAGTCTAAACCACTTCCAAATTTCACCAAAGCTTGATCAAAGCTCATCCTCAGCCCCGGGACACCCCACTGGTCGACCACCACTGTAGCACCACCCCACCAATTACCCATTTTGCCCTTGTACTAGTAGAAGGAGAGAGAGACAACAAAAATCTTACAAGATTTGTCCCCCTTAATTACCACTAATGCCACCTCCCCTCTCTCTGGTCAGCACGACCGAAATACCACTACTACCCCTCCCCACCTCCCTCTGGACCAAACCCCTGGCCAGCATTACCCTCCACCATGTCCAAAATGGTAATTCACCACATCTACTCCCCCCTCTTGGTATATAGGCTAGAGACCACCCCAGCCATCCCTCTGCCCCTCATTTGCCACCTCACACCTCCCGCAGTACTACCTTCCTCTCCCTTGCGATGTGCTGTCCGAAGGAAGAAGAAGGAAAGCTTCGGCCTCCTCAAGAAAATCGAGCAAGGCACCTCCTCCCCTGTGATACGTCCATAACGTATCTATAATTTTTGATCGTTTTATGCTAATAATATGCTTTTGATACTCCTTTTAATATAAAGTTTATGATTTATTTGGACTAACCTACTAATAGTTGCAAAAGTGCACAATGTTCTTGTTTTACACTTTGATGTGTAGGAATTACCAAGAATACAAGTGGAAACCTTGTTGGAGTCAAATTGGGATTTTCTAGAAATCTGTCTTAGAACTCTTTTGGAAGATGGTCAGGTTCCAGATCGAATACGGCATCAAACAGAAAAATTCTTCAACTACAAAGTTGTTGGAAATTTCGCGACAAACGTTTTGGACATCAAATTTAGCTGATTCTGAGTCCGGACGGGCCCAATAGACCCGATTTACTGCAGCCCAAGATGGGGTGACGGGAATCCGAGAAACTATATAAAGGGAGGAAACCTAATTCGTGGGAGACACCTCCACCCACGAATTTGCAGCCACCAAAGCCACGTTTTTGCCTCTCCCATAGATCCCATCTCCATGGGGAAGGGCTCCGAAGAAGCCATGAAGGAAGGGTGCTAAGGGGCGGTGCTCCCCTGTGATACCGGTGGCGGGGAAGGAATCCTCCACGCCGCCCTCTTCACATTCTTCACCGCCATCTCCATCGATCTCCATCATCGTTGCTGACTCCCATGATGAGGAGGGAGTAGTTCTCTCTTGAGGCTAAGGGTTCTACTGGTAGTTATGTGTTCATCTCTCTCTCTATGCATGATCTTATTGAGATCATGAGCTTGTAATCTATAGATTTACCTTGCTACTCAAGTGCTTTAATAGATCCCTTCTCTCCCCATGTGTGTGAAAGTGACAGCGTGCACACCATGGTGGCACTTAGGCTAGAGATTACAAATACTTGTTATGAGTTATATTTGGAGTTGGATGTCTCTATGAAATTGTGGTGTTTGTTGGACTCATCTAATGCTCAAGGTGACAGTGTGGGGTTTTCTAGATGGGAAAGGCTTACTTTGAGGTGTGCTGTTATAGCCCTACCATCGATTAGAGTGTCCAACCAGAGAGTAGTTCAGCGTAGTATCATAAAGAAGAATATATTTATATGAGAGTGTTCACTAGTGAAAGTATGATCCATAGGCCTTGTTTCTAAGCACTGAAACATCGTTTTCTATTAGATCTGTTACATGTTTGCTTGCTTCTATCTTTATTTCAGTTTTACTTTAGTCTTTTCCACGCCATCAAGATATATTCTAGCACCGTTGTCTTATATCCATACTACTTGTATTTCACTATCTCTTC
Organism: Avena eriantha; assembly: GCA_910589775.1. Lineage (NCBI taxonomy): Eukaryota > Viridiplantae > Streptophyta > Magnoliopsida > Poales > Poaceae > Avena > Avena eriantha. The sequence goes on along the minus strand of OU342741.1, from coordinate 172,506,075 downwards.
GCCGAACTAGTGCACCTATACGCCTGAAAAGTGTATTGGGTGTGTTGGGGACACAAGAGACTTCTTGTATCTTGATTGCAGGGTTGCTTGAGAGGGAATACCTTTGACCACTTCCTCCCTGAGTTCGATAAACCTTGGGTGATCCAATTAAGGGAAATCTTGCCGCTGTTCTACAAACCTCTGCACTTGGAGGCCCAACAACTGTCTACAAGAATAGAAGTGCGTAGACATGAAGCTATTTTCTGGCGCCGTTGCCGGGGAGGAAAGGTAAAAGGTTTTCACACCGGAGGATTAAAGAAGAAGAACCTCCCACGGCAAATGCCTATTTTCCGGTGTGAGTACTCGAAGTTATTTCCTTTAGATTCTACAATTTTGTCTTTTTGTTTCTTGTTTTCACTAGTTAGGCTTAATGGAAAACAACAAACAATTAGAGAGCTTTTTAGTATTTTTCCTAAGTTAGAACTTGAATTGTCTGAAAAGAAAATTAAAAAACCCATGGAACTTTCTTTGCATGCTAATAGCAATGTTATTAGTATGAATCTTTTGAACACCTTTGTTACTAATGCTATGAAACGTCTAAGCTTGGGGAAGTTTGTTTTTATGAAAATGATCTTTTTAGTTCCCCAGCTTTAAAGAAGAAAATTTGCTCTGATGATACTTTATCTCCCATATGTGGTAATTCTAATGATACTTGTGATATTTTAAATCCACATACTAAAAGCATCCCTTTTAAGTACCTATAAAGATTGTTGAACGTGTTATGAACAACTCTTATTTTGGAGATGGAACTGTCCATCCTGGTGATCATTTACTCTTTATACATGAATTATGCGGGTTGTTCAAGTGTGCATGTATTTCAATGAACCAAGTTAAGAGGAAGCAATTCTCTTTATCACTTAAGGGCAAAGCAAGGGAGTGGTATGAGCTACTAGATGATCCTCATCATTTGGAGTGGAAGGAACTTGAATCTCTCTTTTACTCTAAATTTTATCCTCCTCATGAAATTCATAAAGATAGGAATTATATTTATAATTTTCATCCTCATGATGGAGAAAGTATTGCCCAAGCATGGGGGAGATTGAAGTCACTAATGCTCAAATGTCCCATTCATGAGCTCCTCAGGAATATTGTTATTAATAATTTCTATGCAAGGCTTTCATGACATTACAAGGACTATCTAGATACTTGTTTAGAGGGATCCTTCACGAGTAAGGAGGTCAAAGCTAAGTGGGATCTTCTTGAAACAATTCAAAGCAATACCGAAGATTGGGATAACAACAAAGGTAAAGAACCAGGTATAAACTATGAGTATGATTGCATTAAGTCTTTTGCTGAAACTATTGATTTTCAAGAGCTTAGTGCTAAATATGGTCTTGATCCTCAAATTCTTGTTGATTGTTATAGAACCTTTTCTTCTCATATTAATGCCCCTAAAGAAAAATGGGACATGTGTCATGAGCCTTATAAATACACTTGCATGGAAAATGAAATTGTTATTAATGATAGCAATAAACATGCTCAAACCTCTGAAAGTACTACTTCTTATAAGCATGTTAATTTTTGTGGAATACATAGACCTTGTGAGAATAATCAAATTGAAGAAGAATATTGTATCACCCACAGGAATGAAAAAACTAGAACGTGGTATAGGGCTCTAAATTATCTTGGTAAAAAAGTGTGTGCCCTCTATCCTTTTATTTGTGAACTTTGCTTTGAACTAGGTCATTTCAATTTTCAATGCTCAGGCCATAATAATAGCCCTTCTAATCCAATGAGTACTGCAAGTTTGTATTGTGATGACATGATCACTCCTAATCAGCATGATGAACTTACATTATTTTTGGGGTGTGAAGAGTTATCAAGAAAAACCTCTTTGGTAGATATGGGTGCTTTTGATACGAATAGTGTCCTGCATGGTTGTCATCTTTATTGTATTGATAATTGCCACACAAATACTTAGATACAAAATATTATAGAAGATGATATTTTACCAAAATATGATAGGACTAATATGTGTTTTGATCTTATTAATGAAAAGGAGGAATCCTCCAAAGTTTCTTCTATTGTCTCTAACAATGAACCAGGGTATATGGAGAAGCTTCCTTTCAAACCTCTCCCTCCTAAAGATAAGAAGAAAAAGAAGAAAAGGAGGAGTAAAAGGAGAGAGGAAACGGTATTTTCCCCTAAGCATGTTGCTCCTATTATAGTTTTTGATGAGTCTGAACTCGATGATGTTCCTATGCTTGTTACCTATAGTAGTGATCATGATTGGGAAAAGCACACTACTTTTGACATTGCAAATCTCTTCGGTACCAATTCTGAAAATGATGATATTAATAATTGCTATACTATTAGTGCTATCCATGATCCTTCCAATGATGATATGTTTACAAATGAACAAACTTGGGAAGATAACTATTCTATTGCTTATGATGATTCTATACCTCCAATATATGATGATTGCAATGATGATTATGATATTTTCAGTCCACCTACTATTGAGGAGGAAATTAATTATGATTACAATATGCCTCCTATATTTGATGATTATGGTGATGAGAATGATAGCTATTTTATCAAATTTGCTCCCACTACAATTAATAAGAATGACTATGTTTATGTGGGGAGTATTAATTCTTTTATGCATGTGGCTCATGATAAGAATGTTTTATGTGATAGTTATATTGTTAATTTTATTCATGATGCTACTGAAAGTTATTACGAGAGCGGGAAACATGGTTTTATGCATCTCAACAATATTAAGTTTCCCCTCTTCATGTTGAAAGCCTTGAAGTTGCACTTGGTTTGCTTTCCTATGCTTGTTGCTTTGTGCTTTCATGACTTGTTTCTTTACAAGATTCCTATGCATAGGAAGTGGGTTAGACTTAAATGTGTTTTGAATTTTCTTCTTGATGCTCTCTTTTACTTCAATTCATATTTCTTATGTGAGCATCCTCTCAACCTATCATGCCTAACTTAAAGGCGTTAAAGAAAAGTACTTATTGGGAGATAACCCAAAAGTTTGAGTTGAGTCTTGGAAGTTATTACCTCTGTAATAACCTCTCCTTATCCTTTTTATTTGTTTTTTGTGCCAAGAGTAACTCTAATGGGAGAGAAGTAATGACTGGGAAAGTTGCTGTCCCGAAACAGATTTCTGCGCTTCACCGTAAAAATTCATGTAAAATCTTTGTCCGTCCTTTTGAGGTGTGCATTTTAGTGCTTCTACCCCAGGTTCTTATCTAACTTTCATTAGTTCAACACTTTTCGATTTGAGCAACAGAAGGTCTTTGAACAAATTCGTCTTTACCTGCTGGTCTGTTTTGACAGATTTCTGCCATTTTCTGCATTTGCTTCTTATTGGTTCCTTTTTGAGTTCTTTTGGGAATTGAGCTTTTTGAGGGAAGTGCTACAGTAGCTTGTGTTTTAATGGAAGTTTTATTGGTGTTGAAACTGAACCCAAAGACTTATTATCTTGAGTGTACTAATGTTGCTAATAAAGATTGTGTGAAGTTTTGTATGAAGGAAAATTTTCAGGTGTATGGAAGGAATGAGTAATGAGATGAAGAATGGACTAAAGCTCAAGCTTGGGGATGCCATGAGAGTCACCCCAACAAATATCCAAGAAGTGCAAGCATCAAAGCTTGGGGATGCCCAAGGCATCCCCTTCTTCATCAATAAAAATCCCAGGTTTCTTCCAAACGCTTCATTTTTATTGTTTCATGCACATTTGTGTTGTTCTTGGAGCGTCTTCTTTTTTGTTTTCGTTTTGGTTTTTCATTTGCTTTTGTTTGCTTAGTTTTCTGAATAAATTGGTTGGACCCCCTCTTTCTTACATTGGTTTTCAAATAGTTTGGTTTGGGTTGGAAAAGAGTAGGAAAGTTCATGCTTAAGTGGTAAAGAGAGCTTGTTTTTTGGATGTGGCCTATGCTTTGTCATGCCATGCTCGATATTGTTTTGGCTTTATGCTTAGTATTCTTTGCTGTAGCATGACTTGTTATAAACAATTGAGATTGCTTAATGTGCCTTGGATGAATCATGTGTTGTTTTAGTATATGAAAGCATAGTATAGTGGTATTCTCCTTTGATGCTTTATTTGGGTTGACTTGGCGCATGATCACACCATGTTATGACTATCTCAAGTCACCATAGCCTTTATGATCCTTTAGTTTTCAACTTGTAGTATCACTTTATGCTTTGATCCATGATGTTTTGTCGCTCTGCATGATTATGGCCATTATTGCTATCTTAGTTTGTCGCTCCCAGTCTTTTGCTAGCCTCCACAACCAAGTATGAGTTCCACTCATGCATCCAACTCCCTAAACCAAGTTATTCCAAAGAGTCCATCATACCTACCTAGTAGCTTATGCTATTCCAAGTATATTCATGCTTTTGTTTACCTTCCAAATTAAACTTGTTATGAGAAAACTAGTGATTAAAGCTCTCACGAACTTGATGGCACACTTTACTTTTCTTGCCCTTAATAAACTTGAACCATTGTGTCGTCTATGTTGTATATGCTTGGAATTATTTGTTGGGAATTAGCAGAACCATGCTTTCATGGGGAACGCTTCCAACATTGCACTTGGTACTTGTACCTAGTTGATATCATGCTCTTTTGTATATGGATGTCGTCGGTGTGAAATGAAAGGGGAGCTTGTAAGTCCATAGAGTTATGTATATGTGTTAGTGAAACGCCTGGGCCGCTGGTCTAATCCATGCTGACATGGTGGAAACCTGCAGCGTAACCATAATGAGCTGTCTATGAAGCATTCTTCTTATATAAAAAAGAGTCTTATATTGAGAAAAAAGAGAAAAGAGAAAAAAAGAGATTATGAAAAGAGGAAAGAGAGAAAAAAGCACCATATTCCCATGGTAAATAAGAAGAATGCTGAGATGCTCGTTGTTTGCTTGCCTTGTCATTTTAATATGGGGATTCTTCCGTATCATCACGCAAGGGGTACTCCGTTGGCGGTTCTCTATGATACGCATGTACTAACGATGACAAGAACTTACCGGTGACTAAACTTGAGTAGCATGAGGAGCGGCCCTCGTATTCAAGGGACATGAGATTTCTAACTTATACTTCGTCAAGCATGTACACCATAGTTTGTTCACTTTAACCTTAATCACTTCAAGATGCTTATGATAGGGGCAATGAGAGCTGAAAGCTATAAGTACCATAATTTTTGGAAGCTCTTTATGAAACTTGAATCTCTGCTTCCTTATTTGAAGGCCTTTCTTCCACCATTACATTGAGTCTCCACCTTCTACCTTTATGCACCTACTTTGAGAGCATAGTGGCCATTCTTCGTTCTATGTGCATTGTCTCAAGACTAGTTGATTGATGCATAACTTGATATTGCTTGCTTTAAACTACTTGTATCTAGTCACTCTTATGAACTTTGAAGGTGTCCTATGCATTTATGTTTTGCTACTCCATGAGGGACAAGCTGAATTCCATTATGCTATGTTTTCTTTATGTGAAACAAACAAACATCTTGCAAAGCATTGATATTCATGAATCTTTTGTTTGTTCCTTTTCATGTTGCAACATAGTTTGTTTGTCTTATTGCTAGAACTCTATCTTTCATGTTCATGTTTAGAGTACTATGATCCTAGCTATCAATGCTTTTACAATAATGATGATCAAGATTGTGTTGGCTACGTGTCACCTCACAAATTATATTGTTTTTATCGTTTACCTACTCGAGGACGAGCAGGAACTAAGCTTGCGGATGTTGATACGTCCATAACGTATCTATAATTTTTGATCGTTTTATGCTAATAATATGCTTTTGATACTCCTTTTAATATAATGTTTATGATTTATTTGGACTAACCTACTAATAGTTGCAAAAGTGCACAATGTTCTTGTTTTACACTTTGATGTGTAGGAATTACCAAGAATACAAGTGGAAACCTTGTTGGAGTCAAATTGGGATTTTCTAGAAATCTGTCTTAGAACTCTTTTTGAAGATGGTCACGTTCCGGATCGAATACAGCGTCAAACGGAAAACTCTTCAACTACAAAGTTGTTGAAAATTTCGCGACAAATGTTTTGGACATCAAATTTAGCTGATTCCGAGTCCGGACGGGCCCAATAGACCCGATTTACTGCAGCCCAAGATGGGGTGACGGAAATCCAAGAAGCTATATAAAAGGAGGAAACCTAATTCGTGGGAGACACCTCCACCCACGAATTTGCAGCCACCAAAGCCACGTTTTTGCCTCTCCCATAGATCCCATCTCCATGGGGAAGGGCTCCGAAGAAGCCATGAAGGAAGGGTGCTAAGGGGCGGTGCTCCCCTGTGATACCGGTGGCGGGGAAGGAATCCTCCACGCCGCCACCGACGCCGCCGCCTCTTCACCATCTTCACCGCCATCTCCATCGAACTCCATCACCGTTGCTGACTCCCATAATGAGGAGGGAGTAGTTCTCTCTTGAGGCTAAGGGTTCTACTGGTAGCTATGTGTTCATCTCTCTCTATGCATGATCTTATTGAGATCATGAGCTTGTAATCTATAGATCTACCTTGATACTCAAATGCTTTAATAGATCTCTGATCTCCCCATGTGTGTGAAAGTGACAGCGTGCACACCATGGTGGCACTTAGGCTAGAGATTACAAATACTTGTTATGAGTTATATTTGGAGTTGGATGTCTCTATGAAATTGTTGTGTTTGTTGGACTCATCTAATGCTTAAGGTGACAGTGTGGGGTTTTCTAGATGGGAAAGGCTTACTTTGAGGTGTGCTGTTATAGCCCTACCATCGATTAGAGTGTCCAACCAGAGAGTAGTTCAGCGTAGTATCATAAAGAAGAATATATTTATATGAGAGTGTTCACTAGTGAAAGTATGATCCCTAGGCCTTGTTTCTAAGCACTAAAACACCGTTTGCTATTAGATTTGTTACATGTTTGCTTGCTTCTATCTTTATTTCAGTTTTACTTCAGTATTTTCCACGCCATCAAGCTATTTTCTAGCACTGTTGTCTTTATATCCATACCACTTGTATTTCAGTATCTCTTCGCCGAACTAGTGCACCTATACACCTGACAAGTGTATTGAGTGTGTTGGGGACACAAGAGACCTCTTGTATCTTGATTGCAGGGTTGCTTGAGAGGGAATACCTTTGACCACTTCCTCCCTGAGTTCGATAAACCTTGGGTGATCCACTTAAGGTAAAACTTGCTGTTGTTCTACAAACCTCTGCACTTGGAGGCCCAACAACTGTCTAAAAGAATAGAAGTGCGTAGACATCACCCTGCTCCATTCTCTCTACATGTCAGCTCACAAGATCCCCTCCTCCTCCTCTACCTGAACGTGCTCTTATCTCTGTCCAGGATCAACTCATCCGCTGTCGCCGTTGAGCACCGACGAGATCATCCTCGGCCGCCGTCGGGCGAGCTACCTCCCGGCGTCAACCCACCTCGTGTCGCCCCTCGTTCTGCTCACCGTCGTCGACCGCGTCCTCCTGCACCCTCCCCAGCATCCCCCGAGCCCCCAGGTATCCTCCCCTCTCCTCCCCGCTCCACCTAGGGTTCCTGTCGCCGGCCACCCTATTTCGCGTAGATGACGACTAAGCGCTGTCCATCGCCACTTGATCCAACGGCCAGATCCGGCCGAAATCCCCTTCGCGCCCTGCTGTCGCTGACCGGCGGGACCCGCTCATCAGGTTCGAACCGTGCCCCGCACGCTCTCCTGCGCGCGATGCTGGGCCAAGATCGCCTCCGCGGCCCACCTCCCTCTGAAAACCCAGCCCAGTACCTGGAGCCCCCTTTTTCTTTTTCTTTTAAATTACAGATCCAGTTCTGTTCCAGTTGAAAAAAATCCAAATAGAATGGTAAACCAAGTCCAAATGCCTAGATCTAAATTTCTGGTGGTTCTCTGATGTTTTCTCAAACATGCAGAGGCAACCCCAAGTCCAAATTAAATCCCACTTATTACTGAATTTTATTCTGCAAAAAGGTATCTGGAACACTAATTATTTTCCTCAGAGAGTTTCACATCTCCATTTGAGTTGAAACAAAGACCTGCTGAGAGGTATCTGAAATACCTATTTTCCAGCACAGGTCTCATACCAAGGTGAACAGAGATGTGCCTTTACGAAAAATAACAAAAATAGCAACTTTCTCCCTTGGATAAATTCCCTAGGTCAAACCAAATGTGGTCTTGCCCTGATTCCAACTCCCAGTATCTCCTAAAATCAGTACCTACCAAACCCCAGTAGCTCCGAATTTATTGAGCTTTGGATGAATTTTAGTGATTTAAATACTCCTATAAAGGGTATTTTCTCTAAATAAAACACTCAAGGAGTTTGGCTACTCCAAAAAGAATGAATCCAATTTCTACCGAAAGATATTTTCAATGTCTATCACATGCCCTTGGAATCAACTCAATAGCTTCTATAGAAATAATCTGGTAAAAAAGAGAATGACCAGACAGAACTGCCTTTGGGAATTTCCTGAGGGCATTCTGGTAATTATTTTGACTTGATTCCAAATCTAGGTGGTTGAGTACATAAAATACTACCTAACTATCCAAGGAACTAATTTTTGGAGCTCCAGAACTTTTCTGGTGAATTATTTCCTCAAACGAGAGCTTAATCCACTATAAAAAGCATAATTAAATCTAGAAATTTGATCTTCAAGTGAAACCACTTGTAGTGGTTTTTTCTTGTCAAGACTTATCTCAGGATATCATGGTTATCCATTGGTAACCTACTAACCACAGATCCCTAATCCAAGTTCCTTATATCTAGCGTTGACAACTATCTTCCAAGAGAGAAACACTACAATGGCAATTTAGTAAATTCCACTATCAATAACCAACACCTCCAAAAACTCCCAAGTTCAGTAGTATTCCTATGTGTGTTGCTGTATGGTTTGATGTATGTATGCCTTGTTTTGATTGTGGACTTGTCTGCTTGCATGTATACCCGATGACGACGGTAGTATGAGTGTCTGACGACAAGGAGGAAAGGACTTCTTATTATTATATATTTGGGTATTCTTGGTCATCTAAAGAGGTCCAGGGACTTATTGCGCGGATCACATGCAAGCCACCATTTCCCGAACTCTGATATATGTCCTATTTTCTTTTACCTGTTTTGTAACCTCTTATAAATTGCATTACCTACGTGCATGTTTTGGTTTTACAAATACTGCGATAGTAACTTGGATCCTCCAAGTTATGACTTCGTGTCCACCGAGGCACCACCCCGATGTACCTACCATTTTATCCCTTTAGATCGAGAGTATGATGGTTAGCATCCTATCCCGTTGGAAAAACCCCGGTTTTGGGGAAATAAATTATTTTGGGCTTTACCCCACCACAAATGTTTCAAAACCCCTTTTGTAAAACCCTTGGAAAAAGGCATCATTCCAAGCGGATGTCTTAGCAAAAGAAATGGCGATGATGAGAAGTGAGAATGTGATGGGATGTTCTACGCCTTTACTAGAACAATTTTTATCCGTGCAACCACATTACCCCAGGTGTTGGGGCTTAACTCGTAGTTTGTCCGCGTTAGCCGAGGCACTTCTACCATGCTTATAGGGAGAAATCCCTGGAATTCCGGGCAGGCGCCACCAGATCAAGGATCTAAAGCCTGTCGCTTGCTTCGGCAAGAGTGAGCCTGAACTGACAGGAGTCCGGTGCAACAATCAGGTCTCCTGCGGACGGTATGACTTAGGTAGTACGGAAGGAAGTGGAGTCACCAAATTTAAGGTATACGCCAAGTTGTGGCTTGGGTATGTGCGTGTACGGAAGGAAGGACTATGGCTGGGAGCCACATGCTCGTTGCCAGGGAGAACAAACCCAAGAGGAAAAGCATGCCTTTGCTAGGGTAGACAAGCGAAAGGTTAGGTTTGATTATCCGGACCCCCATCTAAAGTGGTAGTGGGCCCTGGTTGTATCTCGGCGGATCTATTGATTCTTGTGGGGAAAGTGCAAAAACTCTACAGAGTATAACCTATTCGAATAGCCGTGTCCACAGTCAAGGACGGTTGTAAAGGTGTTTTCTAGGAGTACCCAAACTGTACTTGTGTGGGACACAAGGACGAAGAGGACGAAGGTTCTGGGGGAACCCGAGTTCGAAAGCTTTGTTTTGACCCGAGGGGTCGAAGATGTTTAAAAAGGGTTTTTACTCTGAAACTGTTTTCAAAACACTTTTTCAACAAAGATATGGAGATGTCTTGATTTATAAAACAGAAGCATGTTTTCAAAACTCTTTTTCAACAAAGATATGGAGATGCCATAACTTCAAAAGTTAGTTTAGGCTTTTCAAAAGCAACCCCAGATAGAGCTATCTCGCCACAGCCAGAATTGCATTTCCTTTGTTCACTTATCTTGGTGGTTTGTGAATACATTCAAAAGTACTCACGGATGTGTTCCTGGCTATATACTTGGCCAGACTCTCAGAGGTTCGACATCTGAAGATTCAGGTGACGTCCAGCGAGCTAGGCCGTCTTCCCAGTCAGTTGCCTATAGGTTGAGGCACGATTGGGCTCTGCGCATGGTGACATTCCGCTGCTAAGATTGATGTAGCCATACTGGCATTTATGTAAGTGTTGTAATTCTTTATGTTTCGGATGATTGTAATGATACCTGTCAGTTATGTTCCACGGCTCACTGATCATGGGAACGTGGAAATATGCATAACAGGGATTTCTCGGATGAATAATCTAGGGAGCCCACAATCAAGCTGTTGAACTACTTTTGATATAGAAGGATCACTCTTCGTTCAACATAAGGTCAAGATATAAAGGTTGTTTTGTGGAGAGGACTCTTAAGATTCACAAGGAACATGTAACAAGAGAAACTTATGATTATCAAAACCATAGTCACTCTTCGAACATATTAGGGGAACCGAAGGAAACTCTTTATTCATCCATGTCTATCAAAATCTTTTCCAAAGATCATGATATCACTTTACACCACTAAGATGAATCTATAAGAAGATTCCTGATGACACGAGGAAAAAGAAACTTCATTCTCGGACTTCGGTTACTTGGCACAACAAGATGCTCGCCAACATAAAAGGGTCTGGAGGATCGACCGAGAGACATTTAGCAACACTACTTTAAATGGTCTCCTTGATGTTCGAGAAGGCGAACATCAAATAAAAGGTCGGACTTCGGATACAAACGAAATCATGAGCACAACTCCTATAATAAATCATAGAAGAAGCCTCATGAAGAGTGGTTGTTATTGCTGATTCAAGAGAAAGTGACAAGAGATCTTCCGGATAATTGTGTCAACCATTACATCAATTTTTGCCAAGTTTACAAAGAGACCCAAGTCAAAAACCTTGAAGAACACTAACCATCATATATGCTTGAGATTCAGATTTGGTTAAGTGGAAAGATACTTTAGACTCAGCATGTCCGAATAGAAAGTTTTCAACATTTACCACAAAGGTAAAGTTACTAGATTCTCAAGACATGGACTACAATGTCAAGCTCCAAAATATGAGCTAGGTTGCAGAACCCATGCACTAGAAGATTATCCAAAAGATAATTGCACCTACATGAATTGATTGCAACGAAACACAATTGAATCCTTGTTGGGAAAACACTTAGGAGAATATTGAAGTTTTTAGAACTTCTTCTCTTCCACGACAAATTATTTAGTGGCTTAAGGTTCTCAGAGGATGTTCTCGAGATGGAAAGGTATCAACCTACCATATCAAGAATACTTCACACATGCTTGACTGACTTGAAATGATTCCCGAGGAATTATGAATAACTCTTCTAAAATCCACAGCGACAATTTCAACTATTGCTCGTGAACAGGAGAAGGTCACTTCTAACATCCAGAACACATACTTCAAGATGACACGAAGATGGTTCTAAAAAGTTTCTAGCATTACCTCTCACTTTTCCATATGAATCTAATCTAGCATGGAGAAGATAACAATGTCATCGATGGGATCAATAACAAACTTATGCAAATACTCCATGAATATGGACACATATGTGGTATGAACGGAACAACATTATTGGTCAGACCAAAGAACATGAAGATGTACCTAGGTGTAACATCACAAGTAGATACACCATCAGGATAGTCCCTAGTACCGAGTTTGATTTGACGATAACCCAAATCAAATCAAAAGCGGGGAACGATAACATTTCCACGAAGGAAACACTATCTTTCTTCAGCACGAACAAAACTAGACATCCCTGTAGGAGGAACACGTTTGTTAGAACTTTTGTCTTACAACTCTCCAAGTTGTTGTTTAAGCTCAACCAACTAGTTCAAGGTTAGCTAGTACGGATCCTTGTAGAAAGGGGAAGTTCAAAGAACTTTCTTGCTCAAGAACTTAATAAACACGGTCATGTGGTAACATGGCGATACTTCTAGAAAGACGTCCAGAATATCACATACCACCGATATGTCACTTTGTTCGAGAGGGAACTTGCTTAGTAAGGCAAGAAGACATAGTCTTAGAGCTTCTGCACAAGCCTAACTCTTTGACTCGAGAGGGTGTACCAGAATAACGGACATGGTAGCATAGTCAAACTTCGCTTAGTGATAGGGTTAACCATCACGCTAAGAATGACACAAATGTCCTTGGAGTTCAAAGCAATAATGATTGCTAGGAATCTCAGATGGCCACATTATTATGCACACGCATCATTCACGAGCACAAAATCTCGGAGGAAGGGTGGGTAAATATGTGTAAGAGCATCACTTCATTAGGAGGTCATGGAACTCAGCATGAACTCATAGTATGTAAGAGTGTGATACTTTAAGGTATAACATATCAAAAGATAATCAATGCTTATTGATATGCATATTACAATACTTTGACCTGGTCCTAGATATGACGAGGTAGTAGAGTTTGTTTCTCCTGACATCCCGAAATGGTTTGTCTTGACGGACCACAAGAATATCTTGCATCGAAAGACATCGATGCACATTTACAACTTGGCTACCAACTGGTAGGCAAAGGTCGGAAACAACAAGGGAAACGGAACATGCTCAGGATGTAATCCCGAGATGTGGATGCATAAGTCAACAATGTTCCGAGGGACCATGCAGGAAAGGTAGGATGTGGCAGGGTCACGAGTATAGAAGAGAGACTCATGAGGAGAACTCCTTTGTCGTGATCTATTTGGTTCCATTAAAGAACATCTACCATAGCATATGGTAGGGGAAGTCCTTTGTTTGTCGTAATTTAATCACGGCAATAACCACAAACCTAAAGGCTAGAATTGTAGTACCATCCATCCTGAGGTAATGTTTGAACATTAGCAACATGGAACATCAAAATGGATCTTGGATTAAAGGTCAGCTTCATGTGCAAGATTCTCAACACCAGATTCGAGCACAATCAGGGATCTTCGGTTCAAGTCCAAGGGTTAAAACCCAAGAAAGGAGTAACTACTATCTTGGTAGTACAAAGGGTACTACAAGCTAGTAACGACGAGGTAGCTTCCAAGAGAATAAACAACTTCTTAAGTACCCAAACAAATGAAAAGGAGGCACATGAGGAGAAAGGAAACTTCGAGGCCTAGAACAGAACACTATGGAACCATCAACATGATGTTGTGGGACCAAAATATAGAGAGATCATGATGGAAAGGAATCTCACAACTGAAGAAGAGAAAAAGGGAAACAAGGAACACACACACTGTCTCTGAAGAACTCAACACTAGGTCAACTGGTTGAGAAACATCATGCCAAAAAGGCACCTAAGTTTTGAAAAACGAGACGAGATAGTAAAATATTTTCCAAATCAACACAAGATAAGATGACCTATGGGTTAGAGCGAAACTAGATAAGGATAAAAAGAAGCATACTAGAGTTTTCACAAATACTTTTCAACTTTCAAATAGTTTTCTCAAACACTAGACTCAACATCGACCAGTAGAAAGGTTTTCCTACAGTCGGTACTGCTCTGATACCAAAACATGTGACACCCCAGGATTAGGGCTAGACAAATTGCAGACCTCTATCTGATATAAGCCTAACCTAAATCTCGAAAGCGTACAAAGAAAGAATCAGTATCATCACAGTGACCCTACGACATAAAAATTATTACAGCAAGCTCATAACTGAGTGAAGAACCAAATTATTACAAGTAGAGGTCACTGACCACAAACATCAAACAACGGAAGGCAAATTATGCTATTAAGTATAGCAAACTTAACAAATGTCCTAAGAGGCCTGAAGCATAACGATGACGTCCCAATCCATAGATTCTAGGCTGCCGACCGGGAATCCCAAGCTACTCGTCGATGTCGATGTTGTAACGAACTCATCTTCTATAGTAACACTTACCTGCTGCAAAAGTATCAACAAAGCAAGGATGAGTACAGGGTGTAGTCCTCAAGACTTATGGCTGGTGGGGTTCATTTGCATCAAGCTAAATTTCTTTGTAAAAGGGGGAGGGAAGCTCGACTAATAGAACCTTTCAAAAGGGGATAAGAAAGCGATATCTCTAGCTTTGATCTTATTTTGATATCCACCGAATCATCATCAACCGAACCTACTAACTAGGATCACCCCCTCAGTCCCTGAGGAAGCATCCTTAAGCACACCTCACATCTCTTGTCAAGTTTTACGATTAGGTTATTCTTCTCTATGATCTTAGAATCCGTTCCCAAGTCGTCCATAACCGTGGACACGGCTTTCCGAAAAGATTAATACCCTGCAGGGGTGCACAACTTTACCCACACGTACCACCCTCCTCTTAATGCCAAATATTATTAGCCCTCTTCCTTGGAAGGCTGGCAGAGAGCGGATGGACACGACCTTTACCTTACTTTCGCCGAGACCATGAGTCACGCCCTAAGGAGATGCCGCCGTAACGGGTCAAGTCCCGAAGCCGGTCCCTAGAGATGTGAACAGGGTTTGAGATTATGGAGGTTGTGCCTCTCCCATTCCCTGCCACGCTTACCTACCTGTATGAATGCACCTCCTCCACCGCCTTCGAGAACAACCAGAATGCATATGTCGAATGGAACGCCCGAACTATGTGACTCATGGAATCTACTAGGAAAGTTAGTTGGTCGAGGGGGTTTCCAGGCCCCCGTGTGGTTGTACGCTCGTCTTGGTTCAATAGGCAAGAACTCAGGTCCTAGTAGTGGCAAGTATGGGACTGCAAAAACCACAACCCACCATGGCCTCCCATACAAGCCTTAGCATGTTAACATTCATCTCTGATCATACCACGTCATCCTGTCATACTAGGTTCATTCGTAGCTCTGATTCATCAACCGGATGGACCAGCGATAACAGCTAAGCATGGCTAAGCGCAACAGATATAACAGCTCTAGCGAAGCTCATAAGCCAAACCCTAGTTTTGCTAGGAGCAGTGGACCAGGGAATATAGGCTACAAAGGAAACATGCATCAGTTAAGATTACTCTATCTATCGATAAAAGACTTCCAAATCGTATGCACATGGCAAGAATGAAATACTTTGAAAGCGTAGGATTTTATCATGTGTGGGGCTATGCTTTCCCTTGCCTGTTGATCCTCAGATATAGAACTTCAGGTTCATCTGCTTGACATTGTTCACCATTGATCAAGTACTTCTCTTCGATGGTGTTAATCCGGGTCTTCAATGTTGGACTCAATCTCGTTGCTCACATCAACTCCGAGGTCTACCGAGAAGAAGCAGAAACACCGGAAAGGAAAGCGACAATCAACACATGGCACTTGTGCAATGCTCAAGCAAGGATGATTATATGACATTTTGAAAGGTGTTACATCAAACATAAAGGTATATGAACCATATTAAGCAGACTAGGAATGCCCTATAACACTTGTGATAGACTCCGGAGGCATATCAGAGGGGTTTATTAGGGTTTCTCTAAGGAGATCATTTTAGTTGTTACCATGATGCATGACTTTGATGCTATGAGATAGATCTCATTTTTCTGAATATTATGATATATTGTACATATTTTTCTGATTTAAAATAAATTAGTAATGATTTTTCTCATTTTAAATCCATTTTGAAATCATTATAAAACAATTAACATTTTTAGGATATTATATGAATTATTTCCAGTTGGGCCCACATGTTAGGATTTTATTCATTTCACAAATGATTTAGGAAATTAATAAAACACTGACAACTAGGACCCACCTATCATATAATCTTTATTAAAATAATTACAGAAAGTACTAAAAAAAGGGTTATGACGCCAGTATGACGTCGTGCTGACATCATCGTCGGAGAAGCTCCCAGGTCGAGCTCGGACTCGATGCAGGAGTCCGCTGTGAGCCAAATAGTGGTGGCGCCGCCACTTCTAGGTCACCGGAACAGGAGCTATGACAGCGGGCAACGGCAGAGCTTGCAGGTGCATGTCGCGGCGGCGATGTAGAGAGGAAGGAGAAGAAAGGGGAGGTGCTGGGGCACCGTGGGCTCACCAGCAACACAGAGATGCGGTCGAAGAAGCAAAACAAGGTCGGGGACAGTGGTATTCGACGACGGCGACCGTCGGGGAGAAGAGGATGATGGGCTTGATTCTAGGCGATTCGGAGCATGCCTGCTTGGGTGGTTGGTAGGAGGCGAATGAGGACGACGAGGGGAGCCTCCTGGGACGGACGGTAAGGCTCGGGGCGGCCAAAGACGGCGGGGCGCCGGCGAGGTCTGGGCTAGGGTTTCGGCCATGGTGTGGGAAAACGAGGAAGAGGAGGGCAGAGGCGTGCTAGGGCTTCTCCGCAGCGGCCAGGGGGTCTTGTAGGCGCTCGGGGGTGGCGTCGGGAATCTTGGCGCGCACCGACAGTGACGAACAGCGACGTGCTGGCCACCCAGCAGCTTCTCCCGTCGAGGAAGAAGACGAGGCGAGACAACTGGGGCGAAGAGGTACGGGTCGCGCTGGGCTGCTTTGGGAACCGGTTGGGCCTTGGCTGGGCCAAGCCAGAAAGAGAGGGAGGGAGGGCTGCGGCCTGGTTTTGCTGCTGGCTATTTTTTCAGAATCCTTTTCTTTTTCTGAAATCTATTTTCTCTTTTGTAAAATCATTTGAAACTGGTTCGTATAATTTCAAAACTACCAGAGGCTTTATAAAATATTTAAAGCAATGTAAGGCCCTTGTAATTCTTTGCGCTTCACAATGTTTGTACTTTTCAAAATCCAAAACCATTTTGGAATTGATCTGAGAGAGAGGGGAAATAGGTTTTAGGTTTTTACTTACTTTGTATTGCATGCATTTTTAAAATATGATGCTCATGAATGCACAAGACCAAACCCTGATTACTATTAGTGAAATTAGGGGTGTTACACAGTGCGCTAGAAACACCCGCCGCAATGGGCTCTTGCATCCAAAATTCAAATGATACTAAATTTTCATCTTGCCCTTCGGTCCAGAAACAACGCGCCAAAGGCCATTCCACAAAATGGTTTCTCTTGTAAATTCCCATGCTACACACAATTTAAAGTTTCAAACATACTAGTACCACCCGCGCCCTTTGGGCCGAATCCCTCGAGATCACCTTGCACGACCATGGCCGTGCTCCTTTGGTCCCATCTCCCTTTCACAACCTCTCCACCGGCATGCCACGGTAGACACGTGAAGCATCGACAAGCCGTCCTGCTAATGCTAACGGTGGAACACAAACACACGCCGTGAAATACAATTGACAGCCAAAAAAGTGTCGTCTTGGCGGCACACCACATTCCATAATCACCAACAGTAGACGCAGGAAATACCATCCCACACATTCCACAATCACCAATTGCCAATCAAGATACCCAACAACAATTGACAGCCAAACCAGTTTTGACCTCTACTTGCCTAACACTGCTGGCACAACACCAACAAGCTAGCAATGATCGCCAACCTGTTGATTGTCCCGTCGCCAAACAACGTATGTGTTCTAAGGATTATCGATGCATGCTTCCTTATATATACCATGCAAGCTTGATGTAATGGTTGAATTGGCAGCTACACGAAGATTTAAGAAAAGGGGGAAACGGTATTAAAAAAGCTTGAAGCTGAAATTTCCGGAACGCAATCTAGATATTGCATCAATTCTATTGTGCCTGGCAAGCGAAGGAAAAAAGATCCAGAAGAATCTGCTTTTCTAGCATCCAAAATAGGCATTTTTGTCAGGAATGATATTCCCATCTTCACATCGTTCAACCTCCACCAATAGACCCCTTACCATTACAATTCATTACTACAGAAGTTACATGTAAGTCATGGTGCTCTATCCCATGCATTCAAGCTTGCTCTTGGTTTTATTCTAAGTCGCATAACACATCAAATGTTCCAGTCTTGCCGACACACAAAATTCAACTTCGATCGGGATAATAAGGATGTAGAGTATGTTCTCATGGACATGTTCTCCTGTTCTTTGTGCCAGCAACGCCATAGGCTAAAGAGTAAATACTTTGATGGTAAGGCAAGCAAGGATATTCAAAAAACGACTCCTATGGAACACACTATGATTGACCAACACTGGATAGATCTTCTCGACCACTGGTTTGATCCAAAGATTACGGTATGTATTGTGAAGACTAATACCATATCACATTCGAAAATCCTATTTGCACATATATATCACTAGTCCCCTTTTGCAGATGAATGCTGAAAAAACAAGAGAAACCGTGCCGCACAATGCTTAACAAACTGAACTGGATCCGTACATTGGTTGGCCACCTGAGCGCAATAGTAAGAATAATTAGTTTTTAATCTTTTACAGACTTTGTGCTTCTTATATTTTGATAATGTGTTCCGCACACTTTGCAGAAAGGTGCGGTAAGTCTGTAGCAAAAATTCCAGGCATGCCAGACGACCAAAAAAGAATGGCTCAATCCCTTTGCTGAGAGTGTTATTGTAAGTCTTCTGTTTGATTGATATTTTGTGATGACACAACCTCAGTGATTTATATGTATAGTTAGATGTGCAACACTGCCTGAACTTGTGCCCAGTTTTCTTTTTAATTTAAGTAGATGATTTCCAACTAGTGTGAGTTTCAGTTTTTAGCTGTACAAAGAGTTTTTTTGTGTATATCATGCACCCGGCGATGAAAAATAGACAGATGCCATGTTGGCATAGTCCTGTTATTGCATGCTAGTGATAAAATTCTTATCAATATGATCAGATAGCTATACTTTTACTACAATATATATGATGCGTAATCAGCCAAGCAACTTGTAAGATTTGTTCATAGACATGTTAAATGTGTTGTCTACATGTTTATCTGTATTAGATTTTCTTCTCTCACCCATGTCTACCAATTGATAACCTTACAGATTAAATTGAATGAGGAGATGGCAAAACCTGGGAAAGATGGTCTGGACCAAACCCAGGAAGAATGTCTGGAAACATTTAAAATGGTACTAAAAGGTGAAGGCCATCGTAAAAGCATGTTCCTACGTAATGATAGGTTGTCGCAGTGCAAGTCCAAGTCCAAGTCCAAGTCGCCATATTTGTCTAGTCAAGAAGAAATTATAGCACTACGAGCTAAACAGGAAGTGCATAGACGAGAAATTGATGATATGAGATAGAAAGAATTAGCAAGTGATGCGGAGTTGAAGATGTTACGAGATCCGCAGAATTCTCGAGAGCCCATCGATGAAGAGACTCTTCTAAATTGAAGATGAACCCTAACAATGATAGGTGAGTATAATGGTCCTGTGAAATGGTTCCTGCTACAGATCACAGGTTGTGTTTGGGGCCATGTAACAAAAACGGAGGAAGTATTTGTTCCACATCATGCTTTTATCTGTTTACCGTATGCTCGATGCACAAAAATCATGTGCCCCAACCTCACTCTCTCAGCCTTGGATTCATGAACCTCACAAAGGTTTTTTCTTCTTTGGACAACCGCCAAATTCAAAATATCAGTCCATCGACAAATCCTACCGCCTATTGAATTGGAGATTATGTATCCAATTTCTTTGCCAATATGGTCAGTATTTTGATGATCAATTGATGTGAATCATCCTTAAATTCGTACCAAGGGAGTACCATTAATGAAATTAAAAAATCTCAGTCGAGAGGCAAAACCTGCAGCCAACCCTGTTTGAATTGGAGTTATCCAATTTTCATTATGGATGATAAGTTAATGTCACTCTCGGCCTTCAATTCGTGAATAGGGAGTACACCTTTTATCCAAATATTGCTTAGACGCTAGCTAAATTCAAAATATCAGTCTGCGCAATTATTATGCTCATGGATGATTGGTTGATGTGACTCTAGGACTTGAATTCCTGGACAGATAGCGTACGGTCTACTAGCTTTTTTCTATTATTATTTGGCCGGTAGCCAAATTCAAAATCTCAATCGAGAGGCAAAATCACACACTAACCTTGAAGCATTTCCCGCCCCACCGTTTCAAAAACTTTGTGGCAAAATCTCCGACCGGGGAGTACCATTTTTCTGTTATTATTATTTGGTCGCTAGCCAAAATAAAAATCTCTGTCGAGCGGCAAAATCAAATAGTGACTTTGAAGCATCTCCCGCCTCACCATTTCAAAAAATTTGAGGCCAAATATCCCACCAGGGAGAACCACTTTTCTATTAATTATTATTTGGCCGGTAGTCAAATTCAAAATTTCTGTCGAGCGGCAAAGTCAAAAACTGACTTTGAAGCATTTCCCGCCCCATCGTTTCAAAAACTTTGAGGGCAAATCTCCCACCGGGGTGTACCATTTTTCTATTATTATTATTTAGCCGGTAGACAAATTCAAAATCTCTGTCGAGCGGCAAAATAAAACACTGACTTTGATGCATTTCCCGCCCCACCGTTTCAAAAACTTTGTGGCCAAATCTCCCACCAGGGAGTACCACTTTTCTATTAATTATTATTTGGCCGGTAGTCAAATTCAAAATCTCTATCAAGCAGCAAAGTCAAAAACCCACTTTGAAGCATTTCATGCCCCACCGTTTTCAATAACTTTGAGGGCAAATCTCCCACCGCGGAGTACCATTTTTCTATTATTATTATTTGGCCGGTAGCCAAATTCAAAATCTCTATCGAGCGCCAAAATCAAACACTGACTTTGAAGCATTTCCTGCCCCACCGTTTCAAGAACTTTGAGGCCAAATCTCCCACTTGGGAGTACCACTTTTCTATTAATTATTATTAGGCCGGTAGTCAAATTAAAAATCTCTGTCGAGCGGCAAAATCAAAAACCGACTTTGAAGCATTTCCCGCCGCACTGTTTCAAAAACTCTGAGGCCAAATCTCCCACCGGGTAGTACCACTTTACTATTAATTATTATTTGGCCGGTAGCCAAATTCAAAATCATTGTCGAGCGGCAAAATCAAACACCGACTTTGAAGCATTTCCCGCCCCACTGTTTCAAAAAATTTGATCCGAAATCTCCCACCGGGGAGTACCACTTTTCTATTATTATTATTTGGCCGGTAGACAAATTCAAAATCTCTGTCGAGCGACAAATAACACACCGACTTTGAAGCATTTCGCGCTCCTGCATTTCAAAAACTTTTTACTTTAAAATTCCTATTCTACCCATTGTTCAGACGCCCTATGGGCACGCTAAAGTCGGTAGCTTGGGGCATGATCATAATTATTTTTCTGTTCACCTCCATAGTCCTGATTCAAGCATTTTTTCAACTAGCCCTCCCAAAATCCTAGGCTTCTCTCCCACGCCCTCACCTCCACGACCACCGCATGCACCACCTGACGGGAATTCCACGGCTGCCGGAGCCGCTTCATCGATACCCACCCTATCGGATCTAGTTCACCGAGTCTATCTGCCACTCCACCAGAGATGTGGTCTCGCTGACCGCGCCTATGGCATTGTCGACTGCCCACGCTCTGCTTCCCCGCCACCGAAAGCTACCCAACCGTATCGGAGCAGCTTCACCGTTGTCCACCAGATGGTATCTAGTTCATCAAGTTCTAGGTCCACTGCTCTAGACCAGCTACACGGTCGTTGCTGTTGAATGCACCGGTATCGACCACCCAAGATCTGCTTCCCCGACGCCAACAACCACCGCAACCGCATCACTCTCAGTGACCTGGACGTCACTCGCACGGTACCGATGATGCTTAGACGCCTCTCCAACCAAGATAACCAAATGTCCAATCCGTTTTTGTTTTGTCAGTGGTATACCAGGTTCAATCCTGTCAGAGTGAACTGCATTTTTATAATCGTGCAAGTACATACAAGTCACTCGGCACGCATGTTCTGCGTGCTAGTACATACAATGTCATTAGACATATTGGTTTGCATTCACTGCTCTACAAATTTCAAGTCATGCACATGTCTGTTATATTGTCATGCACATGTTCTTATCTTAGCTGCTCCGTACACCAGTACTTGTCTACTATTGTGTAGTTCTTGCAAAATGTAAAGTTAGTAGAAAATATTAGTGTGGATTCCCTGTTCCACAGTTACTAACTCTATCTGGTTATTCCTGAGCTAAGTTCCTACTATTATTTCCTCTCCGATCTGATATCCCGTAGTACCCGTTCAAACTCTTGTTACTAGTTCGATTATAATTTTTTTGTTGCCATCTGGTTCTTCAAAAGCCGCAACACTAAACATGTTGGTTTGCACAGCCTACAGGTTCACCAGTGATGCCATTATATATTTTCTGTATCTAGTGCTGGTTAGTCCTAATCAACGGCATAATTATTTTTTACTACATAGTTCATTCGTGTTTTCCATTCTTGCTCGACAAGTTCTGGTATGTTGTGGTTATAATTTCTATGTGATTCATTCTTAGCTACAACAGTAACTGCATGCCGTTGTGTAGCTCACCGCAAATTTAGAGTCACCCAGCGTCTCTTGCATTCTAGGAGATACCATTGCTTCTATATATATTTGTTGAAATGACCTAGCTAGTTTATACTAAAATTCTAAGAAACACTTTGTTTGATTGCTCATTTCATTGTTGGCATACTTGTCTAATGTTTGTTTGTCCTGTTCTACAGGTTCACAAGCCACACTATTTTATCTCGTATCTGGTTCTAGTTCGTCCTAGGCAACGACATAACTATCCTCTACTATATAGTTCATTCATGGTTTGCATTCCTCCTCTACAAGTTCATATTATGCAGTTATAATTCCTATTTGGTTCATTCTTAACTATGAGTAGTTTCTCTTCTTTGCTGTATTAACTTGTTATTAGTTAGTTTCAGACTGCAATTATTGCTATCACCATCAAAGAGGGGACTGCAAGATCATGTCTTAAGGTGGTTTTCCAATGTAGCTGTCACACTCAAAGGGAGATGCAGTTGATGGATTGAGAAAGTAAATTGAGGACTCTGCTATCAACTTGATTGGCAACTGAAATGCTGAATTTTCTTTCCCTTTTGTTCATGTTATGTAATATTTTTAATAAGTTTGCAGCTGATGTAATATCTAGATAACTCGCATAGGCCATGTAGGCAGTTGACGCAGTCCACGAATGGCGGTACCATAACTGCGCCGGCCAGGTCGATCAGGTAACTGTATAGGGTTTTGTTATTGGCCCTTCTTGTATTGCGCCTTCCATGAATAGTAAAAGATGCTCGCTAATTATACTCCTTTTATGATATTTGCATGGGCTTCAAAATTAGGGCATGACTAGCGGGAGCGCGCCCTCTGGGAAGCGCGCACGACTTTCCGGCCGCATGGCAACACAACGCTTCCGGCCGCACGACAACCGGCACGTGGCATGGTCATGCGGTGGAACTTTGCTGCTCTGTGTAGCTAGCCGTATTGCGTAAGCTAGCTGCCCGCTCGCATGATTTTTTTTCTGTTCTTTTCTTGTGTAGAAAAATGAGTAAAAAAGCAGTGCAAAAAACAGTACGGCGAACAAAGGCAGTGTAACAGTACAAGAAAACATTACAAGATAGTACGCGTGCAGTGCCCTGCCAAGACACCATGGCTTACACTGTAGTCGAAGGCAGTCCAATATAGTAGAACAAGGCAGTGCACACCCAAGACACAGTGGCATGCACTGAGACTAAAGGCAGTGCACAGGCGGTGCACTGCCGGGACAAAGTGGCATAGACTGCAACCGAAGGCAGTGCAACTTAGTACAATGAGGCAGTGCACAGGCGGTGCACTGCCAGGACACAGTGACATGCACTGCGAC
Organism: Avena eriantha; assembly: GCA_910589775.1. Lineage (NCBI taxonomy): Eukaryota > Viridiplantae > Streptophyta > Magnoliopsida > Poales > Poaceae > Avena > Avena eriantha. The sequence goes on along the minus strand of OU342741.1, from coordinate 172,482,052 downwards.
CGAAGTCAGTGCAACTTAGTACAATGAGGCAGTGTGCACTTCTAGGACACGGCGCCTTGCACGTCGACCGAAGGCAGTGCACGGGCGGTGCACTGCCAGGACACAGTGGCACGCACTGCGACCGAAGGCAGTGCAACTTAGTACAATGAGGCAGTGCACATGTGGTGCACTGCTAGGACACCGCGCCCTGCATTGTGACCGAAGGCAGTGCAACTTAGAAGAATGAGGCAGTGTAGGCAGTGCGCTGCTAGTTTACCTCCTATGCACTGCAGAAACAGAAGGCAGTGCAACCTATAGACCAAAAGCAGTGCAAAAAAAGATTATCAAAACCTATCAATATGGGATTTAGTTTTTTAGAACTTGACGAGACTAGCACATTGGTAAAAACGGATCGTGATTTGAACATTACGTTCAAAAGATATTCATTTTTTCATATTCTAATCCATAATAGAAAAGAGAAAAACCAACCTGTGCCTCTCTGCAGCCACCACGTGTCATACAGAGAAAGGAGGGAGGAGCACACGCTAGGCTTTCCATGCTCGACACGTGCATGTAGTAGCGACGAAGCGGTGCGTTCTTTCTGGAGCGCGTGCTTTTTTTAGTGGTTCGGTCAAAATTACCGAAATAGTAACAACAACTAGGTAGAATAGTAACAGGCCAAAACAATAACAGGCCAAAACAATAACAGGCCAAAACAGTAACAGGCCAAAACAATAACAGGTCAAAATAGTAACAGGCCAAAACAGTGACAGGCCAAAACAGTGACAATTTGAAATAGTAAAATGCTAAAACAGAAACAGGCCAAAACAGTAGCAGGCCAAAACACCAGCAGACCAGAACAGTGGCAAGCCAGCACAGTAACATGCTAGAACAGTAACGGACCAGAAAAGCAACAGGCCAAAACAGTAACATGCCTGAATAGTAGTAGGCCAGAATAGCAGCAACCAGCACAGTAATGGGCAAGAACTGTAAAGGCCGCAACAGTAACGGACATGAATAGTAGACGTCCAGAATAGTAACGAGCCAGAATAGTAAAAGGGTAGAACAGTATCAGACGTTCTCAAAAGTGGGATGTTCGTAGGTGGCCCAGGACGAGCTATGCGAACAGTGACGGGCAGACCGTGGGCCTTAACAGTATCAGGCCTACTTAATGCAGGCTATTAACGGGCCACACAGTATTCAAACAGTGTGGGCTTCTGTAGGCCGAAACAGTAACGAGCCTGACATTCTCAGCCCGCTGTTGGCCGCATCTTTCGGGCCCATTTCAAACAGAGCCAGACGAAACAGTAATGGACCATAATCTTATTGGGCTCCTCTAATGGGCCGATCCACTTAATTATTAGCAGTCCTTGGCTGGGCCTGGCTTCTACCATGGTTTTTGTGGCCGTTAACGGCGGTAACTGGGTGTTAACGGTGTTTGCCACATGGCATTTTGCATGACATCAGCAGTCAACGCGGCTGACAAACAGATCTACGATGGAACAAGTTTTCATGGCTGAAGGGTGCGATCCGCCATGGTCAGAAAAAAACCGTGGTAGATTCTTTTGTGATGGGGCTTTTACCACGATGGCCATCCATCGTAGAAGACTTTTTAGCCATGAAAAACGGGCCTTCAACCACAAAAATCGTCCGTTGTAAAAGCCAACTTTCTTGTAGTGCTTCAAGACTTTGGAAGGACAATATAGTATATCAAAGGCTAAAGGTTCAAGAATTTCTAGGTGAAGAATTGATCACTCAACATTGATGATCAATTGACACTAGAACATTGTTTAGTAGAAATGGCATCCATTACTATGGTAATAAGGATATGTGGTGAATGGTCTTGGCTTGACTTCCTTCTAACTCTATTTGTGATTAGGGGTTAGTGTTTAGGAACTACCATGATGCTCATGGCAGGAATACGTATGGTAAGCTTGTATACCAAGGTTTAGTTATTGAGTTTCTTTACTTGCTTACATACTTGATTTGGTATCCATGGGTTTTTGTAAAGGATACCTTGACAGAGTCCTTAGAAGATTAAGTATTAATCCTTAAGTAATGTGTTGTGATTTAGCTTTCTTGCATTTGATATACCCATATATCAAATTACCTTACCCAAAAATACGATTTTAGCAAAGATAATATTGAAAATTATCGCACTCAACTTGATGATCTACTTCGGTTCCATCAAGTTAAGAGAAGATTCAATCACTTTGAAAAGTTTTAATCAAAAGCACGCAAATTATTTAGATTTCTATGCATGAATGCAATGCACACACCTAATCTATAGTCAATTCTAGCCTCTAATGCTACTTCATTCAGATACATTGTCTGTGATTAGGTACACTCACCAAGGAAACAGCCATGAAAGGTGAAGCCACAAAGATCAAGTCGTGAAAGGAAGATCGTGTAGTCCTAGGAGCGGCACTACCACCAACCCAAGCGACATTGCCGCCCTATTACCGCTCGCTGCCAAAATTATTGCTTCCACCCAAGCGGCACTGGCCTACCACCGCTATGGCACTACCTCTATAGAAGGCCAAGACGTACCCAGGAGCGACACTATCGTTGTCCAAGAACGGTACTATCGCATGAGCAACACTGCCGCTCGCACCCGGGCACTATCGCATGAGGCACAACCTATGAGCTGGAATGGCCCCCCAAGCCATGTAATCTTATCATAAACTTACCCCTTCATCCTAGTACTATAAATAGACCCCTCGTAGCTCAAATCTATCCTTAGAATTGAATCGTATGTATTAGCTTAGTCTCCGCTTTCCCTAGGGTTATAATTGAATTTAATGTATTGGCTTAGCCTCTGCTTTCCCTATGGGGAACATCTCCATAGATCTACATCTTAGAGTTATACAAGGCCACACCTTGTGATCTAGATTTTTGCTATTGCACTTTATTGCTTTTGATCTCTCCCTTTGGGTCTCTATCAAACTACAGTCTCTTCACAATAAGATAATATACATATGTTTAGCGATCTTTCCATCGTGAATCTCTACCTAGTAGTCTCTTCCATGTGGGTTCTGTCGAGTTGGTGATTCGGGTATCGGGAAACTAGATGTGTCATGTGTGTGAGTTTGTATCTTACTTTTCGTTCTTCGTCTTCATCACCATCCCCATGATTTCCCCTTCAAACTTGTGAAGATCAGACCATCCCTCAAGGTTAACCCACATCATAATGGTATCAGCAGTCTTCGGTTGCTACGTATTTAATTTCGTCAATTGATTTCTAACATAAATTTAAAAATTTCCACAAAAACTATCAAAACATTGATTTCGAATCGATCTCTTGTTTTGGCAACTTTTGAGTGGCTTTGGTCCATAAATCTATTGCACATTGCTTAGATCCACTTCCTATTTAAATTTATAGCCTTTATTTTGCAAAAGAAATGCGAATTTGAGGATTTGAGGCCGGTTCATCCGCCAAATTGTGCAAAATCTGGACCATCGGCGAGCGAGTGGCACTGCCGCTGGGTCTAAGCGGCACTACCACTCAACACAACGACACTACTGACCGATCGATGGTAAAATTTCTCCTCTTCAATTTGGTAGTTTTTACTTTCTTTGTTTTGTTTTCGATTCTGTGTTTCGCATCATCATGAAAACTTCCACAACAACTTCTACATTCTCCATGACGCCATCACCATGAAGCTCAAATATCTACCAACACCATCGACCGCACCTTTCGTGAGCATTATCAACAACCCCGAAGGTATAGCACGTGAGCCTTTCCTAACCCCTTTTCTATTGTGAGTACCTTGTCCTATAAGAATAGTTTCCCGAGTATCGTGAGAGCTTTGCACTTGTGTTATACCAAGTGAGATTCTTGTAATTGTAAGTATACTAGATCTTGTTTGGTATTGGCACTTGCAAAAGGAGGATGAAAATAAAGAAATATAAAAAATACAAATAAAAATAAAGTACTGCCAAGTACTATCTTATAGGTTTATCGCCGAGCTTGTGATCAAAGAGAGTGCAAGGTTGGTCAAGTGAAAATCAGGAGCTCTTTAACAATTTTCAATCTAGCTAGTGTCTTTCCTTGAGTTAGTAAGGCACAAGTTTTAGTTTTCGTTAGGTCATCTTGTATATAGCTCATTCGCGCTAACCCTGTTTATCTCACTTTGTGTGTACTTAGATTTCCGGTACCCCTTTTTGATCTTTGCCTTTTCGCATTTCAATTTTTTGGATTTTACCCACTTTTAGCTTAGTTTTTTCATTTGGCTAGTTTGATTTGCTTCTCTACCTTTCTAACCTATGCAACATAGGCCTTAGTGTATGTATCTTTGTGTTTTGCATTCATGGTTGACCATGCCTATATCACTAATTCGAAATTATCTCATTGGTGATACAATATAGGATTACACCTCAATATTTTTCTTTGACACCAAAATCTTCTTGGTCTCGTGACATAATGTCTAGGTCAACTGAAGCAACCATGCAAGATGGAAAACACTATGTCTCATGACGTTCACGTTGGAGGTCGCAAGAAGGAACCCATCAAAGATTTGAATGGATTGAAAGAACATTGGACGAACAATTTGATGTCGTCAACAATGACCTCACCTTGTTGAGATTCCAAATGTTGGGCATTCAAGATGAAGTCAAAAATCTTGGCAATGGGTGTGGAAATCACTCAAGTTCTTCAATTTCTTCCTGTACACGCTCCTAAAGTCGCAATAGAGAGTCATCGCACTCTAACTCCCGGCATGGAGAAGCCTACCACTATAATGGGGCAAGACATGCTCGTCACAGACATGAAGATGCAGTTGATCCTCCAGTACCCCATCCACGTCAAGCAAGACATCATCGATGCCATGCTCAAAACAACCATCCTCAACAAGAAACTAAAGGTCATCATCAAGAACATGAGCCACCACCAATTCAATAAACTATACAAGGTAAACCTCACAACAACAACAATAACAACAGCAACAACAATGAAGTCAAGCCTCGCTGATATCACCATGACCCACAGAATCACCGTCCTCACAATACAATGCAAAACACCAAATTCAAGGTGAACTAGAATGGGATACAAGATATGATGATGATGAAGAGGAAGAGCCCCATGGTAGGTTCCCCAACCGCCATGCTCAACCACACCACCGACACGAGAAATTAATGACTGCAAATAATGGTGAGCAAAGGCGTCGAAGGGAACATGAATGCGACCAACAAGATCCTCCGCCTCTGCCATTGCCACCATGTGGACCCACTGAAGCGAGCATGAGTCAAGAACGCCGCACAAATCATGACAATGATGAACAAAAGTTTGGGAATCTCAAGTTTGTTATGCCAAAATTCAAGTGCAATTTTTTTTTTGAAGCATACACTGAATGGGAGCTCAAAGTTGATAAAATTTTCTCTATCCACAACTACTTTGCAGATAAGAAAGTTTCCATGGCATCTCTCAAGTTTGAAGAGTATGCCAACATTTGGTGGGCATATTACCAAAGCTTCCGCAGGAAACAAGAACTGCCGCCAATTGCCACTTAGATTGAAATGAAGCATAATGTATGAAAGATTCGTCCCTCGGCATTACTGACAAGACCACTTAGATAAACTCCAAAACTTCAAGCAAGGCACAAAATAATTGAATAATACTTCAAGGCAATGGAAATGACCATGATGAGAGCGGATGTGAAATATCTCGATGAGCAAACAATGGCATGATTCCTAAATGGTTTGAGTCGCCCAATATAGAAGATAGTTGAGTTCCAATGTTACAAGAACCTCGTTGAGCTCCTACACTAAGCCACTAAGACTGAGCACCACGTGCAAGATAAAACCGCATATAAGACCAAAGCATACTTTGATACAAGGAATGCCTCCGTAGATGTTTCCTCCAATCCGAAGGGCCATGCAAACAACAAAAGCTCCAATGGTATCAACCTCTAAGACCATAATGGAAAATAGCCAAGTAACATGTTACATGTGTGGAGGTAGAGTACACAAGTCCTATGAGTGCATAAACACAAGGTTTATGTTTACCGATGGAAATGATGATACTCGTTCTATGAGTGAAGGAGAATTTGAAGCATCGGAATATGTTGCTATCTCCAAGGAAGCAGCCATGCGAGAAGAATAAGAACTTCTATGTGAACATGATCAAGACCTTCACTAGTCATCACAAAGTTTTTGACAACTAACTCTCTCCCAAGAGAAGATCAATGCTTCAATATCTTCCAAACTCGAGTCAACATTGATGGCAGGTCCATAAAAGTGATCATCGACGGAGGTATTTGCCACAACCTCACTAGCACCAAACTATACACCAAGTTGTAGCTCCCACTTTACAAGAACCCACATCCATACCATGTAAAATTGTTGAGTTACTTCGAAAATGTCAAGATTCAACACACACTATCATACTCTTTAAACATTGGGCCAATACGGAGATATCATTGAATTCGATGTAGTTCCAAAGACGCTATGCCATATGTTACTTGGTCGTCCATGGAAATACAACAAGGGAGCCCTTCATGATGGTCGCGTCAATGTCTATAGCTTCAACAACAATGAGAAAACTATCTTGTTGCATCCAATGACTCCTAGAAAAATCATAGGGGATAGTGCGAAGGATTTTGCAAGGACAAAGTAAGAATAAAAAATGTGATATGAGTGGTGATAAAGTGATCTAACTAAATGTGAGTGAGTGCCACAAGCCTAAAATGAGTATAAAAATTGAGAGAGAAATCAATGCCACCAAAGGTGAGTTACGAAAGGTGAAAGTAAACCCATCCATGATGCACTTGCTAATATACAAGGGTGAACGAACCAGTAACGACTTAACCACAATTCCTCCTTGGTTAATGTCTATTTTGTAGGAATTTGATGATTTATTTCCTAATGACCTATCTCCCGGACTTCCTCTTCTTCATGGCACTAAGCACCACATTGATCTCATACTTGGAGCACTGATTCTAACCTGTGTCGCATACCACACTAACCTGGAGGGGACAAAGTAAAACTAATGATAAATTTAAGAACTTCTCTCCAAATATTTTATTCGCGAGAGCCATAGTCCATATTCAGTACCCATGATTTTGGTCCCCAAAAGTGATGAGACTTTACGTGTGTATGGATTGTTGTCCTATCAAATCCATCATCGTACGATATTGTCATGCAATTCCTCATGTTAATGACATGCTAGATGAACTTTTTGGTTCCACTATATTTTCAAAAATTGATCTACGTAGTGGATATCATCAAATACGCATGTCCCTTGGTGACGAATTAAAAAACTGCCTTCAACACCAAACTTGGCCTCTATGAATGGTTAGTTAAGCAATTTGGTCTATCCAATTCTCCTTCCACTTTCATGAGGTTAATGAACCATGTATTTAGACCTCTCATTGGTAAATATTATGTTGTTTATTTTTATGACATCTTTTTTATAACAAGTCTCTTGAAGACCATGCAATTCATGTAAAGAAACTGTTGCCAATCCTTCATGATGAAAACTATTTGCAAATATATTCCAAAATTTTCTTTCACAAAAGATAAGTTGATTTTTATTGACTTTGTTGTTTACTCTAAAGGCATAGAAGTGGATAATTCCAAGATAGAGGCAATACAATATTGGCCAACACCAACAATGGTTGGAGATAATAGGATTTTTAACGGTCTTGCTGAATTTTACCATCACTTTGTGAAAGATTTATCTACAATTGCTTACCCTCTAAACAAACTTACCAAAAATAATGTTCCTTTCATTTGGGGTAAAGCACAAAAAATGCATTTGATGAACTAAAATAGGTTAAAGGCTCAGTCACTTGTTTTACCATATTTCTTCAAAACTTTTGAAATTAAATTGAATGTGATGCAATCAGACTTGGTGAAAGGGCATGTATGCCCCCATGTGGTGTTTTGGTAATTAGTGACAATCCCTATGGACTAATGGTTGAATTGAGTTTCACTTTTAGGAATTTTCGATTGTCATTGCTTGGGTCATGTGTTGGCTTCGAGGTTAAAAGATGAAGAAATGAAGAAATGAAGAAAAATGAGAATAAGGAAAAGAAGATCAAGAGTGTCTTTAAGAATAAGAAGAATATGGAGTTCCTCATGTGTATCTTCAAGACATCATCCTAATGAAGTTAGAAGAAATGAAGTGCAAGCGCAAGATGTGTCATCTCTAGAAGATCACATGCTTGAAGCTTGCCATCGTCGGTGATCATGGATTGATGAAGTCAAGTTCAAATAAGAGTTTTCCTTATGGTGTATGGGAGAGAAATTCACAAGTCTTCAAAAAAGAAAGAGAGAGCAAGAGTAATCAAGAAAGGTGCTCCATCTTGAGGAGGACAAGATCGTATGCATCAATCTCAAGTGGAATTCTCAAGGCAAAGGTATGATCTTTATAGGTTTTCTCTTTTGTCATTCTCAAGTTGTAGTTGGGAGACTGGGTTTAGGATAGATAGCCGTACTATCAAGAGGGGCTCTCGAGTGAGTAACTCGATCGCATATTTCGGAGAGAGCTCAAATCTTTGCATGCTTCCATCATATTTCTTGGTTGTTGTTCGGATCTTATTCATGTGAGGATCTAGACCTTGTGATTTTCTTCATAACAATCTCTAATTTATCAAAAACGGTTTTCCCTTGTATATCCTATTACGTTTTTGATTTTGAAGGTCTTCTGGATCCACACCTTGGGAGGTATATCACATACTTATACTTTATATTCTGTCCCTTGGTGGATACTACATGTCATTATCTTTCCAACAAAATTGGTTTCATCCCATTCGGAGTTCGTATGATCAAGTTATTGCATTTTTGGTTTCAGTTGTTGCTTGGACCATTAGTCAGCCGCTCCACCAAAAGTACCGCTAGGCCATTTTTGGCGCCGGTACTTTTAGATTGGTACCGATGTCAGTGCCAACTCGCAATAATAAAGTGGTTGTTTTTGTAGTTTTCATGGGCGGTAGTACCGACACTACTCCTCCGGTAGTACCGCTAGGGCATATTTTCCACCAGTATACCGGGGGAAGTTCTAGGCACCTTCCACTCATCCCATGACACCCCACAGTAACCTTCTTGGTCGGTCATGTTTTATTACCGGAACTTCGCTAGAAGTGGGTCGGTAGTACGGCCGAAAGTTTCTTCCCTGGTCGGGCAGTACTTCCAGACAGTACTGTGAACTCACTTTCAGGGCTGGAGTACTATTGGGAGCGGTGTGAATGGTACTACCTCCCGACCACTGGAAGTTCCGGCTAAGATCATAACTATCCCAGACGATCAGATTTGAAGAGCCCTTTAAAAGGGGATCCTCTTCCCCTTTATGGGGTTAGCTCTTTGTTTGGTTCTTTCTTGCTCTTCCACTCTCTCTTTTCCATCGTTGACCTTCAATAGCTTGTCCTCTCCTCTTCCCCTCCTATGATTCTCGCATATTTTTTAGGGATTTGGGAGAGGAGATCTAGATCTATAACCCCGCCTAACAAATCCCTTATTGTGAAGGAATCCTTGGGATCTAGATCTTGGAGAATTTGGTGTTCGTCTCTTGTGCTCTTCCTCTCTGATTCCCCCAATAGCTTTTGTACCTTTGGTGGAATTTGGGAGTGAAGGACTTGCCTTTGCATTTGGTGCATAGGTTTGAATTCTCTACGGATATTCAACGGTTTCAAACTTGTGGGCTTGTTACTCTTGGGTTCTTGAAACCCTAGAAGGTTGTGTGGTTTTGCTGTGATTCCCTTGGGGCCTCCAATTGAGTTGTGGAGATTCCTCAAGCTAGAGGCCTTGGTGTTGATTCTTGGGATCCTCCAATTGAGTTGTGGAGATTTCTCCAAGATTGTATGGGTTTAGTGACCGCCCACAAGTGTCCCATAGTGGATCGAGTGTCCACCTTTTGTGGTGTGCACTCGGGAGAATAAGGTGAGACATCTGTGGTGTCCGTGAGTAGTGTACCTTCGCATCTTGGGGTGCGGCCTTGTGTGGCGTTGGGTGTGCGTCGAACCACGGCACCTCAAGGTGAGCCATTTGTGGCATTTAGAGATCATTGGGCCATCACACCTCTCCAACGGAGATGTATCTTCTTTGGAAGTGAACTTCGGGATAAAACCATCTTCTCCGCATCCATCGGTTATTCCTATACCCAAGCCCTTTACTTATGCACTTTACTTTGTGATAGACATCATGCTTGAAGTATTCTATCTTTCTATCACATTGTTGCTTGTCTTGCTTAGCGTAGGTTGTTTGTGCACTTAGTTGAACCTAGTGGTTTTAGGTTTTGTGCTTTGACAAATTAAACGTTAGTTTTATTCTGCAATTATTAGATCCTAAATCCTAACTATTTTAAAAGCCTATTCACCCTCCTCTAAATGACATTCATTGTCTTATCAATTGGCATTAGAGATGTACTAATGAAAAACAAACACCCTGTTGCATATCATAGTGTCACATCCCAAAATTTTCCAAATTTTGAAATGTGAAAAATCAAACAAACAAAGGAAATAAAGGATGAAATTTAGGGGGAAAAGAAACTTTTTATTCCTCTATTGGAACCTTACTTAAACAAAAAGAATTTTGAATGAGGAAGAGACAATGAAACTATCCAAAGATAAAATCCAATCATCCATGACATGTATCTTGTCAACCTCTAAAGAAAAAAGATAGACCCAAAACCTAAATCACCATCAAGTTCAATACAAGACTATGACTTTGTCCCATATAAAAATTGAGCAAGAGCAATCCTAAATGATCTATAAGGAAAAATAACAAAATTACAAAACCATAGGAATTGGTTTCACACTATTTGGAGCCATAGATAAAAAGATACGGTTTATGTAAGAAAGGAAAGAAAATAAGAAATAAGAAAATTCTAAGGCCAATAAAGTACCTACCAAAACTCAATAACTAAATGAAATAAAAGTATTCTTAAATGGTTTATAAAGATAATTATTAAATAGAATTATACTAATGATAATCACCTTTTTGTTTTTGAAACTATAAATCAAAATATATAATTTATTTGGTAAAGAGAAAAGGAAATAGGATTATATTGCAAAGCCAGGATAAGCCATATCTAAAATCCATGTCTAAATGGAACAAAAGTATATTTAAATAACATATAATGGTAAAGAATTATTTATAAAACACTATAAATTGGTTTGACCCTTTTTGGAGTTTTATGGAGGAAAGTAACTAAGAAAAAAAAGAACCATATAGGCCAAAGTAAATATTTATAAATGATATTGTTTGAATTGGATAATAAATAAGATAGATAATATCCTAAAATGATCTTGTTGATTTTACAAATTTTTGGAAATTTGAATAAATCCGTTTAGAGCTCTAAAACAAAAGTTATAAAAGAAACCTGGAAAAAAGAATAAGCAAAAGAAAAAAACAACAGCAGCAACAGCCGGCCTATTCGGCCCAACACCCCAGCCCACTAAGCCCAGCCCCCATGAGCAGCCCTCCCTCTGTGTGTATTGTTTTTTCTCTCTTCCTTTCATTTTTCTCTTTGGGCCAAATATTTCTGGCCCATTTAGGCCGATCGAGCGAGCCAGCTCGTTCGTCTTCTTCCTCTTCACCTACACCAAATAGAGAGTTGCGTTCATGGTTGTAGATCTTCCTCTCCTCCCCCTATCAATTCTAGTGACAGTTTCTCTTCGACTTCAAAACGAAAAACGTTTATAATCAAGTGGAGGTTCCATTCAGGCCATTAGTTTCTCACTTTAGTGCCTTAATCTCTTAAACCAATACCGTGAACCGAATGCCATATGTCGGCATACAACCTCCGATCTCCCTCTCTAGAGCATATCAAGACGAACCGAGAGAAGCAGCGCGTTCCTCTATTCCTCCTCCTTCAGTTTCATTCCTAAACCTTCTCGAGAGTATGTCTCTACGATCCATACCAGCGATGCTAAAATCAGCCAAAAATTGGAGTTCATTGTCAGATCTTGTCGTCCACGGTGAGCAACTTGTCAATTCCTCGAACCAAAATACTCTCCTCATCGTTGCCTACCTCCAGGACATCATGGTTCACCTTCTTGTTGCAGTTGACCGCACCGCCCGACATCGTACGTCACTCTAGCCGTGGATTTCTGCCAACACTGGAGAGGAACGAGCTATTCATCACGTCTCCAAGCACCGTCTCGACGTCCTCTACGCCGTCCACGTCTTCTTCAACTCCGGATACGTTCCTAGCGACGAGAATGGCAACGCCAAGCTCGTGCCCGCTATTCCGGCGATCTTTCCGGCGAGCTTTTCCGGTGAGCTAACCTGGTCCGTTTGATCTTCATCTAAGGGCCATCAAAAGATCACTTACCGAAGGGGTATCCTCCAATAGAAATCTGCCAAGTGTCATATCTACTTGTATTTTCGGATTTTTAGACATATGAACCTACAAACTTCAAAAATTCATAGATTACTTCTGCTTATCCAAATTTAGCAAATAATATGTCTATGGATTCACAAAAATGATTAGAACACATTAGAGCAACAATTCAGTAATTTTGTGATGGTTAAAATCATGTTTTATACAGAACCAATTGTGGAGTAATTTGGCTATAAAACATGTTCTAAAAATTATTTTTGAGTGAAATCTTTTGCAAATGGTTGTGTATTGAACCCTCTGACCATAAACATAAACAAAAAAAAATTAAACTTATAATTTTATGGCAGTAACAAATATCACATTGAATAAGCCTTATCCTAGTAAAAGAAAAATACTTTAATTAACCAAATTGCACTAAAATGGTTCCAATTGGAATTTCAATTATATAAAAGGACCAGTAGGTGTTTGTAGTGTTCAGAACCTTGCTGTAACAACTTGTTCAATAAAATATCTTGTTGTATGCTTGCATGTATTTCGTTGTATTCATGTGTTGTCTTGCGATGCTAGTTTTGAGAGTGTGCTTTTTTGCTTGATTGTATTGTTGTAGACTTTGAGGAGTGTAATCTTTGAAAGATCAAGAAGAGTACCTAAATATTCTACTACCAAGGCAAGTGGCACTATCATCAAGTCCTACTGTTTTCATTATACTTAGTGGATTTTTTTTGTAGTATATGCATGATAGACTATATTATTATGCCATGCTATATCTCCTATGTAGAATAGGGAATGGTAGTTTCTACTTGGTAGGTGAAACATCGTAAGATTAGAAATGCTTAGCACTGCTATAGTTTTCGGGGTGGAATGTCATATTATGATTATATGGAGTATTGGGAAATATATGTTTTCTATAATAAAACAAGTACTTAATGAAACACCTGGGTGGAAATGGGACTTGCTTGGATTATGTTGAGTGGTTACTCAGGGGCCATATCTATGGACGGCTGGTGTATCGCACTTGTGGACGGCCACCCAGGAACAAAGAGATTGGATACGTTCTTGTCACGAAGCTTCCAGTGCAGCCACATGGCATATGGGCTCTGCCTTGACTGACTAAGTTGTGAGAACTCATCCAGACGGGCATCGGGTGGTAGTGATGATAGGATGGAATGCGTCCGTGGTGGTCTGAGGGATTGCTTCTGAAAATTCTCACCTCGATGCATGTCGAGTCTTGTGGGGAAAGTGCACCACCTCTCGAGAGGGTAAAACTAAGTACTTAGCCGTGTCCCCGGTTATGGACAATTTCTGAGCATCAAGACAATGAAGCAGAATCAAGAATCTCATCATCCTAATTTCTTTAAATTAAAAATTGATGGGTGAATAATGGTTGTTGGTTCATTGATTTCTATCAATGGAACCTAGGTTCATTGATTTCTATCAGTGGTACTACTATGTTGTGATTGGACATATTATCTGGAGGGTATCCAGTGTAACTTAGTTGAGAATAAGTGTTGCGAACTATTTATAAAAAGATAGGGAAAAACTTTCTTGCTGCAAACTAGCCAAAGCTCTACCTTGCCAGATATGCATGTAGTAATAGGTTCCACTTTATATCCACATACTAGTGACACTTGCCAATACAATTCAAAATGTATTGACCCTTGTGGCTGTAACTTATCATGTTGCAGGATTACTTGATGATAGTGAAGTTTGATGAGTAGGGGTTACGAGTCTGCACCCAACATGTTTGCCTATGGCACATGAAGATGAAGGACTCCATGCTTTATAGTTATATCTGCTGTTTTGTAATAAGATAGTCATATGAGCTATGTAAGTTGTAATGAACTATTTTTATTCCTGGATATGCGATGTAATATGACCTTTGTTTCTTGATATTACATCTTAAACTGTGGGTGCTAGCTATTCGATCCAGGGATTAGCACTATAAACACAGGGCATCAAACCTTAACATGTTCGGGTCTTGACACATAGTGAAATGTTGGACGATGCTCACCTCAACTATCCCATATATGACAAGTAATTGTATGCTATTGTCTGAGTCTGACAAATGTGGCAACACTATCTTTGGCCTAAAGAATTCATAATACATTCTGATCATGAGTCTTTGAAATACTTGAAAGATCAAGCACACTTGAGTAAGCATCACATTAAGTGGGTGGAGTTCGTGGAATATTTCCCCTATGTAATCAAAAACAAAATGGGTAAAGAAAATGTGGTTGCGGATGCTCTTTCCCGTAAGAATACCATACTCCAAACCCAACTTGAAATCAATATGCTCGGACTTGATGAAATAAAATATTTTTACCCCTTGGATGATTTATTTGGTGCAATATTTTCCAAGTGTTTCATTGTAAAAGGATTTGATGATTTATGTTTGCATCAAGGATTTATCAAGCTTTGCATCCCTGAGTCCTTGCTTTGTAAACTATTATTATAAGAAGCTCATGGAGGCGGACTCATGTATACTTTGGTGTCACCACGACAAATTCATGCTCTCAACACACTACTATTAGCCCAAGATGTTCGGAGATGTATCAAGACTCATCAAGTGATGCAACACATGCTTACAAGATAAGTATATTTCTCATCCATCTGGACTTTACACTCCTTTTCCTATTCCATACAAACCTTGGAACTATATAAGCATGGATGTTTTTACTAGGCCTGCCTCATACTAAAATGGAAAAGACTCAATATTTTTTATTGTTCTTAGATTCTCCAAAATGACACACTCCATACTATGTAATCGAACCGATGATACTTCACATATTGCAGATTTGTTTTTCAATAAAATAGTGTGACTACATGGAGTGCCCAAGATGATCGTCTGCGTCCATGACGTCAAATTCATGAGCTACTTATGGAAGACCCGCATGGCAGTTAGGCGTACAACTCCTATTATCTTCATCACACCCACAAATGGATGGCCAAGCTGAAGTAGTCAATCAAAGTCTTGGAACTCTCCTACACATCTTTACCAAGAAGAACCTCGAGAATTGGGAAGAATGCATCTCTCATGCGGAGTTCTACTACAACCGAGCCAAGCACTGCACAATGATGAAAATCCCATTCATGATCATATATGGCTTCGAGCCCAACGTCGCCCTTGAGGCCTCGACATTCTTCCTCTACCACTTCATGAGTATGTGAACTTGGACCTAGACAAGCAAACCAACTACATGATGAAATTACACGAAGAAAAGCTACCATCGAGAAGCAAGTCAAGCAATAAGCCAAGGAAATAAATAAGAACATGAAGCCCATGATCTTCGAGGAAGGCAACCTAGTGCAGATACACCTACACAAAGAAAGATTCCCTCAAGAACAAAACTCAAAGCTCAATCTAGGAGGTGTTGGCCCCTTCATTGTTCTCAAGCGCATAAAGGACAACACCTATGTCATTGACATACCTACATCCAAATACTTGGTGAGCAACACCTTCAACATGGTGGATCTAAAACCATATACCTTGGAGATGAAAACGACCACAAGTTGAGGATGACCCTTTCCTAAAGGGAAGATGATGTGGACCCCCTATGTCCACATCTACTATGACACCACCAAGTCTCTCGAGTGGCCTAATGACACATGTCAGCGTCAAGGCTCTCCACGATAAAGTGAATTCGCTCCTTTCCATGTGTGAATTTGATTCTCCCTTGGATGGATTGCTACTTCATTCAAATACATTCTGTGTGATCAGGTACACTCTCCAAGGCAATACCCATGAAGAGTCAAGCCACAAAGGTCAAGTCATGAAAGGAATATCATGTTGTCCTAGTAGTGGCACTACCGCCAACCCAAGCGGCACTAAAGTCTCCATTTTCGCCCTACTACCACTCACTGACAAAAGTGCTTCTGTCGCCCAAGCGACACTGGCATGGTACCGCTATGTGACACTTCCGCTGTAGAAGGCAAAGATGCACCTAGGAGCAACACCGCCATTGTCCAAGAATGGCACTACCACATGAACGACACTTTCACTAAGCACCCCAGCACTACTGCATGAGGCGCAATGTGCGAGCTAGAATGTGCCATGAGCCTTGTAATCTTGTGCCAAACATACCCCTTCATCCTAGTACTACAAATAGACCCCAAGCTCAAATCTACGCTTAGAATTGAATTGAATTGTATTGGCTTAGCCTCCACATTCTCTAGGAGAACCTCTCCATAGATCTACATCCTAGAGTTGAACAAGGCCCCACCTTGTGATTCGGGTATTCGCTTTTACGCACTCTATTTATTTTGATCTATCCCTTTGGGTCTCTATCAAATTGCAATCTCTTCACAATAGTATTCTATCCAATTGTTTACCAATCTTTCCATCGTGGATATCTACCTAGTGGTATCTTCCACATCAATTCTATCGAGTTGGTGATTCGGTCAAACATGGGAAACCGGATGTGTCGTATGCATAAGTTTGTACCTTAATTTTTGTTCATTGTGTTCACCACTTTGCCCACTATTTCCGCTTCAATTTTTTGAAGATTGGGCCATCTCTCGAGGTTAACCCTCATCACATGACTTCTCCAAATGAAAGCATCAGTCTCTTCCACAAACTTGTTCGACTCGCAAGACGAATGAAAACACCTTAGCAAGAAAGACGCCGAGAGCACGAATAATGAGCAAGCACCACCATACCTTCTACCACTAACCCCAACCACGAACCGTGTACCAGAAAACCACACTTCCACCCTAGAAGTTGATCAAACGACAAATGGTAAATGACTCCAATACAATGCCTCCAAGGAGGTTACAACATCAAGGACTTCGTCTTATCCAATCTAACGTCTGGATCTGGGTTTCTGCTAGGAGATTATACTGGTGGATGAGGTGTGAAACATGACACTTACGTTCCGAGTTTACTCAAAGTTGAACTTTGTAAAGTTTAACCAAGTAAATATAAAATATCATCATCTAACATATAATATAAGTGCTCCCTCCTTGCCAAATGTAGTGCACATTAAGATTTTTTAAGTCAAACCCTATAAAGTTTGACTAAGTATGTACAATAAAATATCAACATCTAGAGTATGAAATCAATATTATTAGATTCATCATGATGTAAATTTTCATGGTATATATTTGATACTAGACTTCTCTTTAAGCCTCCCGGGGCGCGGCCGATAGGCATAAAGTTTCATGATATTTTTGCAGCACAATTTTGCCGTAAAAAGCATTCGCAATTGGCAACTTTGCTTTGATGAGTGTATACCCAATAAAGTATAGACCATCCTATCGTAGAAATAGTTCAGTAGGTCTGCATAACATAAAATTGTTAAACATGTTTCAGAAGTTCAGTAGCACATTTAGAAACTTAAATGGAAGTAGCACATTTAGAAAGTTAAACATGTTTCATTTCAATGATAGTTACATTACATGAGTTACACTGATTTGAAACAACCATAAGTAAAGTATTAATCATACGTGTAGAGACGCGGACCTGAGGATGCTCAAAAATGATACCACTCACTCCCATACTTATGTACTTATGCATCATTCTCTCCACATTCATCATGCAGCCGAGCAGTTCGTGATGTAGAAGGGAACTCATATCGAGCTAGACTCGTAAAAATCATTCGTATTTGACAACCTTGGCTCGATGCGTGTGTATCCGACAAAGTACAGATTATAGTGTAGAGGAAATAATTCAATAGTCTAGCATAACATACAAAAATTAAACATGTTTCGGGTGTCCATAGCACGATTTACAAAGTTAAACTCTTTTTATTTTGTTGACAGTAACATTACATGAGTCACACTTATTTGAAACAACCTTAGTTGGCTAGCATAACATACAAAAGTTAAACATGTTTCGGGAGTCCGTACAACAATTTAGAAAGCTAAGTATTTTTATTTTGTTGACAGTTACATTACATGAGTCACACTTATTTAAAACAACCCTATGTATGACAGCCGATAGGCCTATGCCCTAATGGCCTACTAAGATGGTATCACCGTACCGCGGTTCGAGGCTTGTCGACGACACTCGAACGTCCTACGACGATGAGCTCTGCATACAATTTTGCAGCCCCGTGGTGTCGGCCTCATGGATATGCTCCTTCCCAATGGCAAGGCACGTCACCGAGATCGCCACCTCCATCACCACCGCTCAATGCCGATCCCGCCGTGCTACATGACGCACCAAACTCTTAGAATCTCTCCACCGCTTTCTTGAGGACTCCAACTCTCGGCTACGCCGTGACAGAGCGTGCTCCATCCGGGCCTTCTAGTGCTTCCTCGCGGCTTGCCCCTTCTCCGCCGCGACCTCCACCACAAAGCCCGACGCGTCATCTTGCCGCCGATCACCGAGGTCCTCCTGGGTAGAAAGCATGCCTCACAAAGCAAAATGCTCAACAGCCATGACCGGCGATCAAAGAAGTCGCAGTGGGCGGTTTGGAAAGACGCAACCATCGCCGGCTGCTCGTTGGTCACGGACAGCACGAATGGCTCATCATTGAGGTCCTCGAGCCAGTCGTCTTGGACGTCGTCCAAGACGACCGTGTCGTCATCGTACACCGCCTCCACCACAACCGCCGCACCCGACACGTGGTACATCTCCCGTGGCTGCCTCAGCCATGGCTCGCACATGCATGCCACACCACCGCCGTTAGCACCTATGTGCGGCGTGCCTCTTCACGGCCTCCCTAAACTCGACGAAGAAGATCGCGGGCGGCTTAACATCCTAACCCGAGAACCGCTGGAGACGCCCTTACGACATAGCCACCGCCACCACATTGGTGAGCTAGATGCCATCGTGTGGCTGTGTGTGGAGTTGGGGCGGTGGGAGGGAGAGGATGAAGAGAGAGAGAGGAGAACTAAAGGAATGATAATGCAGTGCAGCACGAGGCATGTTTTATACGCTCCCAGGAGATCGCCAAAGCCAGGAAGGAGGGACAACGGATTCTCGCTGCTGTGTCGTCCTTGTGGCCACGAGAACCCATGGAGGATGATGTTTTCCACTGTCACACCGGCTCGTTGGGTGTGATAACCTACGGAGGGCAACGATTTGCGCTGCCACGCCATCTTGGTCGCGAGAACCCGTGGAGGGAGAGGGTTTCCGTTGCCAGATCGGCACTCACCCGCGAGAACTCGGGGAAGGATAGGGTTTCCGCTGCCACATAGGAATCTACGGGCACCACGACTCGGCGGGTGCGGATCGCCTATTTCCCTCCATATGCATGTCGCGTGGAGCGCCTTCGTGCATAGCCACTAACGCACGAGCTAGGGGACAGCGTGTGGCCCACCATCCAGCGTCGCGGGGCAGGAAAGGGCACGCGACCTCTCCACGCCAAGGAATATCAGGTTGTGGGACCCACCTCCCCGGGAGAGTCGGGCTCCGTGGTGATGTCTCAACGTGTCCTCCTAGTCGTCCATCCCACTACTAGAAAAAATCGGGAAGTCGTGGATAGTAGATTCAGCCGAAAGTTTTATTCCCTATTATTGACTCCGATTCTACATATAGATAATTTTCTCAATAAATTTGAACAAAGTCGATAAAGTTTAACTTTTCATAAAACTCATATGCACTATATTATGGCAATGAGGGTATTAAAACCATTATAAATATATGTTTATATTACTCCCTCCGATCCATATCGATTCAGTTTGTCTAGATTCATATGTATCTAATACTAAAACATGTCTAGATACATTTAAATATAGACAAATCTGAGTCAACTAATTTGGACCGGAGGGAGTATATGAATGTGGTATTATGAATGCTATTTTTTTCTAGATATTTGATAGTATTTTTTAAAACTAAGAGAAAAGCTTAGGCTATTTTATTGATTAAGAAGAAGACAAACTTTGACTAAACGAATGCAAGCTAAATAAAACGGAGAGTATGCATTTCGTTTATGGTCGAGTCACTCCCTGTTTTCGCCAATAAAATCGGACCATATTGCCAAATAAAATGTTAGGGCATCTCCACCCGGCCCAGGCGCGTCCGTACGCGTTCGTGCGGATGTGCTGGACGTGGGCGGCCTGCCAGCGTCTTGACTCGTCTAGACCGATGTCTCCGGCTCGACCCATTCGTACATCTAATTTGGGCAACGGTTGCGTCGGTCCGGGCAGCACGTACGGTCTCCCGTGTCTTCCCTTCACCTTTGGCGGTCCTTCCCGTCAGTGATATACAAACCACTCCACTTCTCCCTCCAAAAAACCTCTCTCAAATTTCCAATGGTGGGAGCGACAGGGAAGACGATGAATCCCGCTGCCCTGGTCGATGTTGCACCCTCCGGCGTTCCCGCCACCAAGAAGCGAGACTGACCGAAGAAGCTTGGCAAGGACCTAACGGAGGAGGAACGAAAAACTGAGTCAGGGAAGCGCGATGCCCGGCGGGTAGCGGTGCGCGCTCGTCTCATCGCAGCCAAGCTCGAAAAGGAGCGTCGGGAGGACAACGAGCGCTTCCTCGCTGCGGAGAACAGGGTCAACCACAACGAGCTGGCAGTGAATACTGCCAAGCATGCCGTGAACATGATGATGTAGGAGGCCCTGGCCGCCTCTTTTGGTGGCACCGTGGCCTTCGGTGGCAGCGCCGTCGCTATTCCCGACCTGTCCATGGCCTGCGCGTGCTCTATCCGCAGCTCCGTCACTTCCACGCCTTGTGGCCAGCCACCAGGTCAGCGCAGGACGGCAAGCCCGCACGCACCTTCGCTCAGAGGTCATGCTAGGATCAGCGCCTCACTATCTTGGTTCGTTCATCCCCACATGGTGTCGTCGGAGGCGGGAGAGCCCGCCATCGACCTCTACCGCACTCCAACGACCGCGAACAACCCCAGAGGCATCGAAGAAGCAGCAGTCCATCTCCACCGCGGACATGCCGGCGCCAGTAAACCTGTCAGGTGTAATGTCCGATGATCCGCCGACCATCGACGATATGGTATGGTCGCGACATTTCTTTGACTTTGCCAATATACTACTCCCGCCTCTTTATCATGGCCAAATTGGGTGTAGGATTTCGTGACCAACGATGCCGAGGATGCCTTGCACGACATGATCAACGAGGGTGGGGACAGCTATGGCGATGACGAAGAGACCCAACAACAGATATAGCAAGAGACCTAGCAAGATACCTACAACAATGCAGACGAGTCATTGTTTGGAAACAATGACACTTCCATGGGCGAGGGGATCACCGCCCCGTCACTAGACGCTTCACTTGCGGCATCGCTTGTCGATAGGAAGAAGTTGAGCCAACGAACCTCGAGCTACACCACCGACAAGGACAAGATCCTATGCAGGGCATGGATGGAGATTTCGCAAGATCCACTATGCAGCGCCGAGAAAAAGGGCGCACGTAGGCTCCGTCAACCCTGTAGGCGGCCGTGCTCGTCGGCCTAGAGGCCACAAGGCTACGAAGGCCGACATCGCCCGCCAGGCTGGTTCCTCGGCATTCCAGGAAACGTTGAAGAAGATCCTGGAGAAAAAGGAAGAGGCCATCGCCAAGAGGGAAGAAAGGCAGTGCAAATAGAAAGATGCCACCGCTAAGACCTTTGTCGAGCTCCAGACGAGGCCTATTAAGGTTGAGGAGGCCAACGCCAAGACCAGGCTAATGGAGATCAAGGCTAAAGCATAGGTGAAGGAGGCCGAAGCCAAGGCCAAGAAGGTCGAGGCCAGGTCTAGGGTGGCGCAGGCAGATGCCAAGGCCATGGAGGCTGAAGCCAAGATCATGGCCGAGGAGAATGCCATCATGCTCACCGACCTGGACACCATCGCCGATCCCGATCGTAGAGCTTGGGTCGCAAGGAGGCAATAGACCATCTGGGCTCGCGATGCTTGAACGACAATGGTGACTGTAACTTTTTGGGCAGAGAAGCTGCCATTTTTTGGACATTAAGTATGATATTGCCCCATTTTGCACATTTCAGATCCATTGTCCACTTGTTGGTGATGCCCAAAGAGCGATGGCACACGTCTGTCATTTTATTTATTAGGCAATTTTTGTGCTATTTGCTTGTCAATTTTAGTGTTTGAGCTGATTGGTAAAGCCTTGGCTACCGATGGCGCCAAGAAATGCCAGGGCGCGGCTGGATGTGGCGGCCTGGACAGGCTAAACCGCGACCAAAAAATGAACGCGGCCCGACTCAAACAAACGGAAACGAACCATTTCGGTCACCTGTTTGGATCGGTCCGGTGGCGATGCCCTTAAGAACTCCGTCCGGTTCATGATATAATGGTTTACTACCTCTTGTAAACGAATGTCTAGATGATCACTTTGGAACTTCCAAAAGGAAGTCTGAGGAAACCCAGGACTTCCAAGACAGAGTGAAACATGTTTTGGAAACTTGAGCATCTTCAACCTACGATGTAAGACAATTTTTTTTTGCCAAAGAAAACTGGTTTTTAGAGCACTCGATGCTCTCACGGTGTATGATCCCTATTTAGCGCTGCTAATTTTTTTAGGCATGCTAAAAATTTAGCCTCTCATGCTATATATGTTGGGTACTAGATGGAGGCACCCGCGTGCAGCCCTAGGATTGTGCTGAAATTTCCCCTCTCCTCCCTTGCACCATCGATTTACGTCTCGTTCGCTGAAGGTTCCTGGCACCACGCCCTTGCCGCGCCATTTCCCCAACAATCACTCTCTTCCCTCCAACTGCTGATTCCCGCCTCGGCCAGTGCCTTGTGTATCCGTCACATTGCCTGCCTCATCCACTGTGCATCTAACAATTCCCCATCGCCTCAACTTGTGCCTCCTCGACCCGAGAAGAATCGTGGATGTGATAACCCGCACCGAACCGGGATGGCCCTGCGCCGCCAGCTACCGTGGTGTTAGACTGCGGGAGTTCGGTTGCTAAAATGCATCAGAGATCGATCAATCGAGAGGGTGTGGCTCGGCACCTTAAACATGCTAGAGCTTGCGGCACACGTGTATGCCATTGCGCGCTAGAGGTTTGGCTGGCTGAAGACGAAACTCATTGGCTGGCCGAAGACGAAACTCAACTTCTCGGAGGTGGAGAGCCGACACGTGGTGTAGTTCCTAGCTCCCCAAGTGCGAGTGGCGTTTGTTGGGTCACGTAGAGATAAACAATTTTTTCCCTTACGCGGTTATTTTAAGATCTAGTTTAAGTGATAGGCTACGAAATTTACCACTAAACGCGCAGGTGAGGATTATTGATGAAGCGCGTCAGTCGATGCAGTACAGTCCGATCCCACAAACAGCTTCTTTAGATCCACCACGAACTCCTTCGTCTTTAGCATCACACGTACAATGCCTCTACCGGTATCCATACGTACGGGGAGGAGCTCCGGGCAGAGGATTGCTAGATCATGTCTAGCCTGAAATAGAAGTGGAGAAAAATGATGACTAGATTAGGGAACTAACCCTTATCACTCCACTTATATATACTCCTAGTTGTGTTCAACGCTTGAGACCCATTTAGGTTGTACCCCAATTTCCACACGGATCTAATCCACATGGGCTCCTTTACCTTAAGTATGTGACCCTGCAGGTTTACGTACACCTGTACATGACACGAGACACCACTCTGAGTCGATAGCTGGTAGCAACCTCTAGCAAGACATGCCAACTCTCAAGCGACGTAAAATCAGAAGATAAACCTTTTCAATGTGACTTTCGTCCAAATCCCTTTGTCTCACGATATACCTGTTTAGATATAGGCGAGTGTTTCCATCCGTTCAATAGCTCAACTCTCTTCTTATTTTGTGATATACGACTCACTGGACTAACACTTAGTCCAACTCCTTGGTTAATACTTAATCAAGTCGCGCATGGCCATGCTTCCGAATCATATAATACGAGAGGGTCAAGAGAATATCTCTTCATTATGGAGGGGCGAATCCCATCTTGGTAATCCATGTGACGCAGCTTGATTCACAACCAGCCCGAATTCTACCTTTATAACTTCTCATTTATGAAACATCATTTGATAGAACCTAAGATGTTGATCCACAACTCGAATCATGCGATCACCTCAGGTCAAAGGATTCCATTGCTTGAGACTGCAAATGACAACATGCTCGTTGCATCTCAATTGTGGGTCAGTCTGACTCGCTAAACTCTTTAGCCGAGTTTGTGTAAGTTAGAATAACATCACCATGCCCATGACAAGTGGAACCTAGTCATCAACCGACTTTCATATTAGTCTAAGTTATGTGTCCAACACAACCTCAACGACCAAAGACATCCTAGTACGAACAACATAGATATATAGTTCCACAACCAAATCACATATTCAATGATACATATCAGATATTCATACTAGGGCTACTTAATAACTTTATGAATATATTGAGAACTACATCATACATGATTGCCTCTAGGGCATATTCCCAACAGTCTCCCACGTTCACTAGAGTCAATCATTCTGACATCACATGTCTAGGCATCTAATGCCCATAGCTCTCGTGTGCGCCTCATGCTTAGGTTGTGGTAACGGATTTGTCAATGGATCCACAATGTTTGTATCCATGAGTAGCATGCATAACTTGATATCACCTTGATCGAAAAACTAGCGAATCAGGTGGTAATACATGAGTATATGTTTGTTCTTCTAATGTTAACTAGGTTCCTTGGTTTGTGAAATAGCACCATTATTGTCACAATACACATCTAACTGATTGGATGAGCCCTGAACCATACCGATGGATCCCAAGAGCAGGAGATCAATTGTAGTACTTTTCAATATAGAAAGGTTGTCAATCCATGAGGAGATGAAGGTACTGGTTAGTAAATTTGTCAAGTCAAAAAAAATGTAGTAGTTTTGGTGTTTTGGGATTTATAGTGTGCAAGAATTTAAAGTACTAAAAGTAACATCAACAAATAAATGCTCTCAATAAGAGAAAGACCGATCCTGTATGCAGCACGAGGACAAGCTCAAGTATATGTGTGTTCTTATATGTGACAAGTGTTCCTAAGGGTGGCATGGATATACTTAGCATACCGATTTCTATATAATATGGTGAATATCTTATCAAGTTTCATTCCCTTAGGGCGGAGCCTAAATTAGGTGCAGCCATAGATATGAGAAAACACACCCCTTATGATGGGTCCTAGAGCCATTTTCATGTGCAAACCTAAGAATCATTAAGACATAAATGTTTCACCATAGCAATTAGTTTATTGATCCCCGACATAAATCCATCCAATGCAATTCAAAGAATTGGAGAACGTTTCTGTCATTCCGTCCCTTCCAACCCTCATCATTGCATCAAAGTGTGCTCCTATGAGCTCATATAGGTGAAGTAATATGCAGTCGACGTTCGCATAAAACCATCATAGAGTCACATAAAAGATAAAACTTGACCAAATACTTATTGCATACTATATGGAAATCATAATCAATTCATCATATGACGTCAGGAACATGGGGATCTACTCACAAGTGACAAACATGGCAATGATCAGAGGCATATGGATTACAATACAATCTGAAAATATAATATCACCACCAAATAAAGACAAGTTGCAAATCACAATCATGCAAATATCCCTTAAACAATATCCGAGGTTTAATCAATCACAAACTATGAGGGGAACGAGGTAGATCTCGGAGATGGAGATGGTGATGGTGCTAGTGCGGATGGAGATGTTGATGGAGAGGCCTCCCCTACGCCAAGGAGGAGTGGTGATGATGATGGCGTGAATTTCCCCCTCACCAAAGGCTCTGGTGCAGCAAGATCTGCCCTCTCTCGGAGTAGGAGAGGACTTTCACCTCCATCGCCACCTCTATAAATCTTGGGAAAAATATGGCGTAGGTTTTTGGTCCAGACGGAGCTATGTGCAAAAGGAGGGAGTGAGATGATGCTCGAGGGCAAACGGGCCTAGGTGCCACGCCTAGTAAGGGAGGGCCCACCACTAGTGCTATTTTGGTCCTCATGGCTTCCCTCTCTTGCTTCTTTGGCCAGTGTCCTTCTCTTGGCGAAAAACTCATTAGATATTTTTCCTCGGGTTTTTAGACGTCCAGAAGATCCCTGAGACAGCAAAATACAAAAAAGGAGGTTTTATGGCTCCCAGAAATTAAATACCAATAAAGGATACTTTGTAATAAGGTCCCATAAATCATCTAAAACATGTATAAACAATGGCGGATCATGGCAAATATCATTCTATACATATCATATAAGTCAATATTTTGATGATGCAAAATGCACATATCAACTCCCCTAAGCTTAAACCTTTGATCATCCTCTAGCAAATAAGCGAATAGATCATATCATGTAGCAATGAGCTTATGCTTGATAAACAAAATACGAGAATTGTATCATCAACTTATGCATATTGACTTATCTTGAAAGATTTCTGAATTAACAATCATACAAATGAGGGCTACATACAAAGAAATTATAGCAACTACCCCTTGCTTTTGAACAAAACTAACCATTGTATGTTGGACAATTGAACTAGTCTCAAGTTTTTCATTTTCACTTTACTAAAATCAACTTGCATGGCTTTTTTCCTTGCTATTTTTATTCTTCTCCTTGCCTTTGCAATGAAGATAGACTTTCATAAACCAACTAGTTAAAAGAAGATAACTTAACAACAAGATAGACATGAAGTTTGACTTTTGTCAAACACTTTCACCACTTTTTAGATGGCATCAGTTAACGGCCTTGCCTCCTAGTAACCAGTAAACCTTATTCATGGATCTTTCAATCATGTCATATGCCCTACTCCACCTTTTCCTTTCACTTTCCATGGCTTAATCGAATCCTCGGGTGCCTACCTTTCATTCAACTTTTCTATAGAGCATATGCATTGAAATATCCATGACCCTTAGTTTACTCAAAGATTACTAAGTTTGAACAAGAGTATCTCATGTCAGCTTGTCATCATCCCTAACTAACTACTTGTTCTATAGAACCATATCTTTACAACAAATTCAAGGCACCACTTTTACTTATAAGTTCATGAGCATCATTTGCTTGGATCTTTCCTTTGTCGTATGATGTCTACGCACTTCTATTCTTGTAGACAGTTGTTGGGCCTCCAAGTGCAGAGGTTTGTAGAACAGCAGCAAGTTTCCCTTAGTTGCAAACGGTGTTTCAATGCTTAGAAACAAGGCCTAGGGATCATACTTTCACTAGTGAACACTCTCATATAAATATCTTCTCTTTATGATACTACTTTGAACTACTCTCCGGTTGGACACTCTAATCCATGGTAGGGTTATAACAGCACACCTCAAAGTTCGCTTTCCCCATCTAGATAACCCCTCACTATCACCTTGAGCGCTAGATGGTTCCAACAAACACCACAATTTCATAGAGAAATCCAACTCCAAATATAACTCATAACAAGTATTTATGTAACCTTAGCCAAAGTGCCACACAGTGTGCACACTGTCAACTTCACACACATGGAGATAAGCAAAGATTCATTAAAGCACTTGAGTAGCAGAATAGATCTATAGATTACAAAGCTCATGATCTCAATAAGATCATGCATAGAGAGAGAGATATGAACACATAGCTACCGTTAGAGCCCTTAGCCTTGAGGAAGAACTACTCCCTCATCATCATGGGAATCAGCAACGGCGATGGAGATGGCGGCGGAGCTCGATGGAGATGGCTCCGGGGGCAATTCCCCGTCCC
The DNA here is from genome assembly GCA_910589775.1 of Avena eriantha. Taxonomy (NCBI): domain Eukaryota; kingdom Viridiplantae; phylum Streptophyta; class Magnoliopsida; order Poales; family Poaceae; genus Avena; species Avena eriantha. Next base: position 172,454,220 of record OU342741.1, on the reverse strand, counting down.
ATCAGGGTGCCGGAACAGAGAATTTATGTCCCCCGAATCTCCCATTCGGTGGCAGCGGCGCTGTGGAGGTTTTCGTGGCTTTCTCCCGGATGATTTAGGGTTTTCTCATCGGGAGCCTTCTTATAGGCGAAGAGGCGAGGCAAGGAGGCAGCCCGGGGGCCACACCCCCTGGTGGCGCCACTAGGGCTGGCCCGCGCCACCATAGGGTGTGCCCACCCTGGTGTCCTACTCCGTCTCTGCTTCGTGTTTCCGTGTTGCTATGGGAAAATAGGCATATTGGCTTTTGTCCCGTCCAATTCTGAGAATATTCATTTTTTAGCTTTTCTGAAACCAAAAACAGCAGAAAACAGGCAACTGGCACTGCGGCATCTTGTCAATAGGTTAGTTCCAGAAAGTGTATAAAGATACCTCAAAGTGTAGACAAAGCATAGGACAAATGATATAAAACAAGCATGGATCATCAAAAATTATAGATACATTTACGACGTATCAAGCATACCCAAGCTTAACTCCTGCTCGTCCTCGAGTAGGTAAGTGATAAAAAGAATAATTTTTGAGGTCACATGCACCATCACAATCTTCATCAAACCATTTGCAAAGGATGAAAGCTGGGATCAAAGTACTTTAAACATGAGCATGAAAGATGAAGTTCTAACAATAAGACATGGTAACTATGTTGTAGCATGAAAAGGTACAAACAAATACCATGAATAACAATGCATTGAAAGACGTTTGTTTGTTTCACATATAGAAAACATAGCATAGTGCCATTCAGCTTGTCCCTCATGGAGTAGCAAAACATAAATGCAAAGGACACCTTCAAAGTTCATAAGGGTGACTAGATACAAATAGTTCAAGAACAAGCAATATCAATATTATGAATCAATCAATAAGTTTTGGGACAATGCACATAGAACTAAGAATGAAAACTATGCTCTCTTAATTGGTGCATAAAGATAGAAGGTGGAGACTCAATATAAAAGTGGAAGAAAGGCCCTTCATAAAGGGAAGCAGGGATTTCAAGTCTCATATAGAGCTTCCAAAAATTATGGTACTTGTTAGCTTTCAGCTCTCATTGCCCCTATCATAAGCATATTGAAGTGATTAAGGTTAAAGTGAACAAAATATGGAGTATATGCTTGACAAAGTATAAGTTGGCAATCTCAAGTCCCTTAAATACGAGGGTCGCTCCTCATGCTACTCAAGTTTAGTTATCGGTAAGTTCTTGTCATAGTAAGTACATGTGTATCATAGAGAACCGCCAACGGGGTACCCCTTGCACATGATACAAGAGCTATCCCATAATCAAAATGACAAGGCAAGAAGAGAATGAGGATCTCAGTAATCTTCTTATTTACCATTGGAAAATTCTGCTTTTCTCTCTCTTTCCTCTTTTCTCATCTTTTTTTTCTTTTTCTCAATTTTTATCTCTTTTTTATTTATAAGAAGAATGCTTCATACATTGCTCACTATGGTGATGCTGCAAGTTTTTACCATGATTAGGAATGGCTTAGGCTAGTGGCCCAGGCGTTTCTCTAACACACATACATAACTCCATGGACTTACAAGCTCCCCTTTCATTTCACACCGATGAGATCCATAAACAAAAGAGCATGATATCAACTGGGTATAATGTACAAGTGCAATGTTGAAAGAGTTCCCCATGACAGCATGGTTCTACTAATCCCAACGTATAAGTGAAGCATATACAACATAGATGACACAATGGTTTAAGTTTATTAGGGGAAAGAAAAGTAAAGTGTGCCATCAAGTTCGTGAGAGCTTTAATCACTAATTTTCACATAACAAGTTTAATTCGGAAGGTAGATAAACACATGAATATACTTGGAATAGCAAATGCTAATATGTAGGTATGGTGGACTCTTTGGAATAACTTGGTTTTATTTGGAGTTGGATGCATGAGTGGAACTCATACTTGGTATGGAGGTAGCAAAAACTAGGAGCGACCAACTAAGAGAGCAATAATGACCATAATCATGCAGAGCGACAAAACATTATCAATCAAAGCATAAAGTGGTACCACAGGTCAAAAACTAAATGGTCATAGAGGCTAAGGTGACTGGTTCATAGTCATAACATGGTGTGAGCATGTGCCAAGTCAATCCAAAAAAGCATCAAAGGATAATACCACAATATTATGCTTTTGTATGCTAAAACAACGCATGATTCTTTCAAGGCACATTAAACAATCTCAATTGTTTGAAACAAGTCATGCTACAGCAATAATCACTAAACATAAGGTCAAAGCAAGATCTAGCATGACATGATACAGTCTAAGCCACAGTCCAAACAAGCTCCCTTTTGTACCACTAAAGCATGAAGCTTTCTACTCTCTTCCAACACCAATCGACTTATTTCAAAGAACTCACAAAGATAATAATAAATAAAGATCAGTGACCTTGTCTCACAAATCCAATAAAGAAGAACTAAAAAGATCTAAGCTGAAAGCACAAGAAAACTAAGGCTAAACACAGTGCTAGCAAAAGAGAACACTCACAAAACAATAACAATGAAAACTAGAGTGTTCTAAATAATGAAAGCAGAGTATGTCTCTCTCCAAAAGAAGTGTTGGGATCCAACCAACTTATTTCAGGAAACAAAGCAAAATAAAAATAAAAACAAAAACAAAGACGCTCCAAGAATAACACAACAGTACATGAAACAATAAAAATGAAGTGTCTAGAAAGACCTGGGATTTTTATTGATGAAGAAGGGGATGCCCAAGGCATCCCCGAGATTTGACGCTTGTACCTCTTGAATATTTCTTGGGGTGACACGGGGTGGAATCTCCAAGCTTGAGCTTTTTTCCATTCTTCATCTTATTACATCATTCTTTTCCTACACCTGGAAATTTCCTTCATACAAAACTTCACACAATCTTCATTAGCAACATTAGTGCATTCAAAAGATAATAAACCTTTGAGATTTAGTTTTAAAATAGCAAAACTTTCATTAAAACACAAGATACTGTAGCAATTCCCTCAAAAAGCTCAGTTCACCAAAAAGAACCCAAAAGAAATGGATAAAGAGGCAAATACAAATAATGACAGAAATCTGTCAAAACAAACCACCAGGTTAAAACCGATTTTTTTGAAGACCTTATGTTGCTCAAATCGAAAAGTTCTGAACTAACAAAAGTTATCTAACAACCTGGGGGATTTATTAAGAAAATTACAGCTCAATCCGACATTCAGAGATTTTTCACGAATTTTTACAGTGAAGCAAAAAAATCTGTCTCGGGACAGCACTTCCCCAAATCTTACTTCCCTCTCATTAGAGGTTATTCTTGGCACAAAAATCAAATAAAAAAGGATAAGGAGATGTTATTACAGAAGTAATAACTTCCAAGACTCAAGAAAACTATTGGGTTATCTCCCAAGAAGTACTTTTCTTTAACGCCTTTAAGTTAGGCATGATAGTTTAACAAGATGCTCACATAAGAAATATGAATTGAAGTAAAAGAGAGCATCAAAAAGAAAAAAATTCAACACCCAGATTTTTAATCCCAGATGCCTATTATGCCATACCTCGCAATCTCAGGATTACCATTTTTATGAGACATAACAGATTGATATCACAGTACATCATCCATTACAAACCATAATAAGGTCTTACACAAATAAAGGATCTCATGATCCAGTCTTAATACAAATCAAGTAGCGGAAAAGAAACGTAGTAGGGGCTCCATCTTCAGAGTCACAGGCAATGCTGAAGATGGGATATGATCCTAGTTGTCATAGACGTCCTACTGTCCATCATCCTCATAGTCTGGCCACGGGAATAGCCAGGGACAAAGCCATGAGTACTCTTTAGGTACTCGCAAACTATCACTAACAAGTAAGGTAGTTCTAGTAGGAATCTTAAGCTCTAGGTTTATTTGCAAAAAGCGAGGTTTATCTAAAATGAGTTTAGAAGTAAAGAAAACTAAGTTAATGTTCTAAATCACTTAAGTGGGAAACTAGCTTTCATAAACACAACCCTGTTGTGGTCAAGTAAAAAATCATAGTTCACTTCACAAGTTATTTGGAAAACATCTGACGATGGAACAGTATGGCCAATCCAACTGTCCATGACCGCGGACGCGGCTATTTGAATAGTTTGACACTCTGTAGAGGTGGTACACTTTCACCATAAAATTCAATACATCCTTCAGGGATAACCCTGAATCATCATACTTAGTATGCGGATAATCAATGATAACCTTTCCTTTACACACTCTAGTATAGGCACCTCCCCTATGAGCTTGGCCTCCCAGCCATGGCCATCTGCCATCCTGGACACTGCATAGGTGGATAATTCACACTCGCGAGGTAGCCTCAACTCAAACCTCTTCCGCCAGGGAACCCATACTAATGCATATAAACTTCCGGCTAAGCCCTACCCAATTCGGGTATTGTGGTTGTACGGTAAAATTGGAATGATATCGCATCTGAACCCAGCCATCAGTTTTTATAAAAGGGCTAAGGCTCATGCCTCAACATTTTCATCATCAAATCCTTTTGTGTTTCTCAACACATGTCAAAACAGTTCAATAGAATGAAACATCATTCCAAGGTTTTCATAATCATTTTCACCAAGTATTTCCATCTGTGATCAAGTTTTATGCTTAGCACTAGCCACTAAGTTAAGAGTGTTCACTAATGAGGGGTGCTAATCTTCAATCTCATGCCATAGAATGACATCTAGGTATGGGCCTAGTTTTATATTCTTTACGCTATCTATACAATCTTTCCAATACTCACAAAGCACCAGCTAAAAGTAAAGAACTTTGATAAAGTAAGAAAATAAAGCTTGCAAGTAAAACTTGGGATTGGTATAAATGAAAAGTATATAACCAAAGCATGTTAATGCCTTTTTCTTAAGTTAGCAAGTTTGCAAGTATTAGCTTGCATAGTTCTAGCTTGTCAATAATAGCTTGCCTTGAGTAGAGGAGTGGTTGAAGTTTTCTTCCTCTTCTTCTGGGTATAACTCCTCCTCCTCGTATCCGGGGTCGGTACTATCTTCTATAAATAAATACGGGGTACACAATCACCAAACAATACTTAACTAGTTCTATTTAGCACACTAAGGCTCACACTTGATGATCTAGCATCATCACAATCATCACATGGAATAAAGACTTAATCTCATTTAGTTTATTTTAGAAAAGTAATTTCTACTCACAGAAATTAATTAAGATTTAATATTCTCCAATTAAAATATGGGATCATGTGGACACATGTCATCACGACATATTCTAATACATGGGAATGTGATTTAAAGGGTTGATCATATTTTATAAAGTTTAAGATTATCATTTAATAGAATTAAAGTGACTAGAAATGCCTATGTGGCATTATTTTGGTACTAGTCCAAAGTCACTGCATGCAAACCTAAATATTTTTATATATTCAGGTAGATCTTATCAAATGTGATTTTTGAGAGTTGGAATCAACCCAAAAGCATTTATGGTTGATTTTTGAAAAATGTTGATGTTGGAAAAGTCTCTATCTTGTTATTTATACTATAGATTATCTCTAACTCCAAATGATTTAACTTCAACGTGTATGGATAGATAATTTAAATATCTTTCTACCAAAATTGGAATCATGGAATTTGGTTCAGTGAAACTCTCTGAATTGATTTTTCTATGGACAGAAACTAGTGTAAAGTAAATTGGAAAATCAATATTTGAATCTCCAGGCCTGCGCGCGAAACTAAACGGGCCAGCCCAACTGCACAGCACAACGCAGCGGGCTACTGATAGAGGCGGTCCACTCGTCAGCGACTGAAACTAACCGAAACGGTATCTGCGAATCTGAGCCCTACGATCTAAATCTAATCTGACGGTTGGGAGTCATCGTCAACGACGAACTGCTCCGGCGAGGAATTAACCCTAACGGGGAGGTGGGGGTCTGACTAGGCTCACCTGGGCTCCAGCTAGGGTCGGCGATGGGGCGAACAATGTTGTCGTGGACGGGGGTTCGAATGGCGGTCACGGCAGCTCCTGGGGCGGCTTCAATCGACGTCACCCTTCTCCGACAGCAGCGGTGGGCTCCGGCCAAATTCCGGCGAGGGAAAGCTTGCCTTGATCCGGGGAAGGGTGAGGGAGGATCAGTGAGGAGTGGTGAGGGTGTTGGTGTGGAGAATGGAGGCGGGGGAGGCCTTTACTTATACTGCGGCGAGGGGACCAAACGGCGTGGGCGCGGGCTCATCAGTGACGACGCTACAGGCAGCTAGCGGCATGGCTGAGGCTAGGGACGGTGCGTGGTTCCCTTGCGATCATCACAGAAGTAATAGCGCAACACAGGGCGGTGTGGATTGGTCGGGAGCGTGCGGTGCCCTGAGCGGACACGGAGGTGTTTGCGACGGAGTGTAGGAGCTACGGATTGCGAGGCGGAGAACGGGGGTGTCTGGGAGGTTGCGGTGATCATGGCGAGTGGGTGCGTGCACGGAGAAGGCGAGGCAGGAGATGTGCGAGGCGGTTAGGTGCAGTGAGCTGGCGAGCTTAAACAGTGAAGTTAGGCAGATGATTATTCAGTGTAAACAAGGTGTTTGAGGAAATGGCCGCAAGAATTAAAGTTTGAAATTTTTGAATCAAATTGGTGAGTGATCTATACTTATGATTGGTAGTCTCTGGTTGCTTGGGTTTGCCAAGGGGAATTGGTTTGATGGGTTTTTAAAAAAGTGTGATCTTACCATATGAACTAGATTCAATTTTGAACTATCCATTAAATTGATTTGGAAAATGTTTTTGTAAGTTTGTAAGGAGGGCCTTGATACACTTTTACTTGGTCTAGCAAGGGGTGAAAAGAAGTAGAATTGTTTCTGTTAAAATTTCTCTTCTATGAACACCTAAAGTGACCTACTGTCCATTTGGTTATTAAATTCATATTTGGTTTCTTTTTCTTTGGATTTTGTTTGTAAATGGCCTAGATGATGTAGCATTCACCTTTAAACCATTTCTTATCATTTGTAGCAATCAAACATGGAAAATTCAATCAATTCTACACTAATGCAAATCACACATGCATTCATATTCAAATTTGTTATAAAAGTTTTTGTAACCCTAAAGTTGGGTGATTAGAACTTGATAATCTTGATTAGAAGTTTTGGGGTGTTACAAACCTTCCCTCCTTAAACGAAATCTCGTCCCGAGATTTAAGAAAAACTAGGAACTAAAGAGATCTGGAAACTCAGTCCTAGTGTAATCTTCTCGCTCCCAAGTAGCTTCTTCTTTGGTATGGTTGCTCCATTGGATCTTGAGAAACTTGATACTCCGGGTCCTGGTAGTTCTGAAAGCTTCTTCTAAAAAACGGATGGCACTTCACGATACGTCAGATCCTTGTTGATATCTATGGCTCGGTGATCGATGTTCTTGAAAACTTCGGTCTTCTCAGGAACTTCTAGGCATTAACGAAGTAATGAGATATGGAACACATCATGGATGGCTGACATCACCTCTGGCAGTTCCAGTTGACATGATACTTCTCCTCGGCGATTAAAAATCTTGAAGGGTCAAATATATTTGGGAGCTAACTTCCCTTTCAGTTGAAAACGTTGCATTCCCTTCAAGGGTGATACTTTGAGATACACAAAATCTCCGACATTGAAAGTCAGGTCTCTACGTCTCTTGTCAGCATAACTCTTCTGTCTGGATTGGGCGGTTTTGGGGTGTTCACGGACTTTGTGAACCTTCTATCCGGCTTCTCGTAGGATGTCGGGTCCGAAAATCTGACTCTCTCCTACTTGCAACAAATTCAAGGGGGTACGGCACTTCCTTCCATACAGAAATTCAAATGGGGCCATTTGCAAACTGGCTTGATAACTGTTGTTGTATGAGAATTCTGCGAAAGGCAGGCAATCTTCCCATTTGGATCCATACTCTAGAACACAAGCTCTCAACATATCTTCTAAGATTTGGTTGAGTCTTTCAGTCTATCCATCGGTTTGCGGGTGATAAGCTGTGCTGAAATTCAACTTGGTTCCTAATCCTTCTTGGACTTTCTACCAAAATCTTGAGGTAAACTGGGTTCCTCGATCCGACACTATGGTCTTGGGGGTTCCATGCAAACTGACGATTCTAGCAATGTACAACTCTGCTAGCTTTGAACTTTGGTAGGTTGTCTTCACAGGTATAAAATAGGCTACCTTGGACAGTCTATCAACTATGACCCAAATAGACTCATTTCCCCTACTAGAAGTAGGAAAACCAGTGATAAAGTCCATTCCGACAGAATCCCATTTCCATTCCGGAATCTATAATGGTTGCAAAAGTCTTGCGGGCCTTTGATGTTCCGCTTTGACTCTCTGAAAGATATCACACTTGGCTATGTAGCTTCCGATTTCTCTCTTCATCTTGTGCCACCAAAATTGCTCCTTCAAATTCTGATACATCTTCGTTCCTTTGGGGTGGATAGAATAAAGAGTATCATGAGCTTCTTGCATGATAACTTTCTTAAGCTCCGAATCTGCTGGCACACAGATACGTCCTTTGTACCACAATACTCCTTCTTCATCTTCTGAGAATCCGGGTACCTTTCATGTACCAATACGATGTTTGATTCCATTGATACTTTCATTTCCTTTCCGCGCCTCCTTGATCTGACTGATCAAAGTGGGTTGAAGTTCAATGCTAGCTAAAAATCCTTTGCTAACTAGCTCAGTTCTAAACTGCTCTAACTCTTCATGCAAACTTGGTTGGGCTTCTTTGATCAAGGTGTTTAACCTACACAGCAATCTGCTAAGAGCATCCGCTACCACATTGGCTTTGCCGGGGTGATAGTGAATGTCGAGGTCATAATCCTTTATTAACTCTATCCATCTCCTTTGCCTCATATTCAGCTCCTTCTGAGTGGAAATATACTTCAGACTCTTGTGATCCGAATAAATCTCACAGCGGTTACCCATAAGGTAATGACGCCATTTCTTCAAGGCTAAAACTAAAGCTGCTAGTTCAAGATCATGGGTAGGGTAGTTTTGCTTCATGCTGCTTCAGTTGTCGGGACAGATATGCTATGACTTTGCCTTCTTGCATCAACACACATCCTAGACCAATCTTGGATGCATCACAATACACATCAAAAGGCTTCTTGATATCTGGCATAATCAAGATTGGGGCTGAAATCAATCTCTTCTTGAGCTCTTGAAAACTTGCTTCACATTTGTCAGCCCATTCGAACTTCTTATCTTTCTTCAACAATTGGGTCATCGGTCTTGCGATGCTCGAAAATCCTTCAACAAACTTGCGGGAATATCCCGCTAATCCAAGAAATGCACGGACTTGGGTTTGAGTGGTTGGGGCTTCCCATTCTTCAACATCTTTGATCTTGGTGGGATCGATACCGACTCCTCCTGCCGACACAATATGTCCTAGGAATCCTACTTCCTTCAGCCAGAACTCACATTTGCTAAACTTAGCATACAACTGATGCTCTCTAAGGGTTTCAAGGATGGTTCTCAGGTGTAGCTCATGGTCTTCTTCTGACTTGGAATAGATTAGAATATCATCGATAAAAACAACGACAAACTTATCCATGAAGTTCATAAAAAGCTTATTCATGAGATTCATGAAATAAGCAGGGGCATTGGTTAATCCAAAAGACATGACCGTATACTCATACAATCCATATCTGGTGGTAAAGGCAGTCTTTGGAATATCCGTTGCACGAATCTTGAGTTGATTGATAACCAATTCTAAGATCAATCTTAGAGAACACTCTAGCACCAGTCAACTAATCAAACAAATTCTCTATCTTTGGCAGTGGGTACTTGTTCTTGATGGTGACATCATTCAGCTTTCGGTAATCCGTGCACAAACGGTTACCTCCATCTTTCTTATCCATAAACAAAATAGGCGATCTCCATGGCGATGCGCTTGGTTGAATCAGACCTTTCTCCAGCATAGCATCAAGTTGCTTCTTCAGCTCCACTAATTCAGATGGGTTCATACTATAAGGTCTCTGAGCTATGGGTCCAGTTCCAGGAATGAGTTCAATACTGAACTCAATATCCCGATCTGGGGGCATACCAGGCAATTCATCTGGGAATACGTCGGGGTATTCACAGACTATTTTTCCTTGGTGTAGGGTTGGTTGGGCTAGACTCTTGTTGCATTTGAATTGACAGGGCAAGGTCTCATATACATACTCTACTGATACTCTAGAGCTACTAGTCATGGTTATGGCTTTCTTGGCACAGTCGATCAATCCTTTATGTTTCGACATCCAATCCATTCCTAGTACTACTTCCAAACCTTTGGTTCCAAGTACTATTAGATTGTCATGAAAATCTATCCCATGGATTCTAATAGGTATAGCCTTGCAAATTTTTCTAGCTTTTGTGGTTGAACCAGGTATTTGAACTATCATAACATGCTTCAATTTTGTTGGTTGAATCTTACTAGTGCTGCAAATTCTTCTGTAACAAACGAGTGCGATGCTCTGGAATCAAACAACACTCTTGCAAGTATTGATTTAATAGAAAACATACCCAGCACAACATCTGGCGCTTCCTGGGCTTCTTCAGCATTCATGTGGAACAGACGGTCGTTGTGGTTGAGTGAATTCCCTGGGGAAAATCTCCTTCCAGGCTGAGCATGGCGCTGCTGCTGAGTGGATGCATTCACATTGGTGGCTGTTACAAGCTTCTTGGGGCACTCATTGGAGTAGTGACCCTTGACTCCACACTCAAAGCAAGTAATCTGGGACTTGTCTTTGGCTGCAACAGGCACAACATTGCTTCCAATCCTTGGGGCACTATTGTTGTTGTTGTTGTTGGACTTGGGCGGTACATGGTTGAAATTGTTGGAGTTTCCAGGGTTGTTGTTGTGGTTTCCTCTAGACTTCAAGTTTCCTCCGCTACGATTGGGGTAGCTTGGATGGGATATCGGGGGTCTGTTGTTTCTTGGGGCATATCCTGCAGACGGGTTGGGGCGATACTTCTGGGCATTGTGGGATCCAGTCTGGTGCATCATCCTACGCTTGCGGTTGTCATTCGCTTGGTTGATCTTCCCTTCCATCTGGATGGCAGAGTCTACAAGCTCTTCTAGATCTCCAAAACGGATGTTGACTAATACAGTCTGCATCTCATCATGCAATCCATTTAGGAACCTTTCCTTCTTCTTGGCTTTAGTGTTGATCTCATCAGGGGCATATCTAGCTAGGGATAGAAATTTGTCACGGTACTCAACTACCGTCATCCTTCCTTGCTTCAGTTCCCTGAATTCATCTCTCATCCTGGTGACCAAACCTTGTGGCACATGGGTGCGACTGAACTTGATCTTGAATGCTTCCCAAGTCATCATCTGACCGTCGTTCATCGTACATGTGCTATTCCACCAGGCTCTTGCATCTCCTGCCAGATAGTGGGTGGCAAATAGTACCTTCTCATTGGCTTCAACTCCTGCGACCTCCAGGTTGTTCTCCATGGTTTGCAGCTAGTCATCAGCATCTAAGGGATCCTTGGACTTGTTAAAGATAGGTGGGTTGGTATTCTGAAAGTTCTTAAGCTTGGATCCATGGTGATCTTGATTTCTATGGCCTTGATTATTGTGGGCCATCTGAGCTATTTGTTGACGAGTGGCTAGGTTGGCTTGGCGTTCGGATCTACTAGCTTCACGGTCGGAAACTAGCATTTGCAGAATCTGCAACATCGGGTCCTAAGATGAGCTGCTTCCTCCGGGGTTTCCACGAGTCATCTGAAGATTGAGATAGATAATGAGATAAGAGGGAAATTTCTAAGGTTCATGGTTTTGTTTTCAAAAGGTTTTAACTTTGAGTTTGACTCGGGTTTTGCAAACTAACTTCTTCTTCTCATTCATTAATTCATTCAAGCACACAATACAAACACACACCACACACAAATGGAAAATAGATGGTTTTAAGAACCATTATGTGAAACTACAATACAGTGGGACCGATACAACTCACTCCTACGGTAGTCATCAAGTGCATCTACTCATCATCAATGAAGTCAGAATCATCATCATCGTTGTAGAAATCCATGGCATCATCCTCTATGTAGTCATTGCCATCACCGAGGTAAGAGCAAAGATCTCCCTGGATGTCTTCACCTTCCTCCTCCTCCTTTGCTTCAAGCTGGACTTCCTATTCATGGATGGTCTTCTCGAGAGGAGCCACCTTCTTGCGAAGACGATCAATGGTGCGATCCTTTTTGTTGCATTGACGACGAAGCGATTGGTGCTCCTTGGCGAGAATGGCGAGAGTTTTGTCCTTCTTGATGGCAATGGCAAGGTTGTGGTTGGCGTAGGCTCGGGAATTGTCCAACTCCTTCTGCCTATCATACAACATGAAGTCAAGATTGTCCACCTGGTGCTTCAACTCTGGGTGTCCTGGCATCTCCAATGGCATTCCCATAGAATCACGCGTTGCGAAGTGAGAAAAGCGGGTTCCCTGGATCAAGTTGATGTTTTGCCCACACAAACGGGAAATAGGTTCATGCATAGCCCTGGCTAATCCATCTAGCCAGTTGTTCTCACGCAAGGTGAATTGAATCTTCTCAGAAGTAGGTGCTTCCATCTTTTCTCTAAGATCTGCAACTATTAGCCATTGTAGATCTCCTCCTATGTGATCGTTGAGTTGGGCCCCGAAGAATTCCGGATGCGGGCGCTCAAGGTACTCTGACAGTGCATCTAGATCCCTCTCAAAGATCAGTTGGCCTCCGTTGCCCAACTGGTAGAACTTGCAATACTGGACTTCCATCTATAAGAATTTTGGATGAGTAGGTTAGTGAGGTGATCAAGTGTGTCAAATTTTATGTAAATTTTTTTGAGGAACATGAATTTTTTTGAAAGAATCAAGGATAAGAGTGGGAATAGGTTTTCATAAATACTCACTTATTTGGTTTTGAAACTAAGTTTTTGTTCGGACGTCCATTCTAACTAGGGTCTCCTATGGTCAGGATGGCTCTGATACCAACTTGTCAACACCCGGATTTTAATCCCAGATGCATGTTATGCCATACCTCGCAATCCTAGGATTACCATTTTTGCGAGACATAACAGATTGATATCACAGTACATCATCCATTACAAACCATAATAAGGTCTTACACAAATAAAGGATCTCATGATCTAGTCTTAATACAAATCAAGTAGCAGAAAAGAAACGTGGTAGGGGCTCCATCTTCAGAGTCACAGGCAATGCTGAAGATGGGATATGATCCTAGTTGTCATAGACGTCCTGCTGTCCATCATCCTCATAGTCCTCCTCATAGTCTGGCCATGGGAATAGCCAGGAATAAATCCATGAGTACTCTTTAAGTACTCGTAAACTATCACTAACAAGTAAGGTAGTTCTAGTAGGAATCTTAAGCTCTAGGTTTATTTGCAAAAAGCCAGGTTTATCTAAACTGAGTTTAGAAGTAAAGAAAACTAAGTTAATGTTCTAAATCACTTAAGTGGGAAACTAGCTTTCATAAACACAACCCTGTTGTGGTCAAGTCAAAATCATAGTTTACTTCACAAGTTGTTTTGAAAACATCTGACTACGGAACAGTATGGCCACTCCAACTGTCCATGACTGCGGACGCGGCTATTTGAATAGTTTGACACTCTACAGAGGTGGTACACTTTCACCACAAAATTCAATACATCTGTAAAGGATAACCCTGAATCATCATACTTAGTATGCAGATAATCAATCATAACCTTTCAATTACACAATCTAGTATAGGCACCTCCCCTATGAGCTTGGCCTCCCAGCCATGGCCATCTGCCATCCTGGGCACTGCATAGGTGGACAATTCACACAAGCGAGGTAGCCTCAGCTCAAACCTCTTCTGCGAGGGAACCCATACTAATGCATATAAACTTCCGGCTAAGCCCTACACAATTCGGGTATTGTGGTTGTACAGTAAAATTGGAATGGTATCGCATACGAAGTTAAGAGTGTACGGTAAAATTGGAATGGTATCACCAAGTATTCCCATCTAAAGTGATCAAGTTTTATGCTTAGCACTACCCACTAAGTTAAGAGTGTTCACTAATGAGGGGTGCTAATCTTCAATCTCATGCCATAGAATGACATCCAGGTATAGGCCTAGTTTTATACTCTTTATGATATCTATACTATCTTTCCAATACTCACAAAGCACTAGCTAAAAGTAAAGAACTTTGATAAAGTAAGAAAATAAAGCTTGCAAGTAAAAGTTGGGATTGGTATAAATCAAAAGCATATAACCAAAGAATGCCTAATGCATTTTGCTTAAGTTAGCAAGTTTGCAAGTATTAGCTTGCATAGTTCTAGCTTTCCAATAATAGCTTGCCTTGAGTAGAGCAGTGGTTGAAGTATTCTTCCTCTTCTTCTGGGTAGAACTCGTCCTCCTCATATCCGGGGTCGGTATTATCGTCTATAAATAAATACGGGATACACAATGACCAAACAATACTTAACTAGTTCTATTTAGCACACTAAGGCTCACACTTCATGATATAGCATCATCACAATCATCACATGGAATAAAGACTTAATCTCATTTAGTTTATTTTAGAAAAGTAATTTCTACTCACTGAAATTAATTAAGATTTAATATTCTCCAATTAAAATATGGGATCATGTGGACACATGTCATCACCACATATTCTAATGCATGGGAATGTGATTTAAAGGGTTGATCATATTTTATAAAGTTTAAGATTATCATTTAATATAATTAAAGTGACTAGAAATGCCTATGTAGCATTATTTTAATAGTAGTCCAATGTCACTGCATGCAAACCTAAATATTCATATTCAGATAGATGTTATCAAATGTGATTTTGAGAGTTGGAATCAACCCAAAAGCATTTATGGTTGATTTTTGAAAAATGTTGAAGTTGGAAAAGTCTCTGTCTTGTTATTTTTATTATAGATTATCTCTAACTCCAAATGATTTAACTCCAATGGGCTTGGATAGATAATTTAAATATCTTTGTAACAAAATTGGAATCATGCAATTTGGTTCAGTGAAACTCTCTGAATTGATTTTTCTATGGATAGAAACTAGTGTAAAGTAAATTGGAAAATAAATATTTGAATCTCCAGGCCTGCGCGGGAAACTATACGGGCCATCCCAACTGCACAGCACAGCACAGCGGGCTGCTGACAGAGGGGGACCACTCGTCAGTGACTGAAACTAACCGAAACAGTATCAACGAATCTGAGCCCTACGATCTAAATCTAATCTAACGGCTGGGAGTCATCATCGACGACGAACTTCTCCGGCGAGGAATTAACCCTAACGCGGCGGTGGGGATCTGGCTAGGCTCACCTGGGCTCCAGCTAGGGTCAGCGATGGGGGCGAACGGCGTTGTTGTGGATGGAAGTTCGAATGGCGATCACGGCAGCTCCTGGGGCGGCTTCAATCGATGGCGCCCTTCTCCTCCAGCAGCGGCGGGCTCCAGCCATATTCTGGAGAGGGAGAGCTTGCCTTGCTCCGGGGAAGTGTGAGGGAGGATCAGTGAGGACTGGTGAGGGTGTTGTTGTGGAGAATGGAGGTGGGGGAGGCATCTATTTATATTGCGGCAAGGGAACCGAACGGCATGGGCGCGGGCTCGTCGGTGACAATGCTACATGCGGCTAGCGGCGCGACTGAGGCTAGGGGACGGTGCGCGGTTCCCTGGCGATCATCACAGAACTAATGGTGCGGCACAGGGCCATGTGGATTGGTCGGGAGCATGCGGTGCCCTGAGCGGACGCGGCGGTGTTTGCGATGGCGTGCGGGAGCTTCGGGTCACGCGGCAGTCTGGGAGGTTGCGGTGATCATGGCGAGTGGGTGCATGCGTGGAGAAGGCGAGGCGTGGTCCGTGCGAAGCGGTCGGGTGCGGCGAGCTGGCGCGCTGTAGGCATGGCGTAGAGACATGGAGCGCGGCGGTGTTAGGGTGGTCCAGGGCCAGGCTGGGGTCGTCGCTTGGACAGGGGTGGCTGTGGACTGCGGCGTGTCTGGTGCGTGTCGTGGGCGAGGGCGGCGTAGCTTCTAGCGTGTTGTCCACTATCGGCCAACGACGACCTCATTCGGGCGGCGCTCCACTTTGTACAATGGCTAAGGGGGGTTGGTATGGTGCTTGTCTAGGCACAGGGGAGATAGGGGAGTTAAGGGGAGACCAAATGGTCGAATGATCACTGCTTAAACAGTGAAGTTAGGCAGATGATTATTCAGTGTAAACAAGGTGTTTGAGGAAATGGCCGCAAGAATTAAAGTTTGAAATTTTTGAATCAAATTTGGTGAGTGATCTATACTTATGCTTGGTAGTCTCTGGTTGCTTGGGTTTGCCAAGGGGAATTGGTTTGAGAAAAAGTGTGATCTTACCATATGAACTAGATTCAATTTTGAACTGTCCATTAAATTGATTTGGAAAATGTTTTTGTAAGTTTGTAAGGTGGGTCTTGATACACTTTTACTTGGTTTAGCAAGGGGTGAAAAGAAGTAGAATTGTTTTTGTTAAAATTTCTCTTCTAGGAACACTTAAAGTGACCTAGTGGTTAACTTTGGGCAAAATGACCATTTGGTTATTAAATTCATATTTCGTTTCTTTTTCTTTGGATTTTGTTTTTAAATTGCCTAGATGATGTAGCATTCACCTTTAAACCATTTCTTATCATTTGTAGCAATCAAACATGGAAAATTCAATCAATTCTACACTAATGCAAATCACACATGCATTCATATTCAAATTTGTAATAAAACTTTTTGTTAACCCTAAACTTGGGTGATTAGAACTTGATAATTGTTATTAGAAGTTTTGGGGTGTTACAAAATTCAAAGCACATTTAAGTCTAACCCACTTCCTATGAAAAATAATCTTGTAAACAAACAAGTCATGAAAGCACAAAGCAACAAGCATAGGAAAGCAAAACAATTGCAACTTCAATATTTTCAACATAAAGAGGGGAAACTTAATATTGTTGAGATACATAAAACCATGTTTCCCTCTCTCATAATAACTTTCAGTAGCATCATGAATAAAATTAACAATATAACTATTACATAAAACATTCTTATCATCCGCCACATGCATAAAAGAATTAGTACTCCCCCTATAAGCATGGTCATTTTTATTAATTATAGTGGGAGCAAATTCAACAAAATAGTTATCATTATTCTCATCACCATAATCATCAAATATAGGAGACATATTTTAATCATAATTAATTTTCTCCTCAATAGTTGGTGAACTGAAAATATCATATTCATCATTATAATCATCATATATTGGAGGCATAGTATCATCAAAGTAAATTTTCTCCTCCCTGCTTGGGGGACTAAAAATATCATGCTCATCAAAACCAGCTTCCCCAAGCTTAGACTTTTTCATAGAATTAGCAATAATGGTGTTCAAATAATTGATACTAATAACATTGCTATTAGCATGCAGATAAAGTTCCATAGGTTTTTTTAATTTTCTCTTCAAACAATTTATGTCCTAACTCAAGATAAATATTATAAAGATCTCTATTTTTGTTGTTGTTTTCCATTAAGCCTAACTAGTGGAAATAAAAACAAAAACCAAAAAGATATAATTGCAGAATCTAAAGGGGATAACTTTGAGCACTCACACACCAGCAACAGTGCTAGAAGATAGCTTAGTAGCTAGAAGATGTGAGTACCTTTTACATTACCTCCCCGACAACGGCACTAGAAAATAGCTTGATGTCTACGCACTTCTATTCTTGTAGACAGTTCTTGGGCCTCCAAGTGCAGAGGTTTGTAGAACAGCAGCAAGTTTCCCTTAAGTGGATTACCCAAGGTTTATCGAACTCAGGGAGGAAGTGATCAAAGGTATCCCTCTCAAGCAACCCTACAATCAAGATACAAGAAGTCTCTTGTGTCCCCAACACACCCAAAACACTTTTCAGGTGTATAGGTGCACTAGTTCGGCGAAGAGATAGTGAAATACAAGTGGGTATGGATAATTATAAGTGGTAATAGTGCCATAAAAGAGCTTGAAAACGGGAAGGAAGAGACTAAAGGAAATCTGAAATAAAGATGGAAGCAAGCAAACATGTAATAGATCTAGTTGCAAACGGTGTTTCAATGCTTAGAAACAAGGCCTAGGGATCATAATTTCACTAGTGAACACTCTCATATAAATATCTTCTCTTTATGATACTACTTTGAACTACTCTCTGGTTGGACACTCTAATCCATGGTAGGGTTATAACAGCACACCTCAAAGTTCGCTTTCCCCATCTAGATAACCCCTCACTATCACCTTGAGCACTAGATGGTTCCAACAAACACCACAATTTCATAGAGAAATCCAACTCCAAATATAACTCATAACAAGTATTTATGTAACCTTAGCCAAAGTGCCACACAGTGTGCACACTGTCAACTTCACACACGTGGAGATAAGCAAAGATTCATTAAAGCACTTGAGTAGCAGAATAGATCTATAGATTACAAAGCTCATGATCTCAATAAGATCATGCATAGAGAGAGATATGAACACATAGCTACCGTTAGAGCCCTTAGCCTCGAGGAAGAACTACTCCCTCATCATCATGGGAATCAGCAACGGCGATGGAGATGGCGGCGGAGCTCGATGGAGATGGCTCCGGGGGCAATTCCCCGTCCCATCAGGGTGCCGGAACAGAGAATTTATGTCCCCCGAATCTCACATTCGGTGGCAGCGGCGCTGTGGAGGTTTTCGTGGCTTTCTCCCGGATGATTTAGGGTTTTCTCATCGGGAGCCTTCTTATAGGCGAAGAGGCGAGGCAAGGAGGCAGCCCGGGGGCCACACCCCCTGGTGGCGCCACTAGGGCTGGCCCGCGCCACCATAGGGTGTGCCCACCCTGGTGCCCTACTCTGTCTCTGCTTTGTGTTTCCGTGTTGCTCCGGGACAAATAGGCATATTGGCTTTTATCCTGTCAAATTCTGAGAATATTCATTTTTTTACTTTTCTGAAACCAAAAATAGTAGGAAAGAGGCAACTGGCACTGCGGCATCTTGTCAATAGGTTAGTTCCCGAAAGTGTATAAAAATACCTCAAAGTGTAGACAAAGCATAGAACAAATGATATAAAACAAGCATGGAGCATCAAAAATTATAGATACGTTTACAACATATCATCGTACTTTTATTTTATTTAAGAAGTTATATGCTTGTCCAACACACTCAAGTTAATCTAATTCAAGACAAGGTTAGCTAAAACTTCTATATATGGGGCGCACATATTCATGAGTGTTACCCATAAATCTCCAAACAAGAGAATCATGGATGACATACTTTATATTTTATTAAAAACCCACTCGACCAAGGATACATGATAATACTCTAAAATCTTTTCAAGCGCTGGCACAATCGATACCTAATACATTAAAGCAAAATGACCTAAAGATTACTACTAAAGAAAACATGATAAACTAAAAAAGCAAAGGACTTGATGGACCTCCCCCAAGCTTAGAGTGTTGGTGTAGATCTTTAAGGAATGGCTTTCGTGAACTCGTCTAAAGTGGTGTTCCTAATCTTCACCAAAGCTTCATGGAGCTTCTTGTTAACTTCAACTTGCTCCTCCAACTTAGCCTTGCAACTCCTGAGTTCTTTCTCCATCCTTTTAATGATCTCCATGCATACTACAATATTCGTTTGCGTGCTCCTGATAAACTTTGTGTTCATCGCCTCTTCGTAGTTCTACAACAATTTAATATGGTAGCGACAGCCGGATGAATGTCTCTCTTAATTAGCAATTTTACGGTGTAGGATATATATCCGTGTTTGGAGCTCTATATGAGTCATGCTCCTTAATCCAGGATCTTCAATCTCCCTCATCCTCCTTGCTCCTTCTTCAAATTGATTCCTCCAATATACATTGTCACTTGGGCCTTCTTCTCCCCTTGCATCTAGCTCCTTGGTGGAGAGCTCCACCATGAATTCCTGGTGGGTTCACACGGGAATCCTCCTATTGGAGTGCTCCATCTTGAAGACATACCTAGGGTTTTTGGTGGCGAGAAATCTAAAAGACAAGGACAGAAAACAAGGTTAGCCTCGAAAAGTCTCGGTGCAAGATTAGATCAGTAGAGAGGGGTATATATTGACAGGTTTTAGGGTAAGACAAACATCTGGAGACAAAATGGGGGAGAAGCAGACTCTAGAGGAGCAAAAGAGGCAGGGTGGCACGCCCAAGGAAGGGGCATGCCACCTGGCCCCTTTCCCTCCCCGGGACTCAATTTCGTGCTGGTCTTTTTTTAAACTGTGTATTTTCTGGAAATACTGACTTTCCTAAAGTATAAAAATATTTCGAGATCTTTACGTACCCGAAACTTGACTTAAACTTGACTTTTATTATTTTTTGATATCTGGCAGGGGATATTTCTTTCCAATTATGGCCTCGGGACTTTGGATATGTAACTCTTCCACCTTTCCAATGAATGTTTGGCCTGCAATATAATGTTTAAGATGTTGTACATTAACAACATGAGGTTTACCTTTCTAGTCTCCATGAAAACGGATAGCTCTAGAGCGATACACCTCCTGTACTACTAATGGACCTTGCCACTTTGATGCTAACGTCCTTGCAGAAAACTTGAAATGAGAGTTGAAAAATAATACTTGGTCTCCTAATTTAAATTCCTTTTTCGTTAGCCTCCTATCATGCCGAATCTTCACTTTTTCTTTAAACAACCTAGCACTTTCATAAGCTTCATTCCTCCATTCATATAACAAGTTCAGGTCTAGAATTCTTTTCTCTGTGGCGGTTTTAAAATCAAAGTTGAGTTGTTTAATAACCCATCTAGCCTTATGTTCTAATTCTACTAGGAGATGACATGTTTTACCATAGACCATTTTATAAGGAGACATACCCATAGGATTTTTAAAAGAAATTCTATATGCCCACAATTAAGGATGAAAACGGAGCAGAAACAGACGGAACTGAGTGGTGCCACATTTGTTTTCATATTTATTTTGCAGA
This sequence comes from Avena eriantha, assembly GCA_910589775.1. Taxonomy (NCBI): domain Eukaryota; kingdom Viridiplantae; phylum Streptophyta; class Magnoliopsida; order Poales; family Poaceae; genus Avena; species Avena eriantha. The sequence goes on along the minus strand of OU342741.1, from coordinate 172,433,309 downwards.
AGCGGAAACGAATATAGAAACACTGGAAACAAAAATAGAAGCAGATATTGTCAAAGGCAGATACAAACCAAATATGGTGTAGACGCAGAACTATTCACATTTTACTTGGAACAAAGAGAACCCTGGAATCATGCAACAAATCTTAAGCATTTTAGAAAACTAATAGATTGTTACCTGATTATATGTAGCACGGTGCTAGGTTTACAAGGGAATAAGGGAATGATCATTTCATGGAAGCCTCCTCGAATGCATCAAGGGATTACATAGTCTCCAATACTGGGATGAGCAACTTTGCAAGTTTTGCTTGACCAGGTCATGTTTTGTGTCGGTTGGATTTGGCCATGCACATCAACCCTAAACAAAAATTCCATATTAGACGGAAATGGAAATTCCATTTCCGTGTCTATTCCACCGGAAAACACTGTTCCATTTTTGTTTCCGTTTCTGTCAAAAAAAATTGTTTCTATTTCCATTTTGCAAAATTCTGTTTATGTTTCCATATTTTCATTCCATTTCTGTTTTTTCCGTGGAAAAGTCGGAAACTTTCTTCTCCACTTTCATCCCTACCCACAATGCATCATTAATTTTAGTTGGCCAATCAGATCTAGCTCTATTAACTGTTTTTTCTAAAATGAGTTTTATTTCTCTATTACTTAGTTCAACTTGGCCACTAGTTTGAGGGTGATATCGGGATGCTATTCTATGATTAACTCCATACTTAGCTAAAGTTTTTCTAAAAATCCATGTATAAAATGAGAACCACCATCAGTAATTAAAAATCTATGGACTCCAAACCTGGGAAAGATGATTTCCTTAAGCATCTTCATTGTTGTAGCATGATCTTCACTTTTTGTTGGAATGGCTTCAACCCACTTTGTAACATAGTCCACTGCAACCAAAATGGGAGTGTGTTTTGTTTATTGATGCTGGGAAAGGTCACATAAAGTCAAATCCCCATAAATCAAATGGTTCAAGAGGTAGTGAATAGTTCATAGGCATTTCATTTCTCTTACCAATATTTCCAACATGTTGGCACTTGTCACATTCTTTAACATAGTTAGCACAATCTTTAAATAGAGTAGGCCAATAAAAACCAGACTATAATACCTTTACAACAGTGCGGTCTCCTGCATGATGTCCTCCATAAGGACTATCATGACAATCTTTCATGATATCCTGTTGCTCAAATTCAGGCACACAACGTTTAATAATACCATCTATATTTTTCTTATAAAGGAATGGATCATCCCAAAAGTAATGTCTTAAGTCATAGAAGAATTTCTTTCTTTGTTGAGAAGTGAAATGTGGTGGCATAACTTTCCCAACAAAAAAGTTAGCATAATTAGCAAACCATGGAGATGCTACTCTAGCACAAGATACATCAATATTTGCTAGTTGTTCATTGGCAAAACTATCATTAATAGGGGTAGGATCTACTAGAATGTTTTCCATTCTAGATAAATGATCAGCTACTGGATTATCTTTACCTTTCCTATCAACAATGTGTAAGTCAAATTCTTGTAGCAAGAGAACCCATCTAATAAGCCTAGGCTAAGCATCTTTCTTATTCATAAGATATTTAATAGCAGAGCGTTGGCGGTGGTCTGAGAGGAGCTCGAGGACGATGTTGGGGTGGTCGGAGAGGAGCTCGAGAACGACTTCAGCGGTGGCCGGAGAGGATTTCGAGGATGGTGAAGTGGCCGGAATAGGAGAGGTGGGGGAGAAGGAGAAGAGAAGGGGGAGAAGAGGAGAGAAGGGGAGAAGAAGGAGGGAAGGAGACGAGAAGGGGAGGAGAGGAGGAGGATTAGATAAGGAGAAGAGAAGGGGAGGAGAGGAGAAGGAGAAGTGGACGTTACCTAGGGCCATAATTCGAATTTCAAATCCTGCCAAACTTATCCGTGGCGCACCACTATAGGGTGTGCCACCTGAAATTGGGCTTGAAGATCTCGCCTTACCAACGAGCCGACTGCTGATGGCTGTTGGTCACGACTACTACAAAAAAGTGAAGATGGATATTTCTATTTCACATGGAGGAGTGTGCATCTTTATGTTGGGTGTTCTTCTATCGTGCGACCCGATGACTTATGTGCGACCTGTGGCCCACGCCTCCTATTCTATTTGTTCAGGGCGGGTGGCGTGAACTCTGATTCGATCCGGGTATTCAATCCAGCCGCTGAGATGCTTAGTTGACTCCTTAACCATGATAGGAAGATGGATTATTTCTAAAATTCGTGCATAAGGGTAAGGAACTTTGGATGAATTAATGCGAATGGGTGTAAGCCTCGCTGCTCGGAAACACCCAGTGCTGACCACACTGAGAGACACGAAAGAGCGGGTAATGCCAGTTGGCGAAGTGGCGTTAAGCATCCCTAGCGGTACGCAAAGAGAGGTCATGATGATATCATCTACGTCCGTACCACTCCTCGTGGAGTGGATCCCGCATCCAACCAACCCTTTTTTGACAAAGGAACGGGAGAATTCCCACTACCGCTGGCAGGCCATCTGGGCCGTGAGCGCGGTGGGAACGGGCTTCCCAAAAAGAATAGGAGGCGTCACAGATAAGGTGCCTCAAATTTTTTTCAGCAGAAAAATATCTTGTTTCTGCCATAACTTTTTAGTCTTTTCGATTTTTGAGAATCTAAAAAATCGGTAAACGGTCTTCAACGATTTTGAGTGGATAGAAAATTTCGTGCTCGTTGTTTTGATATATTATACTTTTTTTGATGTCGTATGCAAAAGTTACGGCCGTTTTACCACGCCATGACCTTTTTTTACAAAACATGTCGGTAAACGGTCTTCAAAAGCCATCAGCAGTCGGCTCGTTGGTAAGGCGAGAGCTTCAAGCCCGATTTCAGGTGGCACACCCCCCAAACAAGCACCACTCGACGATTTCAGGTGGCCTACCACTATAGGGTGCGTCACAGATAAGTTGTCTCAAATTTTTTTTCAGCAGAAAAATATCTTGTTTCTGCCATAACTTTTTACTCTTTTTAATTTTTGAGAATCTAAAAAATCGGTAAACGGTCTTCAACGATTTCGCGAGGATAGAAAATTCTGTGCTCGTTGTTTTAATATATTATACTTTTTTGACGGCGTATGCAAAAGTTACGGCCGTTTTACCACGCCATGACCTTTTTTTATAAAATATGTCGAAATTCATATTTGTTAATTTTCCTAAAACTACATCACATGACCTACCTATATCTGAAAGGATTTTATTTTTTGAAATGTTTATCATTTTCTGTTATTTTTTGCAAACTTAAAAAGGCGATCCACTAGGAGGATGTGGAGTAGAATTTTGAAAAGTTATTTGTGGCGCACCACTTTTGGATGTGCCACAGATATTTCACGTTAGCGGTGCACCTCAACTCCATGCGCCATTGATACTATGCTTACTTTTCGAATCGTGAGTCCACACCTATCCATCGCGCACCGAAAAATCGTGCTCCACCGATACCTAACTTATCTGTGGTGCACGCCAATTCTGTGTGCCATGGGTATGTCACCCATGGATGGGGCGACCCCTAGCACTAGGTCCCACATATGTGTGGCGCACCTGTTTATCTGTGCGCCACGGGTATGCCCATATCAGTGTTGCACCAGTTTTCCCGTGCGCCACGAATAACTACCTGTGGGGCACTCTTTTGATGTGCGCCACTGATATGATCCCTGTGGATAAGCCTTTTCCTTCTAGTGAGGGTGTCACACTATAGCCCAGTGAGATTGGAGCACACCAAAGGTTTGTTCCACATACTTTCTAGCGGCCTCCTGCTCCTTGGTAAACCTCTTGTACTTATCTTTGGTGGACTTGCGAATGGTCTTCACAAAGGTAGACCAAATAGGATAGATACCATCTGCCAGGTAATATGCCTTGTTGTAGGTGTGGCCTCACACCCGAAAGTTCACACAGGGAGCGATGCCTTCTGCAAGCCTAGAAAATACATTGGACCTCTAAATAACACAAATATCATTGTGGGAACCAATCATGCGAAAAAAGAGTGCCAAATCACATGGGATGCAACAACCTCAAGTATGACTGTGCACCCCTTAGAATGCTCTTTATATTGCCATGCCAGGCAAATAGACATTTCTTCCACTCCTAGTGCATACAAGTTATGCTTCTGATCATTCCTAGAAACCCTCTGGATTCATTGAAAGCAACGAACCGACGGGTTCATCAACATTGGGTGCCCTCAAATATTTTCACCAAAAACCTCCACCATAGCTCTGTAGAACTTGTAAATTTCTTCTAGACAAGTGGACAGGCTCGTGAGCAAGTACTCATCAACACAATTAGCAACTACTCCATAAGGAAGCATGTGAATAGTTGCGGTGCATTTTTGGTAGGAGGTAAATCCGAGCTTACCGGTCGCATCTTTTTTTAAAGAGTAGTCGTCGTGATCTCTCACTCCGTGAAGAATACGCATGAAGACCTTCCTTGATATCCAAAAACGCCGCCGAAAAAGGGCAGGGCGTACAAAAGGGTTGGTGCGATGGAAGTTGTCCCAAAACAGTAGCTCGTGGCTGGCGACTCGGCCATGTTCCAGCGCCACGGCCCAGCCCTGGACCGAGCCATGGTACGTTTTCCGTGTGTCCTCGTTGTGCGGATGGAGGATCACAACCATCAAAAACTCACTGTCATCGTTGGACTCGTCGGAGTACGACATGACGTAGTTCTTGAAGAACTCACCCCCACTGTCGTGCATGGTCTACACTATGAAATGGATGAGCAAAGGCATGCATACAAGGACAAGGACGGACACGGCAATCAAAAAAGGGGTAGAATGCATTACCTATCCCAGCCGAGGCAAAGGGTCAAACAGGAGAAGGCCGAGTTCAAGGTGGTGGCCGGTGAGATCTTCGGGTACTGGTCTAGTATCACACGTGGCTGCCCAAGAAGAGCATGACTACTAGGACGCGACAGCGAGCAGGCAAGGAGGAGAGCGGCCGGCAACAGCTGCTTTGCTACTCCGGCTATAGGCAGGCCAGGAGCTTCAACAGCAAAGAGTTAAGGGGAGAGACAAAGGAGTCTCGCGGTGGCACTTCCTAGAGGGACGATGGTGGCGCGGCGTAGGGGCGGAGCCATGATTTGGGCATGAGGGGGAGAAGAAAGAAAGTCTTGCACATAAGATAGAACATGACATGTTTCAATATAACATGCATCGGTATCAAATGATACCGATATGAGTCTATGATACAAAACGAGCTTCGCTACATGTAAGTCAACAAAGTCTTTTTTTAGTCAACAAAGTCTTTTTTCCAAGGATTAAGTCGACTAAGTATTTTTATTTTTCAATTGACGATCTAATCTTAGACCCCCCTCTCCAACCTCCCCCGTCTAAGCAAATCACAACATATCGATGATGGACGACTACAGTCATCAAACCAAACATAAGAAATTATAACTTACATATAGAAAATAGCATTGAAGTTATATTTTAATTAAATCATTTTTAGTTACATGATTGACAAGGTAGTTGACCAGTTTGATGTGGTGTACTAATTAGTTAGACTAATGTTTAGATTGTGCAAGTTCAAAAAGTACTAGTCATATACATTTAGATTTGAGTATTGGGAGTAGAAGCCGGCGGTGATCTGCCGTTTATTGCACGACTTGTTGACACGAGCGTATGCAGCCTCGTCGATCGAAGCAGGATAACAAAACGACAACGTAGAACGGCCTTCACTAGCACGACGGATCGATGGCATGTCTCATGCGACAACAAGCGTAGTGGCGGCGACGGTAGAAGCTACATGACTAGGAGCCTAGAATCGATTGGTAGCTAGGTGGAGACGCTTAATTAGGGAAGAAGATTCCTAGTATCTAACATGGGCTGTTACTTGGGCTTGGGCGCATATATGCGAATAGAGCCAGTAGATTATCTATGGGCCTAAAACAATTAATCACATAATGACCTCCAGCCACTAGTGCATGTACTTGCTACAGCGTATACTCCTTGTACAGCCCCATGCAAAATGTTGAGGGGGCAAAGCATTGGGGTGTCTGACCCCTACTAGTCTCCTGCCTCCTCGTTGTTGAATATCTATTATTGTACCTGTACTTCTTGTAATCCTGTCACGACTGTAACGTTCGGTAGTCCCTATTCTAGCGCCACCTCCTGGCTTATAGGATCGTAACTGATGCACGTTGGACTCTCTGTAATTCTCCATGTAAACCTCTCCTGTGAGATCAATACAATCAATCTACTCTTTCCAATTTAGCTTCGTATCAGAGCCTCTCTCTCTCTCCCATGGTCGACGACCCTTCTTCCTCCGCTCCGGCCAACACCCAGACCTTCCCCTCTACCCTATACACCGATCCTCTCACTCCCCTCCAGCAACGTGTGCCCCCTATACCGCGTGCACCTCCAAGCCCTTTCACCTACAGTGACACCACCGCCATGTTCAGCAACGAGCACACCTCCACTTCGGCAACCCCAACGCTACTATCATCTCCACCTCCGGCGCCGCGCTCACAGTCTCGTCTTTCCCTCCCAGCTCGCCACCTCCCCCTCCTTGCCTATCCTCGACATCAACATCGAAAACCATATCAAATTCCAAGTCAACTCGGCCGGCGCAAACTTCTCCAAGTGGCGTGAAATCATCATCCTCCGTCTCCCCATGTACAGGCCATGGATCACATAACCGAGGGTGCAGCCCCTCAAGCTCCCGACGCCGCCTGGATGGTGGTCGACATCCACATATCCATGTGGTTCGTGGCGACGCTCACGGGCGAGCTCTATCGCCTCGTCAAGGGCAACGACGTACGTGCGTGCATGACGTGGACTCGTCTCGCCCCTTCTTCCTCAACAACGAGGACTCCCGCTACATGTACCTCAACAAAGCCTTCAACATCACCACACGCGGTGACCTCTCTGTGTCGTCATACGCCAGCAAGCTCCAGTCAATCGCCGACGACCTCGCCGCCATTGGCTGCCCGGTTGATGAGCGCGACCTCACCATGCAGTTCCTCGAAGGGCTCGATGAGGGCTTCGAGTTGCAGTACGAGATCGTCAAAAGCCTCAAGCCCCTGCCCCCTTCTCCGATGCCTTCTCCCGCATGCAACTCGCGGAGATCTCGGTGACCTCTCGGAAGAACAGCGTCTGGTCGCACGTCATGGCTGTGCACAGCGACCGCGGCCAGCCCAGCGGCAGCACCGGAAGCGCGCCACGCACGCCGGCGGGTGGTGCACCACGTCCAGCAGGCTACATCAGCCCCAACTATAGGGGGAAGAACCCGATTCCCGAGTACATCCACAACAACGCCTCCCAGGCCGGCGCCAATGGACGTGGTCATGGCGGCGGTGCGTCCGGCGGCGCGTTGCCCCACCACGGCTCCGGCGATTCTTCCTCTGGCTGTGGCTCCTCCGGCAGCTCGCAGACCCCCTAGATGGGGTACTTCGCTCCAGTTGGTGCTCCCTTCCCGCCACCACGGGCACCGTGGGTGCCACCGAACGCGGCTGGCATTATGGGGTCTCGGCCTGGTGCGGCTCACCATGTCTACCCTGTCCACTCCGCCAGCGCCCCTCCTCCATCGCGGCAGGGCTTCCCCATGCTGATGCCTGTCACCTACGCCGCGCCCATTTACTCCTTCGACCATGGCGCCATGATCAACGCCGCCGCAAGCAACACGACGTACCCTCCACCCGAATGGTTCATGGACTCCGGGGCATCATCTCACGTCACCGGTAAGACGGGTAACTTGACCTCTTCTCACTCCCCATTAGATCATAATTCTCAGCATATAGTTGTCGCCGATGGGTCCAAACTTCCTATACTTGATGTTGGGTCGGTTCAAATCTCCTCATTGCCTTTATATCTCCAAAATGTTCTTGTCTCTCCTAACATTGTCAAAAATTTAATTTCCATTCGCAAATTTACTCGTGACAATTTTGTTTCCATAGAGTTTGACCCTTTTGGTTTTTCTGTGAAGGATCTAGCAACCAAGACTACCATTCTTCGCTCCAATAGTGACGGCGATCTATACCCATTCTTAGGCTCCAAGGCGCCTCCACCATCCGTGTTCTCCACCACCGTTGGCAATTTATGGCACCAACGCCTTGGACATCCTAGCAAAAATTGTCTTTCTCATTTACCTTTAGATTTTATTCAACCATGTAATAATGATGTTGCCACTCGTCGTTCCCCACTTTGCGAGGCGTGCCAACTAGGGCGTCAACCTCGTCTCCCCTTCCCCACCTCCACCTCTCACACTATCGCTTCCTTTCACCTCATTCATTGTGACTTGTGGACATCGCCCATCTCTAGTTTCCCAGGCTATAATTATTATTTGGTTGTATTAGATGATTTTTCTCATTATTCATGGACCTTTCCCTTGAAAAATAAATCTGATACTTGTGATACTGTTCAACGTTTCTTTTAATATATCCTTACACAATTTCATGTTACCATTAAATGCCTGCAATGTGATAACGGTGGTGAATCCTTAAATAGCTCTTTGCGTGAATTCCTTTCCAACCGCGGTGTTTCTTTTCGCTTGTCATGTCCTCACACATCACCATAAAATGGGAAAGCTGAGCACCTCATTCGCACTACGAACGACAACATTCACACTCTTCTCGTTCCAGCCAAACTTCCACCCCCTTTTGGGTCGAAGCCCTACACACCGCCACCCATTTATTAAACCTTCGTCCATCCCAAGCCATATCTTTTCACACGCCTCACTACCAATTATATGGTGTGCCTCCTTCTTACGACCATCTGCGTGTGTTCGGGTGTTGGTGTTACCCCAACTTATATGCCACATCCGATCATAAGCTTGCGCCTCGCTCCACTCGGTGCGTTTTTCTAGGTTATCCGCGGGAACATAAAGGGTATTGTTGCCTAGATCTTCATTCTCGTCGTGTTATTATTTCTAGACATGTTGTTTTTCATGAATCAATTTTTCCTTATTTTTCTCGTGACAGCGACCTAGCCAATCCCAGCCCCGTTTCGCCTGGCGTAGCGACCCGCACCGGGATCCGAGCGGCAGCCCCTGGTCCCCCTCCAGGCTTTGTGCCTCCATCCCATCGATCAGATCTTCCCCACGCCCCCCATCTCCCGTCCACTGAGCGCACGCCACCTCCCCTTCCTGGCCCACCTCCCTCGCTAATCCAACCCACCCCGCCGAACGCCCTTGACAAGACCCCACGCGCCCTAACTCCTGACCCGAGCCCCACCACCTGGTCTAGCTCCCACGCACGCACCGCCAGCTCCCAGACACGTTCCATCGCCTCGCCTGACACGCGCATGTTGCTTTCCTCTGCCCCAGCGTCCCCTGCACCGCCTGTGTTCCCCAATCCCTCTACTTCACGTCACCTCCTGCCACCGAAATCCCTTTCGGTACAGCCACCCACTAATCCACACAACATGCAGACTAGAGGAAAATCTGGATATTTCATGCCCAAACAACATTTTTCACTCGCCACTCCCAACACCTCTATTTCACTAATTCCATCCAATTATCGTTCTGCCTTGAAAGACCCGAATTGGCACAATGCTATGCTTGATGAATATAATGCTCTAATTCGAAATGACACTTGGTCTTTAGTTGCTGGTCCTGCAGGTGTCAATGTGGTGACCGGTAAATGGATCTTTTGTCACAAGTTCAATGCGGATGGCTCTCTCTCTCGGTATAAGGCGCGTAGGGTGGTCCACGGATTCACTCAACAACATGGTGTGGACTATGATGAGACTTTTAGCCCGGTTGTAAAGACGACCACTATTCGGGTTGTTTTGAGCATTGCAACTGCTCACTCTTGGCCCATTCATCAGATGGATGTCAAGAATGCCTTTCTACATGGAGACCTCCAAGAAACGGTATACTGTGAGCAACCCTCTGGCTTCATTGATTCTTCTTGCCCCACTCATGTATGTCACTTGCGCAAATCTCTTTATGGGCTCAAGCAAGCTCCCCGCACTTGGTTTCACCACTTTCATTGTCTCCATTGGTTTTTGCGCTTCTAAGAGTGACTCCTCTTTGTTCATCCTCAAGCATGGCTCTTCCATTGCATACTTGCTTTTATATGTGGATGACATCATTCTCACTGCCAACACCGCCACGCTTCTTCACTCCATTATACATTCCCTCAGTTGCGAGTTTTCTATGAGTGATCTCGGCGATATTCATCATTTCCTTGGCATTAATGTGCACCGCACTAGTGATGGCCTTTTTCTCTCTCGGCAGCAATATGCCTTGGAGATTCTAGAGCGTGCCAAAATGGTCAACTGCAACCCCATTCCCACTCCCATAGACATGAGCTCCAAAATTTCCGCCCATGATGGAGCTCGGGTCAGTGACTCTAGACTCTATCGGAGTCTTGCCGGTGCTCTCCAATACCTCACACTCACTCGCCCTGACATATCCTATGCTGCTCAACAAGTGTGTCTCTTCATGCATGATCCGCGTGAGTAGCTTGTCAAACGCATCCTGCGGTATGTTAAGGGGACCTCTCACTATGGGCTGCAGCTTCACCGGTCTTCCTCTCTTGATCTCATTGCATACTCCGATGCTGATTGGGTTGGGTGTCCGGACACACGCAAATCCACCTCCGGGTTTTGTGTGTTCCTCGGTGACAACTTAGTCTCCTGGTCGTCCCGGCGGCAACACACAGTTTCAAGGTCAGTGCGGAAGCTGAGTATTGGGCGGTCGCCAATTGCATTGCCGAATCTTGCTGGTTGAGGCAACTCCTACAGGAACTTCATCATCCACCTTTCCGAGCCACTGTGGTATGTTGTGACAATGTCAGCGTCATGGACATGTCCTCCAACCCTGTTCAGCATTATAGGACCAAGCACGTGGAAATTGATCTCCACTTTGTCCGGGATCGAGTTGCACTTGGCGAGGCGCGTGTGCTCCATGTCCCGACGAGCTCTCAGTAGGCTGACATCTTCACCAAGGGCTTGCCGACTACCTGTTTCAGGATTTTTGTTTTTAGTCTCAACGTCGCGTCTAGCGTCGTTCCGACTGCGGGAGGGGGGGTGTTGAATATCTATTATTGTACATGTACTTGTTGTAATCCTGTCACGGCTGGGGGTGTTGAATATCTATTATTGTACATGTACTTGTTGTAATCGAATATCTATTATTGTACATGTACTTGTTGTAACCTGTCATGACTGTAACGTTCGGCAGTCCCTATTCTAGGGCCACCTCCTGGTTTATAGGATCGTAACTGATGCACGTTTGGCTCTCTGTAATTCTCCATCTACTCTTTCCAATTTAGCTCTCGCGCGACGGGAGAAGGTGGGGAAGAACACACTCCATATGGTTGGAGATGGTGTAAAAACAGTTTCCACGGTTGGAGATGTTGTAAGAACAGTTTCCTTATGCCCTATTTTGTATGGTTGGCCCTATTTTATATGGTTGGAGATGCCCTATTTTGTATGGTTAGCCCTATTTTATATGGTTGGAGATGCTGTAAGAACAGTTTCCACGTGCCCTATTTTATATGGTTGGAGATGTTGTAAGAACAGTTTCTCTATTTTATATGGTTGGAGATGTTGTAAGAACAGTTTCTCGTGCCCAATTTTGTATGGTTGGAGATGCTGTAAGAAGAGTTACTTTTGGACGCAAGCATTCCGCAGACATATTTGTTTGGAACAGTAGAATTTGAAATGGAGCGAGAATTTTAAAACTGTCGTGACAAAGTGACGTGCGTGATAACATCCTAAAAGCGATTCGCGAGTACTCCTACGTGACAATCCATTTCGAGCACTGTGAGAGCATCCTTGCCCTACTAGTCCAGAGCATCAGCACACCAATATCAGTGGATGCGCACGACGACGCAGGCGATGTCGTCCTTGCTTCCCCGTTCGACGGCCTCGTCGACGAGCTTCACGGCCGCCTTCCGGGCGCCCCTCGTGTCCCTGACCTGGTCCACGGCCTCCTGGTTGGACATCACCTTCCAGAGCCCGTCGCTGGCGAGGACGACGAACTCGGTGTCGTCGCCAACATCCTCCATGGTCACGTCCGGGTCGGAGCTGATGTGCTCCTTGAGCTTCCGGTCCCCAAACGCCCGCGACATCGCCAGCGACGCGTCCACCCGAGGCACATCCCCTGATGATCAGTATATCCACGCAGAACGCAACAGTATCAGCTCGATCATGGACTCCATGGTAGTACGTTGCACGACAAGATGAATCTTCAGTACCGTGCATCTGGGTGACGAAGCCTCCCCTGCTCTCGATGGCGTCGCGCTCGCCGAGCGGCTCGTGGTCCACGGATAGCTGCCGCGCCTTGCCGGCCTCGCAGACAATGGCGCGGGAGTCCCCCACGTTGGCCACCACCAGGGTCTCGCCGTTGAGAAGGATAACCGTAACAGCCGTCGACCCGCCACGGCGCGGCCTCTCCTCGCCGTCCACGGTCGCCTTCTTCTTCCTGAGCACCTTGCGGTCCGTGCGGTGGTAGGCGCGCCGTATCGCGCCCATGGTGTCCTCCCAGAAGTCCGGCTCGCCCAGGATGTTGTCGAAGAGGTGGTTCCGGAGGTAGGCGGCGACGTCGGCGCCGGAGTGGCCGTCGAAGACGCCGAAGAGGCCCACCTCGTTGCCGTCGTCCAGGCGCCGGAACTCGGCCACGTGGCGGTCCTCCATGCCGTGCGCCATCTTGCCCTCCACCAGGTGGTAGCCGTAGGTCACCTTCCGCGCCGACGCCTTGCTCTTGCCTCTCCCCGTCGCGCGCACGGCCTCCCGCTCTGCGCCATGGAGGCCGTCCTCTTGGAGTCCGACCTAGCAACAGACGAATGTTGTACCATCGATCAGCAGCAGTGCGCGTGCAGACGAAATTTGGGAGAGCCGTTCAGACAGGGTATGAACACGGCAGCAGTTAACCTTGCGTTGGGCTTGTACCGAGGCCATCTTCTTGCCGGGATCGAGTGAAGTGATCGAGTTCTTGAAGAGAAATGTGGACGTACATGGCGCTGTGTGTTGGGCCTCCTTTTTAAGCTCGTGTCGTTAAGCGGTGAGGGCTTTCGAGTCCCCGGTCTGCCACGGCGCGTGTGACACGCGACGGGCGACAGCCGGGCTCGTGGCGGCACCGGGTGGACGCACCTGGCGAGCAGCATTGCCGCGCTCAGGCTGGGGGCGGCTACTCGGTCTGTCGGCTCAATCAACGGCTTGCGAGAATGCAATGTGATTGGCGCGAGCGGCGGCCACCAAGTTGCGTCCAACTTCCCACTCAGATCCAAAACTCCATTCGAAAATTTCGACTGGTCACAGCAGGAAATACTTCCTCCGTCCCAAAACAAAGGCGTTTTTTTAAGAATGGACTTGTATTACTCAAAATCAGAAATTAGAATCTCTATGGCATGCACTCGACGAACCCTCAGACCTGAGACGAAACCGTTCGGACATTAATTCTAGCATAGTTTGTCAAAAAGTGCTACTAGTATTCTGTCCTCTTTTAATATGAGTAATACAAGTTTGACGAATCTTCAGCAAAGTTTTAATCTCCTCAATAATTATAGAGTAGATCGAAAGATCCACTTCCTCCTCCTTCACCATATTGACAAGCTCCAAACAATCAGATTCAACAAACAGGGGCAGATTACACCAATATAAGGACAAAGACAATCCTTCTCTCATTGCATGCAGCTCTGCATCCAAGGCATCTCGACAATAAAAAAGTTGCGGCAAAACGAAAGGATGATATCCTCATTATGATCGCGAAACAACATACCAGCACCCGCCTATTCTCCTGAAACCGTATGAACCATACACATTCAATTTATACCAGCCTTCTACATGCGAGCATCATTGAAAATTTATCATGGCTGCGTTATTACTAGACATATGGAAATTACACTCATCAACATCTCAAATGTACTTCCCCTTCAAAATATCCTTACCATGGTGATATTTAATCGATATCAATGAGTCCAAGTAGCTCAATAAAAATCTTCGAGAAACCTCAGCTGACGGAGGTTATTCCTCGTGGACAATCTCATTAAGGATATGCCGTGAATGCCATAGAACCATCAAGATCCTACTAATTGTCCCCTTGGGTAAATTAATCATGAGGTCCAGGAGCCACTCAATACCATAATTATTAACCAAATTAATATCAAGTAACCGCCAATCCTCCGCTATAACCATCCAGAGCTGTTTTGATAGTGTGCATATAATAAAAGGATGAAAATAATCTTCCTGCTCCATCCCAACATCTGTCTGAAACCTTCAAATTACCGTTTGAATTTATTCCTCCGCGTGGGAAACAAATCAGTAACTAAACATCATGCGAAGTGTTGTACTTTTGGAGGAACGTCAGACTGCCAGATAAGGTATCAAACTTTGTGCATGCCATCAGTTGCCGTGCTAGAAGATACGCATTTGGACGCCAAATCTCCTTCCTTGCCAGATTGTACACACTACGGTAGCAAACAGATCATGTTTTGATGGAGCCCATGCAATCAGGTCATTGCCCAGTCTCGGTGATGTTTTAATTTTCAATATTTCAACTACATCATCTAGAACAAAATACTGCTTTAGCAACTCCACATGCCATTGTCCAAACTGATCAATTAATTCGGATACAAACCTAAATCTGCACCTTCTTTTCTGGGACACTGGATGGTACGAAACAGGTCTAAGGATCCAAGCATCTCTACAGATACGAATATTTTTTCCATTGCCAACTCTCCAAATTAGTCCCCTTTTAACAAATCCAGTCCATACGAAATTTCTTGCCAAGTTGAAGATGCATTACCCGAAAAAACTGTGTCCTCAAGGTTACCATTAGGTTAATACTTGGCTTTTAATACCCTCGCACATAGACTATCAGGTTTATTAATTAGCCTCTATGCCTTCCTACCAAGCAATGCTTGATTAAATACCCAGAAATCTCAAAATCCAAGGCCTCCTTGCCTCTTAGGTTTTTGCATCTTCTCCCATGCTCACCAAAGAGTTTTCCTCTTTCCTTCCTTTGCACCCCAATAAAAGTTCCTAACTAGCCTCGTTAGGTCATCACACACTGTGACACTCCCGGGATCAGGCTTAAACAAATTCCAGACCTTAGCCTGACATAAACTTAATCTAGAGCTCGAGGATATCCAGTAAAGAATCGGTAACGCAACAGTGACCCTACGACACAAAAAATTGTTACAGCAAGCTCATAACGGAGCGGAGAACCAAACTATTACAAAGCAGAGGTCACTGACCACAAACATTAAACAAAGAAAGACAAGTTATGCTATTAAGTATAGCAAACTTAACAAATTGCCTAAGAGGCCTAAAGCATAATGATGACGTCACATTTCATAGATTCCGGGCTACCGACCGGGAACCCCAAACTACTCGTCGATGTCGATGTCATACATAACTTATCTTTAGGGAGACACTTACTCTGCTGCAAAAATATCAACAAAGCAAGGTTGAGTACATGGTGTAGTCCGTAAGACTTATAGCTGGTGGGGTTACTTTGCGTAAAGCTATCTTTGTTTATAAAACAAGGAGGAAAAGAGTCTCGACAAAGCATATCATTTGAAAAGGGGGTAAGAGAGAGACACCTCTAACTTTGATCATCTTTGATATCCACCGAATCTTTATCAGCTGAACCTACCAACTAGGATCACCCCCTCGATCCCCGAGGAAGCATCCTTAACCACACCTTACTTTACTTGCCAAGTTTTACGATTAGGTTATAGTTCTCTATGATCATCACGCCCGTTCCCAAGTCGTCCATAACCGCGGACACGGCTTTTCGAAAAGATTAATACCCTGCATGGATGTACAACTTTACCCACACGTACCAACCAGCTCTTAGTGCCACAATTGATTAGTCCTCTTCCTTGGAGGGCCGACAAAGGGTGGTTGACCATGACCTTTACCTTGCTTTCGCCGAAACCATGAGTCACGCCCTAAGGAGATGCCACTGTAATGGGTCGAGTCCTGAAGCCGGTCCCCAGAGATGTGAATAGGGTTCGAGATTATGGAGGTCGTACCTCTCTCGTTCCTTGTCAAGCTTACCTACATGTTATAAATGCACCTCCTTCACCGCCTTCGACAACAACCAGAATGCATATGTCAAATGCGAACACCCGAACTATGTGACTCATGGAATCTACTGGGCAAGTTAGTTGGTCGAGGGGGTTTCAGGCCCTCGTGTGGCTGCACGCTCATCTTAGTTCAAGAGGCAAGAATTCAGGTCCTAGTGGTGGCAAGTATGGGACTAAAAAAACCACAACCCACTTTGGCCTCCCATACAAGTCTTAGCATGTTTAACATTCATCTATGATCGTACCACGTCATCCTATCATACTAGGTTCATTCATAGCTCTGACTGATCAACCAGATGGACTAGTGGAGCATGGCTAAGCACAATAAATATAAATAGCTCTAGCGAAGCTAATAAGCCAAACCCTAGTTATGCTAGGACCAGTGGATCATGGACTATAGACTACAAAGGGAACATGCATCAGATAGGATTACTGTATTTATTGATAAAAGACTTTGGAATCATATGCACATGGAAATAATGAAATAATTTGAAACCATAGGATGATATCATGTGTGGGACTTTGCTTGCCTTTGCTTGTTAATACCAACTATAGGCATTCGGAAGCCTTGTCCTTGACTTAATCATGGTTGGTCAAGTATTGATCTTCGTTCTTCGATGGTGTTGATCTCGGTCTTCAATCTCAGACTCGTTCTCGAATTCTATCGGGAAAAACCAAAACACCGGAAAAGATGGAGGCAATCAACACATGGCATTGATGCAACTCTCAAGCAATAATGATGATATGCCAAGTTAACGGGTGCTAAAATATAACCCTAAACATGGTCTTTGATTTAATTGGGATCAAAACGCCCTAAAGATGGCATTTCCAGAGGAACCCCAAATGCACCTACAGGGTTGCGATTGTTCTTCTAATAAACTTCTTGGTTGAAGTTGTTTAACAATGCATGATTATGATGATATTGTGTAGATCTCATTTTTCTGAACATTTTGTTATCTTATTCATATTTTCTGAATTAAAATGAATTAGTTATGAATTTTACAAGATTTAAACATTTTTTGTAATTATTAAATAATTTATTACCTCAGGCTGACGTCAGCACAACATCAGCTCAACCTAACCCTAAACTTTCTCAGCGAGGAAGATCCTAGCCATAGTCACTGGCGGGTGGACCGGGGGCCACGTCACCGGCCATGCTGGTAGAGGACGCCACGACATCTGGCCATTGACCGGCGGACGGTGGTCGCCGCCGGCAATCTAGGCCGAGCCAGGAAGCACGGGACGACTCTTTGGAACGAGCGCGATAGGGTGGTTAATACTATGGCGGTGCCGCCCTCAGATGGTCATCAGAGCTTCGGCAGTGGCATGTGCAGATCACCATGGAGGGGGTGGTACAGGGGCTAGGGCCATATTTGAGGGGTTAGGGAGGAGCTCAATCTCACCAGGAGTAGGTAGTGGTTGGCAGCGAGGCTTGAGGAGGTCGGGATCGATGGTAACGACGACGACCAGAGACGGAGATGACAACTCGATTGGCTCGATTCCGAGCTCTCCTACTTGTGTGGCTTGACGGAGAGGATGAGGACACCATGGCGATCACTACGGTGTTCTTGGTTGGGTGAGGGAGGCCAGAGATGATGGAACACCGGTGGCACTTGGGGCTAAGGTTCGGGCTTCCAGAGAGATAGGCCTGGGGAAGAAGGGGATAGGATGAGGACGAGGTAGACGTGCTCGGGGAGGCCTCCTTATCCCCTCTTGCATATGGCGGCAGAGACGACGAGCATCTTGGCGCGCGGCGACCGCTGGAAGTTGACATGCAGGTGCATCGGGGCGGGGCAAGAGGTGGGCGATGACGATTGCGTAGACGAAACGGTAAGATGGGCATGTGCCAAGGTGGTCTGCAAGCGGGCTGCTACGCGCTACATGCTGAGCGACAGAGAGCGAGTGAGAAGGTTTGGGCCGGCCTGGGAAGCTCGTCTATTTATTTATTTTCCTAGAAACATTTTTATATTTCTATTTTATCTCTTTTCTCTTTCGTATTTCATTTCAAATCTGTTTTGGAATATTTCAAAAACACAAAACGGTTTTAAAATAATTTATAATCTACGCAAGTAACTTTATCTCTAGCAACAACACTAATAGAGAATTTACCTATCTCCGAAGCTATAAACTCAAACGCATCTAAATTGACCCCTACTAGGATACCTCCAGTAGAGCAAACTGCTGGAAGATGATTCAGCAAAGTTTCTGTTTCCTCGGACTCTTTAAAGGAATGAGTTAGAAAACATTCCTTCTTAGTTTCTTCGAAACCAATATAATCTCGCTGAAGTGGAGCAATGTTATCATCTAAGTATTTTTGTCTACCTGGGGAAGTAATCCCTCTGCCATTCCAGAAACCTATCTTCATAGAAAATTCTTCATGGGGTGCTTTCCCTTTCTCCTAACTACTTTTGTCCAATTACCTTCACCTCTATTATCTAATTCCTCCATAGTATTATACTATTGGGGAGTAGAAGGAGAAAGATCTCCTTCGGCGATAAAAAATAGGCTTAGTGGCTAGCTGACACCTATTATATACCTCAACCTCATTAAGCAAAACTCCTATTTTATCAGACATGTCTACCATCTCATCATAATTCTACACATGGAAAGGATTAATTTTCATCATACATGTCATCTTCTTAGGTTGTATAGTAGGCTAGCATTCTTCTTGTTCTTAAATTCTTTTGTCATGTACATCACACTCCTAGTTCTATCAATTATACTGCTCCGTCTTGTTGGCACCCCTGGACCCCAAACCTTCTTCTTTTTAGCACCATCTCTGTCAGGATCCACTTCGCCTTCTAGTATGGGATCAAAATAAGGAAGGATTTCTTCAAGAAAAGCTATGGCCGAGGACTAGGGTTCAAAAGCATCAAACCATGTTTCCTATAAATCCCTCCAGAACTCATCAGCCTCAGTGGAAGCCTTAGAACATTTTCTGAGCAATGATCCCAATAAAACTTCCATCAGAGCCCATGGCTCTTTTTTCAAGCAACAATCTATAAACACCATTGCCAGGAATGATCTCTTCATCAGATACTTGGCTAGTTCTATTACCAATAGCACTAATATCAGAGTGTCTAGTAGAGTTCTCACTGGATTGATATTCTAGAGCTCCATTATTGCCAAACTTGTTAGTTTCCATACCATAGTTCTGGCCATTTCCACTGTAACCTTCTCCGACCTATCACCACTAGGACCAGAGCTACTCAGGCTACCATACACACTAGCCACAATAGGAGCATATTGTTCTACCTGGAACTACAATTGGAAGAGCGCCCCTTGATGTTGAAGAGTCTTCTAGAAGGGATCTTCTCAAGGTCTCTACACTCAATCCTCACTCTTACCACTTCAGCATAGTTTCTAAAAACACTCTACCAATCTATCCATCTAAGAAAGCCACACACTGAGACTGTTTCGTCTATGATGTTCCATTCACACTAGGGAGGAAGCAGCCTTTTGACCTGCAGCTAAACACTTCTCATAATCTCCACAAGTTCAGGATTATTCTCCCAAGCTTCTACTTTCATAGTAAACCCTTCCTTAGAAGGGCGAAACCTAGGGTAGCCAATGAGTTGATCCACCTTAATGTGTGGGGGAAATTTCACTAGGAAGGACCAGCCTCCTAGCTCTAATTTGCCGGGGCCAATTGGTCTTCTAGATGTTAGCAAATTCCTTAGCCAATGCCTCTAGAAACCACTTGTAACATCCCAAAACTCTAATCCAAGTGATCAAGATCCAAATCATCAAATTTAGAGTTAACAAAAACTTTTCCAATTAAAAATATGAAAGCATTCATGTGTGTGTGCATTTAAATTAGGAGTTGATTTGAATTGCCATGATTAAGTGATCCATTGCTTGTAAAATTATTCTTAGGTGAAATAAACATCATCTAGATCATTTCCAAACAAATCCCAAAGAAAAACAAATCAAAATGAATAAAAGAAAGAAATGGTCATTTGTGCCATATTAATCAACATGCCTACTTTGGCTATTCCTAGAACTCAATTCTTAACAGAAACAAATATGGATCTTTGCACCCCTTGCTAGTACATGTAGTAGTGTACCAAGGCCCACTTTGTGATCTGCCAAAAACTTTCAAACACAAATTTTAAATGGCATTTGAAAATTGAATCTAGTGTAGGTATCAAGATCACACTATTTCAAAAACCACTCAAATGAGCTCCATTTTCAAATCCCAAGCAACCACAGAGGCTTAAGCATGTGTCTAGAAACTCCACCAAAAATCATCCAAAAATTCAAAACTTGAGTTCTTACGGCCATTTCTACAAACACCTTGTGGGCAGAATTCAAACAAAAACCAAAAACACTATTTGGAGCAGTGTTTGGACCAAATTGGTCTCCCATTTTGCAACCACAGCCACCTAGTGCACTCCCCTACCCCTCTCTAGCCTAGCCACCCACTGTGCCACGACCAAATGGTCATGGCCATTAAGGCCGAGCGCCATTTGGGCACCCCCACCGGTGAAAGCACGCCACAACCACCGCCAACGCCGTCAACCATATCCAGGAGGTCGCATGTGGTCCACCTCCACCGTCCAACCAGCCCCAGCCCGAGGACAGCGACCGGAGCAGCCAGGAACCGCCACGCCAGGAGACTGTCGGCCATGCCGACGCCGCCCGCAGAGCGCGTACGGTCCCCGGTCGACCAGACCCTGCCTCGCTCCAGCCGCCCGCCTACACGATCACCACCGGCCTAGGAAGCTAACGGACATGCCTATTCCCCCGACCATGCCCCGTAGTCGCCGGCCGCCGTGAAACTCGCCGTCGGCAGAGACATCGTGCGTGCCGTGCCACTCACCTCCCCCGACCGCAAACCACTGCACACTCACCGTCGTGACACTCGCCAGGGCACCGCCCACCGTCCTAGCCCACCGCCCACACCTCTAGCTCGTTGTGCCGTCGTCACCGGCGAGCACCGCCCATACTCCTCTGCCGCTTCGCCGTGCCTATAAAAAGAGGTCACCCCAGCACCAACTCCTCACACCACTGTCATCCCCACCCTCTCAGAACACTCCCAGAGCCCCACCGGAGCAAGCCGCCGTCCGCAGCGCCGGAATTCCGCCGAAGTCTGCCGTGGAGGACGGAGAAGGGCGCCGTTGATCAAGGCCACCTCTAGGGACACCGCCGGTACCAGGAGAACCGCCGTCCTCGAATTGTTCGTTTGCCCGCCTCGCCGACCCTCGCTGGAGCCCCGGTAAGCCGCCCCAGACCCCCACCGAGCCGCTAGGGTTCCACCTCGCCAGTGACCTGTCTGTCGTCGACGACAAGCCACAGCCGTAGATCTTCCTTTTAATTTGACGGCCCACATCGCCCCGTACCGCTTCGCGTGTAAAGAGCCAATGACATGTGGACCCCCCTGTTAGCTGTTCTCTGCGCCGCGGAACGTCACTGGGCCGGCCCACTAGTTTTCCCGCACTAGCCCAGTAATTCAAACTTAGGTTATTCTAATTTAGTTTGAACCTAGTTATGTCCCTTAGTTTAAAAATCAATTCAGAGAGATTTACAAATCCAAATTGAGTGATTCGAATTTTGTTAGAAAGCTACTGAAAAGATCTATCCAAGCTCGTTTGATTTAATTCATTTAGGGTTAGAGATCTCTCCTAGTAAAAATAACAAGACAAAAGCATTTTCACCTTCAAACATTTTTATAAAATCAACCATGTTAGCTTTTGAATTGATTCTAACTCCCAAAAATCACATTTAACCATACCTATCTGAGTATCTAATAATATTAAGGTTTACATGCAGTAACTTTGGACTAGTACCAAAATAATGCTATATAGGCATTTCTAGTCACTTTAAAACATTAAATAATAAACTTAAACTTAAGTAAATGTGATCCAACCCTTAAATCACATTCCCACATGTTAGAATATGTGGTGATGACATGTGTCCACATGATCCCATATTTTAAGTGGTGAATATTAAATCTTAGTTATTTTCAATGAGTAGAAATTACTTTTCTTAAATAAAAGGAATAAAACTAGTTAATAAAGTCTTGTGATGCTTGTGATGAGATTAGATCCTCAAAGTGTGCCTTAGTATGATAAGTAGACTAGTTAAGCTTTGATTGGTGATTGTGTACTCCGTATGTATTTATAGATGGTAGTACCGACCAAGCTTTCGAGGAGGAGGAGTTCTACCAAGAAGAAGAGGAAGAAAACTTCAACCACTACACTTCACAAGGCAAGCCATCATTAGCAATGCAAGCTATTGTTAGCAAGCTAGAATATCTAGATGACTTAAGCAAGATGCATTAGGCATGCTTTGGTTATACCACTTTGACTAGTACTTACTCCAAGTTTACTTTCCAGCTTTTACTTCTTTACTTAACCAAAGTCCTTTATTTGTTTTGAAGGTAGCATAAAAAGTATAAAACTTGATCTATCTAGATAACCTTAGATGTCATTCTATGGCATGAGATTGATCCTATCATCCCACCTTAGTGAACACTCTTAACTTAGTAGATTAGAGCTAGATAACAACTTGAGTCACTTTTAGATGGGAATACTTGGTGAAAATGAATTGTGAAAACCTTGGAATAATGAGTCATTCTATTGAGATGTTTTTGACATGTGATGAGAAACACAAATGGTTTATGATGATGAAAATGTTGAGGCATGAGCCTTAACCCTTTTTTACAAAACTGATGGTTGGATTCGGATGCGATACCATTCCAATTTTACCGTACAACCACAATACCTAAATTGGGTAAGGCTTAGCCGGAAGTTTATATGCATTAGAATTTGTTCCCTCGCAGGAGAGGTTTGAACTGAGGCTACCTCTCAATGTTGTCCACCTATGTAGTGCCCAAGATGACAGATGGTCATGGTTGGGAGGCCATGCTCATATGAGAGGTGCTTATACTAGGGTGTGTAAAGGAAAGGTTATGTTTGATTATCTGGATACTAAGTATGATGATTCAAGGTTATCCCTGATAGATGTATCGAATCTTGTGGTGAAAGTGTACCACCTCTGCAGAGTGTCAAACTATTTGAATAGCCGTGTCCGTGGTTACAGACAGTTGGAGTGGCCATACTATTTCATCGTCAGATGTTTTCAAAATAACTTATAAAATGAATGATGAATCTTGACTTGACCACAACAGAGTTGTGACTATGACACTAGCTTCCCAACTTAAGTGATTCTAGAACTTTATTTTATCTTTCTTTGTTTCTGAACTCAGCTTAGGTTTCAAACTTAACTTTATAGTCAAACTTAGAATTAGCTTTTACACTAGTACTATCTTACTTGTTAGTGGTAGTTTGCGAGTACTTAAAGAGTACTCATGGCTTTTGTCCCTGGCTATTCGCATGGCCAGACTATGAAGGAGACTACCAAGATGATGGCCAGCAGGACGGCTATGATAACTAGGACTATCTGCCTTCGTCAGCATTGCCTGTGCCCCTGAAGATGGACCCCACCACTACGCCTATTATTTATTCCGCTGCTTGTTGTATTAAGATTGGATCATGAGATCCTTATTTGTGTAAGACCTTATGCATGGTTTGAAATGGATGATGTACGGTGATATCCAATCTATTATGTCTCGCAAAAATGGTAATCCTGGGATTGCGATGTATGACATAACAGGCATCTGGGATTAAAAATCCGGGTGTTGACAAGTTGGTATCAGAGCCATCCTCCCCATAGGAGACCCTAGTTAAAATGGACATCTAAACCAAAAACTTAGTTTCAAAAACCAAAGTGGCTATTTATGAAAAACTATTTCCTCTCTTACCCTTGGGAATTCATTCTTTCTCGAAATTCATGTTCCTCCAATTCTTACATTACTACATAAAATTTGACACACTTGATTACTTCACTAACTTCTTCATCCTTAATTCTTGTAGATGGAGTCTCAGTTCAACAAGTTTTACCAATTGGGAAATGGAGGTCAGCTGATCTTCGAGAGGGATCTAGATTCACTATCAGAGTTATTGGAATGCCCGCATCCGGAGTTTCTTGGAGCTCAACTTCCAGGACCCCCGAGAGGAGATTTGTAGTGGCTCGTCACCGCTGATCTTCGAGGAAGCATTGAAGCCCCAACGTCCGGGAGAATCCAGTTCTCCGTGAGAGAGAACAACTGGCTAGATGGATTAGCCAGGGGAATGCATGAAGCTCTGATACGTCCATTTTGCATCACTATTCTATGTCTTAATTCACTATTATTCATTGATATATTTCATATTGAGAGGTGATACTTATGTTATTCCATCTATTTTTGCATGGTTGATGACTTTTGGAGCATGGACCGCTGCAGTCAAGATTATGATGGAAAAGGTGTTGTTTGGAGGCAAAATTCGCGAAGATCAGAAAATCCAGGAAAATATATGGAAAATCCTATTTTTCCAGAAGACTAAGGATGCCAGAAGATGGAGTGGAGATGGGCCACAAGGGGCCCACACCACCCCATGGCGTGGGCAGCCCTAGGCCGCACCTAGAGGTGGTGTGGCCACCCTGGCCCACTCCATCCTCTCCCCTTTGGCGTATATCATCCTCCCGAAACCCTAATACTCGGGGAGCGACCACAGAAAGATTACGCCGCCACTACGGGGCAGAAAACACCGAGAGAGAAAGATCTCTCCGGCAGACAGATTTCTGCCGGGGGAATTCCTTCCCAGAGAGGGGGGATCATCGCCATCAACACCACCGTCAAGCTGGACTTCATCGGGATCATCATCATCATCACCACCATCATCACCATCAGCACCCTCATCACCATCTCCATATTGTTGTAACAATTGCGTTGAATCTTGCATTAGTTCATAGGGGAAACTTTCCCGGTGTTGATTACTCTTTGTAGTTGATGCTATTGAGTGAACCATTGAATTATTGTTTATGTTCAGTTTGTTATACATCATTATTCCATCTCTGATCATGATCCATATGATGTCTTGTGAGTAGTTCATTCTGTTCTTGAGGACATGGGAGAAGTCTTGTTGTTAGTAGTGGAGTTGCATTGAGAAAGATTCAATAGATTGTTATTTAAGTTGTGGTGTACTACTTCTAGTGTTGTCATGTGAACGTCGACTACATGACACTTCACCTATATGGGCCTAGGGGAATGCATTGTGTATTTGGCTACTAATCGTAGGGGTTGCCGGAGTGACAGAAACCTGAACCCCCGTTAGGAAACCATTGCACAAGGGACGTAAGGGTCTTAGAGTTTAAAGTTGTGGTTAGGTTTCTACCTTAATTACTTTCTTGTACTTACGGATGTTTGCAAGGGGTATAATCACAAGTATGTATTAGTCTTGGATGGGGCGGTACATTAGCACAGGTTCACCCACACAACACTTAGCAAGCTAAAGAAGATTAATCGACTATATGAAGCGAAAGCACTTGATAGTCTTCCCATGTGTCCTCGAGAACGTTTGGTCATCTTAAGTAATACAACCGGCTTGTCCTTTGCTGCATAAAGGATTGGGCCACTTGCTGCATTTATTCCTACTGTCTTTTATTTACTCGTACTTTGTTTACTTGCTTTATCGAAAACCACTAAAAATCCGTTTGCTAAGTATTTGCAGAGAATTCCTGATCCATACCACTAGCCAGCACCTTCTGCTCCTCGTTGGGTTCGACACTCTTACTTATCGAAAATACTGCGATACACCCCCTATACTTGTGGGTCATCAAGACTATTTTCGGGCGCCGTTGCCGGGGAGTGAAGCGCTATTGGAGAGTGGAACTGGTAAAGGAAAC
The DNA here is from genome assembly GCA_910589775.1 of Avena eriantha. NCBI lineage: Eukaryota > Viridiplantae > Streptophyta > Magnoliopsida > Poales > Poaceae > Avena > Avena eriantha. The sequence goes on along the minus strand of OU342741.1, from coordinate 172,407,592 downwards.
TTCTACTGTGAGTATTGTTTACTTCTGCTAGTTGCTTTATTTTCGTTATGGATAATTCGCTGAGTTTCTTATTTGGTAATGCTACTACCACTACTAAGGTAGTAGATAAGCCACCACCTGCTGAGATGTTTTTAAAATACCTACAAGAATTATTGATCGTGTTATGGATAACTATTATGTTGGGGATGGAACTGTCCATCCCGGTGATCATTTACTCTTTATACACGAATTATGCGGGTTGTTCAAGTGTGCAGGTATTACTACAGATCAAGTTAAGAAGAAGTTATTCTCATTATCACTAAAAGGAAGAGCTGAGGAATGGTATAAGCTGCTGAAGAATGGTCAAGCTCTAGAATGGAGGAAATAGTGCCTCTCTTTTGTTCAAAGTTTTATCCTCCTAGTGAGATTCATAAAGATCATAATCAAATATACAACTTTTGGCCTCTTGATGGAGAGAGTACAGCGCAAGCTTGGGGGAGATTGAAGTTACTAATGCTCAAATGTCCCCTTCATGAGCTCCCCAACAATATTATTATCAATAACTTTTATGCAAGGCTCCCTCTACATGATAAAGATTTATTGGATGCTTCTTGTGCTGGATCATTCACTCATATGGAAGAAGAAGCTAAATGGGTCCTTCTAGATCGTATTCAAGACAATGCCGAAGCTTGGGAGAATGACAAAGGTAGAAAGTCAGGTATAAATTATGATTATGAATGCATTGAATCTTTTATGGGAACTGATGACTTTCAAAATATTAGTAATATTTATGGTCTTGATTTGCAAGTTATTACAAATTGCTTTAGAGCTTTGGCTTCCTATATCGAAATTCCAAAAAGGGGATGGAACAAATACCATGCACCTTACAAAGATATTGTTGACTATGCTCCTATTGGAAGTGCTGAGTATTGCATTATTGACCCCATCTTACCCGAACCTTATATCAAGAAGATTCCCTTCCCCGAAAAGGTTAAGGACCATCCTATGATAACTAATGTAATCACCAAAAGTGAAAAAAGAACTATAAAACCTGATGAACAAATAAACATTGAACCTGTGGTAGCAATTGTGAAAGACCTTGTCACTAAAAAGCGTAGAAGATGGGCACATAGTCTTTTGTGAGGATGCTTCTAATATTGTTTCACATCCCAATAGAACTAAAAAGGCTAGTGTTCCTGTGCTTTCTGTTAGAATTGGTGATCATTGCTATTATGGTTTATGTGATATTGGTGCAAGTTCCAGTGTTATTCCTTATGAGCTTTATAGAGAAATTATGCATGAGATCAGTCCTTGCGAGTTGGAAGAGATTGATGTGGTTATTCACCTTCCTAATAGAGAGACCATCTCTCCAGTTGGTATTGTACGAGACGTCGAAGTTCTTTGTGGTAAGATTAAGTACCCTGCTGATTTTCTAGTACTTGGTTCGGCTGCTAGTAAAACCTACCCTATCATTTTTGGTAGACCTTTCTTGAGTACTTGTGGAGCTATTATTGATTGCAAGAGGGAGAAAATCTTGACGAAGTTTGATGGGGAATCTTATGAGTTTAATTTTTCTAAATTTGCTAAAGAACCTTGCGAAGAGGAAACCCATAATGAGGATTTTAGGGTTGAACAACTTGCTTCTATTTCTCTTGCTCCTAACAATGCTTTGCAGCAATTTATGGAAGACCATGAAAGTGAAATCTTCATGGAAGAAAGGAATGAGATTGACAGGATTCTCCGTGATCAACCTATGATGCTTAAGCATGACTTGCCTGTAGAAGACTTCGGTACCACTATGCCACCTAAAAAGGATCTGGTTTTCGATCTAAAACCTCTCCCTGATGATCTTAAATATGCTTATATTGATGATAAAAAGATATATCCTGTTATTATTAGCGCTAAACTTTCAGGGAAGGAAGAAGAAAGGTTATTGGAGGTTTTGAGGAAACACCGAGGAGCTATGGGCTATACTCTGGATGATTTGAAAGGGATTTCACCTACTATATGTCAGCATTCTATCAACATAGAACCAGATGCGAAGCCAGTAGTGGAGCACCAACGACGTTTAAATCCTAGGATGAAGGAAGTGGTAAGGAATGAGGTATTGAAACTCCTTGATGCTGGTATTATTTACCCTATTGCTGATGGTGAATGGGTTAGTCCTGTTCATTGTGTTCCTAAAAAGGGAGGTATTACCGTTGTCCCTAATGATAATGATGAGCTTATTCCTCAAAGAATAGTGGTAGGCTATAGGATGTGCATCGATTTTAGGAAAGTCAATAAAGTTACTAAGAAAGATCACTACCCGCTTCCTTTTATTGATCAAATGTTGGAAAGGTTGTCTAAAAAGACCCATTTTTGTTTTCTTGATGGTTATTCTGGTTTCTCTCAAATTGTTGTTAAACAACAAGATCAAGAAAAAATTACTTTTACTTGCCCTTATGGAACTTATGCTTATAGACATATGCCTTTTGGTTTATGTAATGCTCCTGCTACTTTCCAAAGGTGCATGTCTGCTATCTTTCATGGTTTTTGTGAGGAAATTGTAGAAGTATTCATGGATGACTTTTCTGTCTATGGAACTTCTTTTGATAATTATCTGCACAACCTTGATAAAGTTTTGCAGAGATGTGAAGAAACTAATCTTGTTCTTAATTGGGAGAAATGCCACTTCATGGTTAATGAAGGGATTGTTCTTGGGCATAAGGTTTCTGAAAGAGGCATAGAAGTTAATAGAGCTAAGGTTGAGGCAATTGAGAAGATGCCATGTCCAAGATACATCAAAGGTATTCGTAGTATCCTTGGTCATGCTGGTTTCTATAGGAGGTTTATTAAAGACTTCTCTAGGATATCAAAACCTCTCACTAATCTTCTTCAAAAAGATGTACCCTTCGTTTTTGATGATGATTGTAGGGAAGATTTTGAAACTCTTAAGAAGGCTTTAACTACATCCCCTATTGTTCAACCACCTGATTGGAGTTTACCCTTTGAAATAATGTGTGATGCTAGTGATTTTGCTGTAGGGGTTATCCTTGGGCAACGTATTGATAAAAATTTAAACGTTATCCATTATGCTAGCAAGACTCTAGACGCTACTCAAAGGAATTATTCTACTAATGAAAAGGAATTTCTAGCTGTTGTTTTTGCTTGTGATAAGTTTAGGCCCTATATTGTAGACTCAAAAGTCACCATTCATACTGATCATGCTGCTATTAAATATCTTATGACGAAGAAGGACGCTAAGCCTAGGCTTATTAGATGGGTGCTACTTTTACAAGAGTTTGATCTACATATAGTAGATAGGAAGGGTGCTGAAAATCCTATAGCTGATAATTTATCTCGTTTGGAAAACATCTCTTTTGACCCTATGCCTGTTAATGATAGTTTCCCAAATGAACAGTTAGCCGCAGTAGGGGTGAGCTCGCGAGGAAGCCCTTGGTATGCTGATTATGCTAACTTTATTGTCTCCAAGTATTTGCCTCCAACTTTTACAGCTCAGCAAAGAACAAAGTTCTTCTATGATTTGAGGCATTATTTTTGGGATGACCCACACTTATACAAAGAAGGAGTGGATGGTATTATGTGAAGATGTGTTCCAGAATATGAACAAAAAGAGATATTGCGTAAATGTCATGGTAGCGCCTATGGAGGACATCATGCAGGAGATAGAACTGCACAAAAGGTACTACAGTCAGGTTTCTACTGGCCTACCCTTTTTAAAGATGCAAGAAAATTTGTTTTATCTTGTGAGGAATGTCAGCGTGTTGGTAATATTTCTAGACGCAATGAAATGCCTATGAACTACTCTCTAGTTATTGAACCTTTTGATTGTTGGGGATTCGACTTTATGGGTCCTTTCCCTCCTTCGAAGGGTTACACTCATATTCTTGTTGCCGTTGATTATGTTACTAAGTGGGTAGAAGCCATTCCTACGAAAAGTGCTGACGGGGAAACCTCTCTAAAAATGCTTAAGGATGTTATCTTTCCTAGGTTTGGAGTGCCTAGGTATCTCATGACTGATGGGGGTTCTCATTTCATTCATGGTGGTTTTAGGAAGACCCTCGCTAAATATGATGTTAATCATAGAATTGCTTCAGCTTATCACCCCCAAACTAGCGGGCAAGTAGAGTTATCAAATAGAGAAATTAAATCTATCTTGCAAAAGACTGTTAATAGGTCTAGAAAAAACTGGGCTAAGAAGCTGAATGATGCTTTATGGGCTTATAGAACTGCTTACAAAAATCCTATGGGAATGTCTCCTTATAAAATGGTTTATAGGAAAGCTTGCCACCTACCCTTAGAATTAGAACACAAAGTTTACTGGGCAGTGAAAGAACTAAATAGAGATTGTAAGCTCGCTGGTGAGAAAAGATTATTTGACTTAAGTTCTTTAGATGAATGGAGGTGTGAAGCTTATGAGAATGCTAGGCTCTTTAAGGAAAAAGTTAAAAGATGGCATGACAAGCGAATACTTAAGAGAGAATTTCATGTTGGTGAGAAAGTTCTATTGTATAGGTCTCATCTCAGATTTTTTGCAGGTAAGCTACTATCAAAATGGGAAGGTCCTTTCATCATTGAAGAAGTATACCATTCAGGAGCAATAAAAATTTCTTCTCTAAAAGATAATACTACACAAGTAGTGAATGGACAGCGACTCAAACACTATATTCCTCTAGATTCTTACAATGAAGATGTTGATGCCTTTCAAGTTATAACTCCGGAGAAATTCATCGAGGACCAATTTCAGAGACCTGCAGATTTTGTTTTCAAATAGGTAATAGTTCTGGTAAGAAAAGTTCCGCGAATATACAATACAACTATAATTTTGTAGTTTTCAGTCGATAGGGAAAGTTACGAAGCGAAAAAGGGACAGAACCGGAACCGGGGTAGCCCACACCACCCTGTGGCGCAGGCCCACCCCTGGCTGCGCGGGCAGGTGGTGAGGCCACCCAGGACTCTGCCTCTGACTCGTTTTCTCCCAGTACCTTCCTTTTGATACGAAACTTCGTAATATATAACCCCCCAGATCCCCCGAGGTCTGTATATCGTGTTTTCGTCGTGTTTTTGTTTCGATCTGTTTCTGTCAGGGCATACTCTTTGAAATTTTAGGAGCACAATGGTGTCTGCCAAGGATAAAGGGAAGGAGCCTATGAAGGAAGATCTCCAAGACCCCAAGCAGGGGCTGGTACCTTTAGTCACTTGCCCTGCATCAACAGAAGCCCTACGAGTCACCAAGGAGTTCTGCGATAAGTACTGGGACTTGAGGAGGAAGGTGGACATGCTTCAATGGGAGAATAATAGGCTTCACAAGTTGCTGGAAGATTTCCTCACGTCAACTAAGAAAATATTACCACCACCACCGAAGGAGTAATTCGTCATCAGGTTTGGCATCCCCTTGGTTTGTTCCAAGCTTGGGGGAGTGCCGCGGTATCACATCACTATCTTCTATCTTTTTACCTTTTTAGTAGAGTCATATCATGAATATAGGAGTTATTTTGTAGTATGGTTTGCATTATGGAAGTGTCCCCTTTCTCGTTAGATATGTATCCCTTGGTGTGAGTTTTCATTATGGAATATTAATGAGAAGTTCTATCATTCACTCTTTTGCATAGCTTATATTAGTTTTCAATTCATGGTTATATGATTGATCTTGTTGTTAGTATTGGTAGCACTTTGGGATCATTGAGTTAATTTAGTTGGTTTTGGCAAACATGGCTCGGTAAGTAGCAACACCTTTTTGAGAGTTGAAAAGAAAAAGATAGAAGTACTCTAAAGAAAAAATAATTTCATCATCTTTCTTTCTTGATTTGCTCATAAGTCTAGTATTCTCTAGTTAAGATCTTTTGTGCTTCCAAGGAAGATTGCATGTTTGTATTTATCACTTGTATGTTTGTTTGTTTCCTTCAACTCTTATACTTGCTACCTAGCCTTGCTAGCCAAAAACCTGTACTGAGAGGGTATTCTTCTCGTGCATCCACCTCCTTTAAACCAAAACCTTTGCCATTTGTATCCACCATACCTACCTAGTAGCATTATTGCTATTTCAAGTAAATTCTTGTTTTATCTACCTCCCAAATTAAACTTGTTATGTGAAAATTAGTGATTAAAGCTCTCACGAACTTGATGGCACACTTTACTTTCTTGCATTTAATAAACTTGAACCATTGTGCTCACCTATGTTGCGTATATGCTTGCGCTTTGTAAGTTGTGGATTAGCTGAACCATGATATCATGGGGAACGCTTTCAACATTGCACTGGTACTTTGTACCAAGTTGATATTATGTTCTTTTGTCTATGGATGTCGTCGATGTGAAATGAAAGGGGAACTTGTAAGTCCATGGAGTTATGCATATGTGTTAGAGAAACGCCTGGGCCGCTGGTCTAATCCATGCTGACATGGTGGAAACCTGCAGCGTAACCATAACGAGTATCTATGAAGCATTCTTCTTATAAAAAAAGAGTCCTATATTGAGAAAAAAGAGAAAAAGAAAAAAAGAGATATTATGAAAAGAGGAAAGAGAGAAAAGGCACCATATTCCCATGGTAAATAAGAAGATTGCTGAGATACTTGTTGTCTGCTTGCCTTGTCATTTTGATATGGGGATTCTTCCGTATCATCGGGCAAGGGGTACCCCGTTGGTGGTTCTCTATGATACACATATGCTTACGATGACAAGAACTTACCGGTGACTAAACTTGAGTAGCATGAGGAGCGGCCCTCGTATTCAAGGGACATGATATTCTCAACTTACAACTTGTCAATGCATATCCTCATGTTTGATCACTTTAACCTTAATCACCTAAAGATGCCTATGATAGGGGCAATGAGAGCTGAAAGCTAGTAAGTATCATAATTTTTGGGAGCTCTTTATGAGACTTGCAATCCCTGCTTCCCTCTGCGAAGGGCCTTTCTTTTACTTTGTAGTTTAGTCAGTAAACCTATTCCCTTCTATCTCAGCACGTATTTTGAGTTGATGTGTTTCATTCATTCATATGGTGATTTATTCAATCATGTTTCTTATGTTCCTTGTTTTGCACGTTGCTCTTATCTTGATGTTTACTACTTTGAAAGCTATCATTGAAAAACCAGCTATTTGTGAACTCCAGCAAATTATCAACTATTCTTCGACCAAGAGCTAAGTTTTCCATTACCAATTATGATTCACTTCATGTATATTTTTTGTGTTTCCTTTACTCATTGCAAGTTGAGTTATATAATAGTGAGTTGTCTTCTATTATGATCTATGTATGTGATGAATGTGATGCTTCTTGTCTGTATTCTTTTATCGACTCTTCACTCCATAAACCGACTCTTCACTCCATAAACCTGAGGCCATGTTTATTGAGCTCAGTTTCGCTTGGGGACAAGCGAAGTCTAAGCTTGGGGGGAGTTGATACGTCCATTTTGCATCACTATTCTATGTCTTAATTCACTATTATTCATTGATATATTTCATATTGAGAGGTGATACTTATGTTATTCCATCTATTTTGGCATGGTTGATGACTTTTGGAGCATGGACCCCTACAGTCAGGATTCTGATGGAAAAGGTGCTGTTTTGAGGCAAAATTCACGAAGATCAGAAAATCGGGGAAAATATACGGAAAATCCTATTTTTCCAGAAGACTAAGGATGCCAGAAGATAGAGTGGAGATGGGCCACAAGGGGCCCACACCACCCCATGGCGCGGGCAGCCCTAGGTCGCGCCTGGAGGTGGTGTGGCCACCCTAGCCCACTCCAGCCTCTCCCCTCTGGCGTATATCATCCTCCTGAAACCCTAAGACTCGGGGAGCGACCACAGAAAGGTTCCGCCGCCTCTGCGGGGCGGAAAACACCGAGAGAGAAAGATCTCTCCGGCAGACAGATTTCTACCGAGGGAATTCCTTCCCGGAGAGGGGAGATCGTCGCCATCAACACCACCGTCAAGCTGGACTTCATCGGGATTATCATCATCATCACCACCATCATCACCATCAACACCCTCATCACCATCTCCATATTGCTGTAACAATTGCGTTGAATCTTGCATTAGTTCATAGGGGAAACTTTCCCGGTGTTGATTACTCTTTGTAGTTGATGCTATTGAGTAAACCGTTGAATTATTGTTTATGTTCAGATTGTTATACATCATTATTCCATCTCTGATCATGATCCATATGATGTCTTGTGAGTAGTTCGTTTTGTTCTTGAGGACATGGGAGAAGTCTTGTTGTTAGTAGTGGAGTTGCATTGAGAAAGATTCAAGATAATGTTATTTAAGTTGTGATGTACTTCTTCTAGTGGTGTCATGTGAACGTCGACTACATGACACTTCACCTATATGGGCCTAGGGGAATGCATTGTGTATTTGGTTACTAATCGTAGGGGTTGCCAGAGTGACAGAAACCTGAACCCCCGTTAGGAAACCATTACACAAGGGACGTAAGGATCTTAGAGTTTAAAGTTGTGGTTAGGTTTCTACCTTAATTACTTTCTTGTACTTATGGATGTTTGAAAGGGGTATAATCACAAGTATGTAGTAGTCTTGGATGGGGCGGTACATTAGCACAGGTTCACCCACACAACACTTAGCAAGCTAAAGAAGATTAATCGACTATATGAAGCGAAAGCACTTGATAGTCTTCCCATGTGTCCTCGAGAACGTTTGGTCATCTTAAGTAATAAAATCGGCTTGTCCTTTGTTGCATAAAGGATTGGGCCACTTGCTGCATTTATTCCTACTGTCTTTTATTTACTCATACTTTGTTTACTTGCTTTATCAAAAACCCCTAAAAATCCGTTTGCTAAGTATTTGCAGAGAATTCCTGATCCATACCACTAGCCATCACCTTCTGCTCCTCGTTGGGTTCGACACTCTTACTTATCGAAAATACTGCGATACACCCCCTATACTTGTGGGTCATCAAGCTCTCGCACGTTTATGTGCCCTCAGTGTCAACCAGATCCAAGGAACCCGTTTTTCTCACTATGCAAGACGTGACTTCAGGGGGATGCTGATGGAGATGCCAAGTCATCCAGAACTGAAGCGTCAAGTGGAGAACCTTGACTTCCTGCTGTACGATCGCCAGAAGGAATTGGACAATGCTAAGGAGTTTGCCAACCACAACCATGCCAATGCCGACCAGAAGGCCCAGACATTCTCACTGCTTGTCAAGGACCGTCAGTCTCTTCGCCTCCAGCGTGCAAATAAGGATCACACCATCGCCCGTCCTCGCAAGAAGGTGGCCAACCTCGAGAAGACCGTCAAGGAGCAAGAAGCTCAGCTTGCCGCAAAGGAAGAAGAAGATGAGGATGAAGACATCCAGGGAGACATGGATTCTTACCTCAGCAATGATGATGACTTTTTGGAGGAGGATGCCCTGGACTTCTACACTGACGATGAGGACTCCGACTTCATCGACGATGAGTAGATGCACTAGAGCATTGTCGTAGCATGAGATGTATCGGTCCCACTGTATCGTAGCTTACAAAATGGTTCTTAAAACCATATGTTTTCCTTGTTGTTGTTGTGTGTGTGTGTTTGTATCGTGTGCCTGTTTGCATGAATGAAATGAAGTTAGTTGCAAAAACCCGAGTCAAACTCAAAGTTTTAGCTTTGAAACCAAAACCACGAACCATAGAACTTTCCCTCCTACCCCCTTTATCTACCTCAATCTTCAGATGACTCGTGGAAACCAAGGAGGGAGCAGCTCGTCGCAAGACCAAATGCTGCAGATCTTACAGAATCTCATCGCAGACAGAGAAGCAAGCAGGGCAGAGCGCCAAGCTAATCTAGCAACACTACAACAGATCGCCCAGATGGCTCTCAACAACCAAGGGCATGGAAATCAGGATCATCAAGGATCTAAGCTGAAGAACTTCCAGAATACTAATCCCCCAATCTTTAGCACTTCAGAGGACCCCTTAGATGCTGATGACTGGTTGCAGACAATGGAGAACAATTTGGAGGTAGCCAGAGTTGAAGACAATGAGAAAGTTCTCTTTGCCACCCACTACTTGGCAGGAGACGCAAGAGCCTGGTGGAACAGTATCCGCCTGATGAACCATGGACAAGTTATGACCTGGGAAGCCTTCAAACTCAAGTTCAATCGCACCCACGTGCCGCATGGTCTAGTCAACCGAATGAGGGATGAATTCAGAGAGTTGAAGCAGGGAAGGATGACTGTGGTGGAATACCATGACAGATTCCTGTCACTTGCAAGGTACGCCCCTGATGAGATTAACACGGAGGCCAAGAAGAAGGAGAGATTCTTGAACGGACTGCATGATGAGATGTAGACTGTCCTCGTCAACATCCGTTTCGAGGATCTCGAAGAGCTAGTCGACTCTGCCATTCAGATGGAAGGGAAGATTAACCAGGCAAATGACAACCGCAAACGTCGTATGATGCAGCAATCTGGATCCAACAGTCACCAGAAGTATCGTCCCAACCCCTCACCAGGATATGCACCTAGAAACAACCGACCCCTAATGTCTCGCCCAAGCTACCCCAACCATAGCGGAGGCAATGTGAAGTCCGGAGGAAACAGCAACAACTCCGGCAACACCAACAATTTCAACCGTGCCCCTCCCAAGAGCAACAACAACAACAACAATATTGCACCCAGAACTGGCAGCAATGATGTGCCTGTCGCAGCAAAAGACAAGTCCCAGATCACTTGTTTCGAGTGTGGAGTGAAGGGTCACTATTCCAATGAGTGTCCCAAAAAGACTGTCGCCACTGCCAATGTGAATGCCCCAGCTCAACAGCAGCGTCATGTTCCACCAGGGAGAAGATTTGCCCCAGGGAACCCTCACAACCGCAACGGTTGTCTCTTCCACATGAACGCAGAGGAAGCCCAAGAAGCGCCAGACGTAGTGCTGGGTATGTTTTTTGTCAACTCAGTTTTAGCAAGGGTATTGTTTGATTCGGGAGCATCGCATTCATTTGTCACCGAAGAATTTGCATGCACTAGTAAGATTCACCCAACCAACTTGAAGCATGTCATGATAGTTCAAATCCCCGGTTCAACTACAAAAGCTAGAAAATTTTGCAAAGCTGTGCCTATCAGAATACATGGGATAGATTTTTATGCCAACTAATCATACTCGGAACCAAAGGATTGGAAGTAGTACTAGGTATGGACTGGATGTCAAGGCATAAAGGACTGATAGACTATGCTAAGAAAGCCATCACCATGACCAGTAGCTCTGGAATCACAGTAGAGCATATATCTGAAACCTTACCTCGTTAATTCAAGTGCAACAAGAGTCTAGCCCTACCCACCATTGACCAAGTCAGAGTAGTCTATGAATACCCCGACGTATTCCCAGATGAATTGCCAGGTATGCCCCCGGATAGGGATATTGAGTTCATTATCGAACTAATCCCCGGAACCGGAGCCATAGCCCAGAGACCCTATAGCATGAACCCCTTAGAGTTAGTGGAATTGAAGAAGCAGTTGGATGCCATGTTAGCAACAAGCTTGATTCAACCAAGCGCATCGCCATGGAGATCACCAGTGTTATTCGTCAACAAGAAAGATGGAGGCAACCGTTTGTGCACAGATTACAGAAAACTGAATGACGTCACCATCAAGAACAAGTACCCCTTGCCAAAGATAGAGGATCTATTTGATCAGTTGACTGGAGCCCAGGTATTCTCAAATATTGATCTTAGGACTGGTTATCACCAACTTAAGATTCGTGCAACGGATATTCTGAAGACCGCCTTTACTACTCGCTATAGTTTATACGAGTATACGGTCATGTCTTTTGGATTAACCAATGCCCCTGCTTATTTCATGAATCTCATGAATAAGATCTTTATGAATTTCCTAGATAAGTTTGTCATGGTGTTTATTGACGATATCCTTATCTACTCCAAGTCAGAAGAAGAGCATGAGCAACATCTGAGAATTATCCTAGAAACCCTGAGAGAGCATCGGTTATATGCCAAGTTCAGCAAGTGTGAGTTTTGGCTGAAAGAAGTAGGATTCCTAGGACATATTGTGTCTGTCAGAGGAGTCTCTGTTGATCCCGCCAAGATCAAAGATGTCGAAGAATGGGAAGCCCCAACCACTCAAACCCAAGTTCGTGCATTTCTCAGATTAGCGAGATATTACCGCAAGTTCGTAGAAGGATTCTCGAGCATCGCCAGACCCATGACCCAATTGTTGAAGAAGGACAAGAAGTTTGAATGGACTGAAAAATGTGAAGCCAGTTTCCAAGAACTTAAGAAGAGATTGATTTCAGCCACAATATTGATCATGCCAGATATCAAGAAGCCGTTTGATGTGTATTGTGATGCATCCAAGATTGGTCTTGGATGTGTATTAATGCAAGAAGGCAAATTTATCGCATATTTGTCTCGACAACTGAAGCAGCATGAGCAGAACTATCCGACCCATAATCTTGAATTAGCAGCCGTAGTTTTGGCATTGAAGACATGGCGTCATTATCTTATGGGTAATCGCTGTGAGATTTACTCAGATCACAAAAGCTTGAAGTACATTTTCACTCAGAAGGAGCTGAATATGAGGCAAAGAAGATGGATAGAGTTAATCAAGGATTATGACCTTGACATTCACTATCACCCCGGCAAAGCCAATGTGGTAGCGGATGCTCTTAGCAGATTGCCGTGTAGGCTAAACACCATGATCAAGGAGAAGCAACCAAGTTTGTATGAGGAGTTGGAGCAGTTTAGGACTGAGCTAGTTAGCAAAGGATTCTTAGCTAGCATTGAACTTCAGCCCACATTAATCAGCCAAATCAAGGAAGCCCAGAAGGGAAATGAAAGTATCGATGGAATCAAACGTCGTATTGGTACAAGAAAGGTACCTGGATTCACTGAAGACGAAGAAGGAGTTCTGTGGTACAAAGGACGTATCTGTGTGCCAGCAGATTCGGATCTGAAGCAAGTTATCATGCAGGAAGCTCATGATACTCTTTATTCTATCCACCCCGGAGGAACGAAGATGTATCAGCAATTTTGGTGGCACAAGATGAAGAGAGAAATCGGAAGCTACATCGTCAAGTGTGACATCTGTCAAAGAGTCAAAGCAGAGCATCAGAGACCCGCAAGACTGTTGCAACCATTGCAGATTCTAGAATGGAAATGGGATTCCGTCGGAATGGACTTTATCACCGGTTTACCTACTTCTAGTAGGGGAAATTACTCAATCTGGGTCATCGTTGATAGACTGTCCAAGGTAGCTCAATTTATACCTGTCAAGACAACCTACCAGAGTTCAAAGCTAGCAGAGCTGTATATTGCTAGAATTGTTAGTCTGCATGGAACCCCCAAGACCATAGTATCAGATCGAGGAACCCAGTTTACCTCAAGATTTTGGCAGAAAGTCTAGGAAGGATTGGGAACCAAGTTGAACTTCAGCACCGCTTATCACCCGCAAACTGATGGACAAACTAAAAGAGTCAACCAAATCCTAGAGGATATGTTAAGAGCTTGTGTGTTAGAGTACGGATCAAAATGGGAAGACTGCCTGCCTTTCGCAAAATTCTCATATAACAACAATTATCAAGCTAGCTTGCAAATGGCACCATTTGAATTCCTATATGGAAGGAAGTGTCGTACCCCGTTGAATTGGTCACAAGTAGGAGAGAGTCATATATTTGGACCCGACATTCTCCGAGAAGCAGAAGAGAAGGTTCACAAAGTCCGTGAGCACCTCAAGACCGCCTAGTCTAGGCAGAAGAGTTATGCTGACAAGAGAAGGAGAGACCTGACTTTCAATGTCGGAGATTTTGTATATCTCAAGGTTTTGCCATTGAAGGGAACGCAACGCTTTAGTCTGAAAGGAAAGTTAGCCCCCAGATATATCGGGCCCTTCAAGATTCTGAACCGTCAAGGAGAAGTATCATATCAACTGGAATTGCCAGAAGAGATGTCAGCCATCCACAATGTGTTCCATATCTCGTTACTTCGCAAATGCCTAGAAGTTCCAGAGAAGACTAGAGTTTTCAAGAACATCGATCACCGAGCTATTGATATCAACAATGACCTAACATATCGTGAAGTGCCCATCTGTATCTTGGAGGAACCTTACAGAACTACCAGGACCAGAAGTATCAAATTTCTCAAGATTAAATGGAGCAACCATACCAAAGAGGAAGCCACTTGGGAGCGAGAAGATTATATTAGGACAAAGTTCCGAGATCTCTTAGGTCCTAGTTTTCTTTCGTAAATCTTGGGACGAGATTTTTTTTAAGGGGGGAACGTTTGTAACATCCCAAAACTCTAATCCAAGTGATCAAGATCCAAATCATCAAATTTAGAGTTAAAAAAACTTTTCCAATTAAAAATATGAAAGCATTCATATGTGTGTGCATTTAAATTAGGAGTTGATTTGAATTGCCATGATTAAGTGATCCATTGCTTGTAAAATGATTCTTAGGTGAAATAAACATCATCTAGATCATTCCCAAACAAATCCCAAAGAAAAACAAATCAAAATGAATAAAAGAAAGAAATGTTCATTTGTGCCATTTTAATCAACATGCCTACTTTGGCTATTCCTAGAACTCAATTCTTAACAGAAACAAATATGGATCTTTGCACCCCTTGATAGTACATGTAGTAGTGTACCAAGGCCCACTTTGTGATCTGCCAAAAACTTTCAAACACAAATTTTAAATGGCATTTGAAAATTGAATCTAGTGTAGGTATCAAGATCACACTATTTCAAAAACCACTCAAATGAGCTCCATTTTCAAATCCCAAGCAACCACAGAGGCTTAAGCATGTGTCTAGCAACTCCACCAAAAATCATCCAAAAATTCAAAACTTGAGTTCTTGCGGCCATTTCTACAAACACCTTGTGGGCAGAATTCAAACAAAAACCAAAAACACTATTTGGAGCAGTGTTTGGACCAAATTGGTCTCCCATTTTGCAACCACGGCCACCCAATGCACTCCCCTACCCCTCTCTAGCCCGGCCACCCACTGTGCCAAGACCAAATGGTCATGGCCATTAAGGCCGAGCACCATTTGGGCACCCCCACCGTCGACAGCACGCCACAGCCGCCGCTAGCGTCATCCACCATGTCTAGGAGGTCGCATGTGGTACACCTCCACCGCTCAACCAGCCCCAGCCCGAGGACAGCGACCGGAGCAGCCAGGAACCGCCGCGCCCGGAGACTGTCGGCCATGCCGACGCTGCTCGCAGAGCACGCATGGTCCCCGCTCGACCAGACCCCGTATCGCTCCAGCCGCCCGCCTACGGGATCACCACCGGCCTAGGAAGCTAACGGACATGCCCATTCCCCCGACCATGCCCCGTAGTCGCCGGCCGCCGCGAAACTCGCCGTCGGCAGAGACATCGTGCGTGCCGCGCCACTCACCTCCACCGACCGCAAACCACTGCACACTCACCGCCGTGACACTCGCCAGGGCACCGCCCACCGTCCTAGCCCACCGCCCACACCTCTAGCTCGTTGTGCCATCGTCACCGGCGAGCACTGCCCATACTCCTCTGCCGCTTCGCCGCGCCTATAAAAGGAGGCCACCCCATACCAACTCCTCACACCACTCTCATCCCCACCCTCTCAGAATACTCCCAGAGCCACACCTGAGCCAGCTGCCATCCGTAGCGCCGGAATTCCGCCGGAGTCTGCCGTGGAGGAAGGAGAAGGGCGCCGTTGATCAAGGCCACCTCTCGGGACGCCGCCGGTACCAGGAGAACCGCTGTCCTAGACTTGTTCGTTTGCCCACCTCGCCGACCCTCGCGGAGCCCCGGTAAGCCGCCCAGACCCCCACCGAGCTGCTAGGGTTCCACCTCGTAGGTGACCTGTCCGTCGTCGACGACAAGCCACAGCCATAGATCTTCCTTTTAATCTAACGACCCACATCGCCCCGTACCGCTTCGCGTGTAAAGAGCCAATGACATGTGGACCCTCCTGTCAGCTGTTCTCTATGCCGTGGAACGCCACTAGGCCGGCCCACCAGTTTTCCCGCGCTAGCCTAGTAATTCAAAGTTAGGTTTTTCTAATTTAGTTTGAACCTAGTTATGTCCCTTAGTTTAAAAATCAATTCAGAGAGATTTACAAATCCAAATTGAGTGATTCCAATTTCGTTAGAAAGCTACTAAAAAGATCTATCCAAGCCCGTTGGATTTAATTCATTTAGAGTTAAAGATCTCTCCTAGTAAAAATAACAAGACAGAAGCATTTGTACCTTCAAACATTTTTATAAAATCAACCATGTTAGCTTTTGAATTGATTCCAACTCTCAAAAATCTCATTTCACCATACCTATCTGAGTATGTAATAATATTAAGGTTTACATGCAGTGACTTTGGACTAGTACAAAAATAATGCTATATAGGCATTTCTAGTCACTTTAAAACATTAAATAATAAACTTAAACTTAAGTAAATGTGATCCAACCCTTAAATCATATTCCCACATGTTAGAATATGTGGTGATGACATGTGTCCACATGATCCCATATTTTAAGTGGTGAATATTAAATCTTAGTTATTTTCAATGAGTAGAAATTACTTTTCTTAAATAAAAGGAATAAAACTAGTTAATAAAGTCTTGTGATGCTTGTGATGAGATTAGATCCTCAAATGTGTGCCTTAGTATGATAATTATACTAGTTAAGCTTTGGTTGGTGATTGTGTACTCCGTATGTATTTATAGACGGTAGTACCGACCAAGCTTTCAAGGAGGAGGAGTTCTACCAAGAAGAAGAGGAAGAAAACTTCAACCACTGCGCTGAACAAGGCAAGCCATCATTAGCAATGAAAGCTATTGTTAGCAAGATAGAATATCTATATGACTTAAGCAAGATGCATTAGGCATGCTTTGGTTATACCACTTTGACTAGTACTTACTCCAAGTTTACTTTCCAGCTTTTACTTCTTTACTTTACCAAAGTCCTTTATTTGTTTTGAAGGTAGCATAAAAAGTATAAAACTTGACCTATCTAGATAACCATAGATGTCATTCTATGGCATCAGATTGATCCTATCATCCCACCTTAGTGAACACTCTTAACTTAGCAGATTAGAGCTAGATCAAAACTTGAGTCACTTTTAGATGGGAATACTTGGTGAAAATGAATTGTGAAAACCTTGGAATGATGAGTCATTCTATTGAGATGTTTTTGACATGTGTTGAGAAACACAAATGGTTTATGATGATGAAAATGTTGAGGCATGAGCCTTAATCCTTTTTACAAAACTGATGGTTGGATTCGGATGCAATACCATTCCAATTTTACCGTACAACCACAATACCTAAATTGGGTAAGGCTTAGCCGGAAGTTTATATGCATTAGTATTAGTTCCCTCGCGGGAGAGGTTTGAGCTGAGGCTACCTCTCAATGTTGTCCACCTATGCAGTGCCCAAGATGACAGATGGTCATGGTTGGGAGGCCATGCTCATAGGAGAGGTGCTTATACTAGGGTGTGTAAAGGAAAGGTTATGTTTGATTATCTGCATACTAAGTATGATGATTCAGGGTTATCCCTGACAGATGTATCGAATCTTGAGGTGAAAGTGTACCACCTCTGCAGAGTGTCAAACTATTCGAATAGCCGTGTCCGCGGTTATGGACAGTTGGAGTGGCCATACTTTTTCGTCGTCAGATGTTTTCAAAATAACTTATGAAATGAATGATGAATCTTGACTTGACCACAACAGAGTTGTGACTATGACACTAGCTTCCCAACTTAAGTGATTCTAGAACTTTATTTTATCTTTCTTTGTTTCTAAACTCAGCTTAGGTTTCAAACTTAACTTTATAGTCAAACTTAGAATTAGCTTTTACACTAGTATTATCTTACTTGTTAGTGGTAGTTTGCGAGTACTTAAAGAGTACTCATGGCTTTTGTCCCTGGCTATTCCTATGGACAGACTATGAAGGAGACTACCAAGATGATGGCCAGCAGGACGGCTATGATAACTAGGACTATCTGCCTTCGTCAGCATTGCCTGTGCCCCTGAAGATGGACCCCACCGCTACGCCTATTATTTATTCCGCTGCTTGTTGTATTAACACTGGATCATGAGATCCTTATTTGTGTAAGACCTTATGTATGGTTTGTAATGGATGATGTACTGTGATATCCAATCTGTTATGTCTCGCAAAAATGGTAATCCTGGGATTGCGATGTATGACATAACAGGCATCTGGGATTAAAAATCAGGGTGTTGACACCACTCCCTCTTCAACTATCACCACTCCACAGTTCCTGGTAGAAGCTATTGGCTGCATAGAATCGGGCATTTCAATGTGATAAACCCCAGGCCTGTTGCGGCACTACCCACATACCTAGGAATTTGATGAGGCCTCTTGAGCACAGGGCACTATTCCATAGCAAGATTAGTAGCCTTGCAGATGAAGCAGACATGTTGCTTAGTACAATTGGCTTTTCCATGCCCTGGTTCTCCACAACACATGCAAACTAAATCAACATAGTTTAGAGAATATAGGGGTACCAAATTTGAGTTTTAAGGAGACTCCTTTGCTGCTACTTTCCTCTTATGATTTTTGACTCCCTTGTTCTTCCCCTGTTAATCCCCTGCTTGTTGAGCTTGAGGAGCAACCCACTGGTTGGGATGAGGACCATATGGTTGAGGAGGGAAAGGAGGAAAAGGGTGTGCAAAACCCAAAGGAGGAGGCATCCCCAGGCACAAAACCATATGGATTCTGCTGAGGATATGGGAAAGGTGGTGGCATCTGGTTGAACTCAAACATTTGCTGCTAGTGAGGCTGCTGCTGTTGTTGCCATTGCTCTCCTCTCCCCCACATTCCCTTCTGTAGGGGTTCCGCGTATAAAAACAATAAAAATTTACTCTACGCCCGTGAACCCCTGAAGCTGCCAGGACCTATCTATTAGTAATACAGTAACAGGAGGGGATTTTTGCGAACTTACCCTTGGAGACCAAAAAGCGTTGTCAACGCTCAGGAGAGCGTGGTTGATGTAGACGAGCCGAAGCCGACCTCAAGGTCGTGATGAAGTCCTTGCGCTCCTCGGTTCCAACGACTTGAGTGCCTCAAGTGCGACACCTCGTGGGGAGTTACGCACGTCCGGTGCCTTACGATGACTCCTACTTCCCCGATCCAGCAGCAGTTGCGGAAGTAGAGCTCCCGGATCCGAATCCCGCAGCACAACGGCGCTCCGCGGTGAAGATGTCTCTCGCTCGCGCAGTCCAGACTTGGGACCACGGTCACGAGAGAGAGAGGGGGAGAGAGAAAATATCAATTAGAGGTCCTCCCAAAAGTGAGAAGACCTTTATTGATTATTGTTGTATTTAATTTGGCCAAATACCCCCACTATATATAGGGGGAGGGGAGGTACTACCTCCCTCAAAGTCCCGGGGTGGGACTAAAGGAGAGGAAGGGGAAGGGGAGGCCGCCGGCCCCCTAGTGGGTGCCGCACGGGGGGGGGGGGGGGGGCAAGTCCCAGCCATCCACTCCCTTGGCCCCTTCTCCTTTTCTCCTTTCCCTAATGGGCCCTCTCCCTCCGGAAATTGGCCCATTAAGCCTATGACCATTTAAATTGATTTTCTCTTTATTAAATAATTATGAATAAATGATTAAATCAACATTTAACATTCATTCACATATTATTCAATATCCGTGGCTATGGAACACCTTCCACATCCACTCCGGACATCCTCCGGACTTACCGAAACCCTTCCGGTTTTCTCTCTACTATTCTTCGGTGATTCTACCGATCCTATAAACACTCTCTAAGCATCATCAAGCCCTTAAGCGTGATACCCCACAGTTCGGGAACACTCCAGACATGGTCGGGACACTCCCGCACCAATGATCGACAGAGGGACCTAGATGGCCATGTGACCCCTGTGCGTTCCACGAAGATCTTTCGTCATTTGAACCGGGACAATCGTGTCTCATTCCCTTTGTCACTTGATACTTGCATTGCACGAGATCTGATCAATGACATCACCATGTCGTGTTCAATCTCGTTACGGAACAATGCTACTTGACTCGTTCCGACAAGTGATATCCCCGTGATAATCACATGCTGCGCAGCTATTGGATATAACTTCTCCGAGTGGGCCCTTGAGTATCTTCCCGTCACATGGACGGACAAATCCTGCCTCTACGGTTTCCTCTGAGTACCTGAACACACCTTTATAACCACCGTATTACCAGATGGCGTTTGATGATATCTAAGCACTCTCGAGAGACAGTGATTGATATAGCCTCACGGTCTAAGGAATAGTCTACAAGGATCCATTTCTAATCATCGTAACTTGAACTTCGTGACATGATCGGGTCACGATGTTTAGGTTGGGTATTGGTTCATCATCTCATCCTCAGAATGAGATGACCTCATTTCCAACTGGCATAAATGCCACATGATCAGGAAACTTGAGCATCTGTTGGCCAATGAACCAGTGACTAGAGTTTCACTGGGAACTCCTGGTTGTTTGTATACCACACATGTATTGATGTTTCCACTCAATACAGTTATAACATGATATAAAACTTAATAATAAACTATATGAAATATGATAATAGTCCTTACTACTATTTGTGTCTAGAGCATATTTCCAACAGTCTCCCACTTGCACTAGAGTACAAATACACTAGCTGCATTTGTTCTCAATCATTGGAACCATATACCCGGTACCCTGAACATGCTTGCTCATGGAAGAGGTTGAGTCTTGGGTCTGTACTTTACAGTCCCAAATCCTTTGCAACTTCTAATGTCACCTTGATTGACATTAATACTTTATCACCACATGATAGCATCTGTGTGTATGCATCGTCGCTATGGCAGCAGAACGAGGCCTGATTCCAGGAGCCTACAGTGACGTTAGATCAACCTCGAGGGCTTTCTCATGGGCACTGTGCCCTGGGACACATCATTCTACGTTAAAAATGAACTAGCCCCACCATAACATTATACAACACTTTAGATGGTACTCTTATCTATTATTATAAATGTATTCATCGAAACACTTGTGCATGTTGTGCAACTTTCGATGTTTTAGTTCACCTCGCTTCCTACGTGACTCTAATCGGTATTATGGGAGTTTCCAACATATTCCCTTATAACATAACTCTTTATGCTTTAAGATATGTCATCCTTTATGGATTTGGAAAACATGTCTATAGTTCTCTATCAGACACTGCGGATAAACTTAGCTCATCGTTCTGTGATTTGAACTTAATCACTTTTAAACGTTCCTTATTTGGATTGCATATTATGCTAAGTTATCATCATGGTTTTCTAAGATAGAATCTATGTCTCAACATAGTGGATGATGATCATCCTTTTCTTTCTTTCAACCATTGATGTTAAACTTAATGTTATTCCTAATTTGAGTTATTAAGGACTAGTTCCTTAATTAACTTCTATTCTGAAACCCTTTCAGAATCCCTTAAGGAATACTACATAATATCACAATACACCTATTATCAACTTCTACATCTTATAAATCATTATTTATAAGTACTTGCGCTTTTATTCTTAACACACTTAAGAATCTCTCTATAAGCTCCCACTCAAAAATATGTCAAACACATATTGTTTCAGGAACACTTTCATAGCTCCCACTCAATTTTATGCAAATTGCATATCCACCCACTATTTTGAATTACTTCAAAATCCTTTGATCAAATATCAAACTTGGAGTTTTACTATGAGAGACTAGTACTATTACTAGTTTTAAATCCACTAGACATTTAAGCACACATGAATGAAATTCATTCGAATTCGTCCAATATTTGACAAATTGTGCTTTTGACATTCACCCTATTTTCCACTATGGCTTTGCAGTCATTTGGGAAAATTCAAGTAACTCCTTTTACTTGTGAGATTCAGCAATGAATTGCTTTCCAATCTCAAGGGAATTTTGCTTTTAGGATTTCTCATAATTTAGTTTACCATTATTACCTTAGTAGTTCGTAGGTATGTCATATTCCAAGAATCATGACAAATGATTCACAAATGTCTCCATACAAGATATGGATTACTTTTTAAATCCTACTTCATGTAGTGAAAACACTAGTGGTGAAAACATAATGATCATTATCATTGATTCTTTCCTTCTGTGAAGAGAATCATTCAGGAACGTTTTCCGTTGCGCTGCTCAACACTTTGATGCAGGGTTTTGAATCCTCATCGTGTTTTACACTAATTTCCATTTGCTCCATAATTGAGAAACATCACTAAAAGTGATCTTTCTCAAGGATGCACCAAAATCCAAGCAATACTTGTTTTGCTTCTCTTTTGGTTTAGCTATGGATTTCATATTCAAAGTTTCTAATGAATACTCTACAAGGACTTATTCGTTATTGTTTTGGTTATATCGAATAACCCCAAAACTTTCACGAATTCAAATGGTTCACTACATTCTAATTGAGTGCTAACTATTTCTAACTAATGGTCTCCACATCTACACTACAATGATTTATTTGATGCCTTCTATTCAACCCCTTTGATATCTAATATCACATTGTGATGCTTTGCATTTTGACGTTTGAAAACACTTTGCATTTCACAATTTCTTTTATGCCATTCTTATAAAGTTGAATTTCATTACTATTGATCAAATCATAGTAATTAGATTCTCTTTCATGTTTATACCCTTTGTTGATGAAACATTTTGATCAAATCAAATAGTTTCATATTCATGTTTACTTTGGTAAACTACTTTGCACATTTAAACAATCATATAATCATAATTACCATTTTTGTTAAAACATAATACATCGAATATGTATTTACTTTTAACAATTCATTAACCACTTTGTATTCAAGTAATACACTATGTTCAAGTTATTTTACCGAACTTAGGCATGATTTATATGTGAAATCGAATGTCTTTCACATATTATCACATAACTTTTGAATTTTAACAATGGTTTTCATTCAAAATGAATATCATTTAAGTTGGGTATTTTAAGGCATTTTAATATTTTACAAATGTTCACGCATTATCAATTAGTTTCAAACAATAAGGATAATCCATAAGTAATCAAACAAGATATGAACACGAATAGAAATTATTCATAAAAGTGGAACAACTGATTGTTACAAACTCATATGAATAACCGTCTCACAAAGTGTGAGACACACTAAAGAAGTTCACAATCTCTTGATTACATTAATCATCCTAAACATAAACTAAATGATAAATGTCGAGGGAGAGTGTCGTCGGCCATCATCATCATGCTCGCCATCAACACGCAACGTCACCTCCTCTCCAGCAAGCACCTCTCATGCAGAAGGACCTGTTTTCAGCAAATACGAACAAGTATCAGATATACTTAACACTGCAAATATGTTTGCAAGATTATAACATTTATAAAACTGTATATCAAATATATACCTTTGTCATCGATGACCTCACCAGTGATTGGTTCAACCTTTACGTTCCTGAAACGTAATATGAACTCTTGGAAATCCAATATTTCCGTATCACCACTCATGATGCTACTCTGGACATGTCCTTCATAGCTGGGAGGCAACGATCGAAGCATCACGCCTATCGCAAATGAATCATCCATCCAGTAATCCACAAAGTGAACCAGTCTCATGTGTGCATCAAGCATGCGCTCCAAGTGACCCTTCAGGTATGTATGCTCCTGCATCTGTATGGAAAGGAACTCTCCAAGCAGCTCATGCGTCCACATGCGTACATGGCCTATGAACTCTGCTCTCAGCTGATCCACCATCGAATATGGATCAAGATCACCCATGAGCGGATGGAGTTCATCCACCATCCCGTAACGCATTATAATCTGAATGTAGGTGGACATCTCTTGGCGGTAGTAGCGGTCTGCCATCTCTTGTGGGGTCTCATAGTGGTCTAGCTCAGTCAAGTCCATCGTGCGGTGTATATAGTCTACCACATGATTCCTAGTAAGGAGATCATTCAGGCGCACAAGCCAACTAGGGAAGTTGGATCCATCCAGTCTAAGTTTCTCACCCTTTACCCATTCCTCAATGACAAAGTAAGCTTCACGATGAGCCATCTACATTTATAATTGCAAAAGTAATTTAGACTAAGTTTATAATTAAATGACTTAATAATAACTCCACTCAGAAACACTTATCCCCAAAAGGGTTCCTAGTGATAACACGACCCCTGTCAGCCACATCTCCCCCGATCGTCATGGCCATCAATGTGGGTTCAAGGGAGGATGCTAAATGTCGGTCACATCATTCATGCAACTCGTGCTTGATCTTTCGACCATCCGTGTTCCGAGGCCATGTCTACACATGCTAGGCTCGCCAACTCAACCTTAGTGTATTTGCTGTGCAACATGGCTTACACCCACTATATGCGAACGTAGATATGTCTGACACCCAGGCCTGTAACCCTGGATCGCCTCATACCGAAGAACTTTCTTGGTGGTGCACACTAAGAGGGAACACAATCGTTGGTAATTTTAACAGGGATCATCTTATTAGGCTACCGTCGAGTATCTAATACTAGCACACAATAAGATATACAAACAATAACATTGAATGTAAATGCGATGTGATATGGTCCTTCACGTCGTGATCTCCATCCGTCGTCACCGGGTTCTGGCACCAGGGTTCCAGCGCTGTAGACACCAGGGTACCGGTGTCATTCCGGCATGGTAGTCTGTCACCTCTGTGACTATCTACTACTACGTAACAAAAGGTAATCACTTTACCTTTTGCCACAACCATATCACAAAGCAATGCCCCCCTGCAAAACAAAGTTAGACGCCTCTACTTTATCTTTGCATGTTTTACGTGGCTGAATGGGCTTTCGCACAAGAACCGTTCTTACCTACGAACTTTCAGCACAACGCTGATCAAGTAGTTGTCTCTACTACACCCCTTTCGGGGCCCTCCGTTGCAAATGGCATACCAACTAATGCGAGAGAGACAGACACCCCCTAAGCCACTTTATACGGTACAAGCCGTATGTCAAGCGTGGACCAGTCTCGCGAATGAACGCACAAAGTCGGTTGGGGGCCGCTTCATCAAGCATTACTGCGGTATGCACAAGTACACGTGGGAGGGTAACAACTAAAAGATCAATGCCCACACGCTACATCTCGTGTGTTCTACCCGTACTAGCATTACTACGCATAGATCTAGCTCTAATACCACTGTAGGGGTTCCGCGTATAAAAACAAAAAAAATTTACTCTACGCCCCTGAACCCCTGAAGCTGCCAGGACCTATCTATTAGTAGAGGGGCTTTTCGCGAACTTACCCTTGAAAACCGAAAAGCGTTATCAACGCTCAGGAGAGCGTGGTTGATGTAGACAAGCCGAAGCCGACCTCAAGGTCATGATGAAGTCCTTGCGCTCCTTGGCTCCAACGACTTGAGTGCCTCAAGTGCGACACCTCGCGGGGAGTTACACACGTCCGGTGCCTGACGATGACTCCCGCTTCCCCGATCCAGCAGAAGTTGTGGAAGTAGAGCTCTCGGATCCGAATCCCACAGCGCGAGGCGCTCCGCGGTGAAGATATCTCTCGCTCGCGTAGTCCAGACTTGGGACCGCGATCACGAGAGAGAGAGGAGAGAGAGAAAATATCAATTAGAGGTCCTCCCAAAAGTGAGAACACCTTTATTGATTATTGGTGTATTTAATTTGGCCAAATACCCCCACTATATATAGGGGGGAGGTACTACCTCCCTCAAAGTCCCGTGGTGGGACTAAAGGAGAGGAAGGGGAAGGGGAGGCCGCCGACCCCCTAGTGGGCCCCGCGCAGGGGGGGGCAAGGCCCAGCCGGCCACCCCCTTGGCCCCTTCTCCTTTTCTCCTTTCCCTAATGGGCCCTCTCCCTCCGAAAATTGGCCCATTAAGCCTATGGCCATTTAAATTGATTTTCTCTTTATTAAATAATCATGAATAAATGATTAAATCAACATTTAACATTCATTCACATATTATTCAATCTCCGTGGCTATGGAACACCTTCCACCTCCACTCCGGACATCCTCCAGACTTACCGAAACCCTTCCGGTTTTCTCTCTACTATTCTTCGAGGATTCTACCGATCCTATAAACACTCTCTAAGCATAATCAAGCCCTTAAGCATGATACCCCACGGTTCGGGAACACTCCAGATATGGTCAGGACACTCCCGCACCAATGATCGACAGAGGGACCTGGATGGCCATGTGACCCCTGTGCGTTCCACGAAGATCTTTCGTCGTTTGAACCGGGACAGTCGTGTCTTATTCCCTTTGTCACTCGATACTTGCATTGCCCGAGATCTGATCAATGACATCACCATGTCGTGTTCAATCTCGTTACTGAACAATGCTACTTGACTCGTTCTGACAAGTGATATCCCCGTGATCAAATCACACGTTGCGCAGCTATTGGATATAACTTCTCCGAGTGGGCCCTTGAGTATCTTCCCATCACATGGACGGACAAATCCCGCTCTTGACATATATTGCCTCTACGGTTTCCTCCGAGTACCTGAACACACATTTATAACCACCGTATTACCAGATGACATTTGAAGGCTATCTAAGCACTCTCGGGAGACAGTGATTGATATAGCCTCACGGTCTAAGGAATAGTCTACGAGGATCCATTTCTAATCATCGTAACTTAAACTTGGTGACATGATTGAGTCACGATGTTTAGGTTGGGTATTGGTTCATCATCTCATTCTCAGAATGAGATGACCTCATTTCCAACTGGCATAAATGCCACATGATCAAGAGACTTGGTCATCTGTTGGCAATGAACCAGTGACTAGAGTTTCACTGGGAACCCCTGGTTGTTTGTATATCACACGTGTATTGATGTTTCCACTCAATACAGTTATAGCTTGATATAAAACTTAATCATAAACTATATGAAATATGATAATAGTCCTTACTACTATTTGTCTCTAGGGCATATTTCCAACACCTTCTTCTCCCTCTCCATTTGTCTGTCATAGTTTGATTCCCTGAAACCTCTTCCTGCTCGATGCCTAGGTAGCACAAACTCTCTCCTTCCAATGGCGATGGTCAGGGGAAAACCATGGCTCAAGAAACCCTAGAGCCCCAAGGAAATCTTATCCTCCTGTAGGGCACCCTCGCTGGTTTAGGTGGCCACTAGGAATATGTCAAAGTTCCTTGAAGAATCTCTCCACTCCATCTGTACTTTCCCCTCACATCCACTCTGGTCACAAGATGGACCATCCTCCACACATCTGGCCACCACGGTTGCAACCTCAGGTGTACAAAGTTCCACCTCAACCCTGTCAAACCTGAACCCACCCGAATGTTCAAACACTAGTAGAGAGGGATCAACAATTTTTTTATCGCTCAAGGTAGAAGAGTTTTGGCCTCCTCGGTCTCCTGGGAAAATTCCATCCGACTGCGTTGCACCTAAGGCTCATCTAATTCTCCCACTACAGGAATCGTTAGTGGGTTTGCGTTCGGCGCCCTCATAGAGAGGCGCACGATTTGCTCCTCCGACATAGCCAATAATCTTCTCCTCAACGTCCGGGGATCTCGCACCATCACCATGATACAACGCTCCGATGTCGGCGATCCATCCGAAGCTCGGTTGCACAGAGCCTCTACAACTGCCTCCCTAGTCTCTTTGTACCAGCAGCCTCCAAGCCCTCTATCTGCATCGAGAGAAAACCTCCTCCATCGCCGCAAGTTGCTGCTCCGGTGGCAGCGATAGAGCTTGGCACGTCACCAAAGTCATGTCCCTCAAGGATTACCCCACAAACTCTAGATCCTCTCCCGGAATCACTTCCGACAGCTCTAGCAGAGCTTCCGTAATTACGGGTTGGCTTTGCGGGCTATGTTCCGTGCTAGCAGTCTCTCAACCTGTAAAATAGGTTTTCTGTGGCTTGTAAGGTATGTTTACAATTTCCCTATTTGTCGTGTCTGCTAGTGATACTCTCGCATCATGCCGTGTGTGGGAGCAGGTACACCGCAGCGGCCGTCGTTGACGTAGAATGTGTTCGCTGCCGTTGTACCAAGCACTGTCAGGCACTCAGGTGTGAGCTGTCGGATTTTGCGGATTTTGATTAGTACTCCCTCCTTCTTAAATTAGGACACGTATTAGTTTCAAAGTTAAATTTAATAAATTTTGACTAAATATTTAGAAAATAGTATGAACATCTATGATATCAACCCAACGTTATTAGAATCATCATGAATTATACTTTTATATTATGTGCATTTTACATTAGAAAAATTAGTATATTTTTATATATAGTTGATCAAATTTTATAAAGATTGATTTTGACCAAACCTAATATGCGTCTTAATTTAGGATAGAGAGTGTACAGTACATGGACCATCAGATCCATTAAAATGTACAGCCCATATTTAACTGGAGGCTGGGTTACCATAAAAGTACTCAATTTTTTTCTCTAAAATAGAATTGCTTTAAAAAAATTCATATTTAACCAAAGAAAGTAGACGACGACTTCCTCATCTTGCCAATCTTCCTGGTAACGCGGGTCAACTAACCCCATCGATCCCTCCATCACCGGTGCGCTCGACACTGTCATGGTTAAATTTGTATAAGGTTCAAGCACACATAAAGAATCAACTACAGTATAAAAATCATAGGCCGAGTCGCTCGCGAAGATCCCTGTACTCTATCTTATCGGAGATCACGACCTACATTTAACATTTTTAATTTTAGTACTCCTTCCGACCCAAATTAGTTGATTTGAATTTGTCTGTATTTAAATGTATCTAGACTTGTTTTAGTACTAGATACTCCGAATCTAGACAAAACCAAGTCAACTAATTTGGATCGAACGGAGTACATCTCTTGTAAGCAAATTATCATTCCAGTTGGGAGATAACGTTATCTTGAGAGTACATTCTTAAATTTGCACCGAGTCAGTGACCTAGCGAATCTTAAATTTGCACGAGAATGCACGCTGTACTCGTTGTTTTGAAAAATAACACCACGCTCCACGCGCCCATGTTCTTCCAGCTGCGTCAATGATCCGATAGGCTTCTGTTCCGCGTCCCTATCCCCCTGCCAAGCGGGACCCCCCGCACCCTCGTCGCCCCACTGAAAGGAAAGCAGCAACCGCCGCCGAGCACAAGGCCAACCCGTTTGACTGTCTCGACTCTCGATCCATCTGCGATTCTTTCTTCCCGTCGGGCGCTGTCTGGATCGCTGGCAGAAAACTCGCATTCTCCGCGCGTTGACGCGCGCGGCTACCCACAGGTCAGTGAGTCCGAGCCACAGATGCACATGCTTCTTCCTTCGACATGCTTATGTTCACCTTTTTCCGTTTCGCTTGATTCTTCTTCCTTGGCAATGCGCGCCCGGGGAGAGCACCTCTGTCGAGATTTCTAGGTGGATTTAGTGTCTTTTTCACTTAATTAATTCCTGGAATTTTTACCCTCTCTGTGCTAGTACTAGAAGAGAAGTCCACCCGTTGAGGAATTCTTGATGCGGGTAATGGAATGGTCCGTATGTGTTTCTAACGGGGCTTGATTGATTCTCGGCATACAGTATGGTGTACTCAGCAAGCAACACGTACTGAATTACTGATTACTTCTTACTACATTCCTCCTTCTAATCAAACACAAGTACTGTACTCGAATTTGACTAGTTCATTCATGATATTCAACCATCTTTATTTTGATGCTTCATTTTGTGCACAATGCCCCCCTTCTGTTCATTTTTCTTGCTCCATTTTCTTGATTCGAATGAGCTGTAACCGGACCCTAACCAATGTATGGCCCTAACTCATCCTCTGCACTAATTATGTTGCCCCAGGAACTCTACTGAAGAAGGGGATGCTTACCATGCACAGTTGCAGCAAAAAACAACCTGCACTGTTTGCCCTGTTCTTCTTCATTTTCTACTCCACCCAAACGGTCATTGCGAACAAGAGACCTTTCCACATCACCGTAGCCTCCTCTAGATCATTGCTTGAGATCGACTCCAATTCTAGGCCTGCTGACGAGTGAGTTATGTTTTGTCGAAAAATCTTATGAAACACTAGAGCTTTGTCTAGTGTATTTGCAGATTTTTTACGCTAAAATTAGGCTTCAGAGTTCATGTCCTGGGAGGTTGTCGCTAACTTGATCTTCAGTAAGGTGGAAACGGGACGACAGATGGAAGACAACACTCATAACATCACCAACACGACGGCGAATGCGACATGTGGGTGGAGCATTTTGAAGGAGGAGTTGACATATTTAGCTGGAAGTGCCCCTTTCAACAGCTGTCATGCTTCCACTATTGTAGAGGTACATGGTTTTTGGATGCAGCGCATTTTCTAAAAGGAAATACTGTAAATAAAAACTTATAGGGTGAATTTTTTTTCTTGTTAGATTGAGAAAGACAACTTTTTGGTGGCTTATTTTGGTGGATCTAGGGAAGGTGCTCCGGATGTCAAAATCTGGTTGCAGAGATACAGCGTAAGTTCAATCCATCCAGAGCACATGTATCTGTGTTTCTTAGGATTATAATTCAGTTCCTCCTGAGAATCTTGCATCTGTAGGATGGTTACTGGCATCCTCCACAAGTGGCTGATGAACAAGATGGGGTGCCCATGTGGAATCCTGTACTATTTCAGCTCCCCTCTCGCGAGCTCCTCCTCTTCTACAAGATTGGTCAAGAAGTTCAGAAGTAAGAACATTTACATTCTTCTGCCTCGAAAGTTGATTGAAATGGCAAGAGAAGGCAGGATAGAGCAGTTAGATGATGCTAAACGAAGAATAATGATATGGTTGTATCCGGTGGCTTGGTGATAAACTCATCTTGTTCAGGTGGAGTGGTGCCATGAAAAGATCGTTGGATGGCGGCATATCTTGGTCACAGAGACAGCAGCTGCCGCCTGGTATACTTGGTCCTATCAAGAACAAGGCATGTCTAAATTTCTGGCCTTTGCTGCCTCACATAATTTTCTGTACCATAAGCAGTGTTGCACATTTAACAGCATGCCTACCGTGTTCTTTAACATGTCAGTAGTAGTTTAGTGCTTAGTGTTCTTTTTCAGCATGATGCTATGTTTAATGCAGAAAATGAGTAAATTGGTTCCTAATGTCAACTTTTCTAATGCAGCCTTTCCTTCTTGAAGATGGTCGCCTGCTGTGTGGGTCATCAGTAGAAAGCTGGAACTCATGGGGTGCATGGCTTGAGGTAACATACGCTTCAAGTTTATAGGAATAATGTAGTAACTGACATCAAGCGCTTATCACATCTTGCATTGTGGTTCCAACAAGTCCTCTTAACAACTTAGGTCACAAAAGACGCTGGCCGAACATGGCGTAAATATGGTCCTATATACATAGAAGGTGAAACACTTGGGGTGATTCAGCCAGTTCCATACCAAACTGCCAATGGGACAATTCGGATGCTTTTGCGATCTTTTGACACAATTGGCCATGTCTGCTTGGCTGATTCTGCTGATGGAGGCGTGACATGGAGTTACGCCCATAAGACTGGGCTTCCTAATCCAAATTCTGGTTTGTTCTAAACCTGTTTGCCTAAATTAGCTCTTTCTTTGCTTCAATGCCCTTTATTTGTATTGGAATTTTTCTTAGTACTCTCCGGAGACCACGTTCAGTGGGAGCGCATCAATAGATGATTTGTGTACAACGCTTGCTAACTCTGTTTTCTCCACTTGAATTCACACCTCAAGGTATTGATGGAGTTAAGATGAAGGATGGAAGAGTGGTACTGGCTTACAACACCTTCTCCAGGGGCACACTTAAAATTGCAGTCTCCGCGGATGACGGTGATTCATGGGATGAAGTAATGACACTAGAGGACACCAAAGGTATGGAATTTTCATATCCTGCGGTAATCCAAACCATGGATGAGCTCATACATGTTACATACACCTACAACCGGACGCAGATTAAGGTAATTCGTCTGATGCATATAAACAAACTCTAGTCTTATTTTCTAGCAACAGTACTTGTATCAGTTAGCACATTTTCTTAAAGAGTACACTTCAATGCTTTGCAGTATGTTGTCCTTGAGGATTCTCGAAATAAATCATGTTGTCCTTCAACCTAGGGGGGCGGTGAGCTTATGAGTCTGCAACTACTGGGAGTCTTATGGCTAGCAATCGAAGGCTCTTCAATTCAATGCATCAGTTTTTGTGTTGTATTTTTCTGCTCAATGCAGCCTTTTATGTTTGAACAGTTGTACATGTGCTGAACGATTTAGCATAAGGTGTTCCTTGTCCTGCAGTTCTTCCTCTTCGCCTTTTTGTTGCGTAAACCAAATACATTTTTATTTTGGTTATGATTGTCACTCTGATACAACTTCCAACAAACAAAGTAGTACTACTCCCTCTGTCCCGGTTTAAAGTGCCTACGCGTATACCTGGTCGTTAATTTGATCAATAAAATATTAATTATTTAATAAAAAATATATCATTAGAAAATTTAGATGTTATACTTTCTAATGGTATAATTTTGTTTTAAATAATTTATATTTTATTGGTCAATAAACAACCTAGGCATATGCGCAGGCCCTTTAAACCCGGACGGATGGAGTACTAACTGTTATCACCATTGAAACCATTTTGATGTAATGATATACACTATTTGTTAGATTGTGGGAGACACTGGGTAGCACAATGGTGGGCATACCTGGTCGCGTACAGGCACCCGTGTCGACTGGCACGAGCTTCTCTCATGGATCCGCTCCACTGGCGTCGCGCCAGCACCGGATGAGGCCTGCACTGACTGGTGGTCAGTAACGATTGCCATGGGCGGAAATTGGAGTGTCATGTCTTCAGGTCCTGCTTAAAGCATTTGGCTAATCTTAAAAAATAACAAGACCGGGAGGAGGATTCCACCTGGCTTTGTCACTAAGTTAGGGGTGAGAACTCGACCCTTATTACACAAGACTGCTCCATCTGTCCCTACAAGTGTAAAGCAATCTTGATTTCGCTAGTCAACAAATTACTCCCTCCGACCCATATTAGTTGACTTAGATTCATCTAGAAACGAATGTATCTAGTCAAGTTTTAGTGCTAAATTCATTCGAATCTAGACAAATTTGAGTCAACTGATATGGGTCGGAGGGAGTACAACATTGATTATGTTTTATGTTTACCACATTTTTAGAAATTATTATAATGAATATAAAATGAAAGGATTTTGCAAATTTTGCAACATAAGATAATGGTGCAATTTATACATTCTCGGTGTCAGACTCTCAGTACACATAATTTGATACTACCTCCATTCCAATGAATAAGGCTTATAAATTTAGTGAAAAGTCAAACCTTATTAAGTTTGACCAAACATATAGAAAAAATATAAAATAGATACATCATGAAAACAAATTTTATGGTGAATCTATTGACATTGATTTGATATTGTAATTATTCATGTCTTAGTCCAAAACATTGGTCAAACTTAAAATTCGTCGGCTTTTGACTAAATTTAAAAGCTGTATTCATTGAAACAAAGTATGTATATATTAATGGTCAAAGTCATGCATCAAATACCGTACAAAATAAAATGCGCCTTACATTTTAGGAAGGAAGAAGTAACCTTTTTTTCTTGAAGTAATCTTCATCTTGTTACTCAGGATGTACTCTCTATATTTCTTAAAAGTATGTTTATATTTGGAAATAAGCATCCAATAATCAACCGGTAAGCAAAATAGTTCAGCTATATATTTGGCAAGGTACACTTTGTTCGTGTTCCTCTCTTCTGAACTTGGAAGTTAAAAGGTAAATAGTACGATGATGCACCCTTTTACATATGAAACATACCAGTAGCAAAAGACTTCAACCAGCTACATTTGGCATTGCAAGTTACAGGTTGCAAGAGACCGATGTCCCAGCTGAGTTCCCCATTTCTCTCTTGCCTTTTTTCTTGAGTTACCATTTCTCTCTTGCTGAAATAGACATGCAGTTGGGACTACCTACTTCCAGAGTCCTACGTATGGCTTGGTTCTTCGGAGTTACTAGAAGCATACCCGGCGCACTGTAACTGAATCTCTTTAATAACTCTATTTTGTAAATGAAATGGTATAAAACAGAAATAGGAATATACAAGATCTGACTGGTCACAATGGACCAGTTACTAAATTTAATTGATGTGAAATGGTTATGCATATGAGCGATTGAAACCTGGTGATGTCGATAATTTACTGGTTAAAATAATGTATGACGTGGGTAGCTTGCATGCATAGATAGGCTATTTATTAATGTTAACGTGGATGACATGTATAAATGTATGGCGAAAATAATGGATGATGTCCACGGCTTGCATGTAGAGACAGACTATACTAATGCATACTAGCGACGAGCTCCTACCGCTGATGACTGCGATGTTGGGTCCGCAGCATAAAAAACAAAAAAATTCCTACGATGAGAACTATACGCCAAGATCTATCTACTAGATACAGAGCAACGGGTGGACATACATCCATGGAGAACTTACCCTCAAAGACAACGAGTTTTGTTAACGAGTAGGAACTCGTGGTTGATGTAGTCGTACGCTTGTCGACCTCAAGATCGTGTGGAAGTCCGAGCGCCGCAAATCAGCAGCGCATCCGTCCTCGCACACACGTTCAAGCCACCGGACAACCTCTACCTCCTCGCTCCAGCGAATCAGCGGAAGCAGCAACTCCTTCCAGACGCAAGGCCAACCGGGAACATGTAT
The DNA here is from genome assembly GCA_910589775.1 of Avena eriantha. Classification (NCBI taxonomy): domain Eukaryota; kingdom Viridiplantae; phylum Streptophyta; class Magnoliopsida; order Poales; family Poaceae; genus Avena; species Avena eriantha. Next base: position 172,373,053 of record OU342741.1, on the reverse strand, counting down.
CTCGCTAATCTGAGACCATGGGGGAATATCTAGAGGGGGAGAGAGATCCTTCATGAGGAGGTGTGAGTGAGAAGTGAGGAGAGGGGGGCCTTTTATAGGAGGAGGGGAGGGTACCCCTCCTTCATGGCCGGCGCATGGGGGAGGTGACCCTTCACCTCCTCCATTCATGTGGTGGTAACCCCTCCACATTAAAATGCTCCTTCACATTCTCTTTTAAAGTCTCCACTTTAAATGCATTAAATTTCTCCAAATTTAATGCTCTCTCATTTAATAAAACTCTTTTATTTATTTTATTTAGAATTTTGTTAATTACTTTAATTAACAAACATTCACATAAAACCCCTTGCAACATTTCAATATTACATGCAGAACCACTTTCTGCAATTTCACCCGAAACAATTCCGGTTTCTATCAAAACATTTCCTGTTTCTATCGAAACATTTCTTGCGCTTCGCAAACCTTTTGTCTGGAACATATGTGCTCGTAAATGGTGTCCAGCAACCCTTAAATGTGTCACCCTACGGTTCGCGAATAATGCAGACATGATTGAGACTCCTCTCAGATCAATAATCAGAAGCGGGACCTAGAGATCCATACTGACTCCTGCACATTCAACGATGACTTCTATGATTGTGAGAACCTTTTACGTCAGCAATTTAATCCCTTTGTCTCATGATATAATACATGTCCGAGATTCGATCATCAGTATCCAAATACCTAGTTTGATCTCGTTACCGACATGCACTCTTTTCTCGTTCCCGTGATATAACATTCTAGTGATCACATCACTTGCTTGCAAGATATCTTAATGTGATATCACCGAGAGGGCCCAGAGTATATCTATCCGTCATCGGGATTGACAAATTCCACTCTTGATCCATGAGCCTCAACATAACACCTTCATAGCACTGAACCCACCTTTATGGTCACCCTGTTACGGTGTGATGTTTGATGTTATCAAGATACTCTTCCGGTGTTAGCAATTAACATGATCTCATGGTCTAAGGACTAAGACTACTTTATATGATGTTATAGCAATATAAACATAATGACTTGATCGTAATGCTATACTTCGGATGAATTTTCATCACATCATTTCATAAATGCTGTGACCTTGTTATTAACAACATCCAATGTCCATGATCAGGAAACTTTGATCATCTTGTTAATCAACAAGCTAGTCTATAAGAGAGGCATAACTAGGAACCCTTTTTGTTTATTAAACACACATGTATTGATGTTTCCTATCAATACAATTATAGCATGCAAAATAAACATCTATCATATACAAGGAATATATAATAACAACTTTATTATTGCCTCTCAGGGCATATTTCCTTCATGCGAGTATCGCCACAATCTCGACAAGCGGCGCCAGACATGTGCATGCTCGAAAAGGTGCCGCTCAATTGCAGCATAGCCACAAAACATGGAGAAGAAAAATACAAGGTGTTAAGGTCCAAGCCCTAGGGATGACCCGAATCTTCATGGATTGACATGGAGAAAGAGGGGAAAACAGGAAGAACATGGCAAACTCAATGCGATGAACATAGTGGATTCATGGACATAACAATACAGAGATGATTGCTCTCGTCGGTGGCCACCGATTCACAGAATCCCCTCGGGGAGAATTTGGGAAATATGCTCCCTCAGATCCCAATCAGAAAGGGATGAATGCTCAAAGAGGGTCTTGAGAACTCAACCACGATTACTCGATGGAGAACCTTATACAACTTGTAGATTAAATCTGGAGAGGTGCGGGTAGGGGAGAGGCAAGATACCCATAAGCTTTTTTTTATCTTTGTCTAATCTCAGATTTGAGCCATATGGGGCTATTTATAATCTAAGGGAGTGAACGAGTAAGTTGTGCCAACTAGATAAGGTTACATGGGCTCAGTCTAACCACGCAGACAGGTGGACCACAGTAGTACTGCTATGCGTGCCGATAGTACCAGACACACAACATAACGGTCAGTGCAGTAGCCAACGGTGGTTGTATTGCCGATTATGCTGATGACTGCAAGTGCATAGATAAATTGTAGCTAGTTTCGAAATAAGAGTATCGAATCCACAAAAAGCTATTTGGTTAAGGTCTTTATCCCCCTCGTCACTATCTACCAAAGTATACTCGTAAGTTGCCTTTGATCTCAAGTTAAGAGTGTTTAAAGAGTGTGTATTTGTGTGCAAGAAAGTATTGAAAGAAAGTAAACAAAGTAAAAAGCGTGTTGGGATTGGTGTTGGAACTCAATAAGGCTTTAATGTTCTCGGGGATGTAGGATACACCACTAGCATGTGAGAATTACTTATGATTAGGATAACCTATATCTTTCTTCATGATATGTGTGGAGAGAGTTCCATAATAAGATGTTCACCAACAAGTCTCGTGAGCAAGCAACTTCTACGAGTCATGTGATAAGGTCATCTCTAAATAACCATTGTGAAGCCTATGCGCAAGTCACTTCTACAGACTACCACAATTAAGGGTTTCCCCATGGATATCATTATGAGCTTAGTGAATCTCTTTTTACCCCTTTGACCGTGTAGGTTATAAGCCAATACTTGCAGTCACAAAGTAGCACCGGACATACTCCCATACATGTCCAAAGGATAGTTCCCTCTCTTCAGTCCCGAAGGAAAATGTTATGTAGTCGACTTTACATAGAGAGAGAGAGTTCTAACGCAATATCATAGATCAAGTAAAGATCAAAGACCAAAGTTATAGATCATCTTTGTTTCATTTCATAATAATGCTAGGGTTTCTTCATCTCCCCAAGAACTAAGGGAACTACTCACACATGGAGGTAATCAACAACATCATCATATTCATATGGATGGATTGAAAGTGCAAAGGTAGAATCAAGTGCAAACCCACAATTGTATTTGGAAATACAACAAGATCTAATAAATGAGAGAGGGGATGATGGTGTTGACAGAGATGCGGAGGTTGATGATGCGGGGGGTGACGTGTTGTCCTTCGATGATCCATGTAGCAGCAAGGATTTGACCTTATCCAAGTTCCTCCTCCAGATCCCTTCCTAGCGTGGTGTTTCGTGGTTGGAGGTGTCTGTGAATGTTGGATCTCAGACCCGTCTTCACGTGGTGAATGTATTTGATGAGGCAGACATACTGGTAGGAAGTATGGGCGAACGGTACGAACGGGCTTCGACCGTACCGCCTGGTGTTAATCCTCCAGTAACTTCTCCTTGCATCCTCTCTTCTCCTAGGCACGTGGAAAATTATTTAAATGACATTTATCACTTAGAAATATCATATTATTACATAACATGACATTCCTAATTGATATATTTACAAAAGACTTAATAATTCGAGATCCTATTGAAACAAGGGTAAAAGGTGCACGCGAGCGTCGTAAAATACCAAAATCCTAACTCTACTTATGCAAAAACATAAGGTAAATATGATTCAAAAATGGAATCATCAACTTCCCCAAGCTAGACACTTTCTCGTCCCCGAGCAAGGTAGTGACTTATGTAGAAGGTCATCATGTTCATGAAACACAAGTCAATGCAATAAATGAGACATTTGAAGCATAATTACAACATCAGATATATAACTGCATCGTGAGTGGTATTACACTCTCACACATCACATGACTTAGAGGCTTTCACACCTTTTGTATTAATAATTTATATGAAGTTTAGAGATTTAGCAGATTATAAAATCATCAGGTTGTTGGAGATATGCCCAAGAGGCAATAATAAAAGTGGTTATTATTATATCTTTGTGTTTATGATGAATGTTTACATCCCATGCTATAATTGTATTATTAGGAAACACTAATACACGTGTGTTTTGTAAACATATAAAAGTCCCTAGTAAGCCTCTTGTTGAACTAGCTTGTTGATTAATTGATGATCATGGTTTCCTGATCATGGACATTAGAATGTGATTAATAACAAGGTCATATCATTAGGAGAATGATGTGATGGACACACACCCATAGTAAGCGTAGCATAAGATCAAGTCATTAAGTTCGTATTGCTGTAAGCTTTCAAACACATAGTAACCTATTCCTTCGACCATGAGGTTATGTTAATCACCATCACCGGATGGATACTTTGATGACATCAAACGCCGCTTCGTAACTGGGTGGTTATAAAAGTGTCATTGGGTATTCTAAAAGTATGTGTTGAAGCGCATGAACCAAGATTGGGATTTGTCCATCCATATGACGGATAGATATGCTCTGGGCCCTCTCGGTGGAATGTCATCTAGTTAGCTTGCAAGCATGTGACTAGGTCACAAGGGATGACATATCACGGAACGAGTAAAGAGTACTTATCAGTAACGAGGTAGAACTAGGTATGGAGATACCGACGATCAAACCTCGGATAAGTATAGTATCGTGAGACAAAGGGAATTAGTTTCGTATGTAAATGGTTCAATCGATCGCGAAGTCATCGTTGAGTATGTGGGAGCCATTATGGATCTCCAGGTCCCGCTGATGGTTATTGATATGAGATGTGTCTCTATCATGTCTACATATTCACGAACCATAGGGTGACACACTTAAGGTTCGAAGTTGTTTTAAGTAGATATGGAATGTGCGTTGGAGACCGAATGTTGTTCGGAGTCTCGGATTGGATTCGGGACATCACGAGGAGATCCGGAATGGTCCGGAGAATAAGATTCATATATAGGAGATCATTTTATGAGATAGGAAATGTTCCAGAGTGTTTGTATGAGAGTTCTAGAAGGTTTCGGAATGTTCCGGAAGGTTCTGGAAGATATCTTGGAGTTTGCTTGAAAATCAAGATAGGGATCAAGGAGTCCTGGTGGGTCAAGATACGGATTCGTGGGGGAGGAGGACTCCTCCCCCCACCTCCAATCCGCCGGCCTAGGGAGGAGAGGAGTCCTACAAGGACTCCCCTCCCCATGGCGCCATCCCCTCTTTAAATAGAGGGGCAGGGGGCGCCCCCTCCTACTTGCTCTCATAATCCCCAATCTCTGCCGCCTCTCTCCTCCACCATCTTCTGCACAGGCATAGGCGAAGCCCTGCAGAATTCTCTACTCCACCACCACCACCACGCCGTCGTGCTGCTGGGATTCTGTGGAGAAGATCTACTACCTTCGCTGCTCGCTGGAACGGGGAGAGGAAGGTCTGCTTCGACTCCGCATGTGTGACCGACTGCGGAAGTGCTGCCGAATTGCGGCGCCGGAAGGATCGTCAACTTGACCAAGGGCGGAAGCGCTGCTGGAACGCGACGCCGGAAGGATCGTCTACTTGACCGAAGGCGGAAGCACTGCTGGAACGCGACGCCGGAAGGATCGTCCACACGATCTTGAGATCGGCAAGTGATCGACTACATCAACCACGAGATCTAATCTCGTTAACGCTTTCGGATCTACGAGGGTTAGTTCCCATCTATCTCGTTGCTCATGTCTAATAGATTAGATCTTGGCTTTTATCTAGATTAGATCTAGGTTTTGTTCGTTCTTGCGGTAGAAATTTTTTGTTTTCCATGCTACGAACCCATCAGTGGTATCAGAGCCGTATCTATGCGTAGATCTGTTGCACGAGTAGAACACAATGTTTTTGTGGGAGTTGATGCTTTTGTTGTCGGTGTCTTAGCGTGTACTTTGCATCTTGCGGCATGGTGGGATGAAGCGGCTCGGGCTAACATTACATGTCATCGCACATGAGACTTGCTCCATGCTTGACGTGCAACTTGCTTTGCACAAGTGGCTTTGCGGGTGTCTGTCTCTCCCACCATAGTTAAGATTCAATTTACAATGAGCATCTTGACAACACTTGTATCAACGTTGTGGTCCTTGTTCGTAGGTAAGATCGGTCTTATGCGAAAGCCCCAAACCACGTAAAACTTGCAAAGAAAATTAGAGGCGTCTAACTTGTTTTTGCAGGGGTTTTTGTGATGTGATATGGCCAACATGTGATTGTGATTGTATTTGATGTATGCAATGATCCTTGTTGTAATATGGCAACCGGCAGGAGCCTAATGGTTGTCTTTAAGTCTGTTAAGACCTGCGTGTCTATTCATCTTGTAATAGCTTTATTCCAAGTAGTTGTAATAGTTGCTGGTGATGATGGACAACTATGAAGCGGCGCCACTGACCTTGACGCAATGCTGGTGATGATGGAGATCATGTTCGTGCTTTGGAGATGGAGATCAAAGGCGCGAGAAGAAAAGGCCATATCATATCACACTTATTATGAATTGCCTGTGATGTTAATCCTTTATGCATCTTGTATTGCTTAGATCGCGACGGTAGCATTATAAGATGATCCCTCTCACTAAATTTCAAGTAATAAAGTGTTCACCCTTAGTTGGCACCGTTGCTAAGACTCGTCGTTTCGAAGCATCTCGTGATGATCGGATGTGATAGATTCTACGTGTGCATACAACGGGTGCAAGCCAGATTTGCACATGCGGAAACTAAGGTTGTCTTGACGAGCCTAGCATGTACAGACATGGTCTCGGAACACGGAATACCGAAAGGTAGAGCATGAGTCATATAATTGATATGATGAACATGAAGATTGTTCGCCGATGAAACTACATCTTCTCTCGTGAAGATCGGACTTGGTGTAGTGGACTTGGTTCGTGTAATCACTAAGACAATGTGAGGGATGTTGTTTTGAGTGGGAGTTCACCTAGTTAGTTTAATAATTAAATTTGAACTCAATTTGTCATAAACTTAGTCTAAACTACTTGCAAATTGTTGTAGATTATGGCGACCCCCTCCATCAATTTCAATGCGTTCCTAGAGAAAGAAAAACTTAAGAACAATGGAAGCAATTTCACGGACTGGTTCCGTGGACTGAAGATCGTCCTCAGGGCTGGTCAGTTGACCTATGTGCTCGATGCACCGCTAGGTGACCCACCTGCAGATAATGCCACCGATGACGAAAAGAATGTTTTCGCCACTCGGAAGAATCATTACTCCACAGTTCAGTGTGCCATCCTGTATGGTTTAGAAGCGGAGCTCCAACAGCGTTTTGAGCACCACGACCCGTTCGAGATCATTAAGGAGCTCAGGCTAATTTTTGAGACTCGCGCGGCCATGGAGAGCTATGAGGCCTCCGAGAAGTTCTTTAACTGTAAGATGGAAGAAGGAAGCTCCGTTAGCGAGCACGTGCTCACCATGTTTGGGTACGCAAAGAAGCTCCAAGAGTTGGGAATATCGATTCCAAATGAATTGGGGATTCACCGTCTCCTTCAATCACTGCAACCAAGTTACAAGAACTTTGTGATGAACTACAACATGCACTGCATGAACAAGACGTTGCCTGAACTGTCGTCCATGCTGAAAACTGCTGAAGTGGAGATCAAGAAGGAGCAACAAGTGTTGATGGTCAATAAGACCACCAATTTCAAGAAACGGGGCAAGCCTAAGAACAAGGGCAACTTCAAGAAGGACGTCAAGAAAGCTGCCGCACCTGCTAAGAAGCCTAAGGCTGGTCCTAATCCTGAAACTGAGTCCTTCTACTGCAAGGGAGCTGGTCACTGGAAGCGTAACTGCCCCAAGTACCTGGCGGATCTGAAGAACGGCAACATCAAGAAGAAAGGTATATTTGATATATGTGTTATAGATGTGTATCTTACTAGTAATCGTAGTAGTGCCTGGGTATTTGATACTGGTTCGGTTGCTCATATTTGTAACTCGAAACAGGAGCTGCGGAATAAACGAAGACTAGCAAGAGACGAGGTGACGATGCGTGTTGAAAATGGCTCCAAGGTTGATGTGATCGCCGTCGGCACGCTCCCTCTACATCTACCTTCGGGATTAGTTTTAAATTTAAATAATTGTTATTTGGTGCCTGCGTTGAGCATGAACATTATATCTGGATCCTGTTTATTGCGAGACGGTTACTCTTTTAAGTCTGAGAATAAAGGTTGTTCGATTTATATGAGTAATATCTTTTATGGTAATGCACCTGAGATGAATGGTTTATTTTTACTGAATCTCGATAGTAGTGATACACATGTTCACAACATAGATGCTAAACGGATTAAATTGAATGATAATTCTACATACATGTGGCACTGTCGTCTTGGTCACATTGGAGTGAAGCGCATGAAGAAACTCCATTCAGATGGACTTCTTGAATCACTTGAAAGATGTGAAGCATGTCTAATGGGAAAAATGACTAAGACTCCATTCTCTGGTACAATGGAGCGAGCTACAGACTTATTGGAAATAATACATACCGATGTGTGCGGTCCAATGAGTGTAGCATCGCGTGGTGGATATCGTTATGTTCTCACTTTCACGGATGACTTGAGTAGATATGGGTATGTCTACTTCATGAAACATAAGTCCGAAACTTTTGAGAAGTTTAAGGAATTTCAAAGTGAAGTGGAGAATCATCGTAACAAGAAGATTAAGTTTCTGCGTTCTGATCGCGGGGGTGAATATCTGAGTTATGAGTTTGGCATGCATTTAAAGAAATGTGGAATACTTTCACAGTTGACACCGCCGGGAACACCACAGCGTAATGGTGTGTCTGAACGTCGTAATCGAACTCTCTTAGATATGGTTCGGTCTATGATGTCTCTTACAGATTTACCGTTATCATTTTGGGGCTATGCATTAGAGACAGCCGCATTCACTTTAAATAGGGCACCATCTAAATCCGTTGAAACGACACCGTACGAATTGTGGTTTGGTAAGAAACCTAAGTTGTCGTTCCTTAAAGTTTGGGGTTGCGAAGCATATGTAAAGAAGTTACAACCTGATAAGCTAGAACCCAAAGCGGAGAAATGCGTCTTCATAGGATACCCTAAAGAAACAATTGGGTATACCTTCTATCATAGATCCGAAGGCAAAGTTTTCGTTGCAAAGAATGGATCCTTTCTTGAGAAGGAGTTTCTCTCGAAAGAAGTGACTGGAAGGAAAGTAGAACTCGATGAGGTTATTGAACCTTCTCTCGGATTTGAGAGTAGCGCAGCACCGGAAGATGTTTTTGTGCCGCCTGCACCAATTGGAGAGGAAGCTAATGATAATGATCATGAAACTTCGAACGAAGTTACTACTGAACCTCGCAGGTCAACAAGGGCTCGTACCACTCCTGATTGGTATGACTCTGCCTTGAACGTCATGTTGGTGGACAACGATGATGACCCTGCGACGTATGAAGAAGCTATGGTGAGCCCAGATTCCGACAAATGGCTAGAAGCCATGAAATCCGAAATGGGATCCATGTACGAAAACCAAGTGTGGACTTTGGTGGACTTACCGGATGGCCGTAAGGCTGTCGAGAACAAATGGATTTTCAAGAGAAAAACAGATGCTAATGGTAATGTTACCGTCTATAAAGCTCGACTTGTCGCGAAAGGGTTCCGACAAATTCAAGGAGTTGACTATGATGAGACATTCTCACCAGTAGCGAAGCTAAAGTCTGTGAGGATTTTGTTAGCAATTGCTATATATTTCGATTATGAGATTTGGCAGATGGATGTGAAAACGGCGTTCCTTAATGGTGACATTGAGGAAGAGTTGTATATGGTACAACCCAAGGGTTTTGTCGATCCTAAAGATGCTGACAAGGTATGCAAGCTTCAGCGCTCCATTTATGGACTGAAGCAAGCATCCCGGAGTTGGAATCAACGTTTTGATAAAGTAATCAAAAACTTTGGATTTATACAAACTTATGGAGAAGCTTGTATTTACAAGAAAGTGAGTGGGAGCTCTGTAGCATTCCTAGTACTATATGTAGATGACATATTGTTGATTGGGAATGATATAGAACTTCTTAATAGCGTCAAAACCTATTTGAATAATAGTTTTTCAATGAAGGATCTTGGCGAAGCGGCATACATTCTAGGCATCAAGATTTATAGAGATAGATCAAGACGCCTAATAGGGCTTTCACAAAGTACATACTTGGACAAAGTTCTAAAGAAGTTTAGAATGGAAGATAGCAAGAAAGGGTTCGTGCCCATGTTGTCAGGTAAGACCTTGAGTAAAACTCAAAGTCCAGCTACGGCAGAAGATAGAGAGAAAATGAATAAAATTCCCTATGCCTCGGCCATAGGTTCTATCATGTATGCCATGCTGTGTACAAGACCGGATATAGCACATGCTGTTAGTTTGACTAGCAGATATCAAAGTGATCCTGGAGAGGAACACTGGACAGCGGTCAAGAATATTCTAAAGTACCTAAATAGGACTAAGGATATGGTTCTTTCTTATGGAGGTGATGAACAGCTTGTTGTAAACGGTTACACCGATGCTAGTTGGAACACCGATCCGGATGACTCAAAGTCACAGTCGGGTTACGTATTTATTTTGAATGGTGCTGCAGTGAGCTGGAGGAGTGCGAAGCAAAGCGTTGTGGCGAAATCTTCAACTGAATCGGAATACATAGCTGCTTCGGAGGCTGCACAAGAAGCCGTTTGGATGAAGGAATTCATTACTGAACTCGGCGTGGTTCCTAGTGCGTTGGACCCGATGGCCATCTACTGTGACAACACAGGTGCCATAGCTAATGCGCAGGAGCCAAGGTCACATAGCAAGCTGAAGCACATCAAGCTACGTTTCCACGCTATTCGCGAGTATGTCCGAGATGGTGACATAAAGATTTGCAAAGTACACACTGATCTGAATGTGGCAGATCCGTTGACTAAACCTCTCCCTAGGGAAAAGCATGACCAACACCAGAACGCCATGGGTGTTCGGTATATTACCATGTAATCTAGATTATTGACTCTAGTGCAAGTGGGATACTGTTGGAGATATGCCCAAGAGGCAATAATAAAAGTGGTTATTATTATATCTTTGTGTTTATGATGAATGTTTACATCCCATGCTATAATTGTATTATTAGGAAACACTAATACACGTGTGTTTTGTAAACATATAAAAGTCCCTAGTAAGCCTCTTGTTGAACTAGCTTGTTGATTAATTGATGATCATGGTTTCCTGATCATGGACATTAGAATGTGATTAATAACAAGGTCATATCATTAGGAGAATGATGTGATGGACACACACCCATAGTAAGCGTAGCATAAGATCAAGTCATTAAGTTCGTATTGCTGTAAGCTTTCAAACACATAGTAACCTATTCCTTCGACCATGAGGTTATGTTAATCACCATCACCGGATGGATACTTTGATGACATCAAACGCCGCTTCGTAACTGGGTGGTTATAAAAGTGTCATTGGGTATTCTAAAAGTATGTGTTGAAGCGCATGAACCAAGATTGGGATTTGTCCATCCATATGACGGATAGATATGCTCTGGGCCCTCTCGGTGGAATGTCATCTAGTTAGCTTGCAAGCATGTGACTAGGTCACAAGGGATGACATATCACGGAACGAGTAAAGAGTACTTATCAGTAACGAGGTAGAACTAGGTATGGAGATACCGACGATCAAACCTCGGATAAGTATAGTATCGTGAGACAAAGGGAATTAGTTTCGTATGTAAATGGTTCAATCGATCGCGAAGTCATCGTTGAGTATGCGGGAGCCATTATGGATCTCCAGGTCCCGCTGATGGTTATTGATATGAGATGTGTCTCTATCATGTCTACATATTCACGAACCGTAGGGTGACACACTTAAGGTTCGAAGTTGTTTTAAGTAGATATGGAATGTGCGTTGGAGACCGAATGTTGTTCGGAGTCTCGGATTGGATTCGGGACATCACGAGGAGATCCGGAATGGTCCGGAGAATAAGATTCATATATAGGAGATCATTTTATGAGATAGGAAATGTTCCAGAGTGTTTGTATGAGAGTTCTAGAAGGTTTCGGAATGTTCCGGAAGGTTCTGGAAGATATCTTGGAGTTTGCTTGAAAATCAAGATAGGGATCAAGGAGTCCTGGTGGGTCAAGATACGGATTCGTGGGGGAGGAGGACTCCTCCCCCCCACCTCCAATCCGCCGGCCTAGGGAGGAGAGGAGTCCTACAAGGACTCCCCTCCCCATGGCGCCATCCCCTCTTTAAATAGAGGGGCAGGGGGCGCCCCCTCCTACTTGCTCTCATAATCCCCAATCTCTGCCGCCTCTCTCCTCCACCATCTTCTGCACAGGCATAGGCGAAGCCCTGCAGAATTCTCTACTCCACCACCACCACCACGCCGTCGTGCTGCTGGGATTCCGTGGAGAAGATATACTACCTCCGCTGCTCGCTGGAACGGGGAGAGGAAGGTCTGCTTCGACTCCGCATGTGTGACCGACTGCGGAAGCGCTGCCGAATTGCGGCGCCGGAAGGATCGTCAACTTGACCAAGGGCGGAAGCGCTGCTGGAACGCGACGCCGGAAGGGTCGTCTACTTGACCGAAGGCGGAAGCGCTGCTGGAACGCGACGCCGGAAGGATCGTCCACACGATCTTGAGATCGGCAAGTGATCGACTACATCAACCACGAGATCTAATCTCGTTAACGCTTTCGGATCGACGAGGGTTAGTTCCCATCTATCTCGTTGCTCATGTCTAATAGATTAGATCTTGGCTTTTATCTAGATTAGATCTAGGTTTTGTTCGTTCTTGCGGTAGAAATTTTTTGTTTTCCATGCTACGAACCCATCACAGGTTTATATGGATGAGCACTTCATTGAGTAGGGAATAGTCTATGATCATTGTTTGAGTACCTTTGTCAAATTGCACTTTTATTTTTGATTCTTTGATAGAATAATTTACCTTTTATTTCATCAACAAAATTGTGTCGCCGGATTGAAGACAAGTACGCCATGAGGGGGTCCTCGAGGCATGGGAAAAGGTGGGGTGTGAGACGTCAGTTGTCCAGGACGGTGAGTGATGGCTCCAATATTTGCCATCTTCCACTGTGTTTCAATATTGTTTTTAGTCAAAAAATTGCCAAGAAACTCTCAATCCTTGCCACTAATGACTAATAATTGCAAAGATATGCAAAACCTCTCTTTCAATTATGTTATGCATGAAATCATGGCTTTTAATGCGAAATAAGGAGTCATAATGAAGGATTTTGAGGAAGTCCATACGACCAAGTAACTAGGAAGCAATGCTAGGGCGTCAGTATGCTTAACGACCACTAGTACGGATAGGGCCCACCATACCCCCTGCCCGTACCAGGTGGTGACGGCTTCGTCTCGTCAAATCCTACAACTTTCTTGAAGACGTCAATATATTTTGAGGCTCTAGCCGCCGGCCAGAGAACCGCCATTCTCAGATTACATCACACCACCACCAAAGGAGATCCACACCATTGTTCATCACTTCCACCATCCACTAGCCATAGCCATTGCTTTATACTTTAGATCTCCTTGTGATTTGGCGACCATTGTAAGAATATTTGATTTCAATCTAAGTATTTGTATGATGTTTTCTATATTCGATCAATTTTTTATGAGTGAGTAGTCCTAACGGGCTACGAGTTGGGGAGAAACCTCGCAGCGATTATGTGCATCTAGATCATGGGAGTATTGTATTTTGTTTGCAACTGAGATTTGTATCTTTTGTTTCTCCATCTCTTGTCTCAATCTGTGGACTTGTAGGTACCCAAGATCCCATAGATTGATAAAGGCTTGAGGTGAGATACTTGGCTAGCGGCGATCTCATAAGAACCCCAGTGATAGAAAGGGTAGTATGGTCTTCGCTTAGCGTCCCATTCAGGATCAACAACAACATCACCACTTAAAGCTTTGATCTGTGTTTTACACTTAATAATCATTTGTAACCCGTGGCTTTGGTGTGTACTCGGTTGGATTAAAAGTCAATTGCTATGCCCGCTGCATCACGGGGGCTCTAGAATATTAGGATGTGTTACCCACAAGATATTATCTCCATTCAAACATTATAAATGACTATGCTTATTATTATCATTTATCCCATTTGATGTGCAGCTGTAGGTGGATCTTCAACCCTGGCCTATCTCCATCTATTGATTCAAACACATTATAAAGTAAACTATATTAGTCTGGTAAACTAAGGTAAAACGAACAAAGTCTTGTAGACGTGTCCTTTTTATTTCCTTTTGGCATTGCTTTCAAAGGTTCGATTAAACCTAGGTCTTCTAGGGAAAAAGCTATTATACTACATCCGTGAATCCGGATCGAAGGTATCAACCCTTTTTATAGCGCCGTTGTTGAGGAAGCAATTTCGCTATCCTAGTGAGGTCACTAGATACCTTGTTTTTATTTTTATTATTAGTTGTAGTTTAATTCTTTTATTAGTTTACTTTATTGTTATCTATTAGAAAACCCAAAAAAATTAGTTACTTGTAATTTGTTTTTATTACAAAAAAATACCAAAAAGATAAGAGCCATGGCTCAAAAGAGATTAGGGGAGTATGCTACTCCCACTGATGATTTTATTCATGCACCCATCACTCAGCCTGTTGATGCGGAAACATATGAAATAAAGCCTAACCTTTTAAGTTTGGTTCAACAAAACCAATTTGGGGGCTCATCCGCTGAAGATTCAGGTTTGCACTTAAATACTTTTACTGAAATTTGCGACATGATGCGTATTAAGGATGTAGATCCAAATGTTGTTAAACTAAGATTGTTTCATTTCTCTCTTAGAGGAAAGGCTAAGGATTGGTTGCTAGGTCTACCAAAGGGCACTATTAATTCTTGGGAGGAATGTACTGATTTGTTTGTGACTAAATTTTTCCCCTAAATAAGACTATGCAGCTAAGATCCAACATTACAAGATTTAGACAAGAAGACCTTAAGACACTAGCGCTTGCAACGGAAAGGATGAAATAAGCCGTAATGAACTGTCCTAGTCATGGGATGGAAGAGTGGCTTATATTACATTTGTTGTATAATGGACTTAACCCAATGTATACGTCTATGCTAGATATTGCAGTAGGAGGAACAATCATGGGAAAGCAAGTGAGTGTTGCAAAGAAGTTACTTGATGATATGCAAAGCAACCATGCCCAATGGCATGTGGAAAGAACCTCGAAGAGAGTAAGTTCAATTACCGAGGTAAATAATGAAGAGCTTACATCTAAGGTAGATAAGTTGCTTAGCTTAATAAAGGGTAAATAATATACCCAAGTTAATGATATCACTACCGATGTTAATGATGTTAATTTTATAGCTTGCACTCCTTTTAATCCTGCATGGAAAAATAATTATGCTTCTAATGTTTATCATGCTAATCCTGTAGGAGCTCCTTATAATAATTATGATAATACTAATGGAGAAAATCATGGCAATCTCCTGTTTGAGCAAACTATTGGAACATTTATACAAGCTCAAACTGAGCAAAATAATATGCTTATTAAAATCACAGAGAATCATGAAAGTAGTATAGGAAAATTGTCTAACCAGGCCGTTGCAATTAGAAATGATTGCAGGCTCTACAGGAAAGGACAAAGACCATGGAGGCTCAGCTAGGTAAGGTAGCTGAGAGCCAAGCTCTCATACTAGCAAAGTTTGCTAGAAAACCCGAGCCAAATCCAGTAGAAGACCTCAAGATGATGATGGTGGTAACCAATAAACAAAAACCTAAACAGCTGGATTATAGCAACGCGCCAACACCAGAATATACCGTGGAAAATCTATTGAAGATGATCACCATGAAGAATCCATGTATAGAACAAGGTAATGATGCTATGTACCAACAATTTATACAACAAGTAGTATCTAAAGTTCGCGATTTAGAGATGGAGTATAAAAGACTAGCTGATAAGCTTCCAGCTAAGCAAGATGATATATTTGAGCCCACTATTAAAATTAAGTTGGGAGTCAATGAGATATCCGCACTTGGTGATCTTGGTGCGAGCGTCTCAACAATTTCCAAAAGCTTATTCAATAAATTAAACTTGGGGCCATTTGTTACAACTGAATTGAGACTACATCTAGCTGATTCGACTTATAAACAAGCTGTTGGGATCAAAGAAAATATAGTTGTTGAAATTAAAGGTAGTCCCACTCTTATTGATCTTGTTATTGTGGACATGCCTGAAGATCCCATAGCACCTATAATTCTAGGTAGGCCATTCCTAAAAACTATTAAAGCTTTGATTAATTTACATGAAGGGAATGTGAGAATAGGGCTACCATCTAGAGATCCTTTCATAGTCCACTTCCCTAGGAAAAAGAAGGCCAAGCCTAATGATGATGATGGTGTAATTACTTTGAAAGCTAACTACTTTGGAGTGGGTGTTCCACTTCATAAACCTAAGTGATTGCCATCAAGGTCAAGCTAATTGACCTTAACTAGAAGCGCTTCATGGGATTCACCCCATGTGAAATAAAATTTTCTTTATATATTAGTTTTTGTTGTGTTAGTTTTGTTTTTGTTTTGTTTTTGTTTTTAATAAAGAATGTTCAAGAAGACTATGGAGAGAGGATAAGAAATAAGATAATCCTCCATGATTATTTTTACTAACACATGGCCTAAGAAGTATTGATGAATCTTTACTTAGTATATTTGTTGTTATTTTTATCCTTTGATAAGATGTGCAAAGGCACATGGAGCTCCTAATAAAAAAATAAGTTTTGTAGCTCATAGTATTCTTCAGGACCATTGGTACGGCCTGAAGGGACTGTACCATACGCCCATACCACATAAAGCCAAAGGGAGATCGAATTTCAGATTTTTGCCGTAAGTATCAGTACTGGTAATGACCACTGGTATAGCCGGACACGCCCATACCGTACCCTCGAGCAAATATCAGTTTTAAAGCAAAGGTACCATATCTATAATGACTAGCCGTACGGGCACGCGCGATCGTATCGCATGCTCATACCGAGTGCACCACCTGGGAGCAGCCATCACCCCCAAGGTAAGTCACCCGGTACGAGCGGGCTCCAGCCGTACCGCTTACCCGTACCACGTACGTGGCTGCCATATTCAGCTCGAGGAGGTAACCTAAAAATCCCCCAAATCAATCTTTGTCTTTCTTCTTCCTCCAAACTCCAAACCACCTTCATTGGATCTTCAAATTTACTTAATCCTTCTTTGATTCTTCGCACTCTTTTGATCTAAGGTATGATTCTTCTCCGATCCTCAACTTATTTTTGCAAAAGCTTCACTCAATCTTTCATCATTGTCAATCTAGACTTAGGTCTTGTTCTTGATTCAATCTTGATATTAAGCATGCTTAGCATTGTTTGTATAGGAGTTTCTTTTGTGGTTAGTGTAGAGAATCACTTATGCTATGTTTCTATTGGACCAAAAAAATAGCAAATTTTATTTACTTTGTCTTATTTTTATTTATTAGATGAACACAAGGAGCCATACACGTGAGATGGCTGCGAAATCCTCCGCACCACCCGTTGAGACGTTAACCCCCGAGTCACTTGGCATCAAGTTCACCGAGGAGTTTCAGCTAAACCATTTCAATCGTCTCAAGCTCCGAGAAATCAAGTCCACCAAGTGGGCGTGTCTTTATATCCTGAACCAACTTGGCATTCGCGATGATCTCGATTTACTTTGCAACAATGTTGGTTTGTATGATTTTGTATTTCAGGATATTGCCACGTATTGCCGCTTGACGCTTGAGTTTTTTAGCACCTTGATGCACACAATGGACCCTTACGGTTGTACCGAGGAACAAAGGCCCGGAGTTGATCGCATCAAGTTCCTCCTTATGAACTGTGAGTACACCTTAACACTCAGCCAATGGGCTCAATGCTTTGGGTTTGCCAACAACACCACCGATGTACACACAATTACTTTTGTTTTAGATCCTTCCCCTTCCCAGTACTTTAATTTGATGAGAATTCATGGAAACACACCCAAGGGAAACCAAAATGATCATCCTCCTATTTGATATTTATTCTATGTGATTGCTAACACTTTGCAGGCACGTGGTGAGTTTACTAGAGTTAATGAGGAGGGAATATTGAACCTTGCAAAATCTGCTACTATTAATTGTAACTTAATGCCAAATTTGGGTGCTCTTCTTGTGGTTTACCTTAAGCATCAGGCTCTTCAATATTGAGGACCCATATGCGGAGGAGGAGTAGTGAACGTTCTTGCACACACACTTCGCATTAACCTAGGTAATATCCAACCGTTGACAGGAAGTCACGTCTCGGTCTTTCTACTCTAAGAGCATGTGGTATGATTTCTAAAAACCATGGTAGATGTTTCTTTGATATACCTAAAGCAGATCACTTGATACCAGCTCCTTTGCCTAACGGTTTATTCTCTATCGAGGATGGATTGTGTTTTGACGTGCATGTTGAAGCTAATCTACCCCAACCAGAAATACCCATGGGAGGAGGAGAAGATGAAGAAGTAGAACAAGGAGGACCCGAACAAGATGAGCAGCCACCAAACTACTACACCACCTATGAAGACATTTATGCACTCGAAGGAAATATTCAAAACATGAACAACCTCTCCATCAACCTTTGAGATGCTAATGCAAGCCTGACTTCCTAGTTCCACGATTAAAGTAGCCAATGGAACATGGGAGATTATCCACCGCCACCACAATGAGCAACAAAAGGGCATGCAAAAGCATGTGCTTGGGGATGTGTTCCCCTAGCACATTTATTTGTGTAATAGCGAGGTTATACTCTGGCTCCTTGGGAGCTTTGAAACAATCATGTTGGCTTGTTCCAACACTTTGTTTTTTCCTTTGCTTTTTAGTTTGCTTTCGTTTTATTTTAGTTTTGTTTTTCATTTTTTTTATTTTCTTAAACCTTTGCTTGGTCGCAAGTTCTTTTCTATTTTTTTAAATCCCTATCCTCAAAAATACAAAAAGATTTTTCCGTTTTTCCTTTTTTTGTAATTGTGGATTCGCACTTTGCCTCTTTGCTTTAATATCATTGTGAGAGTAATCGTGTTTGAGTTTTGAAGGAACACATCTCTATAAGGAAGAGGATCATGAAGTCACTTATGAGAGGTATGTCCTATGTCTCCCACTTATGAAGTTTTGAGTTGTCTATCTTAGTTGGTTGATTTGCTAAGATGCCATACTAGTGGAAAGTAATTTAATATGGTTGGAGTAAGGCTTTTTATTAGTATGATGATTAGTTGTTGAAGACCTTGCTATAGTTCTTTTAGTTAACCGAGTCTTGTCTTGGAAATAATATTGTGAAACAAGTACAATAAGAAAAACTCTGAAATTTACGACTTGTTTGATGAATGATTGTTTTGAGAGTATACCCTTCATGATACTTAACCCCATAGATATTTTGATAGTCTTCACGACACTCATGAAAGGAATTGTTTGATTGAAATAAAGTCTAGTGGTAATTGTGATGCATGCCAAAGCTAACCTTGTGGATCGAACCGTGGTACTAGCTCAAAAAAGGAGAAAGAAGTGAGACAACTTTGTTCTATGTCTCTAATGCACACCTTTGGGATGCCAATAACTCCGCTAGCTTTTGAAAAATCTATGGTATAACCCCAGATTTCGGCTATGAGTTGATGAAATAAGTGGCATACATGTCAATATATGGGCAAAAGTATTGGTACTCCCAAAGGTTGTGCAAACACTTGCAAAATAAATATCTAACGATCCCTAAAAAAATATCTATGAATATCCACATAACAAGTCCTTGGCATGGTCTCATTACTACTTTACGAATTTTTATTGAAAGACAATGATTGGATTAGAAGTGTTTTTGATAGACTTGATTTATTGGTGTGGGTGTAAATAAGACACTTCATTGTTATACTACTTGGACATGAAATTCTCTTACTCAATTATGCTATTTAAACATCCAAGTGTTCCTTGGCAAGCTAAGAGTTAATTAGAAGAATTGGATTGATTGCTACACTTATAGTTACTTATACTTATATTAAACTTTACTTTGATTTTCTTGACTTACCAAAGTTTGTATAGTATTCTTGTCACTCTCTAACTTTGATATGCCTCGCAAATAAATGAAGTGTTGAGCACACGACTACCAACCATAAGTGAATTCTTATTCTCGTTGTTTCAAGTTTAAATGTTGAATTCCTTATAGTTCTTTTGGTTCTTCTTGCTCGGGGGCGATCAAGGTTTGAGCTTTAGGGAAGTTGATGGCTCCAATATTTGCCATCTTCCACTGCGTTTAAACATTGTTTTTGGTCAAGCAATTGCCAAGAAGCTCTCAATCCTTGCCATTAATGACTAATAATTGAAAAGATATGCAAAACCTCTCTTTAAATTATGTTGTGCAGGAAATCATGGCTTTTAATGCGAAATAAGGAGTCATAATGAAGGATTTTGAGGAAGTCCACATAGCCAAATAATTGAGAAGATATGCCAGGGCGTCAGTACGCTTAATGACCACTAGTATGGGTAGGGATCGCCCGTATTGCCCGCTTGTACCAGAAGGTGGTGATGGATTCGTCTCGTCAAACCCTACAACTTTCATGAAGATGCCAACATATTTTGAGGCTCCAGCCGCCGGCTAGAGAGCCGCCATTCTTAGATTACATCACAACACCACCAAAGGAGATCCACACCATTGTTCATCAATTCCACCATCCATCCATCCACTAGCCATGGCCATTGCTTTGTACTTGAGATCTCCTTGTGATTTGGTGACCATTGTAAGAATATTTGATTTCAAATCTAAGTATTTGTATGATGTTTTCTATCTCCAATCTATTTGTTATGAGTGAGTAGTCCTCACGGGCTGCGGGTTGGGGAGAAACCTCGCAGCGATTATGTGCATCTAGATCATGGGAGTATTGTATTTTGTTTGCACTTGAGATTTGTATCTTTTGTTTCTTCGTCTCTTGTCTCGATATGTGGACTTGTAGGTACCTAAGATCCCATAGATTGATAAAGGCTTGAGGTGAGATACTTGGCTAGCGGCGATCTCATAGGAACCTCAGTGATAGAAAGGGTAGTAAGGTCTTTGCTTAGCGCCCCCATTCGGGATCAACAACAACATCACCACTTAAAGCTTTGATTTGTGTTTTACACTTAATAATCGTTTGTAACCCATAGCTTCGGTGTGCACTCGGTTGTATTAAAAGTCTATTGATATTCCCGCTGCATCATGAGGGCTCTAGAATATTAGGATGTGGTTCCGACGAGAGATTATCTCCATTCAAACATTATACATGACTATGCTTATTATTATATTTTATCCCATTTGATGTGCAACCGCAGGTGGATCTTCAACCCTGTCCTATCTCCATCCATTGATTCAAACCCATTATAAAGTAAACTAGTTTGGTCTAGTAAACTAAGGTAAAACAAACAAACAAAGTCTTGTAGACATGTCCTTTTTATTTCCTTTTAGCATTGCTTTCCGAGGTTTGATTAAACCTAGGTCTTCTAGGGAAAAAGCTATTATACTACATCTATGAATCCGGATCGAAGGTATCTGTGAGCAAACAAGCTTACCCAGGTTCATATCTGACTGTGGTGGACGTACCCTACTCCTTCTAGCAATCTAGTATATCGGTAGATCTAGAAGTACAACATACTATAAGAGATGTTTCGCATGTGGGAGTTGTGGTTGGTAGTGCAAGCCCTAAAGGCTGATCCCTAGGTCGTCTTATATAGTCATACGGCCTAGGGTTATAGGAGTGTCCTATCTAGATACGATACAGAGTCGGTACATACTACATCTTGGACTACAAGTATTCCTACATGCCTAAGTCCGTAAGTCTTCTGGGCCTTCCTGTAGCTGGATAGGCTTCCATCTTCTCTATCTGTGTGGGTTGCCCATGGAGCATAGCTCTAACCCGAAAGTGGGCCACCCTAATTAGCGAGTCACAATGGGTATAACCAGAAACTATATCCCCAATAGTAGCCCCCTGAAGCCTCCAAGATCCAAAGTCAAATTCCACCGTCTAGCTTGATCCTTCTTTGGCTGTAGAATCTTGAAGGGTTTCTGAAACTTCAAAACAAAAGTGTAGGATCTGAGTCACAAGTGAGTCAGACTTGTTGATATCTCATCATTGCTTCCACGCTCGATTTCAAACTGAGCCGTAATTTGGTCTGTGACGTCACTGAAGGAGATATGCCCTAGAGGCAAGTAATAAATAGGTTTTATTATCATATCTCAATTAGTTTGTAATAGTATCATATTTTGCTATAACTGTATCAAGAGGAAACATTGATACATGTGTAGTATGAAACAAACCAAGTCCCTAGTAGCCTCTATTCATACTAATTCGTTGGTCAAGCGATGATCAAGGTTTCCTGATCATGGGGTATTTATGCCAATTGACAATGAGGTCATATCATTGGTGAATGATGTGATGGACATTCCTCAAAGATTGTGACACGATCAAGTCACATAGTTCATTGTTGCAATAGCTAGAAACATAGTTTCCTTCTCCATAGATCATGAGATCATATTACTCACTATTTCCAGAGGCTGCTTGGACTGCATCAAACGTCACTTGGTAACGCGGTGATCATAAAGGTGTACATTAGGTATTCCAAAGGAACAGTAGATGACATGTGACTCAAGAGCGGGATTTGTTCACCCACGTGACAGGTAAGATACATACAGCCGTGGGGAAATACACTTAAGGGTACAATGAGATAGATATCCTTTGTAAGTTGGAATCACCATATGAAAGAGAAAAGGAAACCAAAAAAGTTCTATGAGAGAACCGGAATCGTTCCGGGAAAGTTCCGAAGTCGTTTGGAGGAAATCGAAAGGGAAACGTAAGGTGTTTCAGGTCAAATCGGATTTTGTAATATATATTTACATGTTAATTAATGTGATTAATGTTATATGTAATATTAAAATCTAATTTGAGGGGGTATTCCACTAATGGGCCAAACTTCCTAGGGAAAAAGGGCCCATGAGGGAAAACCGCAAGAGGGAAGGGTTAAGGACCAAAGGGCCAAGGCCTAGCCACCACATGGGGGGCCCACCCGGAAGCCTTGGGCTATGCGCGGGGTAGGGTCTACCCCTGGACGGTCGGCTCATGGTGCCCTAAGGGCCCATGGTGCCTCCCCCTCTCTCCCTTGTTTCATCCCACATGGGAAACCCAAAGGAAAGGGCACATCTCCCTCCGCCTACATAAAGGGGTGCCCATGGGTGGGAATTTACACACAATTTGAGATGTTCCTAAGGAATTTTCCTTAGAGAATTCCTCCCTCTCTCTCTACATAGTTGTCTCCACGCATTGGCATGGTCAGAAAGGACTATTCACGCAAGAGACGGTGCACCTGCAACACGCTGTTGCGCTACAGGGATTCCTAGCCAGAGATCAACTTCCGCACTCCTGGAGGGATCAGGGAGACGGAGGTCGTCATCGTACACCGTATGTGTACAAAACTGCGAGGGGCCACATTTTGGAAACCTTGGATGTTGTGAGCTAGAGTTGCTGCATGATGAAGATGGAGCAAGGCGTGACCTGTGAGGAGCTTTGCAACCTTGAGGTAGGCTACGAGTTCAACTACATCAACCACGTTCCTCTCAAAATGTTAACCACGTACGGTCTACATGGGTATGTATTCTATACGCTCTGGTTGTTACTACATTGCTACATAGATAGATCTTGGGCGTTAGGGAGTTCTGTCGTAGGAATTTTTTGTTTTTCTGCTACGGAACCCTTCAGTGGTATCAGATCCAATCTATGCATAGCAGTGATGTACGGCCAGTACGCACAAGTTTTGTGCGGGCATTGATCCCTTAGTTGTTACCCTCTAACATGTACTTGTTTATATAGCGGTATTGTTTGATGAAGCGGCCCAAACCAACCTTACGTGTATTCTTATGCGAGACTGGTTCCACGCTCGACATATGGCTTGTTCCATATAAGTGGCTAGCAGGTGTCTATATCTCATTCAATAGTTGATATAGCAGTTACAATGGAGGGCCCTGAAAGGGGTGTAGTAGAGACAATTGTTGGATCCATGTTGTGGTTGGAAAGTTCATAGTTTAGAAATGGTTCTATTACAAAAGCCCTAAACAACCACGGTAAAACTTGCAAAAGATAAAGTAGAGGCGTCTAACTTTGTTTTACAGGAGGGCATGTGTTATGATATGGTATTGGTCATTACGAAGGTAAAGTAGTTTACTTTTTTGTTACTAAGTAGTATAGTAATATTCATCGTTCCGATGAACGACCTGCTAGTGGCGTCAAACCAGGGGGCAAGATGGACATCATGCCGAAGCGCTCAATGGAGATCAAGGCGCAAGAAGAAGGACCATGTCATATCACAATATATACATGTGAGGTTGATAACTATTTTACATCTTATTATATGCTAGTATTAGATACTCAACAGTAGAAAAATGATAATCCCTATATAATTCCAATGATAGTGTTCCCCTTGTGTGTGGACTGATACATTGCAACTGTATCTATAATTTTTGATGTTCCATGCTTGGTTTTATCCACTTTCTTGTGTTTTGTTCCAACTTTGGAGTACTTTTCATATCATTTCTTGGACTAACCTATTAACAAGAGCCACAGTGTCAGCTGCCTGTTTTCTGTTGTTTTTGGTTCCAGGAAAGTCAGAAAATGAATATTCTCGGAATTGGACGGGACAAAAGCCAAAGTGCCTATTTTCCGGAAGACATAAAGTGCCAGAATACGAGACGGAGAAGGGCCAGGGAGCCACCACACCACCTGTGTAACATCCCAAAACTTCAATCCAAGCTTATCAAGATCTAAATCATCAAATTTGGGGTTAACAAAAACTTTTCCAAATTTAAAATGAAAGCATCCATATATGTGTGCATTTAAAATAGGAGTTGTTTTGAATTGCCATGATTGTGTGATACTTTGCTTCTAAAATGTTTCTTAAGTGAATTAAACATCATCTACATCATTCCCAAACTTTTCCTAAAGAAAATCAAATCAAAAAGAATTAAAAAGGAGGAATGGTCATTTTGGCCATTTTAATCCACTACACTACTTTGAGTGTTCCTAGCACTCATTTCTTAACAGAAACAATTCATGATCTTTGCACCCCTTGCTAGTACACATAATGAGGTACCAAGGCCCACCTTTTGATCTGCTAAAAACATTCTTTTCCTTATTTTAAATGGCAATTGAAAATTGAATCCAATGCATATGCATAGATCACCCCTATTTCAAAAACCACCTATTTGAGCTCCACTTCCAAAACCCTTGCAACCAGGGACTACTTAGCACTAGTGGAGATCACTCAAAAAATTTGAAACCAAAATTCAAAAGTTTATTTCTTGCGGCCATTTAATCAAACACTTGGCAGGCAGGTTTAAACTCTAAATCGTAGCTCACTGTTTTGAACAGGGTTTTGCCCTCATTTGATCTCCATTTAATCTCTTTGTCCCCTCTTGATCTAACCAGGCCCTTAGCACCCATCCCCTACTCCCCTAGCAGCCATGCCATGCCAACCCGAGGACAATCTCGCCGGCCAAACCTTACCTCGCTGCAGCAGACCATCTCCCCCTCTCTCTCTCCATGTCTAGCATGTCGCCAGCGGTCCACCTCCACCGTCCAACCAGCCCCAGGCCAGAGACAGAGGGCAGAGCGGCCAGGAACCGCCGCACCTGGAGCTGGTCGACCATGCCGACACCGCCGGCTCTGCCGCTCAGAGCGCCACCTCGCCCAGACCGCATACCACCGCCCCTACGGCCGCATTCACTTCCTAGAGAACCGCCAGGAGACTGCCTATCGATCGCCACCCCCAGCCATGCCTCTAGCCGGCCGTAGCCATGTCGCCACCGTCGCCTGCCCATCCCGCTCGGTCTCACCGTCGGGCCTATAAAAGGAGGCCACCCCCAGCCGTTTGAAGCACACCACTCCACTCCCCTCACCTCACTAAACCTCACCCACCTCTAGCCGGAGCAAGGGGAGCAGCAGCTCGCTAGAATTGGAGCCGGAGCCGCCGCCTCTAGAGGAGAAGGGCGCCGCTGATTGCGACCACCCCCGGAGCTACTTCGACCGTCCCTGAGCTCGTCGTCGTCCACCAGTTTGTTTGCCTGCCTCACCGACCTTGCTGGAGCCCTGGTACGTCCCCAGCAGACCCCCACCGAGCCGCTAGGGTTCGAGCTCGCCGGCGACCTGTTCGTCGTCGACGACGACCCTCAGCCGTAGATCCCCCTTCTAATCCTACAGCCCACAGCACGCGTACCGTTTCGCGTGATAAGACCCACTGACAAGCGGGACCCCCATGTCAGCTGAGCCCCGTGCCACGGAGCGCCACTGGGCCAGCCCAAGTTCTTTCCCGCGCTAGCCCAACCGTTCAAATCTGGATTTTTCTTTTTAAGTTGAATCTAGTTTATGTCCACTATTTTAAAATTCAATTCTGGGAGTTTTACAAATCCAAATTGCATGAAACCAGTTTTGTATGAAAGGTATTAAGATGATCTATCCAAGCCCGTTGGATTTAATTCCATTAGAGTTATAGATCTCTCCTAATAAAAATAACAAAACAGAAGCATTTGCAACTTGCAACATTTTTATAAAATCAACCAAGTTAGCTTTTGAGTTGTTTCCAACTCTCAAAAATCACATTTCATCATATCTATCTAAATATGTCGTAATACTAAGGTTTACATGCCGTGACTTTGGACTAGTACCAAAATAATGCTATATAGGCATTTCTAGTCACTTTAAATCATTAAATAATGAACTTAAACTAAAGTAATATTGATCCAACCTTTAATTCTCATTCCCATGTGTTAAGATATGTGGTGATGACATGTGTCAATATGATCCCATATTTTAAATGGAGAATATTAAATTTTAATTAATTTTTCAATGAGTAGAAATTACTTTTCTAAAATAAAAAGGATGAAACTATTGAATTAAACTTGTGATGCTTGTGATGATAATAGATCATCAAATGTGTGACTTAGAATTCTACTTATCCTAGTTAAGTATTGTTTGGTGATTGTGTACTCCGTATGTATTTATAGACGATAGTACTGACCAAGCTTTCGAGGAGGAGGAGTTCTACCAAGAAGAAGAAGAAAAAAACTTCAACCACTACACCAACCAAGGCAAGCCACCATTAACAATGCAAGCTAACCCTTGCAAGTTTAGTGTGTAGCAAACTAGAATCAAACTAGATGGTTTAGCAAGGATGCCTTATGCATGCTTTGATCACACCCCTTTGACTATTAGTACCCCAAGCCTTGTTTACAAGTTTTACTCCCTTAGTTTACTCAAAGTTCTTTACTTGTTTTGAAGGTAGAATAAAAAGTATAAAAATTGACCTATTTAGAACCCTTTAGATGTCATTCTATGGCATGAAATTGAACCCATATTTTACACCTTAGTGAACACTCTTAACTTAGTAGTTTAGAGTAGATCAAAACTTGAGTCACTTTAGATGGGAATACTTGGTGAAAAGGAATTATGAAAACCTTGGAATTGATGAGTCATTCTATTGAGATGTTTTGCCATGTGTTGAGAAACACAAAGGATTGATGATGATGAAAATGTTGAGGCATGAGCCTTAACCCTTTTTATAAAACTGATGGTTGGATTCGGATGCGATACCATTCCAAATTTACCGTACAACCACATTACCTGAATTGGGTAAGGCTTAGCTGGAAATTTATATGCCTTAGTATTAGTTCCCTCACGGTAGAGGTCTGAGCTGAGGCTACCTCTCAATGTTGTCCACCTATGCAGTGCCCAAGATGACTGATCGTCATGGTTGGGAGGCCATGCTCATAGGAGAGGTGCTTATACTAGAGTGTGTAAAGGGAAGGTTATGTTTGATTATCTGCATACTAAGTATGATGATTTAGGGTTACCCCTGACAGATGTATCAAATCTTGTGGTGAAAGTGTACCACCTCTGCAGAGTGTCAAACTATTCGAATAGCCGCGTCCGCGGTTATGGACAGTTGGAATGGACATACTGTTTCGTTGTCAGATGTTTTCTAAATAACTTGAGATGAATGATGGATCTTGACTTGACCACAACAGGGCTGTGTTTATGACATTAGCTTCCCACTTAAGTGATTCTAGAACTTTACTTTATCTTTCTTTGTTTCAGAACTCAGCTTAGGTTTCAAACTTAACTTTATAGTTAAACTTGGATTTAGCACTTCAACTTAGAATTATAGTACTTGTTTGTTGGGTCCGCAGCATAGAAACCAAAAAAATTCCTACGATGAGAACTATACGCCAAGACCTATCTACTAGATACAGAGCACCGGGTGGACATACATCCATGGAGAACTTACCCTCGAAGACAACGAGTTTTGTTAACGAGTAGGAACTCGTGGTTGATGTAGTCGTACGCTTGCCGATCTCAAGATCGTGTGGAAGTCCGAGCGCCGCAAATCAGCAGCGCATCCGTCCTCGCACACACGTTCAAGCCACCGGACAACCTCCACCTCCTCGCTCCAGCGAATCAGCGGAAGCAGCAACTCCTTCCAGACGCAAGGCCACCGGGAACATGTATCTCGCTAATCCGAGAGGGGGAGAGAGATCCTTCACGAGGAGGTGTGTGGATGAAGGAGGGAATGGGTGGCCTTTTATAGGAGGAGGGGGGGTGCCCCCTCTCTCCATGGCCGGCGCATGGGGGGTGACCCCTCACCTCCCCCATTCATGTGGTGGTAACCCCTCCACATTAAAATGCCCCTTCACATTCTCTTTTAAAGTCTCCACTTTAAATGCATTAAATTTCTCCAAATTTAATGCTCTCTCATTTAATAAAACTCTTTTATTATTTTTATTCAGAATTTTGTTAATTACTTTAATTAAAAAACATTCACATAAAACCCCAGAGTATATCTATCCGTCATCGGGATTGACAAATTCCACTCTTGATCCATGAGCCTCAACATAACACCTTCATAGCACTGAACCCACCTTTATGGTCACCCTGTTACGGTGTGACGTTTGATGTTATCAAGATACTCTTCCGGTGTTAGCAATTAACATGATCTCATGGTCTAAGGACTAAGACTACTTTGTATGATGTTATAGAAATATAAACATAATGACTTGATCGTAATGCTATACTTTGGATGAATGTTCATCACGTCATTTCACAAATGCTGTGACCTTGTTATTAACAACATCCAATGTCCATGATCAGGAAACTTTGATCATCTTGTTAATCAACAAGCTAGTCTATAAGAGAGGCATAACTAGGAACCCTTTTTGTTTATTAAACACACATGTATTGATGTTTCCTATCAATACAATTATAGCATGCAAAATAACCATCTATCATATACAAGGAATATATAATAACAACTTTATTATTGCCTCTCAGGGCATATTTCCTTCAGTCTCCCACTTGCACTAGAGACAATAATCTAGTTCATATAGTGATAAATCTAACACCCATGGAGTTCTGGTGTTGATCATGTTTTGCCCTAGGGAGAACTTTAGTCAACGGATCTGCTACATTTAGGTCCGTGTGCACATTACAAATCTTTATATCTCCATCCTTGACATGCTCACGGATGGAGTGAAACCGACGCTTAATATGCTTGGAATTCTTGTGAGACCTTGGTTCCTTTGCGTTGGCTATGGCTCCATTGTTGTCACAATAGATCACCATTGGGTCCAACACACTGGGAACCACACCCAGTTCTGTAATGAACTCTTTCATCCAAACTGCCTCCTGCGCCGCTTCTGAAGCAGCAACATATTCCGCCTCCGTTGTTGATCCAGCCACCGCAGGTTGTTTGGAACTCCTCCAACTAACTGCTGCTCCGTTCAAGAGAAATACGTATCCAGATTGAGACTTAGAGTCATCCGGATCGGTGTAAAAGCTAGCATCGACATAACACTTAGCGACTAGCTCTTCTTCACCTCCGTATATAAGAAGTATATCCTTAGTTCTTCTCAAGTACTTGAGGATGTTCTTTACCGCTATCCAGTGTTCCGAACCTGGATCAGATTGGTACCTACTAGTCAAAATAATAGCATGTGCCACATCCGGTCTTGTACATAGCATGGCATACATTATAGAGCCTATGGCCGAGGCATAGGGGATCTTATCCATCATCTCTCTTTCTTCCGCCGTAGCCAGACTTTGAGTCTTACTCAATGTATTGCCTTGCAACATAGGTAAGAACCCCTTCTTACTTTCGTCCATATTAAACTTCTTTAATATCTTATCAAGGTATGTACTCTGTGATAGCCCAATTAGGCGTCTTGATCTATCTCTATAGATTTTAATGCCTAATATATATGAAGCTTCACCAAGGTCCTTCATCGAAAATTTGCTGTTTAGATAACTTTTAACACTGTTTAAAAGATCTATATCATTTCCAATCAATAATATGTCATCCACATATAATATCAGAAATTCCACATTGCTCCCACTCACTTTCTTGTAAATACAAGCCTCTCCATAAGTTTGGACAAATCCAAACTCTTTGATCACCTCATCAAAGCGGAGATTCCAACTCCGGGATGCTTGCTTCAGTCCATAGATGGATCGCTGAAGTTTGCACACCTTATCAGCATCCTTAGGATCGACAAAACCCTTTGGTTGTATCATATACAACTCTTCTTCAATATTACCATTGAGGAACGCAGTTTTGACATCCATCTGCCATATTTCATAATCGAAATATGCAGCAATTACTAACATAATCCTAACCAACTTAAGCATCGCTACGGGAGAGAATGTCTCATCGTAGTCAACTCCTTGAATTTTTCGAAACCCCTTTGCGACAAGTCGAGCCTTATAGATGGTTACATTACCATCAGCATCAGTTTTTCTTTTGAAAATCCATTTATTCTCAACGGCCTTTCGATCGTGAGGTAAGTCCACCAAGGTCCAAACCTGGTTTTCGTACATGGATTCCATCTCGGATTTCATGGCTTCTAGCCATTTGTTGGAATCAGGGCTCATCATCGCTTCTTCATACGTCGCAGGGTCATCTATTTCATCAATCATGAAATTCATAATAGGATTGTCGTACAGTTCAGGAGCTGCACGTGTCCTGCTTGACCTGCGAGGTTCGGTAGTGTCCTCTTTCGGAGATTCATGATCAATATCATTAGCTCTCTCTTCATTAAGTGAAGTCAACTCCGAAACAACTTCCGGTGCTGCGCTACTCACCATTTCATGAAGAGAAGGTTCAATAACCTCTTCGAGTTCTACCTTCCTACTACTCACACCTTTCGCGAGAAACTCCTTCTCAAGAAAGGATCCATTCTTGGCAACAAAGACCTTACCCTCGGATCTGTGATAGAAGGTATACCCAATCGTTTCCTTAGGGTATCCTATGAAGACGCATTTTTCCGCTTTGGGTTCGAGTTTATCCGGTTGAAGTTTCTTCACATAAACATCACATCCCCAAACTTTAAGAAATGACAGCTTAGGTTTGTTTCCAAACCATAATTCATACGGTGTCTTTTCAACGGATTTAGATGGTGCCCTATTTAAAGTGAATGTAGCGGTTTCTAGTGCATAACCCCAAAATGACAGTGGCAAGTCAGTCAGAGACATCATAGATCGAACCGTATCCAATAAAGTACGATTACAACGTTCTGACACACCATTACATTGTGGTGTTCCGGCAAGCGTGAGTTGTGAAACTATTCCACAGTCTTTCATATGTGTGCTAAACTCGTAACTAAGATACTCTCCTCCACGATCGGACCGCAGAAATTTGATCTTTCTGTTACGATGATTTTCCACTTCATTCTGAAATTCTTTGAACTTTTCAAAGGTTTCAGACTTATGTTTCATCAAATAGATATACCCGTATCTACTCAAATCATCCGTGAAAGTAACAAAATAACGATATCCACCTCGCGCCGACACACTCATTGGTCCACACACATCAGTATGTATGATTTCCAATTAATCTATCCCCCGTTCCATTGAACCGGAAAACGGCATTCTAGTCATCTTGCCCATAAGGCATGGCTCACATGTATCAAATGATTCAAAATCAAGTGATTCCAAAAGTCCATCAGAATGGAGTTTCTTCATGCGTTTAACGCCAATATGACCTAGACGGCAGTGCCACATATATGTAGATATATCATTATCAAGTTTAATCCTTTTAGCATCAACATTATGAATATGCGTAATACTACTATCGAGATCCAATAGAAATAAACCATTCAACACAGGTGCATGACCATAAAAGATATTATTCATATAAATCGAACAACCATTGTTTTCAGACTTAAACGAATAACCACTTTGCATCAAACATGATCCGGATACAATGTTCATGCTCAGTGCAGGCACTAAATAACAATTATTCAGGTTTATAACTAATCCCGATGGCATATGGAGAGGCAGCGTTCCGACGGCGATCACATCAACTCTTGATCCATTGCCGACCCGCATCGTGACCTCATCCCTTGCTAGTTGTCGCTTGTTCCGCAGCCCCTGAACCGAGTTACATATATTAGCAACCGATCCCGTATCAAATACCCAGGTGCTACTGCGAGTACTAGTCAATTACACATAAATAACATGTATATCACATATACCTTTGTTTGCCTTGCTAGCCTTCTTGTCCGCCAAATACTTGGGGCAGTTGCGCTTCCAATGGCCAGTCCCCTTGCAATAGTAGCACTCGGTGTCAGACTTAGGGCCAGCTCGGGGTTTCTTTTCAGGCGCGGCAACAGATTTGCCGCCCTTCTTTCCCTTCTACTTGCCTTTCTTGTCCTTCTTGAAACCAGTGGTCTTATTGATCATCAACACTTGATGTTCTTTCCTAATCTCCACTTCTGCAGTCTTAAGCATTGACAGAAGCTCGAGAAGAGACTTCTTCATGCCCTGCATATTATAGTTCATCACGAAGCTCTTGTAGCTAGGTGGCAGAGATTGGAGAACACGATGTATGCCTAAGTCAATGGGAATCGTTATTCCCAAGGACACAAGCTTATCGGCGTACCCAGACATTTTGAGTACGTGCTCACTAACAGAGCTGTTCTCTTCCATCATGCAGCTAAAGAACTTTTCAGAAGCATTATAACTCTCTACGGCAGCATGGGTATCGAAAATCATTTTCAATTCTCCCATGGTATCAAAGGCATTGCCATTTTCGAAACGTTTTCGAAGTTCTGGCTCTAGCCCATACAGTATGCCGCAATGAACTAAGTTGTGGTCCTCCTGACGAGTTATATAGACGTTCTTTTCCTCGTCAGGGGCATCAGGAGCTGGTGAGGGGCCTAGCGGCGCCTCTAGCACATATTGCTTTTGTGCAGCAGTGAGGAGAATCCTCAAATTCATAGCCCAGTTGGTGAAGTTGCTACCATTCGCAGCAAGCTTCTCTTTCTCCATGAACACATTGAAATTAAAAGCAGGTGGTGCCATCTACAACAGAATTTGTAAAATATATTTAGACTAAGTTTATGATAGATTGAGTTCAACTAATCCAAATTACTAATGAACTCCCACTCAAAAACGACATCCCTCGTGTCCTTTTGGTGATTACATGAACCAAATCCACTACACCAAGTCCGATCATCACGTGAGTCGATGTAGCTTCAAAAGCGAGTATCTATATAGGCATCATATCAACTATATGACTCATGCTTAACCTTTCAGTCTGTGTTCGGAGGCCATGTCTGTACATGCTAGGCTCGTCAAGTAAGAACCTTAGTATCCGCGTGTGTAAAACTGTCTTACACCCGTTGTATGAAAGCGTAGAGTCGCGAACACCCGATCATCACGTGATGCCTCAAAACACGATCCACAAAACGGTGCATACTTAAGGAAGAACACATTTTATCTTGATATCTAAATGAGGGATCATCTTATAATGCTACCAAAAGCGCCAAACTAGCAATATAAGATGCTAACATCTAATGTGTGAAGTCAGGTGATATGGTCCATGCATTTGATCTCTATCATCTGCATCGTGGTATGATCTCTATCATTCCTTTGTGTGTAAGGCCCCTATGGAACTTACACGTTAAGTGAGTTGTAAGAGTATCTATCATACATCTACTTACAACAATACCATATCAAGACACTAGCCCAGCAACGATCTAAACTAGACGCCTCTAATTTATCAATTGCAAGTTTTACGTGGCTTAGGGCTTTCAGAGATAGAACCGGTCTTACCTACGAACATGAACCACAACGAGGATAACCAAGTTATTAGCAACTCATTGTAAATCAGATATTGACTATAGTAGGAGAGACAGACACCCGCCAGCCACTTATGCAAAACAAGTTGCATGTCAGTCGTGGAACCGGTCTCATGTACGATGACATGTAAGGTTGGTCCGGGCCGCTTCATCCCACTATGCCACCAATATCCAAAGTACATAGAAGATGCAATAACATGATCATCATCGCCCACATACAAACATATGTGTACTACCCGTGCAAAGCACCTACGCATAGATTAGGCTCTGATACCACTGTTGGGTCCGCAGCATAGAAAACAAAAAATTTCCTACGATGAGAACTATACGCCAAGACCTATCTACTAGATACAGAGCAACGGGTGGACATACATCCATGGAGAACTTACCCTCAAAGACAACGAGTTTTGTTAACGAGTAGGAACTCGTGGTTGATGTAGTCGTACGCTTGCCGATCTCAAGATCGTGTGGAAGTCCGAGCGCCGCAAATCAGCAGCACATCCGTCCTCGCACACACGTTCAAGCCACCGGACAACCTCCATCTCCTCGCTCCAGCGAATCAGCGGAAGCAGCAACTCCTTCCAGAGGCAAGGCCACCGGGAACATGTATCTCGCTAATCTAAGACCATGGGGGAATATCTAGAGGGGGAGAGAGATCCTTCACGAGGAGGTGTGTGGATGAAGGAGGGAATGGGTGGCCTTTTATAGGAGGAGGGGGTGCCCCCTCTCCCCATGGCCGGCGCATGGGGGGTGACCCCTCACCTCCCCCATTCATGTGGTGGTAACCCCTCCACATTAAAATGCCCCTTCACATTCTCTTTTAAAGTCTCCACTTTAAATGCATTAAATTTCTCCAAATTTAATGCTCTCTCATTTAATAAAACTCTTTTATTATTTTTATTCAGAATTTTGTTAATTACTTTAACTAACAAACATTCACATAAAACCCCTCGCAACATTTCAATATCACATGCAGAACCACTTTCTGCAATTTCACCCGAAACAATTCCGGTTTCTATCGAAACAATTCCTGTTTCTATCGAAACATTTCCTGCGCTTTGCAAACCTTTTGTCTGGAACATATGTGCTCCTAAATGGTGTCCGGCAACCCTTAAGTGTGTCACCCTACGGTTCGCGAATAATGCAGACATGATTGAGACTCCTCTCAGATCAATAATCAGAAGCGGGACCTGGAGATCCATACTGACTCCTGCACATTCAACGATGACTTCTGTGATCGTGAGAACCTTTAACGTCAGCAATTTAATCCCTTTGTCTCATGATATAATACATGCCGAGATTCGATCATCGGTATCCAAATACCTAGTTTGATCTCGTTACCGACATGCACTCTTTTCTCGTTCCCGTGATATAACATTCTAGTGATCACATCACTTGCTTGCAAGCTATCTTAATGTGATATCACCGAGAGGGCCCAGAGTATATCTATCCGTCATCGGGATTGACAAATTCCACTCTTGATCCATGAGCCTCAACATAACACCTTCATAGCACTGAACCCACCTTTATGGTCACCCTGTTACGGTGTGACGTTTGATGTTATCAAGATACTCTTCCGGTGTTAGCAATTAACATGATCTCATGGTCTAAGGACTAAGACTACTTTGTATGATGTTATAGCAATATAAACATAATGACTTGATCGTAATGCTATACTTCGGATGAATGTTCATCACGTCATTTCACAAATGTTGTGACCTTGTTATTAACAACATCCAATGTCCATGATCAGGAAACTTTGATCATCTTGTTAATCAACAAGCTAGTCTATAAGAGAGGCATAACAAGGAACCCTTTTTGTTTATCAAACACACATGTATTGATGTTTCCTATCAATACAATTATAGCATGCAAAATAAACATCTATCATATACAAGGAATATATAATAACAACTTTATTATTGCCTCCCAGGGCATATTTCCTTCATTGTTAGTGGTAGTTTGCGAGTACTTAAAGAGTACTCATGGCTTTTGTCCCTGGCTATTATCGTGGCCAGACTATGAAGGAGACTATCAAGATGATGGCCAACAGGACAGCTATGATAACTAGGACTATCTGCCTTCGTCAGCATTGCCTATGACCCTAAAGATGGACCCCACCGCTACGCTTATCTTTTATTTCTGCTGCTTGTTGTATTAAGACTGGATCATGAGATCCTTATTCATGTAAGACCTTATGTATGGTTTGTAATGGATGATGTACTATGATATCCAATCCGTTATGTCTCGCAAAAATGGTAATCCTGGGAGAGGTATGGCATAACGGGCATCTGGGATTAAAAATCCGGGTGTTGACAACTTGGCCGCGCGGCTAGGCCTGGCCCGCGCCAGGGGGTGGTGTGGCCGCTCCCGGCACCCCCTCGGCCTCTCCATCCTCCTATATATTGCCCTCAGGATGAAAACCCTAAGTGCCCGATCAAAAATCCACGAAAGAGTCTGTAGCCACCGTCATCTCCATCCCTAGATCGGGAGGGATCTGAATATCTTCCCGGCACCCTGCTAGAGAGGGGAATTCACCCTGGAGGCCTTCATCACCATGCAAGCCTCCGGTGTGATGCGTGAGTAGTTCATCCTTGGACTACAGATCCATGTAGTAGCTAGATGGCTGGTTCTGCTCCTTTGTGCTTTCATGTCTAGATCTTGTGAGCTCCGTTCATGATCAAGATCATCTATTTGTAATTTTGCATGTTGTGTTTGCGGGGATCCGATGGATATTGAGATGCTATTTCAGATTGATTATTGATTCTACCATGTCTTTGTTATTTGTGATCTTGCATGCTATCCGTTGTTAGTAGCTATCTTGGCCAAGTAGATGCTAGCAACTCCAAGAGTTAGTATTTATGCTCGATAGTGGGTTCATGCCTCTGGTAATCTGGGGAAGTGACAGAAATCTCTAAGGTACTAGATGTGTTGTTGCTACTAGGGAGAAAACAACAATCCTTTGTTCATAGAACAATCGGATTCTTTACTTTACACGCGGTTCGTAAAGCAATAATCTGTTGCTTGCAACTTAATACTGGAGGGGGTTCGGATGATAACCTGAAGGTGGATTATTAGTCATAGATGTAGTTGGATGGCGGTCTATGTATTATGTTGTAATGCCCAATCAAGTCTCAAAGGAGTCAATATGATTAGTATATGCATGTATTGCTTTCTCGGTGTTTCTCAATTGCCCCGCTGTAATTTGTTCACCCAGCATGTTATCTATCTAAGGAGAGCCACCTCTAGTGAACTATGGATCCCGGTCCTTTTACTTTACATACAATCTACAATCTTTTACTGTGTGGTGTTTACTTTCTGCAAACTTTTACTTCTTTCCATTCGATACGTTTAATCCTTTGTTTTCGGCAAAACATGGTGAGATTCACAACCTCATCGCAAGTTGGGGACAAAGTTCTGTGGTTGTGTTGTGCAGGTCTCCACGTTGCTACTAGCACCGGTAGTGCGCCCTGCCAAAGCTCAGCTAGTAACACCATTGAGGTGTTTCCTTGCTCCTACTGGTTCGATTAAACCTTGGTTTCATAACTGAGGGAAACTTGCTGCTGTGCTCATCATACCTTCCTCTTGGGGTTCCCAACGAGCTCTACATCAACCATGCACCAAGCACTTTTCTGGGCGCCGTGCATTGAGCCATCAAGCGATTTTCTGGCGCCGTTTTCGGGGAGTCAAGGACATCTTCACAAGGGGAGTCCCTCATAACCAATCTCTTTACTTTGTTGTTTTTGTTTTGCTTAGTTTCTTTTTGCTTTGTTTGCTTGTTTCGTTCTTCAAAAAACACAAAAAAATAGTTTTACAAGTTTGCTTTCTTATTTCAAAAACACAAAAAAATTAGTTCATATCCTAAGTTGCCATTATGTCTAGCCTTGATCCAGTCACTATGTCACCCGAGGAAATGATTTTCACTTTTAAACAAGGAATTGAGGAAAGTTTTAAGGAAGCTTGGTCTAGAATCTCTGATCTACATGAAAAAACTAAGCCTAAAATGACTCAAAGCTTGTTCCTTAGCAGTTTTTACCTTGGGATTACTCTTTGCTATAGATATGCTCTAGATGCTGTTGTGGGAGGAGATTTCCTCTAATGTAATGAGGATGATGCTAATAATGCTATAAAGAAATTGATCCTCACTTACAACATGCCTAGCCAAACTGATATTTCCTTCGCAAAAATATTTGCTAGGTTGGACATTCTTGAGGCTAGCACTACTAGATTAGAAAGTTGCTATAATATGCTTAGGTAGCATTACGATTATGTTCCAATAAACTCTGAACCATCAAAGTGGTTCCCTACAGTAAAGATTGAGATGAACACTGAAACTTTTCAAGCTCGTTGTGATATCATGTCTGAATTTTGCCTTATGCCCAAAGATATTTATAAATCTCTGAATACTTGGGGGCTCACTGAGGGAGGAAAAGAAATATCTCTTGATAATAATACTACCATATTACCTCCTTAAATAGCTGAAGGAGTGTTTACAAAGATCCTTGGGAAAACGATTTCTATTGATTATCTTGTTATTGAATGTGCAGGAAAAGGACAAATTACACTTGGAAGGTCCCTATTAGAACTCCTTGGAGTAATAATAGATGTGGGAAAGGGGACCATGCACCTTTCTTCTCCACCAAACAATCACATTTTCCCAAAAGGTTAAGAATAAAAATAAGAGAGGTAAGGGCAAGAAAGTTGGTTTTAATGCTTCTTCATTTTTGAACACTTGATTCTTTCTTTGCTTCTTATGCCTAACTTAAAGGCGTTAAAAAAAGTACTTATTGGGAGATAACCCAAAAGTTTTAGATGAGTCTTGGAAATTATTACCTCTGTAATAACCTCTCCTTATCCTTTTTATTTGCTTTTTGTGCCAAGAGTAACCTCTAATGAGAGAGAAGTAATGATTGGGAAAGTTGCTATCCCGAAACAGATTTCTGTACTTCACCGTAAAAATTCGTGAGAGATCTCTGTATGTCGGATTGAGCTATAAATGTTTGCGCTTCTGCCCCAGGTTGTTATCTAACTTTTGTTAGTTCAACACTTTTTTATTTGAGCAACAGAAGGTCTTCGAAAAAATCTGTCTTTACCTGCTGGTCTGTTTTGACAGATTTCTGCCATTTTCTGCATTTGCTTCTTGTTGATTCCTTCTTGAGTTATTTTGGGGAATTGAGCTTTTTTAGGGAAGTGCTACAGTATCTAGTGTTCTAATGGACGTTTATTAGGTGTTAGAACTGAACCTTAAGACTTATTTATCTTAAGTGCACTAATGTTGCTAATAAAGATTGTGTGAAGTTTTGTATGAAGGAAATATTTCAGGTGTATGGAAGGAATGAGTAATGAGATGAAGAATGGACTAAAGCTCAAGCTTGGGTATGCCCAAGGCATCCCCTTCTTCATCAATAAAAATCCCAGGTTTCTTCCAAACGCTTCATTTTTATTGTTTCATGCACGGTTGTGTTTTTCTTGGAGCGTCTTCTTTTTCGTTTTCGCTTTGGTTTTTCATTTGCTTGGTTTGCTTAGTTTTCTGAATAAATTGGTTGGACCCCCTCTTTCATACATTGGTTTTCAAATAGTTTGGTTTGGTTTGGAAAAGAGTAGGAAAGTTCATACTTATGTGGTAAAAAGAGCTCGTTTTTGACTGTGGCCTAAGCTTTGTCATGCCATGCTTGATATTGTTTTGGCTCTATGCTTAGTATTCTTTGCTGTAGCATGACTTGTTATAAACAATTGAGATTGCTTAATGTGCCTTGGATGAATCATGCGTTGTTTTAGCATATTAAAGCATAGTATAGTGGTATTCTCCTTTGATGCTTTATTTGGGTTGACTTGGCACATGCTCACACCATGTTATGACTATCTGAAGTCACCATAGCCTTTATGATCCTTTAGTTTTCAACTTGTAGTATCACTTTATGCTTTGATCAATGATGTTTTGTCGCTCTGCATGATTATGGCCATTATTGCTCTCTTAGTTTGTCGCTCCAGTCTTTTGCTAGCCTCCACAACCAAGTATGAGTTCCACTCATGCATCCAAATCCTTAAACCAAGTTATTCCAAAGAGTCCACCATACCTACCTACTAGCTTATGCTATTCCAGGTATATTCATGCTTTTGTTTACCTTCCAAATTAAACTTGTTATGAGAAAACTAGTGATTAAAGCTCTCACGAACTTGATGGCACACTTTACTTTACTTGCCCTTAATAAACTTGAACCATTGTGGCTTCTATGTTGTATATGCTTGCACTTATTTGTTGGGAATTAGCAGAACCATGCTTTCATGGGGAACGCTTTCAACATTACACTTGGTACTTGTACCTAGTTGATATCATGCTCTTTTGTATATGGATGTCGTCGGTGTGAAATGAAAGGGGAGCTTGTAAGTCCATGGAGTTATGTATATGTGTTAGAGAAACGCCTGGGCCGCTGGTCTAATCCATGCTGACATGGTGGAAACCTGCAGCGTAACCATAATGAGCTGTCTATGAAGCATTCTTCTTATAAAAAAAGAGTCCTATATTGAGAAAAAAAGAGAAAGAGAAAAAAAGAGATTATGAAAAGAGGAAAGAGAGAAAAAAGCACCATATTCCCATGGTAAATAAGAAGATTGCTGAGATGCTCGTTGTCTGCTTGCCTTGTCATTTTGATATGGGGATTCTTCCGTATCATCGGGCAAGGGGTTCCCCGTTGGCGGTTCTCTATGATACACATGTACTTACGATGACAAGAACTTACCGGTGACTAAACTTGAGTAGCATGAGGAGAGGCCCTCGTATACAAGGGGCATGAGATTTCTGACTTATACTTCGTCAACCATGGACACCATAGTTTGTTCACTTTAACCATAATCACTTCAAGATTCTTATGATAGGGGCAATGAGAGCTGAAAGCTATAAGTACCATAATTTTTGGAAGCTCTTTATGAGACTTGAATCCCTACTTACTTTTACAAAAGGCCTTTCTTCCACCATTATATTGTGTGTCCACCTTCTACCTTTATGCACCTACTTTGAGAGCATAGTGGCCATTCTTAGTTCTATGTGCATTGTCCCAAGACTAGTTGATTGATGCATACTTTGATATTGCTTGTTTTAAACTATTGAATCTACTCACTCTTATGAACTTTGAAGGTGTCCTATGCATTTATATTTGCTACTCTATTGAGGGACAAGCTGAATACTCCTATGTTATGTTTTCTTTATGTGAAACAAACAAACATCTTGCAAAGCATTGTTATTCATGAATCTTTTGTTTGTGCCTTTTCATGTTGCATCATAGTTTCTTTGCTTATTGCTAGAACTTTGTTTTTCATGTTATGATTGAAGTACTATGATCCCAGCTTTGAATGTTTTGCAAATACTTTGATCAAGTCTTTGATGGTGCATGTCACCTCAAAAATTATTCTTTCTTTTTATCACTTACCTACTTGAGGACGAGTAGGAGTTAAGCTTGGGGATGTTGATACATTGCAAATGTATCTATATTTTTTGATGTTCCATGCTTGGTTTTATCCACTTTCTTATGTTTTGTTCCAACTTTGGAGTAATTTTCATATGATTTCTTGGAGTAACCTATTAACAAGAGCCATAGTGCCAACTGCCTATTTTCTACTGTTTTTGGTTCTAGGAAAGTCAGAAAATGAATATTCTAGGAATTGGATGGGACAAAAGCCAAAATGCCTATTTTTCTGGAAGACATCAAGTGCCAGAATACGAGACGGAGAAGGGCCAGGGAGCCACCACACCACCTGGCCGCGCGGCCAGGCCTAGCCCGTGCCAGGGGGTGGTGTGGCCGCTCCCAGCACCCCCTCGACCTCTCCTTCCGCCTATATATTGCCCTTGGGACGAAAACCCTAAGTGCCCGATCAAAAATCCACAAAAGAGTCTGTAGCCATTGTCATCTCCATCCCTAGATCGGGAGGGATCTGAAGATCTTCCCGGCACCCTGCCGGAGAGGGGAATTCACCCTGGAGGCCTTCTTCATCACCATGCAAGCCTCCAGTGTGATGCGTGAGTAGTTCATCCTTGGACTACGGATCCATGTAGTAGCTAGATGGCTGGTTCTCCTCCTTTGTGCTTTCATGTCTAGATCTTGTGAGCTCCGTTCATGATCAAGATCATCTATTTGTAATTCTGCAGGTTCTGTTTGCGGGGATCCGATGGATATTGAGATGCTATTTCAGAACACAAGTTAGATTTGGCGATCCTAGCATGTGTAGACATGGCCTCGGAACACAAGAGACCGAAAGGTCAAGCATGTG
Organism: Avena eriantha; assembly: GCA_910589775.1. NCBI lineage: Eukaryota > Viridiplantae > Streptophyta > Magnoliopsida > Poales > Poaceae > Avena > Avena eriantha. Next base: position 172,330,957 of record OU342741.1, on the reverse strand, counting down.
TCACATGGATGATGTGATTAACATTAGGGAATGTCTACCTTTGAAACTACATTGCCGGCCATGACGATAAGGGGTGTAGCGGATTGGGATCGTGTGATCACTAAAATCGTCCAGGGGGATGACAATTTTAGTGGGAGATCAATTATCAATTGAACTCATATTATGAACTTAGTCTAGATGTCTATTTTCAAATATCTTAGTAGATCATGGCCTATCCCATTGAGGTCATTTGCGACCAAGGGAAATTCTTGCTTGATGTGGAACTTAGCAAAAGGGTCCAACTTCATCGATTAATACCCACGCCTGAGGGATATCCTCGTAAAAGGTGAACTTCTCTTCTTGATACAATAACTATTAGGAGATGGTCCGATGACTCCACAACGTTTTTGTTTTCTCCATAATCATCCAATAAGCCATTCTCCATTCGATGGAGAGTTGGACTACAATTTTGTATTATGCAAGATTTGGCACATAAACTATGAGTCGTTGGATGAGTTTTCCTCCAACATGGAAGAAGATAGAATATTTGGAGAGTCACTTAGCAATCTTGCATTAGAGTTGAGAACTCTTAGAAGGGCTTGATTGCAATGGAGGTCATGGATCAAAACGGTAAGTCAGATATACAAAGTTATAAATGTAACTCTTGCAAAAACTCATTGCAGTTTACAAAAGTATTGGATACGTGTTGTAATACCTCGGACCCTACGCTCTAAGCTCAAGCCCGTATGAACCAAAAGTGGACAGGACATACTACCAAGGGGCCGCGTGGCCACACACAGTAGGTCTACCTCATGGAGCAGGGCACGGTACTCGCCAACCATCCCACCCACTTTCAAGAACATCGACACAAGAGCGAGCGGCGTAGTCGACAGGTAAAGCAATAAAAAATATACACAAATGTGTATGCATGTCAGCGACATACAATAGACATCAGAGCCATGCCATCTAAAACAATAGAGATAGAAATATTCAATTCCATACGAAAAGATCCAAATATCCTAGATAGAGATAATAGTATAGGATACATCCTCATACGTCACACATCAGAGTATCTCACCAGAGTACGGATAAGAAGAAAATTGGCATAAGATGCCCTAAAAATAAGCACATCCCGTCCACGGATCTCATGGATCTCCATCACCGGAATCTCTACATCGGACAGCCGTTGCCACCATCATCAGTCTCTTCAACACAGTAACCTTCCTAAGAGTATATCTCTCCATCTGAACCAAATATTTATCGTGTGAGACCCTAGGGGTACTCAACAAGTCTTAATGCATCTAAAGGGAACAACCTGGGGTGATACAATTGCAGCGAAAGATAATATCTACAAAGTTCTATAGAGACACGCTACACATCAACCCAACTAGAGATGGACGGACGCTCATTAATTAATGACAACAGTTATATAAGCAACATAAGTAAACATCGCTCGTCCCCTTCTCGCTTACCAACGAGAAGGCAGAAGAACATCCCATCTATTGGAAATTTTATTAACCATTCCATGAGTATTGCACTATTTACTAGTCATGTCTTAGTCAAATTAAAGGAGGTACTTTAGTTATGCTTGTCAATGATCGAGAAACTATGCTCCAAGTTGTCCATAACCGCGGACACGGCTTTCAGAAAGATTTAGCCTACAGGGGTGCACAAATAGCAACACACACATGATCAACCTCGGGAAGAACCAAATAAAATGAACAAGGACTCACGATAATGCATTCACATGATTCGTAAATTATTTCAAGGGTCACCCCAATAAGCTACCCACAACGAAGTTGGCCGGCTCCGAGAGGGACTCAGGGTTTATGACGACCGTAGTAAACGACTAGGAACCCGAAAGTGTGATTGGCTTGTCGATACAGCAGAAACATGGCACGGGGTTCCTAAATAGTATAGTTGCTCCACGCGCAATCGTAAATAAAGCATTAAAGCATTGGCATAAGTACAAGATAGTAATAAAGCCCGAAACTAGTTTGTGGCCCCAAGAAATAAAGTGCAAATCAAGCTCAGGCGAAGGGGAATCCATAGAATCTCCCGTATATGGATAGTGCAAATAGTCAAGGAACAGAATCAAGTACTCGGGGTCCTACGGGACACAAGTGAGCTTAAAGAACCAAATAGCAGATAATACTCACCGATGCCTCTTTCATTAGTTATCCCATTACTACTCAAATTAAGTTGTTTAGGTACCTCGTTATCCAAAGACTCGCACAAACCCTACACATGAAATTCTATGACTCACATGGCTCAAACAACTCCTGCAGTAATGGCTCATGGGATTGAGGTACAAGCTTTGGTGGGGTTTAAAAGTAAAGGCTATGCAATACTTGGGATTCAGTTTAATGCAATCGTGACTCAGTGATGCAAGAGTAAGATAGAAGCATAGGTACTATATGTATGCAAGCATGGGGAATTGCTTGCCTGGAAGCTCAGTTGCAGAATAGGAAGGATCCGTGTAATACTCCTGAGGCTCCTGGTATTCTCCTTACTCAGTGTCTATCCGGATAAAAACCAAACACACAAGGCCAAAATAAAAACACTGCACAAGCATATAAATCATATGGAACAAGAAATAAGGTATGCCACGATGGGATGAAGCACAATTGCATGGTATAACATAGCATGGCATGGGTGAAGTGTGGAGATAAGAAATAAACATTTTTAGTATTTCTTTAGTCAAGTTTTACTTTCATATTCCTTTTTTTCTTAATATTTATATGACGCATGCTTCAATCCATAACATGGAATGCATAATCAGAACGGGGTTGTCATGCTAATCGATTTAGACATATTATTTGTCGAATTTGGAATTACGGAATTAAAGTTATAGACTTATTATGAAAAGGCATTTATTGGCATTTAAATAATTTCGAAATTTTAAATTTCTTAAACATTATTTTGGATGGCATATTTGAATTCCTAGCGTTTTTCTGATCAGAAAACATATATCATATGCAAAATTTGAATTTATGATTTTAAAATTATTATTAAATGCAAATAATTCAAAAAAGGGTCAAATGTCTTTGACTAGTTAGAGTTGACTCTGGTCCAATTTGAATTTGTATTTGAATTCACATTTAAATTTGAATCACTTTGCATTTTGGATTTTTTTCAAATTTAAATTATATGAAAAGATGTGAATTTAATTAGATATATATTATATTCTGGTTTTTATTTTTATTTCAGAAAATTGCACAAACTTTTTATACTCAGACTCTGTTAGCCACGGAGATTGACGTGCGGGCCACGTGCTGACTCAGCAAGCCAACTGACAATAGCGGCCGCACGGGTTTTCTCACTCAGGTACGAGCCAGCCACCGAGGCTGACAAGCGGGGTCGGGGTGCAAGCAGGGCCACACGCGCGCGACCCAGCCAGGGTGTGAAACGCGGTGGAGCCATGGGCGTGTGGGTGAGGTCTCAAAAAGTGCGGGTGCTTTTTATAAAAACCATGGGTGGCAGACAGGTGGGGTCACAGGGGCTGCGGTTTGAGGGGCAAAGAAAAGTAGGGGGCTACGACCAAAAACAACAGCGACACTAACTGAAATTGTCGCGCACCGTTCTCTGAATCTCGACGGCGAACAGGACGAGAACTACAACTTTTGACGGCAAGGGCAGGGGCTGTGGTCGACCAAAATCGGTGAGGTCGGCGGCTATGGAGAGCTGGGTCTCGGGGATTCGTTGGCGGATCAACGGCGACGGCCGGTGCGGCCTGAAGGGGAAGCAGGCGTGCGGGGAACAAGAGCGCAACGCCGGTCACTCGCGGTCACTGGACGGTAAGGACGAGCGTAGCAACGGTGGTGATGTCGATGGGGACGTTGTCCCGGTGGCTCTTGGGGAGTGGGGAAGTGCGGAGGAGGTGCAAGAGATCACGACGCAGCTCCACGGACGAATAGGCGCCCGCGGGGTGGTGAGCAGCGAGGGGTGTTGGAGGCGACGGTGCTTGCGACGGCACGCACAGATCTTGCTCGGTGAAAAGAAACGATGATGCAGGAAGATAGGTCAAGAATGACCATGTTAGGGAGTCGGGACGCTCACCCTAGTGGTGCTAGTGTAGAAGGTTCGACCGGAGGCAGCGGCGATCTTGCAGGCGGGTGAGGTCCTGGAGCTCCTGACCTTGGCGTCTATCGCGGTGACGTGGCAACTCCGGCGAGGTTCGGTCGTTCTCTAGATGTTAGAAGGATGGAGGGGAGGCAGGGGCGGCTCCTGGTACTACGGCGCGGCCTCGAGGAGCTCCGGTTGTAGCGAGGGAGTAGATGGTCGGGGCACTAGGGTTCTGGCTCCATGGCCATGGCGGCTTGCAGAGGAAGAAGAGAGGGGGCCTGGGGTTGAGATCTCGATCTGAAGATGGCTTGGGGGAGGGGCAGGTAAGAAGGAGGGATGGGTCACATGGTTTGTCCCTACTTTTGCCAAAAAAGCTAGCAAGGGGGAGCACCAAGTGTAGCTAGGCCTTCTGCCTCTCTCTTCTTTCTTCCTTGTCATGTAGCACGAGAGAGGGAGAGAGGGGTATGGTCTAGGTCGGGGGTGTCTAGTTGGGGTGCACCAGAGAGAGAGAGGGAGGCCGCTTGGTGTAGGTTGGTTTAAATGAGAGGGAGAGAGGGATTTGGGTTTAGAGTATATTAGCTTATCTAGAATTTTCTTATATGAATTTGCATGGATTTTGGTTGTGTTTGTGTAACCCAAAAGAGAAAAAAACCTTGCATAGACTCCAACTCACGGTAGTACGTCCTGTCCACTTTTGGTTCATTCAGGCTTGTACTTAGAGCATATGGTCCGAGGTATTACAGTTGTCCCGTTTTGTGAAAACATGATGGTCTACTTGAGAATTACTAGAATTCAGGCAATGTGGCTTGATGACGACAAGCAAAATAGTTGATGGCCGAAATCATCCCTTTCCTCAAAGTTTGTTATTTAGAATAGTGGACTTGAATATAATTTTGTAATCCTTGTTTGTGTGTCTTTCTTTTGGCAAGACAATTATTCATATGAATAAGTTACAAGCCAGTTGTACTGTTCTTATGAATAATACCAGTATGGTCACATTATCATTATAAATGAGTTATTCTCATCACTATGTTAATGATAATGGTTTAAGCACTTATAAAGGATTAGAATGCTAAAAGATATCCAAAGTTTAATAATGACATGACACTATAGTTTAAGTCATTTTGGTCATTGCATGTTCTTCATTCTATGTGAAGATCGGGGTCTTAGATACTTAATCTAGAGACTTTGCAAAACCATGCCTCGTTGGGCATAATAACTAAAACTCCGCATTCCAGTAAAATGGTGATATCCGAAGAAATGTTGAATCTTATAAATAGTGATGCGTATTTTCAACAAATAGTGTAAATCATTAGTTAATTGTGGACTTAAGTGAATAAGCGTATTTACTTAATGAAACACGAGTTTGAAACGATTTGAATTGTTCAAATGAGTTCACAACAAAGCTGGATATAGAATTAATAGAAATACAAAGTCTCTTTGATTTGATCGACATGAATAAAGTATTTAAAGTTAATCTTGGCATAAATGGACTTGTGAAAGATGTTTCACAAATTATGGCAATTGGACAATTTCAAACTGTATTGAAATTTCAAACAATCGAATCGTTCTTTACTTTTATGCTTTTTATTCCTGAAGTTGACATTTTAGTTTTATTTAAATACATCCAGTTTAAACCAAAATTTATTCTTATTTCCACATTTGTAGTCAATTCACTCGAAGACCTGTGACAACTTTGAGTGTGACAGAGACTTCACTCATAAACACTTACCTTTGGGCTCCCTGTGGGATCGATATCTATACTTCAAAACTAGCTGCAAATGATATGTGCACTTGTAGACATCAAGCTATTTTCTGGCGCCGCTGCAGGGGAGCTACACGTTCTGGTAGGACCTATTTCAGGTGTTACACGCTCTGGTAGGACCTATTTCAGGTGTTTGTCTCTTGACATTTCAGGTGTTACTACTACAAAATGGTCTCCCTAGGAGACAAAGGGTCTACACGCTTTGGTAGGACCTTTTTACCATATTATTTTGAGCGCATGCCTATTCAAAGGCGCGAGGAAATTATTGAAAAAAATTAAGATCAGATAAGGTTGAAGTTGAAAACCTGAGTGATTTTATGGAAATCATGTCCATTTACAGGAAAACTCCCAAGAAACCTATGAAAACACTCAGAGAATACAGTGCTCCAAACTCTTCTTTCCTTAAAATACCAATAGAATTTCCTAATCCTGGAGTTAGAGAATATCGATTTGATGGTGGAATCATTAAAAAATTGTAAGAAAAAGCTTTTAGATGAAGGGAATATGAACACCCATGATGACATATTAGAGAGTTTGATGATGTGATGACAACACTTGAACCAAAAGGTTTGCAAAGCGACTTCTCTCGTCTAATTTTTTTTCGTTGGTCTCTTAAAGGTAAGGCTCTAGAGTGGTTATACTCTCTCCCTCGTCATTACATTAAATGTTGGGAAAACTATATTGTTAAATTCATAAAACAGGTTTAATCCTTTTAAAAAGGTAACTGAAACTAGAAAGAATATAGGCAACTTTAGTCAGAACATGGGAGAAAACTACCCACAAGCCTGGATATATTCTTTGGAATGATCAATAGAATTCCTAATCATGGCTATTCTGAATTAACCATTTGCCATTTATTTTACCATGGTCTTAATACTCAAAGCGGAGAGTGCTTGACTTATCAGCGGGAGGATCGATAAATACTTTAACTACTAAAGCATGTTTGGAATTGATGTCTACTAGGGCTAAGAATGATTCTTTACATAATCCTGATTTCGGCACTAAGCTGGAAAAAGGGAAACTTCGTATAACTCCAGATCTTATGCCTGAAGTACACAAATCAATGAAATAAAAAGGTATACCTTCTGAACTTGTTAAGGAAAACAAAATAGACTTGTTACAAGTTTTTACTAAAGAAGATGAAACTAGAAATTTTCTTCAAGAATTAAAACATCGACAAGCAAAATCTCATAATAACCTGCATAAGCATTTTCAAAGACATAAAAAGATTTTGGTGGAACTCACGGAAAATTATGATGAGATTGGCTAAGAAATAAAATTATTTCAGAAGTATCTTAGTATGGTTGAAACCCAATATGAACAAATAGCATCTAGTTATCAAATTTTTCTTTAAGATGATATAGATATTCCTGTTTCTACTAATGTTGTTACAAGAAGAGGTGCACTTATTACAGGACCATTAGGACCACCAGAATATGAAGCTAAAAAAGATTGAAAGGAAAAAGCCTTGATCAAAGCAAGCCAAGAAGATGATACACTAGTGGATCCTCAAGATGAAACTGCTCAAGAAACACAAGATCAATCCAAGGAGGACCAAAATGATGCACATGATGATTGTTATGACTCTGATGCAGAGACAGTTTATCCAAGAGAAGAAAAAGAGACAAGCAATGAAGATGAAGTTGTTGTAGTAGAAAAGAAGAAAAGCGATAAGCAGCAACAAAAGAAAGCAACAAAAGAGCCTGATCCCCCACAAAAGGTAAAAGACAAGAATACGAAAGGTGAGCAAAAGCTTCCTTATCTAGATCAAAAAATGAAAGCACCGGATCAGGTAATCTATGATTCTTTCAAAAAGGCACTTGGTGATCTTTGTCTAGAAATTCCATTTGCGGATGTAATAAAAGTTCCCACCTATTCTAAATTCCTCCGTGATATTCTTAGTAGAAATAAAGAAATAACTAAAACCGTTGCCATGGTGACTAGTTACCTTGCTAATGGGAAGCTATTGTCTAAATCAGGAGATCCCAGAATACCAACTATTTCATGCTCAATTGGCAAAACAGATATTCATTGTGTGATTTAGGTGCAGGAGTTAGTGTAATGACATATTCCCTCTATAAAAGGTTAGGATTAAGGGAGTATTCCCCTACTAAACAAACCATTGGTATGATTGAGGATGTTCTACTTAGAATAGGTGAGCATGTTATTCCCACCGATTTTATTATTCTTGAAATGCTAGAGGATGAAAAAGTATCCATAATACTTGGAAGACCTTTCCTTAGTACTGCTGGAGTGTGTGTTGATTGTGCTGAGGGAAAAAATAATCTTCAATGTTTATGATGCTGAAATCATCCGATATTTTCCGAAGAAGATGGAAGCAGGAGAAAGATATATTCCACCAGAAAAACGAGTTCATGTGGTAAGGGCCTTGGAAAAAGGGCAACCCAAGGTAAGAATTCGAGAACAGAGAAGGGGTTGAGATATTCAACCATTCTTAATAAAATGCTTAATGGGAGTCAAGCCATCACATTAATAAAATAAACTAAAGAATAAAATGTTCATCACATTCCTACAACTTTTTCATAGACATTCTTGCGGAAGCGCGCCCGTGAAGATGCAGCTGTCAAAAAGTAGTAGAAATATCGATTGAACAATCATAGAATAAGTATAAAAACAAAAGTTTGAGTTTTATCTACAAAAACTAGCTTAATCATTTTATCCAGATTAAAAGTGAATCTCCAGTTGAGGAGAAGAAGTTCGGTAGTACTAAAAATCCTGCTCTATACATGTTGTTGTTGGTTGACAATTTTTACTATCATTTTTCTGTCAAAGACAAGGTGTTTCGCTAAGTTTCAGGATAAGAAAGAATTCTCGAAGAAATAGAAATTTGTTGATGACTACTGAAGGTATAACGACAAACTATACGGTGGGAATAAAAATTCCGGCCATATAGTTTGGCCTTATAGATATCTTTGCCATCAACAAATTTTCTTTCATAGGTACAGAAGATTTAACGACCAACTATACGGCGGGAATAAAATTTCGGCCATATAGTTTGGATGTATAGATATCGATGCCTTCGTCAAAATTCTCTCCCAGGGTACTGATGGTTTAACGACCAACTATACGGCGGGAATAAAAATTCCGGCCATATAGTTCTGGCCGTATAGTTATCGATGCCTATCTCAGAAATTTTATCTCGAGGACACAAAAGGTTTGACGACCAACTATACGGTGGGACCATTTTCATCCGGTCGTATAGTTGCACCCGTATAGCTGTTATCTGGCATAAAGAAATCCTAATTGTCGATGCCACCGCAACTATACAGCGGGAACTACTTATCGCGCCCATATAGTTGCGGCCGTATAGTTCAGCATGACCACTTAATCGCACCGGGGCGGCTAGGGTTCTTCCTCCTCCTCACTTTTTCTCTCATATTCTCTCTCCACACCCCTCAAAACCCACCTAGAATTCTTGATTCTTCACGGATTTTGCTCGTTTGAGTTGGGGAATCAACAGATCGGTATGTTTCTCTCCCTATCCATGCTTTATTTTCATAATTCCATGGTTGAACTCTCACATTAATCTAGTGGATGAACTCAAGCTTATTTTGTTTTTCCTTTTGATTTCTCACGTTAGGATTGAAATTTTCCACGTAGAATCGTTCGTATATCATGTAGAAACTATATGCCTAAGGTTTCATGATGAATTTTTTTAGTGCATCAAGATGAACAAAATTGGTAGTATTTTTCGCAAGAGCGAGCGCCAACGTGGAGAGAGCTCGGGGCTCAGCCGAGCTCAACAGCAAGTTGGCCATGGTTTCATCAACGAGGGTGATGCCCACACATTGGGCGGATGATAGCTTTCTCACCGCGGTAGGGTTGAGGGTGGACTTCGACCTCATGTGTGTAAATTCAAGGCTATCTCTACTCGCTTACGCAAGCCACAATACCTACACCGAGCTCACATATAAGTTTGCCTCTTTCTACGATGACCACAAGGAGAAAGGTAATGCATGCACGGTAAGCTTCACCATGAACCTGCAGCATTATGAAATAACTTTCAAACAATTTTTTGATGCTTTTGGCTTCCCTCATGATGGGGAAACAACTATTACAAATTTATATAGCATCTCAAGTGGAGAAACTTGGGAGGTTATTTCTGTTAACGGTGGCAGGGACTTCTACCAGAAGAAGATGTCCACCATTCAGAACCCAACAATTCGCTACTACGCCTTGTTCCTCGCCAATACACTACTGGTAAGAGGAGATACCGGTTCCATGGCCAATGCGTACATGGCCATGATCACCAAGGCACTCTTCCCCAATGCACTGCAAAGGCCCAGTCCTGCGGCTCTACTCCTCCAGCACTTTCGCCACCAGAGCAACAAAAAGAGAGGTGACATTCGTATTGTTGGATTGGTAACCCACCTTGGCCTGGCATTGAACATTACATTACCTGTGATGCAACCTGTTGATGGCTCCAAACTTATGGATGTCAAGTATTTAACTGCTTGTGGTTTCCTCGATGATTACCGAGCTGACAAGAGGCTCCGAGCATATCAGTTTGGTTGCCTTGGTGATGCACAGGTTGAGTAGGTTCCGTTGCCCTGTTCACAAGCCTTCATGATTGTGGAGAAGGAAAACTGGATCCTCACAAAGGATCAAGTGGTGGAGATCATGGCCGGATTCCAGCCTGATCAAGAAGAAGATGAAGAAGGAGAGCAGTAGGATGAGGATGGGCATGAGCAGGAGTAGGAGCAGGAATACAATCCTGCTTGGGAGGGACAGCAGCAACAACAAGGGGGATCCTGGGACCCATGGCCCAATCAGCCGCAGCAGGGGTTCTACTACGTCACCTATCAAGAATTTCAGCAGCTCAACCAGCGCGTTGGGGAGATTGACCACACTCTACAAGGAGTGAATGAAGATGTGAGTGTCGTAACTCACAACTTCAGTCACTTCATGACCCACTTCCCCAACTACTACCAGTAGCATCCGCACCAGCCACCGAATGACGGCAACAACTGAGCCTGGCAATAGCCTAAGCTTGGGGGAGGTTTGAAAACCTCCAAACCTTGCATTCATATTTTTATTTCTTCTTTTGATTTATTTTACTTCTTCAAAATTGCATGTTTACTTTCAGTGCGCATTCCTAAACCAAAAACACAAAAAAATTAGTTGTAACTTTTATTGCAAATTTGTTTCTTTGTTTCTCTCGGAGATTGCTCAATTTCAGGTGACTTGGCAATAGGGAAATATAGAGGGGGTTAGACTCAAGTACGAGAACGAAGCAAGCAAGAGGAGGTATCACATTCCTTTCATCACCTTTTCTGCAACTTTAAATTGATCCTACAATTATTTACTCGCTTGCACTTGAGCCACTCCCCACTGAGCTTGCTATCCTATAAATTCTATTCCTTTACTAGTGTCTCCTTTTTAGCTTTGAAATAATGGGCAATGAACTTGGTTAAAAATATTTCCGACAATTTTACAACAAGAAAAGGCATCCAAAAGATGACTTGAGTCTATGTTTAGCCTAAAGGATTTGATTTTAGAACTACTCAACCCCATTTAAGCTTAATGTAAATAGACTCGATAGCACCCTTGAATGAAATTGTCTGATAAAATGGATGCTTCGAAGTAGTAGAGATTATGCCACTTCTTTTTCTAATAATTACCGTAAGATATTGCTTTACGTGTGTCATTACAACATTGTCGTGCTCCATGGGGAACTATTAACTCCGATGGCCAACAAACGATCTAAATGTGGGAAACCACTTGATTTCGGATATTGAGTTCTGTAAGCGTCTGTAGCTGCAATGCGATGACGGGTAAAATTTTAGTCTCCTCGTGGTTTCACGTTCTAGATAAAGTTCTAGTACTCCTCTGGCCCACTATTTCTCAACAGTTATCTATTGGCATGGTCACGAGTGCGCAACAAAGTCCCAATTAATATGTTAAAAATAGTGGCATGATTTGTCTATGAAAGGGCTGAAGTTTTTGAAAAACAAGGAAAGGAAAAAGGTGCTTTGAGATTCTTAAAATTTTGACGTGGGAATATATGAGTTGTTCTTAAATTGAATGTTTTTGGTGCCAACTCGAGTACTCTTAATTGATTAAAAAGAAGCAAGATAAAAAAGTCTTCATCTCTCAACAAAGGGAGACACCAAAAGAATTTGTTTCACTTTCCTAGCTAAACTTTTGACACTTGCTCAGGCATATGATTTATTTGCTAGCAAGATATACGTGGTTACGAAGTGGACTCAGTGCAATCTTGTGAATACTTGTATGATCATGTTTAAGATTGCAGGAATTATGAAGAAAAGAATTTGACACCAATTCGAGCTTGTAAGTTCTTTTATTTCAGTCTCGAATCTCCGCTATTATTCTTTATTTTCTTGTCACTCGAGGGCGAGAAACATCTAAGCTTGGGGGAGTTGATAGCTGTGAGATTATAGTTTTGATGGTTTTTATTGATGGTTTTCTTCTAGATTTGATTGTTTTCTAGCTTTACCTAATGCTAATACTTCGTTAACGAAGAAAACTTGGTTTTTAATATGTGTTTCGGGTTCTAAATATCAACAGAAGGTTTTAACAAGAGAAACACAATCTTCAGGCGAAAACAAGCAAGTCTCTTTTCAGAAGCAATCAAGGTAAGCATACGGAAGATTTAACGAGCAACTATATGGCAGGATTATTTTTCTGGCCATATAGTTCCCGCCGTATAGCTGCCTATCTTGAATTGTGTTGGATTACTTTTCTATTCTTATTGTGGATCTCCACGGTAATATCAAGAAGAACTCCCTTTATTTAATTATATCGATGATGTTTTGTTCTCTCATGCGTGAGTAAGTTCCTTGGGCGTAGGAGATGTAAGGGATTGGTGAGATGTGATGTGCCTCCATATATTTTCCATTAGTTTGTGATTGATTTTAATTATTATATTATGTGTGCTTGACTATCTGGGGGATGCCTAATGCTTGTTGTCCAATTAAGGGCCTAGACAACGTGATGCTTTGTTCTACATAGATAGGATCTTGTTTGCTAGCAGACCGGCGACCCCCGAGTGACACGGGGATATCAATGGGAAACTAGTTTGCCTCGAGGATCACGAGGAACCACTGTGCTTATTGCATTAGTCCAATCCAAGGAGATTAATTGCTAAGCAACCTAAAGGATCTTAATCGTCTAGTGACTAACCGTGGTTTTCGTAACATACTAGTAGGATTATTGAAGTTGGGATGAAATCTAACAAGAGGAGTTCTGGCTAATTATGGGTTACTCGCCTACACATATACTTATAAGATTATAATTGTTACACTTATCATTCGTCCACCTGGCACAGTCACTATCACCATGAAATGTATCTCCCCGCGCCTTCTTCGTCATCTACAGAAAACCAGAAACAATCGAATCGTTCTTTACTTTTATGCTTTATATTCCTAAAGTTTACATTTTAGTTTTATTTAAATACATCTAGTTTAATCCAAATTTTAGTCTTATTTCCACACTTGCAGTCAATTCACTTGAAGACCTTTGACAACTTTGAGTGTGATAGAGACTTCACTCATAAACACTTACCTTTGGGCTCCCTGTGGGATCGATATCTATACTTCAAAACTAGCTTCAAATGATATGTGCACTTGTAGACATCATGCAACCCCTAGGGGTTGCCCCCTCCTCTCCTATAAAAGGTGGAAACTCCTCCACTCTTCCTTTAGACACTTGAGCCTCCTTCTTATCCCTCCCTTGTTGCTCCGCCATTCCTATTGCTTAGTGAGGCTCTACCGCAAAATAGTTCGAAGTCTACACTTAGATAAGTGGAGTAGGAGTTTCTACGGATCCCTTCTTCCGCTACCCCGCTAGACTGAGGGTGTGGAGGACGTCAACGAGCCACACGTGTGACCAAGTACGTGAGGTGCCACCGGTTGTGGCACCTTGAGTACCCGATCTTGAGATCGTCGCGTGTACACCTTCATCTTCACCGATAATGTTGGGGCAAGAACGTAATCCCACTTACGGTCTTTGAGGGTGAGTGACTCATTTTTACCATATCATAGGTGATCTTGGCTAGATAGTGGTTCATGCGTAGGATTTTTTTTGTTTTCCATGCTATGGACCCATCAATTACTACTTCATCGGTTCCTTAGCAACATCACCTACTTTGAGTGAACTTAAGTTTATCATTTCATGTTGCTCCATACCTTTTCTGCACTAATCTTTCTTATTGTTGCTGACTAAAAATTACTTGGAGTTGATCTATCCTTCAAAGTAGTGTTGTCTTTATACTCCTTATACCTTGCTTTTTTCTTCGTGTAAATCTTCATCTTGGCACTAAGAACTCATCACTCCCTTACAAGAATTCCCTTTTCTATCGAGGTCTATATCACCAAGTAATAACTTGATGATGCAACATGCATTTGCACACCTAATCAAACTTCATGTATAGATCTAGACAATCAAGAAAACCCAAGAAAATCCAAGAACTCCAAATGTGGTACATATAACACATATTAATCTAAGCATGTAATATAGTAGTTGAGTAAAACATCTCTAGAATTCAGGCTTAGTTGTGTAGTATATGACACCTCCTAAAATAGGGTTACATCGTGATACTTAGCACTTAGGGGTCAAGCTATTCTTTGTCTCAATATTTACCCAGAATTCTCATTTGCAACTAGATAATTTTGAGCAATGTGGTCTCATAATGGTTTTGACTAACTTATTACCTCCCTTTTGGGAAGACAATTTACCACTAACCTTCTATTTCATGATAAATTATTCTCACATGATCTCTCCAAATGGCTATTAAAATTCTATGTAAGACCTAAAACCAAAGATTATCAGACACTTGCGACATCTAGGTCTTATATCATGATTCTACATTTTTCTTTTCTTACTTCTACTTCAAGATTATTTACTAAGTACTTGTCTGTATTACACATTTATCATGGTTTCGGAGCTAGTCTCACCATGATGACTCTTCTTCTTATCTTGCTACTAATGATTCATAACAAAAAAACCTTCGATCTCATAGAATTCTCAAGTGAATCCCACATGATGTACTTACCGTTACCCTTATATAAACTCTAATGATCTTTATCATATCACCATAGTATATATTGTTATTAACTAGGTATTAGATTATATTACTTCCCATGGATTCTCTTTATAGGGCTACTCCATTAATACTATTTCATACGATATACTTAACTTATTCATAATCTACTTAGATAGACACTAAAGTGGTTCTTTATCAAGGAGAGATAGCTAAATAACTACTCCAAAGAAAGATGAATTAAACATCCATCTAAAGTGTGACAAGGTTATCCTCAAGTGGATACCCATCACAAATCATAAGATCATATGGTTTAGAGAAGATGGCTTCCTACAATCACTATCCAACCTAAATTTCTCCTAAAAGGGTTTTAATCCTAAGGTCAAAGCGTATGCTCTGGTACCACCTGCATGCGGTGACCCAGCATACCACTTCATGATATAGTACACTATAGTCGTTGACATAACACCAATGAAACATTGTTCCACTAGTATTACATCCCTCAGAATGGTACAATAGAAACATCGTAGGTCCAAGACATGACTATAGATTACAACTCGGCTCTTTACAAAAGATCTAGAGAACACTCTAGGTTATAGAGGAAGAAAGCAACTTCTTAGAAAGAAGAACTAGAAATAACAACTCATAACTATCAAACTATAAGACTAGTTACTAAACTATTTAGCTTGCAGTTTCTGCTATAGAAGTGTTCTATAGAAGTAGGTGATATGACTAGAGATTATACTCCTATCTAATCAGGAACTTCGCCTTCACTTCAGTTGATGTATATGTTAACTCCATTGACTTTATTGAAGAAATTGAGCTTTCGGTGATGATCCCCTCGAGCATAAGTTGGTGTTGACGATGTCTCGTCGGTGATGACCCACAAGTATAGGGGGTGTGTCGCAGTATTTTCGATAAGTAAGAGTGTCGAACCCAACAAGGAGCAGAAGGTGCTGGCTAGTAGTATGGATCAGGAAATACTTAGCAAACGGATTTTTAGGGGGTTTTGATAAAGCAAGTAAACAAAGTACGAGTAAATAAAAGATAATAGGAATAAATGTAGCAAGTGGCCCAATCCTTTATGCAGCAAAGGACAATCCGGTTGTATTACTTAAGATGACCAAACGTTCTCGAGGACACATGGGAAGACTGTCAAGTGCTTTCGCTTCATATAGTTGATTAATCTTCTTTAGCTTGCTAAGTGTTGTGTGGGTGAACCTATGCTAATGTACCGACCTTCCTAGGACTAATACATACTTGTGATTATACCCCTTGAAAACATCCATAAGTACAAGAAAGTAATTAAGGTAGAAACCTAACCACAACTTTAAACTCTAAGACCCTTACGTCCCTTGTGCAATGGTTTCCTAACGGGGGTTCAGGTTTCTGTCACTCCAGCAACCCCTACGATTAGTAGCCAAATACACAATGCATTCCCCTAGGCCCATATAGGTGAAGTGTCATGTAGTCGACGTTCACATGACACCACTAGAAGAAGTACACCACAACTTAAATATCAAACTGTTGAATCTTTCTCAACACAACTCCACTACTAACAACATGACTTCTCCCATGTCCTCAAGAACAAAACGAACTACTCACAAGACATCATATGGATCATGATCAGAGATGGAATAATGATATATAACAATCTGAACATAAACAATAATTCAATGGTTCACTCAATAGCATCAACTACAAAGAGTAATCAACACCGGGAAAGTTTCCCCTATAAACTATGCAAGATTCAACACAATTTTTACAGCAATATGGAGATGGTGATGAGGGTGCTGATGGTGATGATGGTGGTGGTGATGATGATGATCCCGATGAAGTCCAGCTTGATGGTGGTGTTGATGGCAATGATCTCCCCTCTCCGGGAAGGAATTCCCCTAGCAGAAATCTGTCTACCGGAGAGATCTTTCTCTCTCGGTGTTTTCCGCCCCGCAGAGGCGGCGGAATCTTTCTGTGGTCGCTCCCCGAGTCTTAGGGTTTCAGGAGGATGATATACGCCAGAGGGGAGAGCCTGGAGTGGGACAGGGTGGCCACACCACCTGCTGGCACGGCCTAGGGCTGCCCGCGCTAGGCGGTGGTGTGGGCCCCCTGTGGCCCATCTCCAGCCCCCCTTTTGGCTTCCTTCGTCTTCTGGAAAAATAGGATTTTCCGTATATTTTCCCGGATTTTCTGATCTTCGCGAATTTTGCCTCCAAAGAGCACCTTTTCCATCAGAATCCTGACTGCAGCGGTCCATGCTCCAAAAGTCATCAACCATGCAAAAACAGATGAAATAACATAAGTATCACCTCTCCGAAATATATCAATGAATAATACTTAATTAAGATATAGAATAGTGATGCAAAATACGTATCAACTCCCCCCAAGCTTAGACTTCGCTTGTCCCCAAGCGAAACTGAGCTCAATAAACATGGCCTCAGGTTTATGGAGTGAAGAGTCGATAAAAGAATATGGACAAGAAGCATCACATTCATCAAATACATAGATCATAATAGAAGACAACTCGCTATTATATAACTCAACTTGTAATGGGTAAAGGAAACACAATAAAGATGCATAAAGTAAATCATAATTGGTAATGGCAAACTTAGCTCTTGGTCGAAGAATAGTTGCTAATTTGCTGGAGTTCACAAATAACTGGTTTTCAATGATAGCTTTCAAAGTAGTAAACACCAAGATAAGAGCAATGTGCAAAACAAGGAACATAAGAAACATGATTGAATAAATCATCATATGAATGGATGAATCACAACAACTCAAAATACTTGTTGAGATGGAAGGGAATAGGTTTACTGACTCAACTACAAAGTAAAAGAAAGGCCCCTCAAAGAGGGAAGCAGGGATTGCAAGTCTCATAAAGAGCTCCCAAAAATTAATATACTTACTAGCTTTCATCTCTCATTGCCCCTATCATAGGCATC
Organism: Avena eriantha; assembly: GCA_910589775.1. Lineage (NCBI taxonomy): Eukaryota > Viridiplantae > Streptophyta > Magnoliopsida > Poales > Poaceae > Avena > Avena eriantha. Next base: position 172,313,187 of record OU342741.1, on the reverse strand, counting down.
TTTAGGTGATTACGGTTAAAGTGATCAAATATGAGGATATGCATTGACAAGTTGTAAGTTGAGAATCTCATGTCCCTTGAATACGAGGGTCGCTCCTCATGCTACTCAAGTTTAGTCACCGGTAAGTTCTTGTCATCGTAAGCATATGTGTATCATAGAGAACCGCCAACGGGATACCCCTTGCCCGATGATACGGAAGAATCCCCATATCAAAATGACAAGGCAAGCAGAGAACAAGCATCTCAGCAATCTTCTTATTTACCATTGGAATATGGTGCTTTTTTCTCTCTATCCTCTTTTCATAATATCTTTTTTTCTTTTTCTCTTTTTCTCAATATCGGACTCTTTTTTATAAGAAGAATGCTCCATAGATGCTCGTTATGGTTACGCTGCAGGTTTCCACCATGTCAGCATGGATTAGACCAGCAGCCCAGGCGTTTCTCTAACACACATGCATAACTCCATGGACTTACAAGCTCCCCTTTCATTTCACACCGATGACATCCATAGACAAAAGAACATGATATAAACTTGGTACAAAGTACCAGTGTAATGTTGAAAGCGTTCCCCATGACAGCATGGTTCTGCTAACTCACAACTTACAAAGCGCAAGCATATACGCAACATAGGTGAGCACAATGGTTCAAGCTTATTAAGTGCAAGAAAGTAAAGTGTGCCATCAAGTTCGTGAGAGCTTTAATCGCTAATTTTCACATAACAAGTTTAATTTGGAAGGTAGACAAAACAATAATTTACTTTGAATAGCAATAATGCTACTAGGTAGGTATGGTGGACACAAATAGCAAAGGTTTTGGTTTAAAGGAGTGGATGCACGAGAAGAATTCCCTCTCAGTACATGTTTTTGGCTAGCAAGGCTGGGTAGCAAGTATAAGAGTTGAAGGAAACAACCAAACATACAAGTGATAAAAACAAACATGCAATCTTACTTGGAAGCACAAAAGATCTTAACTAGAGAATACTAGACTTATGAGCAAATCAAGAAAGAAAGATGATGAAATTATTTTTCTCTAGAGTACTTCTATCTTTTTCATTCAACTCTTGAAAATAGTGTTGCTACTGACCGAGCCAGGTTTGCCAAAACCAACTAAATTAACTCAATGATCCCAGAGTGCTACCAATACTAACAACAAGATCAATCATATAACCACGAATTAAAAACTAATATAAGCTATGAAAAAGAGTGAATGATAGAAATTCTCATTAATATTCCATAACGGCAACTCACACCAAGGGATACATATCTAACGAGAGAGGGGACACTTCCATAATGCAAACCATCCTACATAATAACTCCTCTATTCATGATATGACTCTACTAAAAAGGTAAAAAGATAGAAGATAGTGTTGTGATACCGCGACACTCCCCCAAGCTTGGAACAAACCAAGGGGATGCCAAACCTGATGACGAATTACTCCTTTGGTGGTGGTGGTATCCTCTCAATAATCTCTTTGATCAGTTTCCCCAAGTCCTCAATCTCAAAAGTGAAATTACGAATCAGCTGTGAGTTTTGCTCAATGCGGCTCATGATTATGTCGTGTTGATAATTCCAGCTCTTGCTATTCTTTCCCCACTCAACCTCCTTGAAGTCTCCTTTCCCTGCATAGCTAGAACAAGGCAAATCCCAATTGGAGGGTAATTTCCCCTTGGGCATATTCTGGTATTGATGCTCATGGATAAGAGTATGGAAAGGATTCTTGGTGCATGGAGGAAGTGCCCAGGGATCTGAACGGTGATGAGGAGGCTTCCCTCCAATTGACATAGTCCTAGCTGGGTTTGCCACCACTCCAATGCTTGCAATGGTAGTGTCAGTGTGCTTTGCCTCCTCTTCATCTTCATTTTTGATCTCCTTCCCGGGGTCTTGGAGGTCTTCCTCCATAGGCTCCTTCCCTTTATCCTTGGCAGACACCATGGTGCTTCTAAACTTTCAAAGAGTATGTCCTGGCAGAAACAAATCAAAATGAAAACACAACGAAAACACGATATACGAACCTCGTAAGATCCGGGGGGGGTTATATATTACGAAGTTTCTTAACAAGAGGAAGGTACTGGGAGAAAACGAGTCGGAGGCAGAGTCCGAGGTAGACTCACCACCTGGTGGTGCGGCCAAGGGAGGGCCCGCACCACAGGGTGGTGTGAGCCACCCTAGCTCCGTTTTCGTCCCTTTTTCGCTTCGTAACTTCACTTATTGACTAAAAACTACAAAAATATAGTTGGATTGTATTTTCGCGGAACTTTTCTTACCAGAACTGTTACCTATTTGAAAATAGACTCTGCAGGTCTCTGAATTTGGTCCTTGATGAATTTCTCCGGAGTTATAACTTGAAAGGCATCAACATCTTCATTGTAAGAATCTCCAGCAATATAGCGCTTGAGTCGCTGCCCATTCACTACTTGTGTAGTATTATCTTTTAAAGAAGAAATTTTTATTGCTCCTGAATGGTATACTTCTTCAATAATGAAAGGTCCATCCCTTTTTGACAGTAGCTTTCCTACAAAAAATCTGAGACGAGACCTATACAATAGAACTTTCTCACCAACATGAAATTCTCTCTTAAGTATTCGCTTGTCATGCCATCTTTTAACTTTTTCCTTAAAGAGCCTAGCATTTTCATAGGCTTCACTCCTCCATTCATCTAAAGAACTTAAGTCAAATAATCTTTTCTCACCAGCGAGCTTACAATCTCTATTTAGTTCTTTAACTGCCCAGTAAGCTTTGTGTTCTAATTTTAGGGTAAGTGACAAGCTTTCCCATAAACCATTTTATAAGGAGACATCCCCATAGGATTTTTGTAAGCAGTTCTATAAGCCCATAAAGCATCATTCAACTTTTTAGCCCAGTTTTTCTAGATCTATTAACAGTCTTTTGCAAGATGGATTTAATTTCTCTATTTGATAACTCTACTTGCCCGCTAGTTTGGGGGTGATAGGCTGAAGCAATTCTATGATTAACATCGTATTTAGCAAGGGCCTTTCTAAAACCACCATGAATGAAATGAGAACCCTCATCAGTCATGAGATACCTAGGCACTCAAAACCTAGGAAAGATAACATCCTTAAGCATTTTTAGAGAGGTCTCCCCGTCAGCACTCTTTGTAGGAATGGCTTCTACCCACTTAGTAACATCATCAACGACAACAAGAATATGAGTGTAACCTTTCGAAGGAGGGAAAGGACCCATAAAGTCGAATCCCCAGCAATCAAAAGGTTCAATAACTAGAGAGTAGTTCATAGGAATTTCATTGCGTTTAGAAATATTACCAACACGCTGACATTCATCACAAGATAAAACAAATTTTCTTGCATCTTTAAAAAGGGTAGGCTAGTAGAAACCTCATTGTAGCACCTTTTGTGCAGTTCTATCTCATGCATGATGTCCTCCATAAGCACTACCATGACATTTACACAATATCTCCTTTTGTTCATATTCGGGAACACATCTTCGCATAATACCATCCACTCCTTCTTTGTATAAGTTAGGGTCATCCCAAAAATAATGCCTCAAATCATAGAAGAACTTCCTTCTTTGCTGAGTTGTCAAAGTTGGAGGCAAATACTTGGAGACAATAAAGTTAGCATAATCAGCGTACCAAGGGCTCCCTCGCGAGCTTACCCCTACTGCAGCTAACTGCTCATTTGGGAAACTATCATTAACAGGCATAGGGTCAAAAGAGATGTTTTCCAACCGAGATAAATTATCGGCTACAGGGTTTTCAGCACCCTTCCTATCTACTATATGTAGATCAAATTCTTGTAAAAGCAGCACCCATCTAATAAGCCTAGGCTTAGCATCCTTCTTCGTCATAAGGTATCTAATAGCAGCATGATCAGTATGAATGGTGACTTTTGAGTCTACAATATAGGGCCTAAACTTATCACAAGCAAAAACAACAGCTAGAAATTCCTTTTCAGTAGTAGCATAATTCCTTTGAGCAGTGTCTAGAGTCTTACTAGCATAATGGATAACGTTTAACTTTTTATCAATATGTTGCCCTAGGACAGCACCTACAGCAAAATCAATAGCATCACACATTATTTCAAAGGGTAAACTCCAATCAGGTGGTTGAACAATAGGGGCTGTAGTTAAAGCCTTCTTAAGAGTTTCAAAAGCTTCCTTACAATCATCATCAAAAACGAAGGGTACATCTTTTTGAAGAAGATTAGTGAGGGGTTTTGATATCCTAGAAAAGTCTTTAATAAACTTCCTATAGAAACCAGCATGACCAAGGATACTACGAATACCTTTGATGTCTCTTGGACATGGCATTTTCTCAATTGCCTCAACCTTAGCTCTATCAACTTCTATGCCTCTTTCAGAAACTTTATGCCCAAGAACAATCCCTTCATTAACCATGAAGTGGCATTTCTCCCAATTAAGAACAAGATTAGTTTCTTCACATCTATGCAAAACTTTATTAAGGTTGTGCAGACAATTATCAAAAGAAGTTCCATAGACAGAAAAGTCATCCATGAACACTTCTACAATTTCCTCGCAAAAACCATGAAAGATAGCATACATGCACCTTTGAAAAGTAGCAGGAGCATTACATAAACCAAAAGGCATACGTCTATAAGCATAAGTTCTGTAAGGGCAAGTAAAAGTAGTTTTTTCTTGATCTTGTTGTTTAACAGCAATTTGAGAGAAACCAGAGTAACCATCAAGAAAACAAAAATGGGTCTTTTCAGACAACCTTTCCAACATTTGATCAATAAAAGGAAGCGGGTAGTGATCTTTCTTAGTAACTTTATTAACTTTCCTAAAATCGATGCACATCATATAGCCTACCACTATTCTTTGAGGAATAAGCTCATCATTATCATTAGGAACAACGGTAATACCTCCTTTTTTAGGAACACAATGAACATGACTAACCCATTCACTATTAGCAATAGGGTAAATAATACCAGCATCAAGGAGTTTCAATACCTCATTCCTTACCACTTCCTTCATCCTAGGATTTAAATGTCGTTGGTGCTCTACTATCGGCTTTGCATCTCGTTCTATGTTGATAGAATGCTGACATATAGTGGGTGAAATCCCTTTTAAATCATCTAGAGTATAACCCATAGCTCCTCGGTGTTTCTTCAAAACCTCCAATAGCCTTTGTTCTTCCTTTCCAAAAAGTTTAGCGCTAATAATAACAGGATATATCTTTTTATCATCAATATAAGCATATTTAAGATCATCAGGGAGAGGTTTTAGATCGAAAACCGGATCCTTTTTAGGTGGCAACGTGGTACCCAAGTCTTCTACAGACAGGTTATGCTTAAGCATCTTAGGCTGATCATGGAGAATCCTGTCAATCTCGTTCCTTTCTTCCATGAAGATTTCACTTTCATGATCTTCCATAAATTGCTACAAAGCATTGTTAGGAGCAAGAGAAATAGAAGCAAGTTGTTCAACTCTAAAATCCTCATTATGGGTTTCCTCTTCACAAGGTTCTTTAGCAAATTTCAAGAAATTAAACTCATAAGATTCCCCATCAAACTTAGTCAAGATTTTCTCCCTCTTGCAATCAATAATAGCTCCACAAGTACTCAAGAAGGGTCTACCAAAAATGATAGGATAAGTTTTACTAGCAGCTGAACCAAGTACTAGAAAATCAACATGATACTTAATCTTACCACAAAGAAATTCCACGTCTCGTACAATACCAATTGGAGAGATGGTCTCTCTATTAGGAAGGTGAATAACCACATCAATCTCTTCCAATTCACAGGGACTGATTTCATGCATAATTTCTCTGTAAAGCTCATAAGGAATAGCACTGGAACTTGCACCAATATCACATAAACCATAATAGCAGTGATCACCAATTCTAACAGAAAGCACATGAACACTAGCCTTTTTAGTTCTATTAGGATGTGAAACAATATTAGAAGCATCCTCACAAAAGACTATGTGCCCATCTTCTATGCTTTTAGTGACAAGGTATTTCACAATTGCTACCACAGGTTCAATGTTTATTTGTTCATCAGGTTTTACAGTTCTCTTTTCACTTTTGGTGATTACATTAGTTATCATAGGATGGTCCTTTACCTTTTCTGGTAAGGGAATCTTCTCGATATAAGGTTCAGGTAAGATGGGATCAATAATGCAATACTCAGCACTCCCAATAGGAACATAGTCAACAATATCTTTGTAAGGTGCATGGTATTTATTCCATCCCCTTTTTGGAAGTTTGATAAATGAAGCAAAAGCTCTAAAGCAATTCGTAATAACTTGCAAATCAAGACCATAAGCATTACTAATATTTTGAAAGTCATCAGTTCCCATAAAAGATTCAATGCATTCATAATCATAATTTATACCTGGCTTTCTTCCTTTGTCATTCTCCCAAGCTTCAGCATTATCTTGAATACGGTCCAGAAGATCCCATTTAGCTTCTTCTTCCATGCGAGTGAATGATCCAGCACAAGAAGCATCCAATAAATCCTTGTCATGTAGAGGGAGTCTTGCATAAAAGTTATTGATAATAATATTGTTGGGGAGCTCATGAATGGGACATTTGAGCATTAGTAACTTCAATCTCCCCCAAGCTTGAGTTGTACTCTCTCCATCAAGAGGCCAAAAGTTGTATATTTTATTCCGATCTTTATGGATCTCACTAGGAGGATAAAACTTTGAATAAAAGAGAGGCACTATTTCCTCCCATTTCGTAGCTTGACCATTCTTCAGCATCTTATACCATTCCTCAACTCTTCCTTTCAGTGATAATGAGAATAACTTCTTCTTAACTTGATCTGTAGTAATACCTGCACACTTGAACAACCCGCATAATTCGTGTATAAAGAGTAAATGATCACCGGGATGGACAGTTCCATCCCCAACATAATAGTTATCCATAACACGATCAATAATTCTTCTAGGTATTTTGAAAACATCATTCTCAGCAGCTGGTGGTTTATCTACTACCTTAGCAGTGGTAGTAGCATTACCAAATAATAAACTCAGCGAATTATCCATAACGAAAATAAAGCAACTAACAGAAGTAAACAATACTCACGGTAGAAATTTCCTTTACCAGTTCCACTCTCCAATAGCGCTTCACTCCCCGGCAACGGCGCCAGAAAATAGTCTTGATGACCCACAAGTATAGGGGGTGTATCACAGTATTTTCGATAAGTAAGAGTGTCGAACCCAACGAGGAGCAGAAGGTGCTGGCTAGTGGTATGGATCAGGAATTCTCTGCAAATACTTAGCAAACGGATTTTTAGGGTTTTTTGATAAAGCAAGTAAACAAAGTACGAGTAAATAAAAGACAGTAGGAATAAATGCAGCAAGTGGCCCAATCCTTTATGCAGCAAAGGACAAGCTGGTTGTATTACTTAAGATGACCAAACGTTCTCGAGGACACATGGGAAGACTGGCAAGTGCTTTCGCTTCATATAGTCGATTAATCTTCTTTAGCTTGCTAAGTGTTGTGTGGGTGAACCTGTGCTAATGTACCGACCTTCCTAGGACTAATACATACTTGTGATTATACCCCTTGCAAACATCCGTAAGTACAAGAAAGTAATTAAGGTAGAAACCTAACCACAGCTTTAAACTCTAAGACCCTTACGTCCCTTGTGCAATGGTTTCCTAACGGGGGTTCAGGTTTCTGTCACTCCGGCAACCACTACGATTAGTAGCCAAATACACAATGCATTCCCCTAGGCCCATATAGGTGAAGTGTCATGTAGTCGACATTCACATGACACCACTAGAAGAAGTACACCACAACTTAAATATCAAACTATTGAATCTTTCTCAACACAACTCCACTACTAACAACATGACTTCTCCCATGTCCTCAAGAACAAAACGAACTACTCACAAGACATCATATGGATCATGATCAGAGATGGAATAATGATGTATAACAATCTGAACATAAACAATAATTCAATGGTTCACTCAATAGCATCAACTACAAAGAGTAATCAACACCAGGAAAGTTTCCCCTATGAACTATGCAAGATTCAACACAATTGTTACAACAATATGGAGATGGTGATGAGGGTGTTGATGGTGATGATGGTAGTGATGATGATGATGATGATCCCGATGAAGTCCAGCTTGATGGTGGTGTTGATGGTGACGATCTCCCCTCTCTGGGAAGGAATTCCCCCGGCATTAATCTGTCTGCTGGAGAGATCTTTCTCTCTTGGTGTTTTCTGCCCCGCAGAGGTGGTGGAATCTTTCTATGGTCGCTCCCCGAGTCCTAGGGTTCCGGGGGGATGATATACGCCAAAGGGGAGAGCCTGGAGTGGGCTAGGGTGGCCACACCACCTGCTGGCGCAGCCTAGGGCTGCCCGCGCTAGGGGGTGGTGTGGGCCCCCTGTGGCCCATCTCCAGCCCCCCTTCTGGCTTCCTTCGTCTTCTGGAAAAATAGGATTTTCCGTATATTTTCCCGGATTTTCTGATGTTCGCGAATTTTGCCTCCAAACAGCACCTGTTCCATCAAAATCCTGACTGCAGCAGTCCATGCTCCAAAAGTCATCAACCGTGCAAAAACAGATGAAATAACATAGTATCACCTCTCAATACGAAATATATCAATGAATAATAGTGATTTAAGACATAGAATAGTGATGCAAAATGGACGTATCAGTCGGCTTTAGAATCTAGCAAGGATTAAGAAGGTACAGTTCAGTACGAGCGTACTCAGCAAGTTCACTAAAAAGGAGTATTTGATTCACTATCTACAATCGTAGACCATAGGTCATAGGCTATGTAGGTTTTCGTAAACATTTCTTCAAATGTTTCTTTTAATGTGGAAAACTATGTCTGTCAGCCTTCACAAGTTTACCAGAACTTCATGGAGTTCCTTTCCTACCACGTTCATAGCTCCTTCGCGGAATAGGGAGTAACATGTCACACTTTTCTATGCTCTGTAGAGGTGCATTGCTTTACCCATGAGAGATCCTTATCCATGTTGCACATCCAATACATGACCTTGTCCATACTTCCTTGGTATGGGGCCCGGTATAGGTACCCAAGCCGATCACTGCCCTTCTCCACAACCCAACATGCCCCCTTGGTGTATGCAATACCCACCTTATGTATTACGGCAATGAAACATGCAGACCATTATAGATGCCAGAACTACCATGGACATTGAGGGATCCTAGCCATATGTTGTATAATCCTCTATGAATTAAACCATGCTACAAGGATTTCAGCTATGGTCTGCGCATCCGTTTATATGCGAAAGGAAGAAGATACAGCTTACTTCATCATCCCACTCCAGATCTCATGGTTAACGCGTATTATATAGTGCAAGAATCACTAGCGATATTGGTTGTTAAGTCCTAGATATTATGTTCCTTTACCACTGGAACTTTCCTAGTAGGTCATTACCACTTGGTAAATAACCCATAATCATATCATTATGAAAATACCATTTTTTGACCTTTTTGAAATGCAGGTGATGAAAATAGTAGATTCCAGATACTTGATAGAAAATAACCAAAGGACATGAGCAAGTGTGAACTTGCCTTATGTGATTACAAGATTATGCACTTGTGGTCTTCATGACCACAAAAGATCCAATATCTGAAAACAACATCATTTCATTGCTATGGTAAGGACTAATGTTTAAAGAAGCAAGATGCTCTTATGCATAAGTAATGTAATGCACTTTTGTAAACTCAAATCTCTAGAATAAACATCGATGATCTAGGGTTTGGGAGCTTGTGATGATTTCTTTGGGAATGAGTTGTATTTTTATATCAGTTCCACACTTGTGCTTCTTATTATGGCTTGTGGGGGGGAGTAAATTGCAGGTACAAAAAAATTAACATACAATGATATAACACCCAAGTGTTTGTTGGTTAAAAGCTTAGCCTATAAAAGTTTGCTATTTAAGCTTGGAGACTTAAAGATATGACTAAAGATATAACTAAGTTTCATTAGATCATTATGATTTTATTTACTTAAAAAATATTATATCATATTTTTAACATGTATATATTATTTTTGTGATCATTTTGATATATTATATGTATTTTATAATTTTTAAATAATAAGATATTATTTTTCTAAGTTTTATTATTCTAGAATATATTTGATAAATAGAACTTATTTTAGTAAGTTATTAAATAATAAATGAAAATGGATTTAAATTATAGATCTTATTTTTCTAAAGATTTTTATATATTATTTGTATTTTTCTGAATTAAAATGAATTAATTATGATTTTTCCTAATTTTAAATGCATTTTAATTCGTTTTGGGAAATTATAAAAAGAATTACATTTTGTAAATTCTTTAACACTTTATTTAATCATAAAACATTTATAAAAATGTTTAGTTAAATTACCAAGGGTCCCACATGTCAGGTATTTTACAATCATAGAAAAGAATTGCAGAAATAGATAAAAAGGTAAAATGGATTATGATGTTAGCATGACATCATGCTGATGTCATCAATGGGGATAGCTCCGAGGTCAAGCTCGGGCTCGATGTAGGAGGTAGTCCGGGCTTTGGGAGTGGGACGCTGTTATCGGGGGACCAAGGTAGGCCATTTGGTGGTGGCGCCGCCAAAGATTGGTCACCGGAGACGGCGGCACAACAACGACGAGCGGCGGCGGCAGATGGACGGTGGCAGAGCAGTAGGGAGTAAGAGGGAGACAAAGGGGAGCACTGCTATGCTCATGAGCTCACCACGAATGTAGTGGAGATGTCGATGAGGCCGGTGAAGGTCAGGAGACTATGAATCGAAGGCGACGACTATAGGACCAGCGGGACGATGAGCTCGATGCCAGTGAGACGGGGCTTCCCAGCTTGTGCGCTTCGACGAGAAGAACAAGGGCGATGTGGTGCTTCTCTTGGGCTACTCGGATGCTTGCGGGGAGGCCAAAGGCGACATGACCATGCGGGGTCCGCAAACACTACGGTTAGGGTTTGCGTGTACGAGAGACGGAGAGGGAGGAAGAGGAGAAATAGGCCACGGATAGGGTTGTCTGATGGCGTAGGAGTACTTGTAGGTGCTCGGGGCAGCAGCGATCATCTTGGCGCTCCCCGGCACAGTAGAGCTCGACAACGAGCTGCTTCAGGCGCCGCGGGACCTAGACGACGATGATGATATGGACCAAAGCGGTATGGGTCAGCACTGGGCTGCTGATGGGCCTTGTGGGCTACAGCAAAGCAAGCGGAGCGAGCTGTTTCTACTGGAGTGAGCGGTAGATAGGAGAGATAGGAGATGGGCTTCGGGCTAGATTTAGTCTGTTGTAGTTTTCTTATCTTTATTCCTTTTTTCTTCTATTTACTATTTTAACAAAACCTTTTCAAAACTAATGTTTATTGGTTTTAAAAATATCAATTGGTTATATAAAATATTAAGAATATTTTAGGGATCCATTGTAATTCATTTGAATTCCATAATATTTTTTATATTTATAATGCATAATTATATGAGAGGTTCTTTTATAGAACAAATAAGAATTAGGGTTTTTGTTTATTATTAAAGGGTCTTTAAAAATAGGATTTTTTTCTCTATCCATCTAAAATTATAATTTTCATAATTAAAGTGTTGAAATGATTAATTATGGCCATAAAATATTTTCATGTATATCTTTATATAATAATCATTGTGATGTTCAATATTGTGGTTTTCTAGGTTGTGACCTTTTTTATTCAATACTCACTTAATTTTAGTGTTTAAAATTATCCTAGAAATATTCTTGTGGCCTTATTAAAATAGAGAATGGTTTTATTACCATAGATAAATTAAGCATAGGGTAATATAAAGCTTTATATATTTATTTGCTAAATTGTTAATATTGACAATATCATTTAACACATTGGATTGAATCAAGATTAGCATTAATATAAGAACTCATCACCATTTTATATGTGGTTTAACCCTTGTTATAAATTTAACATGTAATGATTTGTAGTAAATATTACTTAGGTGATAAGTATGACTCACATGTCATTCAATAATTGTTATTTTGTGAGAGTTTATATTTCCATGTATTTCTTATGATTCCTAGATGTTTTCCTACACTCATAATCCTTCTTTGGTCTTTCTAGAGACTAGGGTTTGAGAACCTTCCTTTATAGTTATGGATGATATCCAAAACTATAGTAACATAGCAAGTTAGCTTTCTAATATGATTTATAACAAAATGTGTTCTTTATGATTTCCTAGTGACTTAGATTTTGAGTTTAGAAGAATGAAATAGACATGTGACTTGTCAGCATTTAATATAGTCTTGGTTAAGGATTTATTTATAATTCCTATATTCAATACTTAATTAAGCTTGGGATTTAGTTAAGGTATTCCTTTCCTAGATATAATCAGTATAAACCCCTCAAATTATTCACAAGGAACATATCTTCTTGAATATGCTAATTATCTGACTCCATCATATCCATCATCATATGATGTCATGACCATGTCACTTCTTCACTACTCACTCTCCATTCTTTCCCTAGTATATGACTTCCATTTCTTAGCTACCCTTGATGAATCCACCAATGTAGTTATTTCTAACTCCATTAATCAACTTCCTTAACATTCTTATCTCATCTACTTCCAAGGCTTATAAGACTATAATCCTAACTACACCACAAGTGATACCAATCCTCTAGAAGAGGTATGGTATTACTTCCTATAATACAAGATCGTTCTTGTATCGGCTTGGTTAAAATTACCATGAATTCAACTAGTCCATGCAACTCCCGTTCCACACTTTATCATACATTAGCTTGAATCATCATGATCAAGCTAAGATGATCTAATGAAGTGAGGTTTGGCCTAACTTGGTATACCAATAATAACTCTTCAACACCTAGTCAATTATCCTCAAGTGACTTGATAATAATGACCACCATCCTTTGATCACACTAAGCCTAAACTTCCAATTGTCTGGTCAAGATCTATTCTCAACTAAGTAACAAACTTTTACTACACCAAGTCTCTTATATGGTCTATCTTATTAATAAGGCTTACTCTATGGTTGTATCTACTTAACTTAACAAGACTACTCCTTGATACTCTGTCCTTACTAGTTTTCTCATAACTCCTTACTTCCAACTTATCTCTTAGGTATAAATGCTTCTTCTAATTAACCTAGAAGTGAGTTAACTCCTTCAACATCAAATGGTTTGATCTCCACCAAGGATCTCATTCTAATAATGATGGCACATTGTACCATAACTAGTTCCTTCTTTTTATTAACTTACTTCAAGACTTTGGAAAGGACATTATAGTGAGCCTAAAGGTTCAACAATTTCTAGGTCAAGAATTGATCACATAACATTGATGATCAACAAGTACTAGAACATGATTCAATAGAGATGATAATTATTGGTATGGCAAGAAAGATATGTGGTGAAGGGTCTTGACTTGGTTTCCTTCCTACTCAATATAAACCAAAGACTTAAGATTTAAGAAATACCATGTCATGGGAATGGCCACGGTAGCCGCTACCAGGGGTAGCGATTGACTCGATGGAGGGAAAGAGCGAGTAGCTATCTATAGATCGAGATTGGAAGGCACACAAGGGTTTACCCAGGTTTGCCCCCGTAGGGTAAAGACCTACTTCCTGCTTGATTGTATTGAGTATGGAAAGTGGATTACATGGGTGGAAAGCTTGGCGAGTAAGCAGCAAGTCGCTTAGATGGGGTATCTAATAGCTCGTGAGTACAAGGACTACCCTAGGGAGGATTATATAGGGTCACCTCGCTAGGGTTTACTGGATTACAACTGAGTCAGTTAAGGTTTCAAAGGGTTTGACCTAATCTGACTAGGCCTAACTAGGCTTCTAGGCTTTCTGCTTCTAGTGCTAGGCTTCATTGAAGTCTTCTTTCTAGTCGTCGTTCTAGCAGGCCCACTCGATGCAGTCCTAGGCCAGTCGAATCCAACCTTTGGGCATACCCCAATTGGTATATCCCCATCAGTAGTCCCCGAGTGCATCAGGGGTTCGTTAGAGGTGTCAACTTGGCACTCGGAGTAGGAGAGTCCGGGTGGACGCCTAGTCGAATCGATGTCGAACTCCTCCAATGAAGGGAGAAGTCTTTGTATATTTTCAATCGTAGGTAGGCGAGTCAATTTGTCTTCAAGTTGCCTCGCCCAAGCGATTGGAATGAGCGAGTGAAGGAGGCGAGTGGAGTAAGCGAGTGACCAATTTGGTTGAAGTTGGACCGCCAGTCTAGTCAAACTAGCTGTTAGGTAATTTCCAACGGTAACTTCGGCAAAATTACCACGAAGTAACGGCTAGCTCGAGATCACCGGGTGGCGCCACTATATAACGAGAGTGGCAGAGAGATGTACGGATCTCACCCGCATTTCCCCATTCTTCCTTCGTCTTCTCTTTTGCACCAGCACCTGATCCGAATCTTCAGATCATGCGATCTAGCATCCATGGTGCCCACCTAGACCAAATCCAAGTGCAATATGGCAATGTTGCAGTCCTTCCAGGTTGCGGGCATCTTGGTGAAGGGTCATTGGCGAGTTCCGTTAGCGGGCGAGAGCAAGCCAAAGCCACAACCCAGAGTGTTCATCTCCTTTGTTAGCCACCTAGAGCAAGGATTAGGATTCCCCAGCTCCATCTTCTTTAGGAGATTCCTCCATTTCTACCAAATCAAGCCCTCTGACTTGGGGCCGCATAGCTTCGAGCAGCTGGCAGTCTTCATCGCTGTGTGCGAGAGCTATCTAGGATGCCTCCCTTACTTCTCTCTCTAGCTCGGACTATTACACGGCCCAGCCAGCCTCGAGGGGAAAGGCGGACCCTTGCTAGCAGCGGGCGGTGTCACCTTCCAGGTGAAGCCCAATGCCAAGTTTTACAAGTTGATGCTACCAAAGAAAGCGGTCAGCGAGTGGAAGAGTCCACCCCTTTGGGTGAGGTGGCGATCCCGGCGTACACCACTGAGCAGAGCAATCCACGGCGGCTTTCGGTGAAGATGCTCCCTAAGGTTCATTCTATGGTCGTGTTGGAGATGTGCGCTCGGATGACCAAGCTCGGGGATGAAGGGTTGAAGACAATCAACCTTTTCAACTGCTGGCTCGGGCGGTGGCTGGTGCCACTGGCTACCCGAGCCCACTGGATGTCTGAGTACACCAGGATATCGGACTCCACCAAGTCGATTCTCGAGCATGGGTCGCAGACGATTATGTTGCGGTCTTGAAGAAAATCACGGAGGCACCCTTCACCGATCTTCATGAAGGTTGCGTCCGTATAGGACAAATGGAAACTAGGCCCCCATAGTAAGTCTTGTTTCATTCATAGTCGTCATTTTTCGATCGTGCTTCCGAGTCGTTTATGTGACAAACATATTTTTCCTATTTGTTTGCAGACTTTTTAGATCTTGGAGCATTGGCTGCCTCCACTCAACGAGGAGTTGCATGAAGAGCTCCTCGATGAGGAGGAGGGAGACACCTCTGATGCATAGGAGGAAGAAGAAGAGGAGGACCCAGAGCCTCCCTCCATTATTCAGAAGACGCGCGGCCAGAAGCGCCACAAAGTAGAGGCCAAACGTAGCCTCGAATAGGGGCACAACAACCTGGAAATTGTTGGAGAGAAGACCTCAAATCG
Source organism: Avena eriantha (assembly GCA_910589775.1). NCBI lineage: Eukaryota > Viridiplantae > Streptophyta > Magnoliopsida > Poales > Poaceae > Avena > Avena eriantha. Next base: position 172,297,641 of record OU342741.1, on the reverse strand, counting down.
AGCATTGATTCCGTCCAAGCCCGTTGCCGAGCCAAACGCACCACCGAAGCAACGGCATCAAGTGAGCCTGATCGAGGTGGGCTTGTTGCAGCCGATCGGGCCTAAGTTGGAGAAGCCTGCATACATTAGCACGGGGCTGCGAGATCTCCCTGTCTCCAAGTAAGTGACTTTTGTTTTCTCCTTGCTTCGATTCATTGATTTTGCCATAGAATTTCCGAGTCGCTGACTTCCATGGATTTGCAAGAGCGGCCCGAAGAAAATCAAGTGCGCCACCATGGTGAAGGTTCCGACAAGCCATGTCAAGGCTGGGGCCTTCCAAGAAGAGGAAGGGGCAGCCGCAGACGCGCCTGATGTAGGCGCCAAGAAGAAGAAGGTTGGTCCCGTTAAGGCGGGCGTGGCAACCGGGAAAGAGGGCGAACTCACTGCCCCTCCGAAGGGTGCGTGCTCAAGGAGGAGGAGGAACCTGCGAAGGTCGATCCACCGTCAGAGGCATCTTCGCAAGCGACCAGTGCACTGGTGGTGACTGCCATGACCTTCCCACGGTTCATCACGAAGGCGTCGATCGTGGCCGTTGAGACTCAATCGCTGACCATGGCTGAGGTCATCAATGGTCACGTGCGACTGATGTTGAAGAGGGCTAGCGACAGGGCTTATTGATACCTTCGATCCGAATTATGGATGTAGTATAGATCTTTTTCCCTAGTAGACCTAGGTTTATTGAATCCTCAGGAAGTAGAAGCGTAGTGAAGTTACTTTAATGGATCTTCGGGAGTTTTAGAATTCCTTTTGTGTTTTTACTAGACCAAGAGTTTGCGTCTTTTGTTGTTGTCGATGATGGAGCGAGAGGGCCTAAGGCGTTCGGTTTCACCTGTAGCTGTGCAAAACATCTGATGGGAATAAAAGATAAAAATAAAGTATGCATGTAATTGTTAGAGCAAGATAAATTATATGTGGGAAGTGCATCCATAATTGTTATTGCCTCCGCAACCGCTTATAGCAATAACCTACTAGTCTCATCCATAAAATAAAGAGAACTAATGATATGCATAGTGACGTCACCGTTAATCCCAAGTAAATCCCGCACATACAGCCGTACTACCCCTTCTGTCACTAGGGTTCTCAACCTGCAGATTAGTCATTACTCATACTCCCTATACCTAGCTCAGTCCTTGGGGTCTTGGGGTACCTAACAAGTCCTTAGATTGAGGCAAGATACGATACAATAATCATCATGTCATACAAACTAATACATGATCCCATCTATGATAAATAACATGCACAAAAGCTACATGGCTAGGCCGAAGCCCTTAGCCCACGGAGAATTACTCACACGTAGAGATGAGATCAAAGATCATAAACATTGTAATGGAAATCATGAGATTGATAACAAATAGTCTTACAATGTCGCTAATCGAAGAAGAGATCTACTATTACAAGTGGTGGAATATGGCTATGGTGGTGGAGATGGGTTTGGAGATTAGATCTAAGTCTATTCCTTTGGCGGCTCTTCGGTGTTGTGCATGGAGATCTGGAGGCGGCTGATGGTCCAGGAGCGCTCTTTTCTCGTCGCCCGAGGCCTCTTTATATAGGGTTCCCTTCACGAAAGTTGTTCTGTTTGACCTAGCGGCGTCGATGGAAACTATACGACCAGAATTATACGGCTGGAATCTTATTCCCGCCGTATAGTTGGTCGTTAAAGCGTCTGTCTCCACTTCACGACTCCTGGTTTCTTCGAGTCGTTGGAAATCTCGTATCTTTGACTTTAATGTAGTGATTCACATCATCAAACGTCATTATCTGTGCAGGGAAAAACAAAAAGAAAGGATTGCATACCCCTTTGATCATTAGGCGTTAGTGGCAGGATTTTGAGAGATATTTCATCAAAAATATGAATAATATCTAGTTTAAATGTGGTCGTATATGGCTATATTTCAGAGCCATCAACCTCCCCAAGCTTAAACTTGATCGCATCGAGCAATAAAACCAAAACCAAAACCAAAAAGGAACTCAGCATTTAAACTGAAATAACAAGATGATGATCTTACTCATGATTGGTAGTCTCATGTTTCCTCCACTTTATAAATCTAAAAAAACTGAAGCATAGATAGAGTAATGGCAAGCATATCATACGGGTTTTTATGCATCCTCATAGCGCGGCAAAATTATTGTTAACATGGATGATTCAAATGAGTAAACTTTATTCCATGTCATGTAATCAACTCATAGGCTTACCTTTGAACAATAAAGTATAATCATGTAAAATTGAGAGTGTGAGAGTTGTCATGAAAATCATATATACTAGACTATCTCAATTATCCCACATCAACAAATCAAGACTCTTCAAGCACTACTTTTCTATTCATTGTCCTTCAAGAATTTCAGTTCTTAAGTAATTGAGAGCATGCCAAAGATTTTAATTAGTTTATCGGGCTGTGATGGACACTCGTGGAATCACTAAGGTTTTTGTTCCTTTTGTACATTGATTACTCATAACAGCCAGAGGTGTGATTCCATCATGAACACAGCTACCCGGGAGTGCCAAGAATCTTACCCATTATAGCATTGCTGCTACATATGTTTAATCAAGCCAAAATCTAGGAGTTTCCTCCATGAATATCGTTCGTAGGCTAGTGGAGTTGTTGGCATCCCATGAAGTTTGACACGCATAAAGCTATATCATTCTTATGATTCATAAGTCAAACTTTCGCATGCTCACAAAAACCGCTAAAAATTAATTCAATTGAACAAATACTTTTAAAGAGAGATATCAAGTCAATCATTATATTCCGTGGTGTTGAGTGTCTCTAGAAATAAGCCTTCAAGACTAAACACTACAACACCCAAGCCTTCAATTGTGAGACTTTTTCTTATTACAATTGTTTAGAAAAAATTTAGGCAAGAATTGGTTAACTACAAGAGCTGGAACAAAAGGTATCCAACTAAATACCCATGCAAACAAAATATTACTACAATACAAAGACTCACTCCACCAATATAATATCTCAACATTTAATACTAACTAGCATGGGTTTCTCAAACTTCAAAAGTGGGGAGTCATAAGGCATACCTCTCATGTTTGGTTCCACTTCTCTCTTCCTTTTTTATTCGGTTCTTGGAAACTCGAAGTTAATCACTCTTCCTGCAGATACATGAGAACCTCGAGGCGAAAATAAAAGAAAGAAGAGGGAAAATAAATATAAATGGAGAAATCTTTTTGTTGTTTTTAAGAGAGGGAATTAAAGAATAGAAAATTGGTAGCAAAGCTTGGCTAGAAAATCTCGAAAGCAAATAGAAATAACTAAAAATAAAGTGTTGGGGAAACCTACACGAGTGCTTATAAACTCGACTTAAAAACATAACGTTGAAATAAATAAAAGCAAATGAACGCCAAATAAAGATAAATGAGGAAACTTCCCCAAGCTTAGGCTTTTGCAAGCCCTTAAATCATTGTGGTGGCGGGAAAAAGTCGGAACTCCAGTTCGCATATTGAGTTGATAAATTAGTAGTTGTTCCTCGGAGGTTCAAATAGAGGCCATGCATCCTCTCCATAGTCCCCCCAAGTTCTTGGAGTCTTGGTATGTAGCGAACCGGGTTGATGGATGCTCCTCTTGATAAGGAACTTCTTGCTCCTCTTCTTGGTCCTCATCCTCGTCCGAAATCTCCTCCTCAGGTTGGTGTCTCTTAACCTGCAAGTCATATAGTAAACGTCCTTCCTTGATAGAGAAAAGACCATTAGGCATAGGAGCGGGGTAGATACGCCTAGCTCCAGCAATATGCAAGTAATAAACATCACCTCTCCTAGTGAGCATTCCACAAGCCTTTAAAGTAGAGAAACCAACACGTCGCTCACCTAGCACAGGTTACAACTCACCTAGGTTGATGCCTAGGGCAGTGGCAAGCACGGTGATGACGCCTCCACCTATGATTGGTCCTTGGCTTTGGGAGGATTGGTGCTCTAGGTAGTGCACAAGGAGTGTGCCCAAGTTGAGTGAAAAGTTGCAGTTGTTGAAAGTGGCCTTTGCGAGGACTAAGATGTCCTCCTTATTGTCTCGTGAACTCATTACATGCCTCCAAGGTGTTAACAATAACATAGAACAAATAGCGAATTGCAGGATGTTGAATATTCTTCCCCTTGCTCACTCTAGAAGTGAAGCTCATTCTATTATAATATTGTTTCAAGGAAGGGTCTAAGCTAGTAAAGGGTGCGCACAAGTCATTATCATTATTTTTTGGCAAATTAAAGCATGCACACCATTCATCTAATGATAAAGTGTAATTGTTGTTCATGAGCCGGAAATAAATCCGGTCCTCTCCATGTCATAGTTTAACGGTGCTTTTCAAAGAACTTAAGAATTCAAGAGTTAACTAGCGATAAGTAGGCACATCATTGAATACAAAGTTTTGCAAGACAACCCTATTGCAAAGTAAATTGAAGTCATTATAAATACTGAGTTGGTTCAATATAATGGGGCAAGCCCACTTGGTTGCCTTCACTTCTCGGTTCTTGATCATGTCGAAGCGATCACGTTGGAGCTCATTCCTGAACCGTATCCCCATCCGTTCTTGAGCGATAGCCCGACAAGCGCTAGCAGCGGCGTGAGAACGAGTTTGGCTCCTCGTGTTCATCATCTAAAATAATAAAGAAAGAAAAAAATAAAACTCTTTGATTCAAAAAATAATAAGCATAAGGTATTCCTCATCATAGCACACTATAGAATACCCTAAAAGTAATAATCTAGGCAAGAGAATCATGGAAATTAGTTCATAGTAGGTCTCACCCTAGATTGATAATGACGATAGATCAAAGATGAATTTGCAAAAAGTAATTGGAGGATCGGAGGAGAAACATACCGTAGATCACTTGTGTGCGAGGAAATCGAACGAAATTGAGTAGAGATGAAGATCTCTTGAGGTTTTGTGAGAGTTTGGAGGTAGAAGAGAGAAAAAAGGATTGAAGTTTTGGGGTTGGAGGTACCTCCCGTGGCGTTTTTGTGGTTGGACGCAACTATACGGGCAAACTATACGGTCGGAACAATGTGTTCCCACCATATAGTTGGTCGTCAAACCGTCTACACCTAGAGAAGAATTTGTATGAAAGCATTGATATCTATACGACCGGAGCTATATGGCCGGAATTTTTATTCCCGTCGTATAGTTGGTCATTAAACCATCAGTACTCTTGAAAGAAAAATTGTCGATGGCAAAAGTATCTATATGGCCGGAACTATACGGCCAAAATTTGTATTCCAGCCATATAGTTGGTCGTTAAACTCTCTGTAGCCATCAAAAAAATTCCGTTTTTTCGAGAATTACTTCTTATTCTGAAACTTAGAGAAATACCTTGTTTTTTATAGAAAGTTGACAGTAAAAATTGTCGACCAACAACAATATGTATATAACATGATTTTTAGTACTACCGAACTTCTTCTCCTCATGGGAGTTTTCTAGCACTCTTTATTAAACATAAACTTAAACTAAAACTTAAAAACTTAACTCAAACCTTTATTTCACATGGGTTGCCTCCCATGCACCACTCTTTTATGGTCAATAGCTTGACCTTGATGTTTCTCACTTAGGCCAGATGAGTGGAACACCCACTCCAAAATAGTTGTCCTTCAAAGTGTTGGCCTCCTTTTCATCATGCTTGGCTTTCTTCTTCCTGGGGAAATGAATAACAAAAGGATCCCGTGAAGGCAATTGAAGCTTCACATTCCCTTCATGGAGATTAATCAAAGCCTTAATAGTTACTAAGAAAGGACGGCCTAATATAATAGGAGCAGTAGCATCTTCAGGCATGTCAACAATAACAAAATCAATAAGAGCAGGACATCCTTTAATGTACACTAAAGTATTCTCCTTAATTCCTACAGCTTGTTTGTAGGTAGAATCCGCAAGATGTAATTTTAACTCAGTGATTTCAAAAGAGCCAAGATTTAACTTATTAAAAAGACTCTTTGGAATTGTTGAAATGCTTGCACCTAGATCACATAGTGCAGCTATCTCATTGGTCCCAATTTTAATCTTAATAGTAGGCTCAAATATATCATCAAGCTTAACAGGTAATTTTTCAGCAATTTTCTTGTATTCTTCTTCAAGCTCTCATACCTTTATTGCTACCCGATTAATAAAGTGTTGATACATGGCTTCATAATTTCCTTCACTTATGAATCTTAATGTTGATCCTTTTTACAAGATCTTCAAGGGTGTAACTTGGCAAAGGGGCATTACTATAATCAAGTTCTTCAGGCTCCTCCCTTTGGACTCTCATCATCTTGAGGTCTTCAACAGGATTGGGCTCAGCTTTACCTGTAAATTTAGCTAGAATGAGAGTTTGACTCTCGGTTATCTTACCTAGCTGTGCCTCAACAATCCTGTTCTTTCTTGGAGGGCCTGCAAATCATTCCTCAAACTTACATCTTGGTTAGATAATTTACGAAGCATAGCATCATGGTTCTCCGTTATTTTAACAAGGATATTGTTTTGCTCATTTTGTGAGTCTATAAAATATTTAAGTGTTTCTTGGAGACTACCATTACTTGATCCCATATTATTATTAGAGTTACATGCAAGACTAGAATAGTATTTTTGAAAATTAGGATTATAATTCTTATTCCAAGCAGGGTTATAATCATTACGAGCTATGAAGTTTACTTCTTTAATACTAGTTTGTGGGATAGCTCTTACCTGGGTTTCCTTACCTTTTACGTCTAATATGAGCTCATCCAGCTTATCATTGAGTTCTTCATTTTCTTGTGGTGAGACAGGGTTCACCTTCTTCATGTTTGATCTATCCACATGCCATTGGGCATGGTTGTCTTGCATATTGTCTAGCAGCTGCTTTGCTTCGGTAAAAAAATTACCCATAAATGTTCCTCCAGCTGTAGTATCAAGCAAAGACTTAGACACAGGATTAAGAGCATTATAAAATAAATGGAGGATTAACCAATCTTCCATCCCATGTCTGGGACAGTTTCTCATGCATTCTTTCATCCTCTCCCATGCAAGCACTAGTGGCTCACGCTCTTCCTGTCTAAAACCAGTAATATTAGATTTTAGTTGCATAGACTTTGCAGGTGGAAAAAATTTAGTCATAAATAAAGAAGTACATTACACCCATGATATAATAGTATTTCTAGGTAAAGCTAGCAACCATTCTTTTTCTCTTCCTCTAAGAGAGAAAGGAAATAAGTGCAATTTGACCGCATTGGGGTAAACATCTTTTATGTGCATCATATCACATATTTCAGTGAAAATATTCAAGTGCATACCTGCGTCCTCAACAGTAGAGCCTCCAAATTGATTCTGTTGAACCAAACTTAGATAATGGGGATTGATTTCATAGTCATCAGCAGCAATTGCTGACTGAGTAATAGGAGTACGCAAATAATCATTACTGGGAGTTGCAAACTCCCCAAGCTTCTTTTTAGCCATATTTCCTATGTTTTTGGGTTTTCTTAAAAAGAGACTTATGATAAAAATAAAAACAAGAATTTAAAGACTAACTATTTTTTTGGTTTTTCAATAAAGACTGAAAGCAAACTAACAAAATTAAAGACAAGAATTAAAACTACGTTCCTACTAACCTCACTAGGGTAGCTATTGCTTCCCCAGCAATGGCGCCAGAAAAGGGGTTGATACCTTTGATCCGGATTGCGGATGTAGTATAGCTCTTTTTCCCTAGTAGACCTAGGTTTATTGAATCGTCGGGAAGCAGAAGCATAGTGAAGTTATTTTAACGGACCTTCGGGAGTTTTAGAATTCCTTTTGTGCTTTTACCAGACTAAGAGTTTGCGTCTTTTGTTGTTGTCGATGATGGAGAGAGAGGGCCTAGGGCGTTCGGTTTCACCTGTAGCTGTGTAAAACATCTAATGGAAATAAATGATAAAAATAAAGTATGCATGTAATTGTTAGAACAAGATAAATTATATGCAGGCAGTGCATCCATAATTGCTATTGCCTCTGCAACCGCTTATAGCAATAACCTACTAGTCTCATCCATAGAAGAAAGAGAACTAATGATATGCATAGTGACATCATAGTTAATACCAAGTAAATCCCGCACATACAGCCGTACTACCCCTTCTGTCACTGGGGTTCCCAACCTGCAGATTAGTCATTACTCATACTCCCTATATCTGGCTCAATCCTCGGGGTCTTGGGGTACCTGACAAGTCCTTATATTGTGGCAAGATAGGATATAATAATCATCATGTCATACAAACTAATACATGATCCCATCTATGATAAATAACATGCACAAAAGCTACATGGCTAGGCCGAAGCCCTTAGCCCAAGGAGAATTACTCACACATAGAGATCAGATCAAAGATCATAAACATTGTAACATAAATCACGAGATTGATAACAAATAGTCTTACAATATCGCCAATCAAAGAAGAGATCTACTATTACAAGTGGTGGAATATGTCTATGGTGGTGGAGATGGGTTTGGAGATTAGATCTAAGTCTATTCCTTTGGCGGCTCTTTGGTGTTGTGGATGGAGATCTGGAGGCAGCTGATGGTTCGGGAGCGCTCTTTTCTCGTCGCCCAAGGACTCTTTATATAGGGGTCCCTTCATGAAAGTTGTTCTGTTTGACCTAGCGGTGTCGATGGCAACTATACGACCGGAACTATACGGCCGGAATTTTATTCCCGTTGTATAGTTGGTCGTTAAAGCGTTTGTCTCCACTTCACGACTCCGGGTTTCTTCTGGTTGTTGGAAATCTCGTATCTTTGACTTTAATGTAGTGATTCCCATCATCAAACGTCATTATCTATGCAGGGAAAAATAGAAAGAAAGGATTGCATACCTCTTTGATCATTAGGCATTAGTGGTAGGATTTTGAGAGATATTTCATAAAAAATATGAATAATATCTAGTTTAAATGTGGATGTAGATGGCTATATTTCAGAGCCGTCACTTATCCACTGCCCTCCATGGACATGATCGAGCTTCATCGTTTGTTGGGCGAAGCCCTCCAGGTATGTCTAGTCCCCAAGGGTCTAGTCGCTAAATTTTATCGACTGGGCGCTCTAAAACTTCAATTCCCCTAGTCCCCGAGGGTCGGGTCACTAGATAGTAGCGAGTTGAGACTTTGAAGATTGTTGCTAATGTGATGTTGCTATCTGTATTGAAGCACGAGTCAGCTGACCGGCCAGCCAAAATGGAGTGAGTCGAGCGAGACCTGAAGGTGGCAGCTCAGGCGAATTGCCAGCTCCGCACATCCGCGGGTGAGTTGTTGTCTTGGAATGCCTCAGTGATGGTGTTGTGGTAAGTATTGACTTGGTTTTTTTGTGCAGATAATCATGCCTCCGCGCTTGTGAAGTCCCGCGAGGGCTATGTGCCCATTGTTGACCTCGAAGCTGCGAAGTCATCGGCGACCGCAGCGGAAGAGAGGGCCAAGGTCTTGGCGACAGAGCTCGAATCGGCGAAAGTTGTGGTGGCCAAGTCGAAAGAGAAAGCCAAGGCCGCAGTGTCCATAGCAAAGTAAGATCGCAAGGCCTCTAACTCTATGATCACGAGGTTGCATGAGAAGCATTCCGCTCTGGAGAAATTCATCATGGAAAATTGTCAGAAACTCCTTGGTAAGTTTGCTTCCACTCGGTCTTATTGTTAAGTGGGGAGTTCCCGAGAAGGTTGAGTCCCCGAGCGAGTCGTAGCTTCGATTAATGTGAGCCAATATTCTGCAGATGTTATAAGCCAGCGCGACCCGATGGTGCAAGGCTTCAACGTGGAGCAATGTGTCAAGTCAGTGCTCAACACCGCCATGGTGTTTGCGATGTGCGTCCGCGCCATCTTGCAGGGCATCACTCCCACCAAGGTGGTCCCAGGAGGGTTCACTGGGGTGTGGAAGTACCTGGAGGAGGTGCCAGCCATCATTGACTGGATGATGTGGTCCGCGTTTCGCCGCGGAGCTACTGCGGTGCTGAGCCTCAGGCTCGCGCATTTCCCAGAAGAGTTTGAGCTGGACGATGTCACCAGCGGGTATCTGTCATCGACTGGCATGATGGAGATCACGGATGTCTTGGCTCTGAATGCGAAGGTCGCACCATACGCGGACAGCGTGTTAGCGATGAGCAACCTCCTCCCTTACCAGGAGACGCGTGTGGTGCCAAGCGATGTCGAGCCTGAGCACCACGACTTTGTGTTAGAGTGGCTGTTCCAATCGACAATAGCGAAGTCGCTCTCAACTTACCTGATCAACTCATGGCAACCCTTTGCCAGGGTCAAGGCATCGAATGAGGGTTCGTCGTCGAAGCCTGTGTCGGAGAAAGTGTCTCGTGAAGGAACAAGGGTCCTACTAGCCCTAGGTTCGTGAGGGGGCAAAACACGCGTTCGGAGCTTTCCAATGATGGCAATGACAGCGAAACACAAGCATGACAGAGAGGGTGACACGGTTTTTTTACCCAGGTTCAGGACCCTCGTGAGGAGGTAAATCCTCTACTCCTGCTTAGCTATATTGCTCGTGGTGTCTCACGAGGGTACAATGGAGGATCTGTATCTAGGGTTTGAGATCACCGGGATCGACCCCTACCAAGGTAGGAGAAGGCCTCCTTATATAGCGGCGATGGGCATCTTCCCCTTGCTCATGGGAGGTAAGGGTCACCACAAAGCCACCCTACAAAGCCCCGGTCTACAAGACTACTTTCCATGGACTCAGTCCTCCTTCCCGGGCGACCTCTTCCTTCTCCTAAACCCGGTTCCTTTGGAGTCGCTTGTCATCATGCACATGTGCATGTCTCCTTCCTTGCACCGAAACAACAAAAGGTGAAGCGTTGCCACTGCTAAGGTCGTCTGCCCTTCTTTGACACCAAAGGGGCCAAACCGACTCCTCTTTACCGAGGCGGTCCAGGGGGTCCACAGTTTAGCTGGGGTGGAGCGTGCCTGTCGGGTTGTGTCGTCCTTGCCACCTTTACTGCATGATTATGGATGTGCCCCGAGGCACATGCTAGGGTAGCCGACACCTGGGGACGAGCTGGGGGGCCTCACGAGGACTTCCCCCAAGGGCACGGCGACCTCCAGAAGTAGGGTCGCATGGAGTTGAGGCATGAGGCCCTGGAGGGGCTACCCCCGGGCGCATCCTCCCGAGGCACCACGTCTCGTGCATCCTCTAGGGGGTGTTGTTGTCCAGGAGGTGGGCCCGTCGGCCAACGGGGTGTGGCACGCCGGTTACCAGGACCCCGACAGTAGCCCCCGGGCACTTGCCGCGTGTGCGACCCTTGGCTGACATGGGGGCAAGGACCCTAGATGGTCGTCGGGCCCTAGTGCCCTTTAGGTCAACACGGGTCTATCTTGTGCTCATCTCGGCCGTGCACACGGAGCATCTATCCATCCTCCACCATTGGTTACAGTAGTGATTGTCCCTCCTTGGCAATTGTTCCCATGATGTGATGGTGCGTGGGGGAAGCCTGCAGTGAATGCCCCATGTCTAGCGCAACGACGTGACACCTTGTCTTGTTAAATCGGGGCATGGGCTCACTACCTTCCCCTTAACGCCACTTCTTCTACTCCTGTCACTCTTCTTTTATTCCCCAGCACCGAAAACCCTGTTTATCCCCATGGCGCCTAAGCGCTTCTCAGCCAGTGAGAAGGGCCAATCCGTGCTGGTGGATGTAGAGGGGACTCCACCAGTGAAGCACGGACGGTGGTGGGTGCACGGGACTGGGCGCGGAGGTCGCGGCGGCACCCCAGGTGTCGCTTCCTCTTCGGGAACAACCACGACGGCTGGAGGGGAGGTGCCCGCCAGGAGCGGCCGAGGTCTCCCTTGCAGCAATGGTCAGGGGCGACATGGGGAGAATGGAAGAGGGCCCAACGGCGTATCGGAGCCCGCTCTGCTTCCTTCTCCGCCCCCTCCGCCGGTCGTGATCAAAATCAAGGATGACCCCGATCCCGCTCGGGTCATAGACTTCGTCGTCCTTCTTGGAGGCCTGGAATGGTTCACGAAAGTGACGCTTCCCCGTGCTTTGCTCTTGGGATCACAGATGACCTCGCCTTGGAGGTGCTGTTGCGACACTCTAGTGGTCACGAGAGGTGGGAGGTGAGCGTCGAGATTCTCACACCGGGTGAGATGTATCTCACCGACGGTTGGAATCGCTTCCTCATCGAGCACCGTATCCAACGCGGTTCGGTGATGCAGTTCCGTTACACCAATGGAGGCTTCTCCGTGTCGGTGTTCGACCCCTTGATGTGTCGCGTCAACTACCTGCGCCACCTCAGGTAGGTTGGGTCGAGAACTCTGCTAGGACCGTGGTAGTGTTGGCAAGGCCGCAAATCCTTCGCCGGTGTAGGCGTGATGTCACAGTGTTTGTTAGCCTTTTGCTTTGCAAGCATGACTGTAATGAACATCCTTTAACGGATCCTTATGTTGACTGCTTTCCTTTCTATGTATCCCATAGAGGCATCGACCTAGCATGAGGCCATGCCCGACAGTAGTTGGGGGCCCGGTGCGTGCCGCCTGCTTAAATCGCGTAGCCAGTGTGATCCGTGAGACCCCTCCCGCCTCCGTCGGGCCGCGCCCTTGGCAGCTTCAGGGAAAACCTCTCCGCTGGGGTCAGAGACAACATCACGCGCCGAGGTTCTGGACCCCACCACACGGGAGTCTACAGCCATCGTGGGCGCTTTCAGAGGCGCTTTTCCCCTCCCGCATTACTCGCTCCCCCTACGTTGGGCTCACCCCCTTCTCCGTGCCTCTAGAGGGGGAGGCCATAGGCCTCGCATGCCCCGCCCCGTAGGTGCTTTCGCAAAGAGTCCTAGAGGTCCTACACTTGTTCGGTAGACTCCCTTAGGAGGAAATCTGTAGGTACCACACTGGTGGGGTCCTCCGGGCGATGACCTTTCGGGCCCGTACCTGCGAGCTCTATGGGGCTCGTACACTTTCGCGTGGGTGGCTCTCCAGCCTAGGGAGGCTCATAGCAGGTGTAGTGTTGCCAGTGCGTCGGATTTGAGCATAGATAGCCCCCTGTGCGCCCACCCGAAGGGGCATTCTGCCAGCCCCGTGACAGAAGGCGCTCGGAAGGCAAGTCGCCCGACTCGCTATGGGGTTTGGCGGAGGATCGATGCGCGTGCTTGGGCCTTGGCTATCGAAAAGTGTTACCCTCACGAGTTCTTTCCCAAGCTAAATACACTTCTAGTCCCACAACTTGCAACTAGGGTGAAAATTAGTCCCACGTCTTGTAAATTGGACAAAACTAGTCCCACAACTTGTACCCCGGATGCAAATTAGTCCATTTTGATGAAATTTGTGCAAATCTGATCGAAACCAGTGAATTAGAGCACGGATGACGTGTCCCGACCAGATGTTTCTGTAGAAAAGCCAAGAAAATATCTCTTTTCGTTCCTGCCTCTTCCCATGATGCGTTCTTGCGTTCTTCTCTGCAACGAGGACCTGCAGCCTCTAGCGTTCGTCTACGCCCGGGATCTGATTCGCGTAGAAATCTCCGTTGCCCTTTTTTGAGTTCAGCACCACGATCACTGACACTTGCAGCCTCTGCCTCTAAGCGCCTCTTTCCTAGCAAGTTTTTGTGCATGACCTTGCAAGATGAGTACTGATGCCGGACTATCGGAGTCCACCACGACGATCCCCATGACATCCTCAGGCATACCGATCAGTATGGTTGGAATAGGCAGTATATAGGGTGCACGATCAGTTGGGATTTTTAGCAAAATTCATCAAATTCAGAGATACGTGAACTTGTGCATATGTAGAGGTTCAGTCAACTGTCAGAGTGTCAGTGGGACTTCATATATCAATATATCTGTTTATGCAAACTGTATCACTTTTCTGTCATGGGTAGATAATGCCATTCTCCGTAAAACTGGTAACACTGTAAGGGAAATCAAAAATCGTCTCCTTTTACAATCCTTATGTAGTTTCCGAATAATGGATTTCCTCTTTCAGTCATAAACTTGGAAACATTGACTAAAAATCCAAATATTGGAGTCAGACCTCCGCCGGGAGAGCTCCTGCATCTCCTGTACCGACCGCCACCGGGAGCTCACCTGCAGTTCCTCTACTCCCCTGCCACCGGGAGCCCTCCTCCAGCTCCTGAATCAACCGGCAACCGCATCCGCCTCTAGGACCAGTGACGCAGGACAAGAGGCATGAAATAATCCGTGGTGGGGATCGATTCCTACAGTTCCTCCACACCCCACCACCGTGAGCCCTCCACCAGCTCTGGGACCAGCGACTGCCTCCGCCTCCATGACCAGCGAGGCAGGACCGCAGGAGGCACGAAATAACGGCGGTAGGGATGGATTCCGCTAGTGGGGTTCGATTATTTTAGGGATTTTCGCAGGAGGCACAAAATAATCCATGGCATGGGAGGAGGCAGGAACGAAAAGAGGGATTTTCTGGGTTTTTTCTGCAAAAACGCGTGGTCGGGACACGTCGGCCATGCTTGAATTCGCTCGGTTTTGGTCAGATTTGCACAAATTTCGTTAAAATAGACTAATTTGCAACCGGATGCAAGTTGTGGGACTAGTTTTATCTAATTTGCAAGATGCAGGACTAATTTGCACCCTGGATGCAAGATGTGGGACTAAAAGTGTATTTAGCTCTCCTTTCCCCTAGCGGGTCCTCCGGCACATGTAATTGTGGTCCCCACACGAGTCCTTGCTCGCTTAGCAGGGAATGGCCTCGCGAAGCGACTCCTAAAGGAAAAGGATGGGTGGCTTGTGCAACTAGGGTTAGGCTGCTAGAGGGGGTTCCCTCATGAGCCGCCCCGTAAGTCTCTCGAGGAGAAGACCGTAGGGCAAAGACTTATCCTATTGGCCCCTAGAGGAGGAGACCGTAGGTTTGGCCTGAAATTTGGTCATTGTTGGGGAGTTCCCTCCCGAAGCGCCCCGTAAGCCTCCCAAGGAGAAGACCGTAGGGCAAATATGCACCGTTGGTATTCCATACATGTGTCGCACGAGGGTATCAAGCACCAGAAACCATGGGTGAGGTGACTTATCACCGGAGCTAGTTCGCAAGTTCAGAGCTCAACACTTTAGGCCCTGGGGTTGATTAGGAGTGGCCGCTGGAGGGGGAGCCCTCACGAGCCGCCCCGTAAGCCTCTCGAGGAGAAGACTGTAGGGAAAATGCTTATCTGGTTGGTCCCTCGAGGAGGAGACCGTAGGTCTAGCATAAAATTTTGGCCGCTGGAGGGGGATACCCTCATGAGCCGCCCCGTAAGCCTCTTGAGAGAAGACCATAGAGCAAATGCTTATCCTGTTCGTCCCTCGGGGAGGAGACCGTAGGTCTAGCATGAAATTTTGGACGCTAGAAGGGGATACCCTTATGAGCTTCCATGTAAGCCTCTTGAGGAGAAGAATGTAGGGAAAATGCTTATCTTGTTGGTCCCTCGAGGAGGAGACCATAGGTCTAGCATGAAATTTTGGCTGCTAGAGGGGGATACCCTCACGAGCCGCCTCATAAGCCTCTCGAGGAGAAGACCGTAGGGAAAATGTGTATAGCCGAGATTCCATACATGTGTCGCACGAGGGTACCAAACACCAGGAACCGTGGGTGAGGTGGCTTATCGCTGGAGCTAGTCCGTAAGTTCAGAGCTCGACACTTTAGGCCCTAGGGTTGATGGGGAGTGGCCCGGCCACAGACACCATTCCTATCCCCCAACTCGCGTGGCTCATGTAGGGAAACTTCAGCCATGCACAACAAATGGCAGAAATAACACCATGTGCAAAATCCAAAAAACTGCTAGAGAGGTCCAAGCTTATTACAATGTCAATGTGACCTGCACGAGGTCTTACGAGAAATAAGGCTGCATAGGATGAGAGTTTCGAGAGTCACCTCCAAAAAGTCAGGAAGCCAAACGTGTTTTTTGGAGGGGCTTGTCAGCCTTCCTGTCACCTGGCTCTATGCCTAGGCCCGTGGCCCTCAAGCTATGTCAGGGAGACGGCTAATGTCGTATGCCCGTTCGGTGCAGTTTAGAGGGAAATCCAGAGCCCTTGTATTGGTGTCACCCTCATGAAGCTTTCCAACACCTAGCGAGGGTGAGCTGGGCTGCCCCAGGGACTTCCCATGGCTGTGGGCATTGGCCACGACGAGGCCCTTGCTAGGAGGGGACAAAATGGTGGTCGCCCTCTTTGCCATGGCACTCTCCTGGGCCATCATCTGCTCCTTACTTGTGGTGCCCCGATGTATTCAAGGGCATCCGTGTCCTCAGGGTAGGCGATGGCTGTAGCTTTGTAGGCATGCTTGAGGAAGCGCTTGGCTTCTCTTTCGTTGCAACGTACGGTGATGACCTCGTCATTGTCTCCTGGCATCTTGACGATGTTGTAGGCATGGTGAGTAGCCTCCATGAACTTTGCTAGAGTAGGATAGCCTAGGATGACATTGTAGGGGAGACCGATGTGCGCACGTCGAAATCGATGAGCTCAGTGTGGTAGTTGTCGCTGGACTTGAACATGATGGAGAGGCGCACCTACCCAATGGGTGTGGTAGTGCCATTGGTGACCCCGAAGAACGGCATGGTCGGTATCATCCGATCATACAATACCTGAAGCTTAGCGAACGTCTCTATGGATATCACGTTCAGGCTGGCACCACCGCCGACGAGCATCTTGGCGACTGTGATGTTGTTGATGGTGGGGGTGCAGATCATGGGGAGAGTTCCCACAGCCTTGGTGGAGACAGGGTGGTCTCCGGCATCGAAGGTGATGGCGTACTACGACCACTTGAGCCTCGGGGATGGGGTGCCTGGCCGAGCGGCGGCAACTTCGCGGGTGAGCTGCTTGAAGTGCCTGTTGGACGACGGGGCCTATGAGCCACCAAGGATACAGGCAATCGCACCCTTTGGATCCTAGTAGCCTCTAGTATTCTCTTCAGCCTGGCGCTTCTCTGGAGCATGGTGATGCAGGCAATCACACCCTTGGCCACTGATACCTTTGATCTAGATTCACGGATGTAGTATAATAGCTTTTTCCCTAGAAGACCTAGGTTTAATCTAACCTCAGAAAGCACTGCTAAAAGGTAATAAAAAAGGACACATCTACAAGACTTTGTTTGTTCGTTTTACCTTAGTTGACCGGACCAATCTAGTTTACTTTATAAAAGGTTTGAATCAATGGATGGAGATAGGCCAGGGTTGAAGATCCACCTGTAGCTGCACATCAAATGGAATGAAAGATAATTATAAGCATAGTCATGTATAATGTTTGTATTGAGATAATCTTTTGTGGGCAACACATCCTAATATTCTAGAGCCCCCGTGATGCAGCAGGCATAGCAATATACTTTTAATCCAACCGAGAGCACACCTAAGCCACGGCTTACAAACGATTATTAAGTGTAAACACAGATTAAAGCTTTAAGTGGTGATGTTGTTGTTGATCCTGAATGGGGCGCTAAGTGAAGACCATACTACCCTTTATGTCATTGAGTTTCCTATGAGATCGCCGCTAGCCAAGTATCTCACCTCAAGCCTTTATCAATCTATGGGATCTTGTGTACCTACAAGTCCACAGATCGAGACGAGAGACGAAGAAACAAAAGATACAAATCACGAATCCAAACAAAATACAATTCTCCCATGATCTAGATGCACATAATTGTTGCGAGGTTTCTCTCCAATCCATAGCCCATGAGGACTACTCACTCATAACAAATAGATCGGAGATAGAAAACATCATGCAAATACTTAGATTGAAATCAAATATTCCTACAATGGTCGCCAAATCACAAGGAGATCTAAAAGTACAAAGCAATGGCTATGGCTAGTGGAGGGATGGATGGTGGAAGTGATGAACAATGGATGAACTATGGATGAACAATGGTGTGGATCTCCTTTGGGGGTGTTGTGATGCAATCTGAGAATGGCGGCCCTCTGGCCAGCGGCCAGAGCCTCAAAATATATAAGCATCTTCATGAAAGTTGTAGGGTTTGACGAGACGAAGCCGTCGCCACCTAGTATAGGTAGGGGTATGGGTGAACCGTGCCCGTACCAGTGGTCGTTAAGCTTGTAGACGCCCTGGAACGCCTCTCCAATTACTTGGCATGTGTACTTCCTCAAAATCCTTCATTATGACTCCTTATTTCTCCTTAAAAGCAGTGATTTCCTACACAACATAAATCAAAGAATGGATTTGGATATCTTTGCAACTATTAGTCATTAGTGGAAAATGTTGAGAGTTTATTAGGCAATTGCTTGACAAAAAACAATGTTTAAACAAAGTGGAAGATGGCAAAAATCAGAGACATCAGCCACCGTGATTGTCGTTCGCCCCCCTCCTTGGTTACCACTATGCATGTTGCCATGCTCGCCGCCCTATCTCCACTTCCTTTGACTTCTCCGCTGATTGCAGAGCCTCTTAAGCTCATAACAGTCGTCAATGGGATGCCCATGCTTCTTGTGGAAGATGCAGTACGAGCGGTCTTCGTGCTCCCCTTCTCCATCACCCTCGCGAGGACTCCTCCGCTCAAGTTCCAAGGCAAGGACGGCGGCGGGCTTTTGCTTGGGATCCTTACTCTTGCTCTTGGAGGCACTCGAGGATCTGCGCGTGGCTTCCTCCTTGGCAAGGCCAATCATCCGCCCCACCTCAGCCTTGGCGCACTTCTCTGCCATAACAAAAAGCTCAGTGGCCGTGATGTGGTTCTCACTGCGGATGCTAATCTTTTCCCTCATCCGGACGTTCTTGACCCCCTCAGAGAAGGCGGTGATGACGTTGAAGTCTGAGATTTTGGGGATCTTGTTACAGACCTGGCTGAACCTTTGCAGGAACTTGAAGAGGGTCTCTTCGGGTTGCTGGCGCACCTAGCAAAGGTCGTAGTAGGCGAGCGGGCACTCGTACATCCCATTGAAGTTGGCGATAAAGAGCAAGCAGAGGGCCGACCACGAGCCGATGGATTCCTCGGGGAGGTTCATTAGCCAGGTTCACGCCGCGTCCTTCAGACTCTAGGGGAACTAGTTCACCATGACGCGATCATCGCTGCCGGCTGCCATGATGCCCGTGGTGTAGAGCTGTAGGAACTCGTAGGGGTTGGCGGTCCCGTTGTAGCATGATGGTATCTCCAAGCGAAACTTGTGTGGTCACACCACGCATCGGAGTTCCCTAGTGAAGGCGAGGCAGCAATTGCCCTACACCTCCTTGCTGCTGGAGAGGGCTGCGTGGTTTTGTTGGTTCGCCGCTTCAATCTCCTCAATGATGCAGTCCTCCCTTCCGCGAAGGGGCACAGAAACCATGGGAGAGGCCGCGGGAGGTGATATGATCTGGCAATTGTTGGTTGGCTAGGGTGCGGCGTCACCGAGCTTGGGAGCGCTGTCGGAGCCCTAGGCAGGATGGTGGACTGATGTCTACGCACTTCTATTCTTGTAGACAGTTGTTGGGCCTCCAAGTGCAGAGGTTTGTAGAACAGCAGCAAGTTTTCGCTTAAGTGGATCACCCAAGGTTTATCAACTCAGGGAGGAAATGGTCAAAGGTATTCCCTCTCAAGCAACCCTGCAATCAAGATACACGAAGTCTCTTGTGTCCCCAACACACCCAATACACTTGTCAGGAGTATAGGTGCACTAGTTCGGCGAAGAGATAGTGAAATACAAGTGGTATGGATAAAAGACCACAGTGGTAGAAAATAGCTTGATGGCGTGGAAAATACTAAAGTAAAACTGAAGTAAAGATAGAAGCAAGCAAACATGTAATAGATCTAATAGCAAACGGTGTTTCAGTGTTTAGAAACAAGGCCTAGGGATCATACTTTCACTAGTGAACACTCTCATATAAATATCTTCTCTTTATGATACTACTCTTAACTACTCTCCGGTTGGACACTCTAATCGTTGGTAGGGATATAACAGCACACCTCAAAGTTCATCTTTCCCATCTAGATAACCCCGCACTGTCATCTTGAGTACTAGATGAGTACAACAAACACCACAATTTCATAAAGACATCCAACTCCAAATATAACTCATAACAAATATTTGTAATCTCTAGCCTAAATGCCACCATGGTGTGCACGCTGTCACTTTCACACACATGGGGAGAGCAGAGATCTATTAAAGCACTTGAGTAGCAAGGTAGATCTACTTGATTACAAAGCTCATGATCACAATATGATCATGCATAGAGAGAGAGATGAACACATAGCTACCGGTAGAACCCTTAGCCTCGAGAGAGAACTACTCCCTCCTCATCATGGGAACCCTTTTCCTGGAACCAAAAACAGTAGAAAACAGGCAACTAGCATTGTGGCATCTTGTTAATAGGTTAGTCCAAGAAATCATATGAAAAGTACTCCAAACTGTGGACAAAACATAAGAAAGTAGATAAAACCAAGCATGGAACATCAAAAATTATAGATACATTAGCAACGTATCATGGACCGTAGCCCCCGACGCCATATCATCGGCCTAAGCCACCAGCGCCCCAGGGGCGAGGGTGGCGATGTCGAGGAGCTCAGCGAGGCACTCGCACCACTTCTCCTGACTGGGCTCTGCCGGCGGGTGGTGTAGCAGGTCCTGCACCATGCGCTTGGAAGCCTCCAGTGTGGGCCGGTCGGACTGGCCGCGAGAGGACGTGGTACAGGAGAATGACATGTTGCCGCGTGAGGAGAGCTGGAGCTCCCGCGACGGGCAGAAGGATAACCCCTACTCGTCCTCCGTCCATGGAGTCTGCTCCGTGGTGGTGCGTCAATGGTCAGGCTCCGTCTGAGCCTTGCTCGCCGCTGCGGAGGGTGCGCTCGGCCCATGTCTCAGTGCGATTCGACATGCCGATGAGGTTTAAACATCTTGGAAATGTGCCTCAGCCCCTACCTGGCGCACCAAATGTCGAAGAAAGTGTCCCGTTAAGGAACAAGGGGTCTAACTAGCCTGGGTTCACGAGGGGGTTGAACACACGTTCAGTGCTTCCCAACAACAGCGACGACGGTGGAACACAAGCACAACAAAGAGGGTGACATGTTTTTTTACCCAGGTTCAGGACCCTCATGAGGAGGTAAATCCCCTACTCCTGCTTTGCTGTATTGCATGTGGTGTCTCGTGAGGGTATAGTGGAGGATCTATATCTAGGGTTTGAGATCGCCAGGATCGACCCCTTCCAAGGTAGGAGAAGGCCTCCTTATATAGCGGCGATGGGCATCTTCCCCTTGCTCATGGGAGGTAAGGGTCACCACAAAGCCACCCTACAAAGCCCCGGTCTACAAGACTACTTTCCATGGACTCGGTCCTCCTTCCCGGGCGACCTCTTCCTTCTCCTAAACCTGGTTCCTTTGGAGTCACTTGTCGTCGTGTGTAGGTGCCTGTCTCCTTCCTTGCACCAAAACGACAAAAGGTAAAGCAATACCACTACTGAGGTCGTTTGCCCTGCTTTAACACTGAAGGGGCTAGACCGACTCCTCTTTACCGAGGCGGTCCGGGGGTCCATATTCTAGCTGGGGCGGAGCATGCCTGTCAGGTTGCACCGTCCTTGCCACCTTTACTGCATGATTACGAATGTGCCCCTGAGGCACATGCTAGGGTATCGACGCCTGGCAATGAGCTGAGGGGCCTCATGAGGCATTCCCTTGTGGGTGTGGCAACCTCCTGAAATAGGGTCGCATGGAGTTGAGGCATGAGGTTCCAGAGGGGCTACCCCCGAGCGCATCCTCTCGAGGCACCGCTTCTTGTGCATCCTCTAGGGGGTGCTGCTGTCCAGGAGGTGGGCCCATCAACCAACGGGCCGTGGCACCCTAGTTGCCAGGACACCGACAATATGGTGAGTAGATTGTGACCCTGTGATGTAAATTTGTGTATGCTTGGCCTTCTATAACAAAACATGTTAAGTTTAATGAATGGAGTTTTTGGCAATTTTGTGAATTTTGTGTGTTGGTTACTAACCAGTCGGTTTGGTTGTTGAGTGTGATGCGTATGGGGTTTGTGATCAAGTCCTCGAGCATTCTTACTCGTAGCCGCGCGCGTATTTAGCAGGGACGATTTGTTTGGAAGTTGTTTGGGTAGCACAGGTCAACTTTCTGTGGCTCATGGAGCCAGTCACGGGGCGACCCCAAGGGGTACTCTTTACTTGGCATTTTCCTGAACGCTTGCAGGTTCGTTTTGACGAGTCCCTAGACGTGGTACTTAGTTGTTTGATTTGTAAGTCCAAGGTAGGGAAGGACATATTTGCGGTGTTAGTGAGTAGAGACTCTCACATCTTGTCTCAGGGAGCCAGTCGCTAGGTGAATCCCAGGATGGCTCACAACTTTGGCATTTTCCTGGTACTTAGCTGCATCCAAGGTTGAGGGAGGTAGGGTGTTGTGGGAAACACTACCAATCGTCTTGGCTCGAAAAGCCAATCGAGCGAGGCGACTTCGATGGTGGCTCTCTGATACATCATAAACGTATCTATAATTATTTATGCTCCATGCTTGTTTTGTATCAATTATCTTATGTTTTGTCTACACTTTGAGGTATTTTTATACATTTTCTGGAACTAACCTATTGACAAGATGCCGCAGTGCTAGTTCCTGTTTCCTGTTGTTTTTGGTTTCAGAAAAGCTAGTAAAGAAATATTCTCGGAATTGGACGAAACAGATGCCAAAATTCCTATTTTTCCAGAAGACGAAGGAGGCCAGAAGGAGGAGTGGAGATGGGCCACAGGGGGCCCACACCACCCCCTGGCGCGGGTCCCCCCTGTCCGCGCCACTAGGTGGTGTGGCCACCCTGGCCCACCTCTGGCATCGCCTCTTCGCCTATATAAA
The DNA here is from genome assembly GCA_910589775.1 of Avena eriantha. Lineage (NCBI taxonomy): Eukaryota > Viridiplantae > Streptophyta > Magnoliopsida > Poales > Poaceae > Avena > Avena eriantha. The sequence goes on along the minus strand of OU342741.1, from coordinate 172,274,970 downwards.
ACCCTAAATACCCAATCAGAATTCCACGAAAAGTTCCGTAGCACTGCCGCCACCGAAGAGGAGATTCAGGGGACAGAAATCTCTATTTCGGCACCCTGTCGGGATGAGGAAGTGCCCCCGGAGCCATCTCCATCGACTCCACCGCCATCTCCATTGCCGTTGCTGACTCCCATGATGAGGAGGGAGTGGTTCTCTCTCGAGGCTAATGGCTCTATCGGTAGCTATGTGTTCATCTCTCTCGATGCGTGATCTTATGATATCATGAGCTTTGTAATCTATAGATCTATTCTGCTACTCAAGTGCTTTAATTAATCTCTGCTTATCCCCACGTGTGTGAAGTTGACAGTGTGCACACCGTGTGGCACTTTAGCTAAGGTTACATAAATACTTATCATGAATATAATTTGAGTTGGATGTCTCTATGATATTGTGGTGTTTGTTGGAACCATCTAGCGCTCAAGGTGACAGTGAGGGGTTATCTAGATGGGGAATGCGAACTTTAAGGTGTGCTATTATAGCCCTACATCGTCCAACCGGAGAGTAGTTCAGGGTAGCATAATGAAGAGAAGATATTTATATGAGAGTGTCCACTAGTGAAAGTATGATCCCTAGGCCTTGTTTCTAAGCATTGAAACACCGTTTACAATCAGGCATGTTACATGTTTGCTTGCTGCCACTCTTATTTCAGATTGCAATTACCACTTATAATCATCCATATTACTTGTATTTCACTATCTCTTCGCCGAACTAGTGCACCTATACACCTAACAAGTGTATTGGGTGTGTTGGGGACACAAGAGACTTCTTGTATCTTGATTGCAGGGTTGCTTGAGAGGGATACCTTTGATCACTTCCTCCATGAGTTCGATAAGACTTGGGTGATCCACTTAAGGGAAACTTGCTGCTGTTCTACAAACCTCTGCACTTGGAGGCCCAACATTGTCTACAAGAATAGAAGCATGCGTAGACATCAAGCTATTTTCTGGCGCCGTTGCCGGGGAGGTAAGGTAAAAGGTACTCACATCCTCTGGCTACTAAGCTATATTCTAGTACTATTGCTGGTGTGTGAGTGCTCTAAGTTGTTTCCTTTAAATTCTGCAATTATATCTTTTTTGTTTCTTGTTTTTATTTCACTAGTTAGGCTTAATGGAAAACAACAACAAAATTAGAGAGCTTTTTAGTATTTTTCCTGAGGTAGAACATGAATGGTTTGAAAAGAAAATTAAAAAACCCATGGAACTTTCTTTGCATGCTAATAGCACTGTTATTAGTATGAATTTTTTGAACACCTTTGTTACTAATGCTATGGAAACATCTAAGCTTGGGGAAGTTAATTTTTTATGAAAATGATCTTTTTAGTTCCCCAGTTTTAGAGGAGAAAATTTGCTCGGATGATACTTTATCTCCCATATGTGGTAATTCTAATGATACATGTGATATTTTAAATCTACATACTGAAAGTGTCCCTTTTAAAATACCTATGGAAATTGTTGAACGTGTTATTAATAACTGTTATTCTGGAGATGGAACTGTCCATCATGGTGATCATTTACTCTTTATACATGAATTATGGAGTTGTTCAAGTGTACAGGTATTTCAATGAACCAAGTTAAGAGGAAGCTACTATCTTTATCACTTAAGGGCAAAGCAAGGGAGTGGTATGAGCTACTAGACGATCCTCATCATTCGGAGTAGAAGGAACTTGAATCTCTCTTTTACTCTAAATTTTATCCTCCTCATGAAATTCATAAAGATAGTAATTATATTTATAATTTTCATCCTCATGATGGAGAAAGTATTGCCCAAGCATGGGGGATACTGAAGTCACTAATGCTCAAATGTCTCATTCATGAGCTCCCCAGTAATATTGTTATTAATAATTTTTATGCAAGGCTTTCAGGACATTACAAGGACTACCTAGATACCTGTTTAGAGGGATCCTTCACAGGTAAGGAGGTCAAAGCTAAGTGGGATCTTCTCGAAACAATTCAAAGCAATACCGAAGATTGGGATAACGACAAAGGTAAAGAACCAGGTATAAACTATGAGTATGATTGCATTAAGTCTTTCATTGAAACTGCTGATTTTCAAGAGCTTAGTGCTAAATATGGTCTTGATCCTCAAATTCTTATTGATTATTGTAGAACCTTTGCTTCTCATATTAATGCTCCTAAATAAAAATGGGACATGTATCATGAGCCTTTCAAAGACACTTGCATGAACAATGAAATTGTTATTAATGATAGCAACAAACATGCTCAAACCTCTGAAAGTACTATTTCTTATAAGCATGTTGATTTTTGTGGAGTAGATAGACCTTGTGAAAAGAATCAAATTAAAGAACAATATTGTATCACCCACAAGAATGAAAAAACTAGAACATGGTATAGGGCTCTAAATGATCTTGGTAAAAAAGTGTGTGCCCTCTATCCTTTTATTTGTGAACTTTGCTTTGAAGTGGGTCATTTCAATTTTCAATGCTCAGGCCATAATAATAGCCCTTCTAATCCAATGAGTACTTCAAGTTTGTATTGTGATAACATGATCACTCCTAATCAGCATGATGAACTTATATTATTTTTGGGGTGTGAAGAGTTATCAAGAAAAACTTCTTTGATAGATATGAGTGCTTTTGATATGAATAGCGTCCTGCATGGTTGTCATCTTTATTATGTTGATAATTGCCACACAAATACTTACATACAAAATATTATAAAAGATGAGATTTTACCAAAATATGACAGGACTAATATATGTTTTGTTCTTATTAATGAAAAGGAGGAATCCTCCAAAGTGTCTTCTATGTCTCTAACAATAAACCAGGGTATATGGAGAAGCTTCCTTTCAAGCCTCTCTCCCCTAAAGAGAAGAATAAAAATAAGAAGAGGAGGAGTAAAAGGAGGGAGGAAACGGTATTTTCCCCTAAGCATGTTGCTCCTATTATAGTTTTTGATGAGTCTGAACTCGATGATGTTCCTATGCCTGTTACCTATAGTAGTGATCATGATTTGGAAAAGCACACTACTTTTGATATTGAAAATCTCTTCGGTACCAATTCTGAAAATTATGATGTTAATAATTGTTGTACTATTAGTACTATCCATGTTCCTTCTAATGATGATATGTTTACAAATGAACACACTTTGGAAGATAACTATTTTATTGCTTATGATGATACTATACTCCCAATATATGATGATTACAATGATGAATATGATATTTTTAGTCCACCTACTATTGAGGAGAAAATTAATTATGATTACAATATGCCTCCTATACTTGATGACTATGGTGATGAGAATAATAATGATAGCTATTTTGTTGAATTTGCTCCCACTATGATTAATAAGAATGACTATGCTTATATGGAGAGTAATAATTATTTTATGCATGTGGCTCATGATAAGAATGTTTTATGTGATATTTATATTGTTAATTTTATTCATGATGCTACTGAAAGTTATTATGATAGAGTGAAACATGGTTTTATGTATCTCAACAATATTAAGTTTCCCCTCTTTATGTTGAATTTTTTTAAGTTGCACCTGTTTTGCTTCCTATGCTTGTTGCTTTGTGCTTTCATGACTTGTTTCTTTACAAGATTATTTTTCATAGGAAGTGGGTTAGACTTAAATTTGTTCCATATTTACTTCTTGATGCTCTCTTTTACTTCAATTCATATTTCTTATGTGAGCATCATCGAAAATATCATGCATATCTTAATGCTATAAAGAAAGAGCTTTTGGGAGACAACCCATTATGTTTTTACTTTCAGTTTATTTTTGTTTTGTTGAGTCTTGAAAATATTGCCTCTGTAATAACCTCTACTTATACTTTTTGTTTTTTTTTTGTTCCAAGAATAACCTCTAATGAGAGGGAAGTAAGATATGGGGAAGTTGTTGTCCCGAAACAGATTTCTGTGCGTCACCTTAAAAAATCGTGAAAAATCTCAGTACGTCGGATTGAGTTGTAATGTTTTGTGCTTATGCCCCAGGTTATTGATACATTGCAAATGTATCTATAATTTTTGATGTTCTGTGCTTGGTTTTATCTACTTTCTTGTGTTTTGTTCCAACTTTGGAGTACTTTTCATATGATTTCTTTGACTAACCTATTCACAAGATGCCACAGTGCTAGTTGCCTGTTTTCTGCTGTTTTTGGTTCCAGGAAAGTCAAAAAATCAATATTCTCGGAATTGGACCGGACAAAAGCCAAAGTCGATATTTCCCCGGAAGATTCACGGAGCCAGAAGGAGAGCCGGAGAGGGGCCATAGGGTGGCCACACCCCCCCTTGGCGTGGGCTAGCCCGGGCCGCGCCAGGGCATGGTGTGGGCCCCCTGGCTGGCCACCGACCTTGCCTCCTTCGCCTATAAGAGCCTCCCGATACCAAAACCCTAAAGAGTCAAGCCTCCAGCCACGAAAATTTCCGCAGCACCGCCGCCACCGATGGGGAGATTCAGGGGACAGAAAGTCTCTGTTCCGGCACCCTGCCGGGACGGGGAAGTGCCCCCGGAGCCATCTCCATCGATCTCCACCGCCATCTCCATCACCATTGTTGATTCCCATGATGAGGAGGGAGTAGTTCTCTCTTGAGGCTAAGGGTTCTACCGGTAGCTATGTGTTCATCTCTCTCTATGCATGACCTTATTGAGATCATGAGCTTGTAATCTATAGATCTACCTTGCTACTCAAGTGCTTTAATAGATATCTGCTCTCCCCATGTGTGTGAAGTTGACAGTGTGCACACCATGGTGGCACTTAGGCTAGAGATTACAAATACTTGTTATGAGTTATATTTGGAGTTGGATGTCTTTATGAAATTGTGGTGTTTGTTGGAACCATCTAGTGCTCAAGGTGACAGTGTGGGGTTTTCTAGATGGGAAAGATGAACTTTGAGGTGTGCTGTTATAGCCCTACCATCGATTAGAGTGTTCAACCGGAGAGTAGTTAAGAGTAGAATCATAAAGAGAAGTTATTTATATGAGAGTGTTCACTAGTGAAAGTATGATCCCTAGGCCTTGTTTCTAAGCATTGATACACTGTTTGCAATTAGATCTATTACATGTTTGCTTGCTTCCATCTTTATTTGCCTTTAGTCTCTTCCACGCCATAAAGCTATCTTCTATCACCATTACCACTTATAATTATCTATACCACTTGTATTTCACTATCTCTTCACCGAACTAGTGCACCTATACACCTACAAGTGTATTGGGTGTGTTGGGCACACAAGATACTTCTTGTATCTTGGTTGCAGGATTGCTTGAGAGGGGATACCTTTGACCACTTCCTCCCTGAGTTCGATAAACCTTGGGTGATCCACTTAAGGGAAAACTTGTTGCTGTTCTACAAACCTCTACACTTGGAGGCCCAACAACTGTCTACAAGAATAGAAGTGCGTAGACATCAAGCTATTTTCTGGCGCCGTTGTCGGGGAGGTAAGGTAAAAGGTATTCACACCGGAGGATTAAAGAAGAAGAACCTCCCACGGCAAACGCCTATTTTCTGGCGCCGTTGCCGGGGAGGTAAGGTAAAAGGTACTCACATCCTCCGGTGTGAGTGCTCGAAGTTATTTCCTTTAGATTCTGCAATTTTGTCTTTTTTGTTTCTTGTTTTCACTAGTTAGGCTTAATGGAAAACAACAACAAAATTAGAGAGCTTTATAGTATTTATCTTGAGTTAGGACATGAAGTGTTTGAAGAGAAAATTAAAAAACCTATGAAACTCTATTTGCATGCTAATAGAAATGTTGTTAGTATGAATTCTTTGGACACCATTATTGCTAATGTTGTGGAAAAGTCTAAGCTTGGGGAAGCTAGTTTTTATGAAAATGATCTTTTTAGTTCCCCAGCTTTGGAAGATAGCTATTCTATTGCTTATGATGATACCAAACCTCCAATATATGATGATTACAATGATGAGTATGATATTTTCAGTCCACCTACTATTGAGGATAAAATTAATTATGATTACAATATGCCTCCTATATTTGATGATTATGGTGATGAAAATTATAATGATAGCTATTTTGGTGAGTTTGCTCCCACTACAATTAATAAGAATGACTATTTTTATGTGGGGAGTATTAATTCTTTTATGCATGTAGCTCATGATAAGGATGTTTTATGTGATAGTTATATTGTTAATTTTATTCATGTTGTTACTGAAAGTTATTATGAGAGATGGAAATATGGTTCTATGCATCTCAATAATATTAAGTTTCCACGCTTTATGTTGAAATTTTTGAAGTTGTACTTGTTTTGCTTTCCTATGCTTGTTGCTTTGTGCTTTCATGACTTGTTTCTTTACAAGATTCCTATGCATAGGAAGTGGGTTAGACTTAAATGTGCTTTGAATTTGCTTCTTGATGCTCTCTTTTACTTCAATTCATATTTCTTATGTGAGCATCTTCTCAAATTATCATGCCTAACTTAAAGGCGTTAAAGAAAAGTACTTATTGGGAGGTAACCCAAAAGTTTTAGATGAGTCTTGGAAGTTATTACCTCTGTAATAACCGCTACTTATCCTTTTTATTTGCTTTTTGCGCCAAGAGTAACCTCTAATAAGAGAGAAGTAATGATTAGGAAAGTTGCTGTCCTGAAACAGATTTATGTGCTTCACCGTAAAAATTTGTGTAATGTCTCTGTACGTCCTTTTGAGGCGTGAATTTTTGTGCTTCTGCCTCAGGTTGTTATCTAACTTTCGTTAGTTCAACACTTTTTGATTTGAGCAACAGAAGGTCTTCGAGAAAATTCGTATTTACCTGCTGGTCTGTTTTGATAGATTTCTGCCATTATTTGCATTTGCTTCTTGTTGGTTCCTTTTTGAATTCTTTTGGGAAATTGGGCTTTTTGAGGGAAGTACTACAGTAGCTTATGTTTTAATGTAAGTTTTATTGGTGTTTAAACTGAACCTAAAAACTTATTATCTTGAGTGCACTAATGTTGCTAATAAAGATTGTGTGAAGTTTTGTATGAAGGAAAAATTTCAGGTGTATGGAAGGAACGAGTAATGAGATGAAGAATGGACTAAAGCTCACGCTTGGGGATGCCACGCGTGTAACCCCAAGAAATATCCAAGAAGTACAAGCGTCAAATCTTGGGGATGCCCAAGGCATCCCCCTCTCCATCAATAAAAATCTTAGGTTTCTTCCAAACGCTTCATTTCTATTTTTCATGCACAGTTGTGTTGTTCTTGGAGCGTCCTTTTTTTCGTTTTGGTTTTTCGTTTGCTTTGGTTTTCTTAGTTTGCTTAATAAATTGCTTGGACCCCCTCTTTCATACATTGGTTTGCAAATAGTTTGGTTTGGTTTGGAAAAGAGTAGGAAAGTTCATGCTGATGTGGTAAAAAGAGCTCGTTTTTTTACTGTGGCCTATGCTTTGTCATGCCATGCTTGATATTGTTTTGGATTTATGATTAGTATTATTTGATGTAGCATGACTTGTTATAAACAATTGAGATTGCTTAATGTGCCTTGGATAAATCATGCGTTGTTTTAGCATATTAAAGCATAGTATAGTGGTATTCTCCTTTGATGCTTTATTTGGGTTGACTTGGCGGATGCTCACATCATGTTATGACTATCCAAAGTCACCATAGCCTTTATGATCCTTTAGTTTTCAACTTGTAGTATCACTTTATGCTTTGATCAATGATGTTTTGTCGCTCTGCATGATTATGGCCATTATTGCTCTCTTAGTTTGTCGCTCCCAGTCTTTTGCTAGCCTCCACAACCAAGTATGAGGTCCACTCATGCATCCAACTCCTTAAACCAAGTTATTCCAAAGATTACACCATACCTACCTACTAGCTTATGCTATTCCAAGTATATTCATGCTTTTGTTTACCTTCCAAATTAAAATTGTTATGAGAAAACTAGTGATTAAAGCTCTCACGAACTTGATGGCACACTTTACTTTTCTTACCCTTAATAAACTTGAACCATTGTGTCGTCTATGTTGTATATGCTTGCACTTATTTGTTGGGGATTAGCAGAACCATGCTGTCATGGGGAACGCTTTCAACATTGCACTTGTACTTTGTACCTAGTTGATATCATGCTCTTTTGTCTATGGATGTCGTCGGTGTGAAATGAAAGGGGAGCTTGTAAGTCCATGGAGTTATGTATATGTGTTAGAGAAACGCCTGGGCCGCTGGTATAATCCATGCTGTCATGGTGGAAACCTGCAGCGTAACCATAATGAGCGGTCTATGAAGCATTCTTCTTATAAAAAAGAGAGTCCTATATTGAGAAAAAAGAGAAAAAAGGAGATATTATGAAAAGAGGAAAGAGATAAAAAAGCACCATATTCCCATGGTAAATAAGAAGATTGCTGAGATGCTCGTTGTATGCTTGCCTTGTCATTTTTATATTGGGATTCTTCCGTATCATCGGGCAAGGGGTACCCCGTTGGCAGTTCTCTATGATACACATGTACTTACGATGACAAGGACTTACCGGTGACTAAACTTGAGTAGCATGAGGAGCGGCCCTCGAATTCAAGGGACATGAGATTTCTAACTTATACTTCGTCAAGCATGTACACCATAGTTTGTTCACTTTAACCTTAATCACTTCAAGATGCTTATGATAGGGGCAATGAGAGCTGAAAGCTATAAGTACCATAATTTTTGGAAGCTCTTTATGAAACTTGAATCCCTACTTCCTTCTATGAAGGCCTTTCTTTTACTTTTATGTTGAGTCTCCACCTTCTACCTTTATGCACCTACTTTGAGAGCATACTGGCCATTCTTAGTTCTATGTGCATTGTCCCAAGACTAGTTGATTGATGCATAACTTGATATTGCTTGTTTTAAACTATTTGTATCTAGTCACTCTTATGAACTTTGAAGGTGTCCTATGCATTTATGTTTGCTACTCTGTGAGGGACAAGATGAATGCTACTATGCTATGTTTTCTTTATGTGAAACAAACAAACGTCTTGCAATGCACTGTTATTCATGAATCTTTTGTTTGTGCCTTTTCATGTTGCAACATAGTTTCTTTGTCTTATTGATAGAACTTTGTCTTCCATGTTATGATTGAAGTACTATGATCCCAGCTTTGAATGTTTTACAAATACTTTGATCAAGTCTTTGATGGTGCATGTCACCTCAAAAATTATTCTTTCTTTTTATCACTTACCTACTCGAGGACGAGCAGGAGTTAAGCTTGGGGATGTTGATACATTGCAAATGTATCTATAATTTTTGATGTTCCATGAGGTTGGTTTTATCTACTTTCTTGTGTTTTGTTCCAACTTTGGAGTACTTTTCATATGATTTCTTGGACTAACCTATTAACTAGATGCCACAGTGCCAGTTGCCTGTTTTCTGCTGTTTTTGGTTCTAGGAAAGTCAGAAAATCGATATTCTCGGAATTGGACCGAACAAAAGCCAAAGTCGATATTTTCCCGGAGGATTCATGGAGCCAGAAGGAGAGCCGGAGAGGGGCCACAGGGTGGCCACACCCCCCCTTGGCGCGGGCCAGCCCAGGCCGCGCCAGGGCATGGTGTGGGCCCCTGGCTGGCCACCGACCTTGCCTCCTTCGCCTATAAGAGCCTCCCGATACCAAAACCCTAAAGAGTCAAGCCTCCAGCCACGGAAAGTTCCGCAGCACCGCCGCCACCGAAGGAGAGATTTGGGGGATAGAAAGTCTCTGTTCGAGCACCCTGCCGGGACAGGGAAGTGCCCCTGGAGCCATCTCCATCGATCTCCACCGCCATCTCCATCACCATTGCTGATTCCCATGATGAGGAGGGAGTAGTTCTCTCTCGAGGCTAAGGGTTCTACCGGTAGCTATGTGTTCATCTCTCTCTCTATGGATGATCTTATTGAGATCATGAGCTTGTAATCTATAGATCTACCTTGCTACTCAAGTGCTTTAATAGATCTCTGCTCTCCCCATGTGTGTGAAGTTGACAGTGTGCACACCATGGTGGCACTTAGGCTAGAGATTACAAATACTTGTTATGAGTTCTATTTGGAGTTGGATGTCTTTATGAAATTGTGGTGTTTGTTGGAACCATCTAGTGCTCAAGGTGACAGTGTGGGGTTTTCTAGATGGGAAAGATGAACTTTGAGGTGTGTTGTTGTAGCCCTACCATCGATTAGAGTGTTCAACCGGAGAGTAGTTAAGAGTAGAATCATAAGAGAAGTTATTTATATGAGAGTGTTCACTAGTGAAAGTATGATCACTAGGCCTTGTTTCTAAGCATTGATACACCGCTTGCAATTAGATCTATTACATGTTTGCTTGCTTCCATCTTTATTTCATTTTGCCTTTAGTCTCTTCCACGCCATCAAGCTATTTTCTATCACCGTTACCACTTATAATTATCTATACCACTTGTATTTCACTATCTCTTCGCCGAACTAGTGCACCTATACACCTACAAGTGTATTGGGTGTGTTGGGGACACAAGAGACTTCTTGTATCTTGGTTGCAGGATTGCTTGAGAGGGGATACCTTTGACCACTTCCTCCCTGAGTTCGATAAACCTTGGGTGATCCACTTAAGGGAAAACTTGCTGCTATTCTACAAACCTCTGCACTTGGAGGCCCAACAACTGTCTACAAGAATAGAAGTGCGTAGACATCAGTTATTACCCAACTTTCGTTAGTTTTGCACTTGTCGATTTGAGCAACAGAAGATTTTCTAAAAAATCGGTTTTTTACCTGCTGGTCTATTTTGACAGATTTCTGCCATTATTTGCATTTGCCTCTTAATCGGTTTTTTTAATTTCTCTTTGATCACTTGAGCTTTTAGAAGGAATTGCTACAGTAGCTTGTGTTTTAATGGAAGTTTTACTTGTGTTGAAACTAAACCCAAAGACTTATTATCTTGAATACACTAATGTTGCTAATGAAGATTGTGTGAAGTTTTGTATGAAGGAAGTTTTCAAGTGTAGGGAGAGAATGATGTGATGAGATAAATTATGTACAAAAGCTCAAGCTTGGGGATGCCACCCGTGTCACCCCAAGAAATATTCAAGAATTACAAGCGTCAAAGCTTGGGGATGCCCAAGGCATCCCCTTCTTCATCAATAATCTCAGGTCTTCTTTCAAGACACTTTATTTTTATTACCTTATGCACTATGTGTTGTTCTTGGAGAATCTTTGTTTTTAGTTTTATTTTGCTTTCTTTGCCGCAATAAGTTGGTTGGATCCCAACACACTTCTTTTGGAGAGCGAGACACTCCGTTATTCATTGCCTAGAACACTCTAGTTTTCACCCTTATTGTTCTATGAGTGTTCTCCTTTGCTAGCACTGCATTTAGCTTTAGTTTTCTTATTCTTTTGGCTTAGAACTTTTTAGTTCTTATTTGTAGATGGGTGATACATGCTCTCTAGTCTTTATTGATTATTATCTTTGAGAGTTGTTTCAAATAAGTCGATTGGTGTTGGAAAAGAGTAGGAAGTTTCATGCTTATAGTGGTACAAAAGGAAGCTTGTTTTGACTGTGACTTAGACTTTATCATGTCATGCTAGATGTTGCTTTGACCATATGCTTAGTAATTATTGTTGTAGCATGACTTGTTTCAAACAATTGAGATTGCTTAATGTGCCTTGAAATAATCATGCGTTGTTTTAGCATACAAAAGCATAATATTGTGGTATTCTCCTTTGATGCTTTATTTGGGTTGACTTTGCACATACTTACACCATGTTAAGACTATGAACCAGTCACCTTAGTCTCTATGATCATTTAGTTTTTGACTTGTAATATCACTTTTAACTTTAATTAATAATGTTTTGTCGCTTTGCATGATTATAGCCACTATTGCTCTCTTAGTTGGTCGCTCCCAGTCTTTTGCTAGCCTCCACCTGTACCAAGTGTGAGTTCAACTCATGCATCCAACTCCAAATGAAACCAAGTTATTCCAAAGAGTCCACTATAAATTCCTATGCATGGTGTGTTACACCATTCAAGTATATTCATGTTTTTATCTACCTTCCAAATTAAACTTCTGTTATGTGAAAATTAGTGATTAAAGCTCTCAAAAACTTGATGGCACATTTTATTTTCTTGAACTTAATAAACTTGAACCATTGTGTCCATCTATGTTTCTTATATGCTTTCACTTTATAAGTTGTGAATTAGCAGAACCATGTTACCATGGGGAACACTTTCCACATTGCACTTATTATTCAGTTGATATCATGTTCTTTTGTTTATGGATCCCAGTGATGTGAAATAAAAGGGGAGCTTGTAAGCTCATGGAGTTTGTATGTGTGTTAGAGAAACGCTTGGGTGGCTAGCCTAAGCCATGCCTAATCATGGTAGAAATTTGCAGCATAACCACAGTGAGCATTCTGTGAAGCATCCTCAATAAAAACCTATGCAAATAGCAAATAAAAAGATCGCTGAGATGCTCATTGTCTATTGCCTTGTCATTTTGATATGGGATAGCTCCTGTTTCATGGGGTAAGGGGTACCCCGTTGGTGGTTCTCCATGATACACATGCACTTACAATGACAAGAACTTACTTGTGACTAAAGTTGAGTAGCATGAGGTTCAGTACTCGTAAGCAAGGGGCATGAGATTTTCAACTTATAACTTGTGAAGCATATCCTCATATTTGTGTCACTTTAACCTTAATCACCTCAAGATGCTTATGATAGGGGCAATGAGAGCTGAAAACTAATAAGTACCATAATTTTTTGAAGCTCTTTATAAAACTTAAAATCCCGTCTTCCCTCTGTGAAGGGCCTTTCTTTTTTACTTTTATGTTGAGTCTCCACATTCTATCTTTATGCACCAATTGAGAGAGCATAGTGGTTATTCTTAGTTTAATGTGCATTGTCCCAAAACTTGTTGATTGATTCATAACTTTGATATTGCTTGTTCTTAAATTATTTGTATCTAGTCACCCTTATGAACTTTGAAGGTGTCCTATGCATTTATGTTTTGCTATACCATGAGGGACAAGCTGAATACCACTCGTATTATGTTTTCTATATGTGAAACAAACAAATGTCTTTCAATGCATTATTATTTATGATCTTTTGTTTGTACTTTTTCATGTTGCAACATAGTTGCTATGTCTTATTGTTAGAACTATATCTTTCATGTTTATGTTAGAGTACTGTGATCCCAGCTATCAATGTTTTACAATACCTTGATCAAGATTGTGATGGTGCATGTCACCTCAAAAATTATTCTTTTTATCACTTACCTACTCAAGGACGAGCAGGAGTTAGACTTGGGGATGCTTGATACGTCGTAAACGTATCTTTAATTTTTGATGCTCCATGCTTGTTTTTTATCAACTATCTTATGTTTTGTCTACACTTTGAGGCAATTTTATACATTTTCTAGAACTAACCTATTGACAAGATGCCGTAGTGCCAGTTCCCGTTTTCTGCTGTTTTTGTTTCAGAAAAGCTAGTAAAGAAATATTCTCGGCATTGGACGAAACAAAAGCCAAAATTCCTATTTTCCCAGAAGACGAAGGAGGCCAGAAGGAGGAGTGGAGATGGGCCACAGGGGCCCAGACCACCCCCTGGCGTGGGTCCCCCTGGCTGCGCCACCAGGTGGTGTGGCCACCCTGGCCCGCCTCTGGCATCGCCTCTTCGCCTATATAAACCCCCGAGATGAAAACCCTAAATACCCAATCAGAATTCTACGAAAAGTCTCGCAGCGCCACGGCCATCGAAGAGGAGATTTGGGGGACAGAAGTCTCTATTCTGACACCTTGCCAGGACAGGGAAGTGCCCCTAGATCCATCTCCATCAACTCCACCACCATCTCCATCGTTGTTGCTGACTCCCATGATGAGGAGGGAGTAGTTCTCTCTCGAGGCTAAGGGCCCTACCGGTATCTATGTATTCATCTCTCTCTCTATGCGTGATCTTATGAGATCATGATCTTTGTAATCTATAGATCTATTCTGCTACTCAAGTTCTTTAATTAATCTCTGCTTATCCCCATGTGTGTGAAGTTGACTGTGTGCACACCGTGTGGCACTTTGGCTAAGGTTACAGGAATACTTATCATGAGTATAATTTGAGTTGGATGTCTCTATGAGATTGTGGTGTTTGTTGGAACCATCTAGCGCTCAAGGTGACAGTGAGGGGTTATCTAGATGGGGAATGTGAACTTTAAGGTGTGCTGTTATAGCCCTACATCATCCAACCGGAGAGTAGTTCAGGGTAGCATAATGAAGAGAATATATTTATATGAGAGTGTCCACTAGTGAAAGTATGATCCCTAGGCCTTGTTTCTAAGCATTGAAACACCGTTTACAGTCAGTCTTGTTACATGTTTGCTTGCTGCCACTCTTATTTAAGATTGCAATTACCACTTATAATCATCCATATTACTTGTATTTCACTATCTCTTCGCCAAACTAGTGCACCTATACACCTGACAAGTGTATTGGGTGTGTTGGGGACACAAGAGACTTCTTGTATCTTGATTGCAAGGTTACTTAAGTGGGATACCTTTGACCACTTCCTCCCTGAGTTCGATAAACCTTGTGTGATCCACTTAATGGAAACTTGATGCTGTTCTACAAACCTTTGCACTTGGGCCCAACACTGTCTACAAGAATAGAAGCGTGCGTAGACATCACTCTCGGATTGGCGTTTTCATGGACATTGCAAGGCTCGACTTACCTCGAAGCCCTTGGACTGCACTAGTTGGCCATGTCGAGTCGCACTCAGGCTAACATTGGTTGGAGCATATTGCTCTTATATATTTTACGAGTGCGAATGGCACAAGAACTGGCGAGTTGACGCAATTGTTGAGGAGAATAATTTTATTCACATCAGACATAGTGGCTTACAAGCTAGTGTTCTAAGTGTAGAACTTGCACATCAGGTTGATGTTCCATGGGCACTCCACGTCGAGCTTGTCGTTGCCACGGACGTCCACAGGGTAGTAGGTGTCGTTGCCTAGGACTCGACCAATGGCGAATGGGACCTCCCATGGGGGAGAGAGTTTGTGCATGCCCTTCTTGTCCTAGATGAGTCGTAGAACGAGGCCTCCTTCTTGGAAGGTGTGAGTCCGGACTCGGCGGCTGTGGTAGCAGCAGAGACCTTGCTGGTAGATGGCGGCGTGTGAGCGAGCGAGGTCACGCGCGTCATCGAGCAGGTCGATCCCGTTTTGACGGGAGACTTTGTTGTCTTCCTCAGCGTAATTGATAACTCGAGGCGAGTCATGCTCGAGATCGGTGGGCATGACTACTTCGACATCGTACAACATGAAGAAGGGAGTGAATCCTGTCGAGCGATTTATGGAGGTGCGGATGCCCCAAAGCACCGAGGGGAGTTTTTCGACCCAACATCCTAGCGTGAGCTCGAGAGGGACCCGCAGTCACGGCTTGAGGCCTTGGAGGACGCTCTAGTTGGCTCACTCTTCTTGGTTGTTCGATTCTGGGTGGGCGACTGAGGCAAGGTCGAGTTGGATCCCATGTTCTTGGAAGAACTCGGCCATGGTGCCCTTGGCGAAGTTCGTGCCATTGTAGGTGATGATGTTGTGCAGGTAGACGTACCGATAGATGAGATCGCAGAGGAACTTGGTGGCTATTTTGCCATCATGTTTCTTGATGGCCTTCACCTCGACCCACGTCATGAACTTGTCGACTGCGACTAGGAGGTGGGTGAAGCGCAATGCTGCAATCTTGAAGCGGCCCACCATGTCGATGCCCCATACAACAAATGGACATGTTATGAGTATGGTTTTCAGAGCTGACCTAGGTATGTGCGTTTGGTTGGTGTATTTGTGGCACCCGACGTAGCACTGGACGATGTTGATGGCATCGGCATGGGTTGTGAGCTAGAAGAAGCCATGTTGCATGGCTTTGGCGACCAGCGATCGGGCGCCTGTGTGGTAGCCGCGGTCCCTAGTGTGGATGTCCTGCAGGATCTTGCAACCCTCTTCTAGCGAGACCCAGTGTTGGAAAACACAGGTCACGTTGCACTTGTGGAGCTCGCCATTGATGACGACGAAGGACTTGTAGCATTGCACGATCATTCATGCTTAAGTCTCATCCTTGGGTAGGATTTTGTGCTCGAGGTAGGCGACGTAGGGTTTGGTCTAGTCGCTTGATTATGTAGTCATGGCGACTAGTGTGGAGTCCTGTTCTGGTGGAAATCCAATGCCGATCTCCTTTGGGACAGAGACTGAGGGCCGGTCGATGATGTCGAGGAAGATGTTGGGTGGTGGTGCTTGGCGAGCCGACCCAATGCGTGAGAGTGAGTCGGCTTCTTCATTCTTCTACCGATCAATCCATGCAACATAGTAGCCATCGAAGTAGCCACCGAGTTGGTCCACAGCTTGGCGGTATGCTATCATGTTGGGGGCAACAGCGTCATAGGTACCGGCTACCTGGCTAGCGACGAGGTAGGATTCACCGTAGCACTTGAGCCAATTGACGCTCATCTCCTTAGTGGCTCGCATGCTGTGGAGGAGGGCCTCGTACTCAGCCGTGTTGTTGGTGCAAGGGGTGAAGTTGATCTGCAGCATGTAGTGAAGCTTGTCGCCTTTGGGGGAGGTGAGGATGATCCTGGCTCCCGTGCTGACATGGGTATGATTACTAGGGTGCTTATGATTTGTTACCCTAGCTGCATAATGGCTCACGGCCCATGAAGATTCAAGATGATGGCCCAAGAAGCATCCGATGAAAGCCTTAGTTGTATTAGGAAAGGAAATATGAACCGATATTGTGATGGTGTTGTAAGCATACATATGTAACATATCCATACACGGCTTTGAGACCCGACCTATTATATATAGGACGTGAGAAGCCTATGAGAAGGTACCAAGAACCAAGCGATTTGTAATAGTTTTGTTCATCAATAATCAGGCGACTTCAACTCCCTTGTTTGCCTGACATCCAACAAAATCCCTAGCATTCTCTTTTCCTTGAAACCCTAAGTCCATAACCATGGGCATTACCGAGGTTACCCCTCGTCAATTGGTGCCGTCTATGGGAAACCTGAACGCTGGAGTCATGAATTCAGTGGACCCCCTTTCATCAATTAACAAAGTGGCACCACGCCCGCCCACCCCTGTTTTGGTACCCGTCGATTTCAACGGCGGATCCGATCTCATCATCGGAAGTTTCCACTTCCAAGTGGAGGATCCTGAAGCACCGCACCTTTCGACTTCGATCTCATCAGGACCGTCGGTTGAAAAATCTACGCCTACGGCGATAGCTGCATCATCCGTCAGATCATCCACAGAAGCCACGCCGCAGGCAGAGAAAGCTGAAGAAAACAATGAAAACACAGCAGATCCAGGGGATCTTGATGGTATTTATGATGATATCTCCTTTGGATCAGACCCCAAGCCAACCACGCCATGCGGATCAGGCCCGATAAACACAGAACCCGAAGGAAGTGGCGAAAGTATCGACTCTGTAATCAGGATGGCTGAAATCTACCCAGAACAAGAATTGTTGGACCTTACAGATCCCCAAAATAGTGTCTCCCTTGAATCCGACGATGACGCCACTAGTCTATACATGACGCGTCACCAAGTGTGTGTGATCATCGAGGAACCTTCAACACAACACGACTCTAACAGTAACTCTATTCTTAACCCTGATGATCGATCAGATGACAATGCAGGAAACCACAATAATGAAGGGAATAACGGGAACGAAGGAGACCCGACGAATAACCACATAATCCTAGGAGGAGGAACGTAGAAGCGAGAGGCAAACTCTCTGATTACCAGCCGAAGCATGGTAAAAATCAAGGGAAGCAATTTCAGGAGCAGTTCCAATGACATCTGAAGCCACACGTTTTCAGGTTACCCCTCGTCACACGCCGTCTGCATTTTTGGACCCATTGAAGTATAGTGTCCAGTAGTGGTTGTGTGGCAGCGACTCGGGTTGCTGCGCTTCCTCCCAGTTGACGAGGAAGTCGACGAGGGCCTAGGACTTGATTGCCTTCCGAGGCTCGTACTTGATGTTGTGGATGCCGATTTCGATGGCCCACTTGGCAACTCGCCCAGTCGCATCGCGCTTGCAGATGATGTCTTGGAGTGGGACGGAGGAGACAACCATGACGGGGGTGCTCCTGGAAGTAGTGAGGTAGTCGCCGTTGCATTTGAAAGATTGTGTAGACCGGTTTTTGATACTAGGGTAACATTGCTTCGAGTCGGTGAGGACCTCACTGAGGTAATACACTGGTTGCTAGACGAGGCGCTCCTGGACTTCCTCGGGTCGCTCGATGACCATCATGGTGCTAAAACTCGATTGGAGGCTGCGGCGTACATGAGCATTGGCTCATTGTTGAGGGGTGCGACGAGCACCGGTGCCACGAGTAGCACTTCTTCCAGTGCGGCGAGTGCACTGTCAGCCTTGCTGTCCCACTCGAATATGGGGTTCTTGCGCAAGAGGCGATAGAGAGGCATTGCCTTCTCGCCAAGCCGGGGGATGAAGTGATTGAGAGCCGCTACTCGTCCCGCCAGCTTCTGAACGTCGCGCAGGCACTTGGGTTTTCTGAGTCACACGATGGTCTTGATCTTAGAGGGGTTTGCTTAAATGCCTCGCTTGTAGACTACGTACCCCAGTAGCTGGTCGGTGGGCATGCCGAATGTGCATTTCTCTAGGTTTAGCTTGATCTTATACTTCCACAGATTTGCAAAAGTTTTGGCTAGGTTGGCGAGGAGGCTGTCCTGGCGAGTCGACTTCACCACCATGTCATCGATGTAGGCGTGGATGTTGCGGACAATTTGGATCGCTAGGCACTCTTGCATGCACCATTGGTAGGTTGCCCCAGCATTCTTGAGACCGAAGGTCATGGCAATGTAGCAGAAGGCTCTGAATGGCATGATGAAGGCCGTATTTTCCTCGTCCTCAGCGGCCATCTTGATCTGGTTGTAGCCAGAGTATGCGTCGAGGAAGCATAGCGACTCAAACCCCGTAGTCGAGTCAATGATCTAGTCGATTCATGGTAGCACGAATTCTTCCTTGGGGAAGGCGCTGTTGAGGTTGGTGTAGTCGATACACATCCTCCAGGTGTTGTTCTTCTTGATCACTAGGACTGGGTTTGCCAGCCGCTTGGAGTATTTGATGGGTCGAATGAACCCAGCGGCGAGTAGCCACTGCACCTCTTCCATGATTGTGCAGTGACGCTCTTCATTGAAGGGTCACAATGGTTGTTTGATAGGTCGCACCTTCGGGTCGGCATTAATTTTGTGCTTTGCGAGTTCCCTTGGGACACCAGGCATGTCGGAAGGTTTCCATGTGAATATGATGCGATTCTCATACAGGAACTCGATGAGCATGTCTTCCTAGGAGAGAGTGAGGTTGGTCTCCATGGTGACTTGCTGGATCGAGTCGCCTAGAATGAGCTCGACTTGGCGGGTGTGCGTGGAGGCTTGGAAGGCAATTGGTGCCAAGCTTGCCGTAGTTGGCTTCTTCAGGATGGAGGGATCATCCTTGTTGATGCCGCTCGTGTATTTTGCAAGCTCATCTGCGTGGTTCATTTCCTCAGTGATTACGGCATCGGCGAGCTTGGCACTATTATCCTCGCACTCCAGGGTCATGTCGGGGTCGCCGAGCATGGTGATGATGATGCATGGGCTGGGAAGCTTCATCATATTGTAGGCGTAGTGGGGATTCGCCATGAATTTGGTGAACGCCTGTCGCCCAATTACGCAATGGTACGGGCTGCAGAAGTTGACAAGCTCGAAGACGATTCGCTATGTGCGGAAGTTTGCCAAGGTGCGGAAGGTGACTGGCAGCGTCACCTTGCCAATCAAATACGCCTTCCGACCCGGAATGATCCCGTGGAAGGTGTAGAGGGTCGAGTCGATAATCGACTGCGGGGGTTGCAGCTGCTTGAAGGTGTCCAGGTACATGATGTTTATGGAGCTTCATCCATCCATCAGAGTATTCGGAAGCCAGTAGTCAGCCACTTTGGGCTTGGCGACCAAGGCGACTCGTCCTGGATACTCGATCCTGGGTGCGTGATCTTCGCGACTCCAGATGATTCTTTGCTCTGACCAATTGAGCCAGCGCATGATGTCCACTTGCTACACCGCATTGACAGCGACAGTGCGAGCGAGCACCTTCTTCTCACGCCGGGTCCCCATGTCGGTGCATGTGTGGAGCGAGTCGGTCGCATTACCGAATGCACCAGTGTTGCTGTTTTCCCTTGGCTGATCAGGGTTCGGCCCTTCCCTAGCGCGTCGTGCCTTTTTGATCTCTTTGAGGGAGTGGTAGTTGGCGATTGTGTGGGTGGCGGGTTTGCCCTCCCTGCTGTGATAGACATAGGATTGGTTTAGGAGGGTTGTAGGGTCGAATTACGGCCTAGTAGCGGTGTTTCCGTGGTAGCCGCTCGAGTCACGGCGGAAGTTCT
Source organism: Avena eriantha (assembly GCA_910589775.1). NCBI lineage: Eukaryota > Viridiplantae > Streptophyta > Magnoliopsida > Poales > Poaceae > Avena > Avena eriantha. The sequence continues at coordinate 172,254,650 of OU342741.1, read as the reverse complement.
TGGGGCCGCGTGGGCTATAGCCAGCATTGGCGACAAAGTTGGACATGTCGTGCTTGCCCGTTTGGCGGGCATTGTTGTAGCGGAGCTCGCAGTGCCTTCCGTTGTTGTGGACGTTCATGCGGCATTTTCCTCCCAGCTCGTCATCGGAATCTTGGTTCGGATCCTCTTCCACTTAGAGCTTGGCAATCTCGAGGAGGATGGGGATGTTTTCGAGCGTTCGATAGACCTGCTTGATCTTGGCGACTAGGGGTTCGTACCGGCACGTGTTCTTGAAGCAGTGGATCGCGGTGTCTGGGTGAATCCCAACGAAATTGATCCGCAGGTCTTACCAGCGCTAGACCCAATGGAGAGTCGACTTGTGAGGGCCCTGGATGTGTTTCTCAAGGTCCTCAATTGTGGTAGAACATGTAGAGGATCCCTCAAAGTGCTTGATGAAGGCTTCACACATCTCCTCCCATGAATCGATGTTGTTTTCGGGGAGGGTGTTGATCCATTCATCATCAGGGGAAGGTAGCGAGCGGTGAGTAGGTAGGTGTGGCCGGCAATCCCCATCGCCATAAGGTAAGTGCCAATCCACACTATCGGATCGAGTGTGGGATCATACTTCTCGATCTCCTTTGGCCAACTGAAGTTGGAGGGGTAATGTTTGCCTCGGATCATTGGTCCAAAGCACTATAGGCTGACTTGGCTAAGGTAACCTCGTGTCTCACGTTCTCGCTCGCCACGGTTGGTGAGGGTGTGGCGTAGGTCATATGGGTGAGGAGCTCGCCATGTCTGGGTGTTGATGAGGTGGACCCTGGCATTGACCGGTTGGCCGTTGGTGGCGACTGCGTTATACACAGGCCACGGGTCATTGGAGGAGTTTGCGTGGTTGGCAACTCGCGGTTGTATCTATCGTGGCTCGGGTGGAGGGCAGTTGTTGACGTTGGCGACTGTCTGCTCGCCGAGCAATTGGAGGAGGCCACCCTGCTATTGGTGGAGCGGGAGTAGACTCTCCCTTGCGAGTCGTGGCCCGTGTTCTGCTGCTCGACTGCCTTGGCGAGTAGAGCCTGGTCATACTTGATATGGAGCGCACCTTCACCCATAGGGTTTAGGTTGTCGTCCGTAGCTGTGTCCGCGATGACATTGTCCATCGGGGTCGAGTAGAGTGAGAACCTGTTGGTGTCATACTCCCACGACACGATGAGTATCCGCGGTTTCTTCGACGGAGGCGAGCGGTAGGGGTGTGGAGCCCCATGCACAGTCGACCTAGGTGGTGGGCGGCTAGCTCCTGGTGGTGCGTTGCAGCTGAGCTCGCGGTCGTCCGCACGTGTCAGGTCGTGCTCTTCGTCTAAGTTCAGGGCGTGACCCTGGGTGGTGAGGCTTAGTCGCCGCATGACTTGGCGTTGGTGATACAACGACATCTCCTGTGTTGTTTGCTGCTTGAGTTGAAAATTTTCACGCTCAGTCTTCTCCTGTTCCCTGGCTTCCAGCAAGTCCAGGTGGTGCTTCTCGATTTCTGTTGCTGTCACGGTCAACGAAAGGGGTGTGGAGAAAGGATCCACGAGCGGCGCGTAGCCGTTCTCCATGTAGATGGCATCGTAGCGGTTGGATCAGGCGTGGAACTCATCTAGGGACTCCGATCCTAAATCGGAGTCGAATAGTGGAAGGATTGATGGATCCTCAAAGTCGCTGGCATTGGAGACTCGCTTGATCGAGTGGGCATACAACGCATGGGTGATGGAGCTAGCGGCCGACATAGGCATCGCTGAATCAGCGTTGTCGCAGAGAGTTGTGTCATTCTCGGCCGAGCCGCTTCCGGTCGGGTCGCACTCGGAAGCGAGGAAGGTGATATATCAGATCTGCTACTCCGAGAGTAGATCGTGCGGGGGTGATCCGTTGTCAATGATGAAACCGGTGGAATCTGCCGGGTCGATGGTGTCGGTGAAGCCGACGAAGAGGTTGATGGAGCCAATTGGCACCATGGCGGCATGAGTGACCCAGACGCGAGCCCAACATGTAGCTACTTTGTAGGATTTGAAGGAACCCGCTGGTAGCGATCATGCGACCGGTAGCGAAGGGCCGGTGAATCAGAGTGTAGGGTCTCTCCATAGATCCGAGGCTTGATTGGCCAAGCCACACGGTGGGTGCCATTGTCGTGGGAATGGCCATGGCAGTCGCTACTAGGGGTTGCAATCGAGTCGATTGAGGGCAAGAGCGAGTAGCCATCTACCGATCGAGATTGGAAGGCACACAAGGGTTTACCCAGGTTCGGCCCCCCATAGGGTAAAGACCTACTTCATGCTTGATTGTACTGAGTATGGCGAGTGGATTACAAGGGTGGTGAGCTCGGCGAGTAAGCAACGAGTCGCTTAGATGGGAGTAGCTAATAGCTCATGATTACAATGACTACCCTAGGGAGGTTTATATAGGGTCACCTCTCTAGGGTTTACAAGATTACAACCGAGTCCGTTAAGGTTTCGGAGGGTTTGACTTAATCCGACTAGGCCTAACTAGGGTTTTGGGCCTTCTCCTTCCAGTCTCCAAGCTTCATTGAAGTCTTATTTCCATTCGCAGTTCCAGCAGGCCCACTCGATGGGCGAGTCGAATCCAACCTCTAGGCATACCCTGATTGGTATATCCCCATCATACCATCATACTCAAGGTAGGAATAGATAAGAATAAGATAGATCAAGATTTAAGTATTGACTTTTGGTTACTTGAGTTATGTACTTAACTTGGTATCCATGAGTTGTTATAAAGAATATCATGATACAATCTCTAGAAGATCTAGTATTACTCATTAAGCAATGTGTTGTAGGTTTAATTTTATTCCATTTAATCCACCCATAGATAAAATTACCTTTACCCAGAAATAAGGTTTTAGCAAGGTCACTTTGAAACTTATCGCACTCAGCTTGATGATCTACTTCAGTTCTATCAAGTTAAGAGAAACTTCAATCACTTTGACAAGTTTTAATCAAATGTGCGAAAATTATTCAAATTTTCTATGCATGAATGCAATGCACACAACTGACCTCAGCTTATTTCTAAGCTCTAATGCTGGGATGTTACAGTTCCCTTCTACTTCTAGTCTAGGTTTCCACCCTTGTTGATGTCGGAGTTGACTCCTTTGTTGCCTTATGATAAATGCAGTTATTTGTAGTAGACTTATCATTACACTTTTGGTTCATCGGAGCTTTATTGGTTCCTCTTGATAGCTTGCTGAGTCTGAACGACGCCTTTGAATGCTCTAGAGTCTAACCAGGGGGTTCAAAGGGAAAGGGTGAGTAACACCATTACTCAACAAGTTCAATATAGAAGGTTGAGTGTTTCCATGCACTCTCTATAGCCGTAGACTAAAGGTCTTAGGCTAATGCAAGCTTTCATAAACATTTCTTAAAAATGTTACTTTTATTCTGAAAAAGTACATATGATAGCCTTCACAGATTTACTAAAGCTTCATGGAGTTCCTTTCCTGACGCGTTTGCAGTTCCTTTTCGGAACATGGAGTAACATGTCACGGTTCATACACTCTACAGAGGTGCATTTATTTACCCATAAGAGACCAAATCCTTGTTACACAACCGAGAGATATTTCCCGTCACACTTCCTTTGGTGTGGGGCCCAGTAGATGATCCAAACCAATCACTACCATTCTCCACGACCCTGCATGCCCACTACAAGAAATGTTTCTATCCACAATGATTTGGCCCGTCGGTCGTTGTAAAAGGCACGTCTTTCACAACGGATTCTCGGCTCAACTGTGGCCGATGGGAAACATTTTTTCTGGTTTCGCGGCCTTCTACTATGACAAAACCGCTAAAAACATGGATGAAGCTTGACCGACACGTGGAAGAAGCAAGATTTTTGGCTCCTCGCGTGATTATGACTCGCCAAAGTCTTTTGAGATGTGTGGATCTCGAACGTCAGTGTCTCTAGCGGACCATACTTTTTAGTGACGCCTTCGTGATTTGAACTCGATAACGTTGCTCGATGCGTCTTCCGTTTAGTCAGGCTGCTAGGTTCCCCATGTCAGCCTCTCATTAGAAGAATCATGTGTATGATGGACTTTCTTTCCTTCGCACGCATTACCCTGTTTCGAACTTGATAGCGTTGCTCGATGCATCTGCCGTTTAATCAGGCTACTAGGTCCCATATGTCATCCTGACATTAGAAGAAACATGCGCATGATGGATTTTTCCTTGGCTCGTGCCTCCCTTATTTGAACTCGATAACGTTGCTCGATCTATCTGTCGTTTAGTCACGCTGCTGGGTCCCCCATGTCAGCATCTCATTAGAAGAATCGTGTGTATGATGAAATTTTTCTTCGCTCGCGCTACCCTGTTTCGAACTTGATAGCGCTGCTAGATACACCACTAGCATGTGAGAATTACTTATGATTAGGATAACCTATATCTTTCGTCATGATATATGTGAAGAGAGTTCCATAATAGATGTTCACCAACAAGTCTTGTGAGCAAGCCACTTCTATGAGTCATGTGATGAGGTTATCTCTAAATAACCACTGTGATGCCTGCGAGCAAGTCACTTCTACAGACCACCACAATTAATGTTTTCCCCATAAATATCATTATGAGGTTAGTGAATATCTCTTTATCTCCTTTGACCGTGTAGGTTATAAGCTAATGCTTGCAGTCACAAAGTAGCATCGGACATACTCCTATACACGTCCAAAATGGTAGTTCCCTCTCTTTAATCCCGAAGGCAAATATTACGTGGTCGACTTCACATACCATCTTGAGAGAGAGAGAGAGATCTAACACAATATCATAGATCAAGTAAAGATCAAAGCCCAAAATTATAGATCATCTTTATTTCATTTTATAATAATGCTAGGGTTTCTCCATCTCCCCAAGAACAAAGGGAACTACTCACACATGGAGACACTCAACAACATCACCATATTCATATGGATGGATTGAAAGTCCAAATGTACAATCAAGTGCAAACCCACAATTGTATTTGAAATTACAACAAGATCTAATGAATGAGAGAGGGGATGATGGTGTTGATGGAGATGCAACGGTTGATGATGAGGGGGATGATGTGTTATCTTCCGATGATCCGCGTAGCAGCAAGGATTTGCCCTTCTCCAAGTTCCTCCTCCATATCCCTTCTTGGCGTGGTGTTTCATGGTTGGAGGTGTCTGTGAATGTTGGATATCAGATCCGTATTCGCGCGGTGAAAATATTTTACGAGGCGGACGTCCTGGTAGGCAGTACATCCGGGCGTTACGGGTGGGATCCGTTCGTACAACAAGTCGTTAAGCCTCCAGTAACTTCTCCTCGCATCCTCTCTTCTCCCAGCCGCGTGGAAAATCATTTAAAAATGAAATTTATCACTTAGAAATATCATATTATTACATAACATGACAATCCCAATTGATATATTCATAAAAGAATTAATAATTCGGGATCTTGTTGAAACAAATGTAAAAGGTGCGCGAGTGCCGTAAAATACCAAAATCCTAACTCTACTTATGCAAAAACATAAGATAAATATGTTTCAAAATTAAGACTCATCATACGCTGGTAATATCTGCTATGCACTTGATAGACGGTAGTACTGGTCCTTTACCGAACTTATACTAGGGTTGTGCCGAGAGCGACGCCACCTGAAGGTATTCATCCGGCTAATCGTGCGGTTGTACCGGGCCTAGGAGAGGGCCGGTTGTACTGGCACCAGGGCCCATAGAGTAGGACCCTAGACCTTCCTTCTCTTCTTCTTCCTTCTAACTTGGATCTTCGCGCACCATGTGCTGCCTCCTTTGCTTCCATACTCGTGCACATGAACCTAATATTGTCACATGACAGAGTATGAATTCCATACTCATGCACATGAACCTAACATTGTCACATGACAGAGTATGAAGTAGCATGCCATTCATAGCGGTAGGAAATATTATACATCATTATGAATTCTGTATCGAATAGAATCTCTTTGGATTGAGAAGTTATATAAACAAGATTTTTAGCTAACCAAAAATACCATCTGATCACAAAACTATCAGAATGTGTGTTGTATATCCTAACATCCTGTATGGACAACATATTAAACACTTGACATAAAAGTTAAACCAATAAACCTCACGATTCTTGAAAAAAATCCATTAAACCTCTTTGTGAAATTGTATGCACTTAAAGATATTTAATCATACAAACAATAAATCATATTCAAGTGTACTAAAAAACTTTATGATAAGTTTATGTAGTGATGGTTCACATTTTGTCCGAAAGATTACTTCTGATACAGTTTGAATATTTGCAAAATTCATGGCTATGCCGCTTCCTAGTGGATTGATAGCTCGACATGAGCTCAACCAAGGCTCATGCCTCCCGTGTCCTTTATCAAGGAATGGTCACTATATCATGCTAATCCTATGGAGACATGAAGGGAGCATAACTTGTGGGGTGCGATGTTTTGACTACCGGCTCAAATTTCTTAAAGAATGAGAAAGATATTCAGAAGTTTCAAAAACACCCATATTTTAAAGATAGATATAGATGTGTTCAACACATTTGTAATCTATGTTGAATATAATATGCTAAATGTAGACCACACAAAAATGTAAATTTACGGCGCCAAAAAAGTAAAATAACTAATTTTACCTAGACACTTGTGTTTGTGTGTGAATAGATCACAACTGAAAATATATGTTAATGAAACATTATACATACACATAGTACACATCGTTATGTACTTGCATTCTGTTTTCGGTATTGTTTTTAGCTTGAGAGTTATTTCAATTTTTCCAACACAAGGTGCTGACTCTAGTAGGATATTTTTGTTGATCCTTAAGAGGCGAGTAACGCTACCCTTTGGTCCAGGTTGTGTTCTGTGTAACTTTACCCATAGGCTTCTTCACGGCTCTCTCGCAACAAATAGCTCAAGACTCTGTCTGATCAAAACGTGATGTAGAGCGATCACAAATCTTTTAAGTTTAAGACAACTGGTGATAATATTTCTATTACAGTGTTTAGATTTTTATTGTGAATACAATTGTTTTGGACGGGGAAGTTCTGTATTTTCAATTCAAAATAAATAATAGAAAAATCGTCTGAGCTGTTTCCCATTTCGACCGAACAGGCGAACACGGAAGGCCATACATGTCGCACAAATTTAGTCTCCAGCCGAAGGCAAAAAGTAGCTCGGCCCGGCCCAGTATGACTCGGCGATGGGTCCAGATACCCGCGAGTTAGGTTACCGTCCTCAACAACCCGCACCGGTCCCTCACGTGGCCCGCGGGCTATGCGGGGCCCGCTCCTCGGTTCCCACGCCTTGCGCAACTACGCAGGTGAGCACACCCACACACGGTACTTACAACGCCCCACGAGCCCTCCATTTCGTACGGCCTTCCAAAAATCTCAATCCATTTCTTCTTCCCTTCTCTCTCCAAGGGTGGAGGAGGAGGTGGAGGAGAGAGGACAATATTTTCTCTCACGGGGATAAGGGAAATCGGAGCAAGAGGAAAGGATTCCACTTCCGAGTGGCTGCCTCCGTGGCGTCCTCTGTAGGTGAGTGTTCTGCTCTCCTAATTTCCCCCTGAATTTCTGGGTGGGAAATTCTAGTTGGTGGGGGGTGGGTAGTTTGGCTGCAACAGATCGCTACATGGCGCTGCATTTCTGGTAGGGTTTGCTGCGTTTCTTTTTTTCCTTGTGCAATTGCCGTAATTCGGGGTTTGTGCGAGTAAATCCTAGTACCAGATGCGCTTTTCACGGGGGACCAGTCAATGTGAAATTGTGTTTGCTTGGAACTGGGATCCGAGAGCCTAGATGCGGCAGGTGGCTCTGATGCCGCTTGGTTTTATATTACATGCCGAAATTAATCTGGGTTTTAATTGAAACCCGTTCCGCCGTGATAAATCCACGAGGTTAGGTTTCCATTTATGCGCTCTGAGTGACGTGTAAGTGGAATCCGGATCTGGATGATTTATCTGGTTACGACTTGTGGATTTGGCCCTGTTGTCCATTTCTCTGTATCTGTTTGCTAATTAAGCTAGTAATAGTGTTTTACGGGTGCCACTAGAGGGTTAGGTGGCATTATTGCAGTGTACTCAAGAGCTATATAAGCATATTGCAATTTTTATGGTAAATGCTTTTTTCTTGAAATATAGGGAGTTGCCAGATAAAATCATCTAGTATTGATCAGTAACATGTTATTGCTCTGAAGTGTCAAAATTTGTCTTTCTATAGTTAGATTTATTTTGCTCAGTTTGACGAACTAGAAGCAGCAGTCCTTCCTTTTAAATATGGAAACAAAGCTTCACTAGGGTGGCAGTTGTTGAGAATTGTTTTTTGTAATGTGCAATTAGCAAGGTTCAATTAAGCACTGAGCGAGTGTTTTTCCTCCCCCTTTCCCTTTTCTGAAGAATTAAAGCGCTAGGCGTTTTGCCTCTGCTCAGCGCCTAGGTGTGCTTAAGCGTGTGCTTAAGAGCGCTTATTTTAAATCTGAGAATTAGACCCTTCACCTCTTTGTGTTGTTGTGAAGAGCAATTTGAGTCCATGGTTTGAATTGAATAATCTCTGGAAAATAGTTGAGTCTGGTTTGCTTGGTTCTGATCAGCCAATAGATAAAATGACGCAGTTTGAGATCACAAAGTGTTAGCCTGTCTTTTCCTTTAGAAACACTGTACTAAGACTGAGTCATGGTTGCTGGTATGTTACCATATCAGCCGGGTCGGAAAAATTGCTCAAAATATAGTTGCTCACTGGATTGTGTTAGGAGGCATTGACAGCCTAACACCGTGCTGTTGCAGTGTTGCCTTTTATGCTTCATAATGCAACCCTTGTGACTACATTGTTTCCTTTTTTTGGCCGGTTGTATTTTCTGTAAGCAGCAAAAGGGTGGTTCTCTAGAAGAGGTGAAGTGCTTGCTGGACGTCCGCAATAATTGACAGCTAGAATTTTCAGGTCTTTAATGTGGTTGGTTCTAACGGTTTAGCGATCTAACTACCCTTTTCCCCCCTGAGGAGCACTCCTCTATTCTTCTGTTACAGTTAATTCTGCCATTGTTTTACATTTAATACATCGTAAATGTTGCAGCACAAATAAATCTGTAGTCCTTTTCTTCTTTGACTTGCTATATCACACAAATCAGCTGGGAACTCAGTGACTTTACCGCTTTGGCTTGTTGTATTAATTCTTCCTTGTATGTGTGAATAAAATGTTATCTCGTCATGCTAATTTGGGATTCTATCCGCACGTCAACTATATAACCGGGCATGTTACTAATCTCTATTTTACTTGTGATTCTCTCTTACATTCCATTTTTGCTTTTTATTCAACATTCAGATGGATTACATGTCTCCTGAGAGAGGTCTGGACGGGACTTGTGGAGATCCTGGGCCTTTGTTTCAAGATCCAGATGGCAGCTTGTTGGAGCACATGGATTATCATGGTGAAGGAATTACACGACATGAATCCCCACCACTGAATGATGGACTTTTCGTTGATCCAGCCGATCAAATTTCATATATGTCTGCAGATTCTGTACCCTATATTAATGATCAGATCTTGGGCAATACAATGAAATCTTCTTCAAATAGTCCAGCATCTCCCCTGAAGCAAGACCAGGAGCATCAAGTGTACATAGAATCTGACGACTTTGAAGCACAGACCACTTCTCCAGGTTATGCTGTGCATCAGAAAACAGAAGTGGTTGATGCTGTGCTGCCTCCAGAACTTCATGAACACAGCGGTAATGGTACATCAAACTTTCAACAAGAGAACACACATTCTGATGCCTATCTTGGTGACTCTATGTTAAATGAAAATAACAGTAGGGATTACCAATTTAGCAATAGTGGTGATGATGATGATGAAATTCCGAACACTTCTGCACCTCAGATGGAAAATAAGGACAATGAAAAAATACATGAGACTTTCCACAGTGAAGTGAGTGGGAAACAGGATGATCAAATGAATGATGGGAATTCTGATCCTCGTGATGAACACGACAACGAGAACTTGAACTCTGCAATTTCACCTTCCTATTTGGATGGGATGGAACAGGAAGATCTTGGTACTGAGAATGGAATATCTACGCCTGGTAATCAATGGGATTCTCCACCTGAAAGGTCTGCAGGACTGGAAAAAGGCACACCATCACCAGCCAGAAGGGTCTCACTTTCAGTTGAAAGGTCTCCTCAGGCTCATTCATCTGATAAACTGGACTCACCACGACATGCACAAGATGATGGTAATTTGGCTCGCTCTCGAAGCCCACCAGCAAGATATCGGTCCCGATCTCTTGAAAAGCGTGATACCAACCGTAGAAGAGCTTCCTCACGTGAATCGTCTCCACATGCACGGGATAGCTCTCCTTCAGAAAAAAAAGCACAGTCTCGACGTAGAGATGGGTCACCACGACGAAAATCTGCATCCCCTAGAAGAATAGATAAGTCCCCACGACGAAGATCTGCATCCCCTAGAAGAAGAGATGGATCACCACAACTGAGATCAGCATCCCCTAAAAGAAGAGATGATTCACCACACCGAAGATCTGCATCCCCTAAAAGAAGACATGGGTCACCCCGACAAAGATCTCCATCCCCTAAAAGAAGACATGGGTCACCACGACGAAGATCTCCATCCCCTAAAAGAAGACATGGGTCACCACGACGAAGGTCTCCATCCCCTAAAAGAAGACATGGGTCACCACGACGAAGATCTCCATCCCCTAAAAGAAGAGCCTCACCCAAGAGGAGGGGTTCACCAAGGAGGAGGGATTCCCCATCAAGGAGGAGGGATTCCCCACCAAGGAGGAGGGATTCCTCTCCAAGGAGAAACTCCTCACCAAGAAAGAGAGACTCATCACCAAGAAGAAGGGACTCCCCAACAAGGAAGAGGGATAGGTCAAAATCAAGGTCACCTTCAAGGAAAACTGATTCATCTAGACATAGAAGGGAACATGGTAGATCACGATCAAGGTCTCCACACTCAAGGGATCACCATAAAAGATCTCCAAGGTATTTCTTTCATGAGTCATGAGTAATCTCCAAGCTTCTAATTATCTGAAGTATTTTGCATGAGCATACTCCAATCCAAAATATCTATAAACAATATGTTGTCTGGTTATGCATCTCATAGTCCTATTACATGGCTGTATTTTTATTTCCCTTTTCATTTTTATGTTTTTGCTACTAGTTTATGTTTCCTTTTGTTTTAATATTGTAGAAGAAGGCATTCACCAAGGCACAGATCACCTCCAGCAAGTCATCGTCAGCATTCTCCTAAAAGACCTTGGTCACCACCTGCCAATAGGAAGACTGGATTGGGTAAGCCTGGAAAGAATCTGTTTGTTGCAGGTTTTAGCTATGCCACAACTGAGCGAGAATTGGAGAAGAAATTCGCTAAGTTTGGACGTGTGACACGTGTACGCGTTGTCCGGGATAAACGGTACTTACTTTCATATGTAGTTATTTCTACCTACTTGTTTCTTTATGGTAATTTTATGAACACTCTTTTTGGCAATACTCTTTGACCCTGCTAAGTTTGCTTAGTGATGCAAGTGGTCAACATTAGGGTACCCTCTACCATCTTTAGTTCAACAAAATGAACTAACTTTTCTAATGACATCATTTTGAAAAAGTTAGTTCATTTTTTTGAACTAAAGAGGGTAAAGGGTACCCTCATGATGACCCACTTGCATCTCTAGGTTTGCTACCAATGTTATCCTTCTCATTTAGTTTGGCTCCTACATTTTCCAACGCATATGCTTCCGCTCACAATTTGAATGCTAAAATTTGTCATCCCTTTGGATTGCCCCAACTTGGCCTTACCCTAACATTGACAACTTGAATGACTGTACTTCTTTTTTCTGTTAAAATTACTTTAACAGGATCCATAGTGCTATGTCATCACTTCCCCTATTCGTGCTCAAGTTTGCATTTTTTTTATAATCATGGACTAGCTGCACCTTGTGAACTGAAACGCCGATAATTTATGCACGGGGAAAATACTTCATGATTTGTGAGACTGCTAGAGTTTTTAAAAATTAGCCCAATGGTTATTGAATTACATTAAATGTAAAGCTACGTAGACCAAGGAGACACTGAAGATGACTAATCTCCCGTAATTATTTACTATATTCAGTGCATGCATGTGAAGAATACAAAGCGAAGTTTGATATTTTACTGCATGGAGGGGAGACATACTTATTTTGCATTGGTACATGAAACACCACATTTTCCTATGCTTTCAAATGGAGGGCGTGTCATTATACTCATTGGAGTTACATAAACTTATATCTTGGCTTGCAAGGGCATAATTGGTAAAAATTTGTGCAACCAATTTTACCATGATTGAACTAGAATCAGTCAATAATAGTTGGATTTTAGCTGGTTTTCTCTTTACGCCACCTATCGAGGGACAATGAGAGTACATCAAGCTAAGTTGATTAAACTGGCAAAGAATTTACTCTGCACCATGATATGGTTGAACCTAAAGCAGCCAATAGTAGTTTGATTTTAGCTAGTTTACCCCTTTTACTAATTGACCATATTCTAAAGTTGAATCTGTAAGACTGACAAAGAAATGGTGCTTTCTACAATGATAAGTGCAATATTAGCTTCGGTAGAACAATGTATTTTACATCCGTACTCTGTTAAGTTGGCTTGCTGGATGAAGTATCCTTAACCTAATTTGCAATTCTTCATAGAACTGGAGATTCTAGAGGCTTTGGATTTTTATCCCTGGAGAAGGATGAGGATGCTGATGCAGCAATCAAAGCTTGCGACGAGACAGAGTGGAATGGTAGGATCATTCTTGTGGAGAAGTCAAAGTCACCTGCATTGTGAATCTTACATCTTAGAGCTCTGTGACGCTCTAGGGGGGGACAGTTTGCACCGCTTTCGTGGTACCAAGAGAGACAATATAACATAAATTATGATTATATATGGCAAAATTTACTTGAACCAGCTATCAATGCTGTATTAGGAGTAAGTAATAATGCACTTACTATGGCTACCTTGCTGACAGTTATAAAGAATAAGATGATATGCCAAACCTTAGCTTGTTTCAGGGTCCTGCTGCTGATAAGAGGGAAGTTAAACGGTACATTGTAATATCTGCAACCTCTACGCATACTTGACATTCAATCTTCTTCCTCTGCATCGTCGCATGGTGATGATCGAGTGTTCGTCCGGCAGTTCACGGTGATACATGGGTGGAATTCAGGCTTGTTAGGCTTGTGATAGTCGTTAAGTTAGCACAATAATTTATATATCTGTCCCTGTTTTGTGTTTTGGATCGTGGATACTGCATGTTTGCATATGATCGTCTCATTCAGACTTAACGGTTCGATAATGGTTCTGCTGTCTTCTCTTTCTGCCTTTACTCCTGAAATCAGAATTATTCATGCAAAAAAAAAAAAATCATCTGAGCTTTCGTGTTAGCGTGCCAACACCTACTTATGGTAGGTAGACGCCAGATTGACATGCCGGTTCCTGATTCTGATCTAGGTTGGTAGCATCAGTAAGGTCAAGTCGCCACCACCACCCCCAGCAATGCATCTTGGTGATGTTTGCAGGCTTCTGCCTGCTGAGTAATGGTTACTCGAGCTTCGCTGGGTGATGAAATTGAGTAACATTAACGACTGGAAAGCTCATGCCAAAGCTTAGATCGTTAGGGACTTAGGCCATGGTACAGACCCTCCGTTTCATAATATAAGATGTTTTAGTTTTATAAAAGAGGTGTATCTAGACCTTTTTTATTGTGTAGATTCACTCCAAACCTACATGAACTTACACATTAAAAGATGTCTAGATATACTCCTTGTACAAAACTAAAACATCTTATATTTTAAAACGAAGGGAATACACGCTATGAAAAGCTTGTAGAAGACATCCTCAGGTCCGATTACCATAATCTGTTCGATCTAATCTGTTCAATATCACAACAAGGAAAGCAAATGGTTCTTGCAAAGAGGTTAGAATGGATGTTAGATTTTTTATGGGACGTAGTGCAAAGAATTACTCCCAAACAACCACTATATAGAATAAAATTCAAATGATTTAGATCCTCCAAAATTCTTATGAAAATCCATTGGAGGTTATTTGATATCTATCTTTTGGGCCAGAAATCATGGAATTCATTTCTCAATTCCAGTGTTATCCTGTTTGTGATTCATTTACAAATTCCAGGCAATAGACACCGTGTTGTTTCCTAATTCTTGTATAGCACCCCGTCATTTTGCCAGGACTCTCCTCGCTCATCTCGATTGGCGCTTTCTTCCTCTCTTGACCTATGTCGCCCACCACCACCTCACCGCCATGACTCCCGGACACCGCGGCCACCGGTGATGTCTCCCCCCTCCCCCCGCCTCTGCCTCTGTACCCACAACTCCCACGCCTCCTCCTCCTCCGAGTCCGCTCCACACCATGGCTCCTCCCCACTGAAATCTCATCTGACCCACGGTAGTGTCCCGCCTCCGGTGAGTCACCGTCAACCTCATCTCACCCACCCCGACGAGGTATCTCTCCTCCACCACTGTCAGATATCTGGCATTCATCTTCAACAAGTGTTCCTTTCTTTAGTTATCCGATAGTCAAGGCTAAGAGCAACTCCCACGCCTCCTCCTCCTCCCGAGTCCGCTCCACACCATGGCTCCTCCCCACCAAAATCTCATCTGACCCACGATAGTGTCCCGCCTCCGGTGAGTCACCGTCAACCTCATCTCACCCACCCCGACGAGGTATCTCTCCTCCTCCACTGTCAGATATCTGACATTCATCTTCAACAAGTATTCCTTTCTTTAGTTATCCGATAGTCAAGGCTAAGAGGATAGATGGTATAGATGAGGCGATACCGCTTCGTCAAGTTACCATCAATTTAAGTTACTGTTTAAGTTTCATCTCAGCTACTTTACCTCAGTGCTGTCAGCATATAAAGTCCAGCTGTGCCTGACAATTCATCTATCTCTCTATTATTGCTTGAAGCAAACCATAAAAGAATTATACTCTAAATATACTCTAAGTGAGATGCATATCTAAAAGAGGCATACTCCTCTTCAGATCACGAATTCCTCTTATGTTCATCGTTTCTCTAGCTGCAATCGTGTGATATTCTTCTTTGTTGTCATGTCGATCCCTAGCTGGACCTGACATACTCCTCTCCTCTTTTACTCTCTTTCTCATCCATTCTTCCCCTTTTCTTAACCCTTAACCCTAGGATCACTGAATCTTCAGTTTTAGCAGTACAAGATCATCGGATCAAGAACGTCAGGAGCAGCACCACTAGTTTTGACCTCCCACCTCATCCCTAACCTCTCACACGGCCCTCCACCTCGTCCCTTCATCTTCCTCAACAGCTACGGTAGGCTCTCCCACTCTTTTCTCTCTCTATGGTATTCATGGTTGATTCTTGTTTAGGTGGTATAGTGGCATAATCAAGTGACACAAGAAGGTTTTCTTTGTCTTAAAATTTATTGAATAGCAGTACATGGTAGTATATCTGAACAAGTTTGTGCCTGAAGAAATATTACGCTGGTTCTTCCTGGATGGTCAACTTCTCTGAGATTTTAGTCCTAAGTTATCTACTCCACATTTATGTGGTGAAATTGCTATGGGTTTCCTCAATAATATATACTAACTGAGTGCAACCACATTTATGTAGTATGCTGTCTACAAGTGACTAAATTATAGTTGGTTGATCCTTTCACCTTGGAGACCATAAGCTCCGACAGCACAAAGACCAACTGATGGAACTCGAGGTGGAATCATCATGCTTTGGGATGATAAGATTGTTTAAGCCACGAACATTTTCATTGGAACGTTCTCTATCTCGGCTACCATACACATCATCGGCTTGGATATCTCCTACAAGCTAACAATGGTCTATGGTCCAACGCAGAGAAACCTAAAGAATGCCTCTACGAGGAGCTTATAGTTGCAAAGCCTCCCCTTGGAACAAGATGGCTAGTCTCCAGAGACTTCAATCAAATTCATAGGGCCCAAGACAAGAATCGTGGCAATGTAAATCGTAGTGAGATTCCGCAACGCGCTTAATTCTTGTGACCTCAAAGGAATCCATCTTCAAAACCGCAAGTTCACCTGGAGCAATGAGCAACAAGAGCCCATTCTTAGCAAGCTTGATGGATTCTTTTGTAATGAATATTGGGATGTCACCTTCTCAAAGCATCTTCTCCACGCTCTCTCCTCTTATTTGTCCGACCATTTCCCTCTTCTCCTTGCTAATGATAACAACCCCCAAAAGCCCAAATCCTTCCGCTTCGAAAATTTCTGGGTAAAGATGCCAAACTTTATGGGAGAGGTAAACAATGCTTGGAGTGAAGAAATACCCCATACCAAGCCTTGCTAACGTCTTTTCCACAAGCTAAAGAGGACCGGTCAACGGTTGCGCAAGTGGAGCAAACCCTCTTCTCCTAAGCAAGGGTTGAGATCCACATGGCCTTGGACATCATTCTTCGCCATGATGTTGCGCAAGAAACCCGAAGCCTTAGTGTTGAGGAAAGGGACCTTTGGACTAGACTCCAGAGGAGAGTCATTGTCCTTGTAGTGCTCGACAAGACGAGAAAGATACAAAGCTCAAGAGTGATGAACTTGAAAGAGGGGGAAGCAAACACTAGATATTTTCACCTCCGTATCAATGCTAGAAGAAGGAAGAACCACATTCACCGGCTTAAGCACAACAAAGGTTGGGTCACGGATCACAATCAAAGAGGAGGAAATAATCCAAAACCACTTCCATAAGATCATCAAGAGAGCCCCCCACGGACAAAGAATTTTAGTTCGAATGTTATTCCAACCCCCATGTGACCTATCCAATCTTGATGCCTCTTTTTGGGAGGAGGAAGTGAAGGCCGCGGTGGATGATACCGCTAGTGACAAAGCGCCGGGACCGGACGGCTTCACGGGAGCCTTCTTCAAAACTTGTTGGACCACCTTTAAAGTGGATATTTTGGCGGCCATCAATCAATTTTCAAGCCTCCACTCAAACAACCTCCATTGGCTCAACTCCGCAAATATTGCCCTCATTCCTAAGAAGGATGGAGCCGAAGACATGGCCGATTTTAGACCCATTAGTCTCATACATGCTATTGTTGGAAATATGCCCTAGATACAAATAATAATATGGATTATTATCATATTTCATAAAGTTTATGATTAAGTTTTATAGCATGCTATAACTGTATTGAAAGGAAACGTCAATACACGTATGGTATATAAACAATCAGGAGTTCCCAGTGAAGCTCTAGTCACTGGTTCATTGATCAATAGATGATCAAGGTTTCCTGATCATGTGGCATTTATGCCAATTGGAAATGAAGTTACCTAATTGGGAGAATGAGATGATGAGCTATACCCAACCTAAACATCATGACCCGATCATGTCATGAAGGTCAAGTTACGATGATTAGAATAGACCTAGTGTACTATTTCTTAGATCGTGAGGCCATATCAATCACTATTACCTGAGGGTACTTTGATAGCATCAAACATCACTCGGTGACACGGTGATCATAAAGGTGTGTTTAGGTATTCAGAGGAACAATTCAGGAAATATGTGTCAAGAGCGGGATTTGTCCATCCGCGTGATGGAAAAGATACTCGAGGGCCCACTCAGGAAAGTTATATCCAATAGCTACGCAACGTGTGATTTGATCACGTGGATATCACTTATCAGAACGAGTCAAAGAGCATTTGTTGGTAACGAGATTGAACACAGCATGATGATGTCATTGATCAGATCTTGGACAATGCATGTATCGAGAGACAAAAGGAATATGACACGACGTTCATGTTTCAGCGACAAAAGATTTCGTGGAATGCACAGGGATCACATGGCCAGCCAGGTCCCTCATTGATCATTGGTGCGGGAGGTTCCCGACCATATTTGGGGTGTTCTTGAACTATGGGGTATCACTCTTAAGGGCTTGATGATGCTCAGAGAGTGTTTTCGGATCGGCAGAATCAGCAAAGAAAAGAGAAGAGAGAAAACTGGAAGGGTTTTGGTAAGTCCGGAGTATGTCCAAAATGAGAGGGAATGAGTTCCACATCAATGGGGATTGCATAATATGTAAGTGAATGTTAAATATTAATTTAATCATTCATTTATATTTATTTAATAAAAGAAAAAGAATTAAAAAGGGTCAAATACCTAATTGGGCCAAATCCGAAGGGAAAAGGGCCCATGAGGGAAAAGACCAAAGGGAGGAGAGAGAGGGGGTGGCTGGCTAGGCCTTGGGCACCCCGCGTAGGGCCCACAAGGGCTGTGTCCGGCCGGACAGCCCTCCCCCTCTCCCCTCTCCCTTGTTTAGTCCCACATGGCTAAGCTAGTTAGCTATGGGGGGTTTCCCCTATATAAAGAGAGGTATTTTGGAAAATTAAATACAAAATAATCAATAAAAGGTTCCCTCTCTTTTGGGGAGACCTATAGTTGATTCTCTCTCTCTCTGTCTCTCTCTCTCCCGTGACTGTGTCCCAAGTCTAGATTGCGCGAGTAGGAGTCTTCTTCACCGCGGAGCGTCGTCGTGCTGTGGGATTCAGATCTAGGAGCTCTACTTCCACAACTGCTCCTAGACCAGAGGAGCTGGAGTCATTGTCATGCACCAGACATGTGTAACTCCCTGTGAGGTGCAACACTTGGGGCACTAGGAGTCGTCGGAGCTACAGGAGCTATCAGGATTTCATCACGACCTTGATGTCGGCTTCGGCTCGTCTACACCAACCATGCTCTCTCGAGCATTGACAACGCTTTTCGGTCTTCAAGGATAAGTTCATGAAAAGCCCCTCCTGTTAGCGCATTACTAATAGATAGGTCCTGGCAACTGAGGTTCTAGGTGTAGGGAAAATTTTATTGTTTTCATGCGCGAACCCCTACAGTGGTATCAGAGCTAGATCTATGTGTAGTATTGCTAGTACGGGTAGAACACACAAGTTGTAGCGTGTCGGTGTTGATCTTTTAGTTGTTACCCTCCCACGCATACTTGTGTATACCACAGTAATGCTTGATGAAGTGCCCCCCAACCGACTTTACGCGTTCATTCGTGAGACTGGTCCACGCTTGACATACGGCTTGTATTGTATAAAGTGGCTTTGGGGGTGTCTGTCTCTCTCGCATTAGTTGGTATGCCATTTGCAATGGAGGGCCCCAAAATGGGTGTAGTATAGACAACTACTTGATGAGCGTTGTGGTGAAAGTTCGTAGGTAAGAATGGTTCTTGTGTGAAAGCCCAATCAGCCACATAAAACATGCAAAGATAAAATAGAGGCGTATAACTTTGTTTTGCAGGGGGGCATTGTGATGTGATATGGTTGTGGCAAAGGTAAAGTAGTTTACTTATGTTGCTAAGTAGTAGTAGATGGTCATGGAGATGATGGACTACCACACCGGAAGGCACCGGTACCCTGGTGCCTACGGCGTCAAAACCTTGGCATCGGAATCCGGAGGCATGGGATGAAGATCACAACATGAAGGACCATATCGCATCACACTTACATTCAATGTTTATTGTTTGTGCATCTTATTGTGTGCTAGTATTAGATACTCTATGGTATCCTAATAAGATGATCCCTAATAAAAATACCAATGAAAGTGTTCTCCCTTAGTGTGCACCACCAAGAAAGTTCTTCGGTATGAGGCAAGCCGTGATGATCGGGTGTCAGACATATCTATGTTAGCATACAGTGGGTGTAAGCCATGTTGCACAGCGAATACACTAAGGTTGAGTTGGCGAGCCTAGCATGTGTAGACATGGCCTCAGAACACGGATGGTCGAATGATCGAGCACGAGTCGCATGAATGATGTGATTGACGTTTAGGCGTCCACCTTTGCAACTATGTCACCGGCCGTGACGATCGGGGGTGGTGTAGTGAATAGGGACCGTGTAATCACTAAAAACCTTCTAGGGATAGGAGTTTTTAGTGGAGTTATTATGTTTAACTCATTTAATTATAAACTTAGTCTAAATTCCTTTTACAATTATAAACGTAGAAAATGATTCTCCCCGATGCTACCTTCCCTATTGACGATTGGTTAGATGGAGAGAAGCTCAAACTAGATGGATCCAACTTTTCTATGTAGATTGCGCATTGCCATGTTCTCCTTAGCGAGAATGATGTGGTCGACTATATACTCGACGAGATGGATTTGGAGCAGCCCCAATTCTATGAGACCTCAAAGCAGCGGGAAGACCGCTATTACCGTCATGAGATGTCCACCTTCATATCAGTGACGATGCGCTTTGGAATGATGGATGAGTTGTGGCCAGCCGTGGGTAATCTTGACCCTCATACGGTAACGATACAACTTAGGTCACATTTCATGGAACAAGTGCGCATATGGGAGCATGAGCTGATGGGAGATTTCCTCTCCATAAAGATGGAAGAGAATTCTTTGCTTGATGACCACTTGGAGTGCATGCATGATGCGTACATGCTTGCATACTTCCTGGATAACTGGTTGACGAGATCTTTTGCAAATGGCGTTGTGCTTCGGTCGCTGCCTCCCATCTACCAAGCACATTCTAGGACTTGCATCGTGAGAGGCGATGCGGAAACACAGGATTTCCACGAGTTCATATCACATTTCAGGACTATGAAGGTTGAACCCATTGCTAGAGAGGTCATCGATGACAAAATTATATATTTGATATACAATTTTATAAATGTTATAATCTTGCAAACACACATTGCAGTGTTAAAGTATTTGACACTTGTTCTGTTTGGGTGAAAACAGGTCCTTCTGCATGAGAGTTGCTTGTTGGAGAGCAGGTGACGTTGCGTGTTGATGGCGAGCATGATGATGATGACCAGCGACACTCTCCCTCGACATTTATCACTTAGTTTATGTTTTTGGATGATTATTGTAATCGATGGATTGTGAACTTCTTTAGTGTGTCTCACACTTCATGAGACGGTTATTCATATGAGTTTGTAATAGATAGTTGTTCTACTTTTATGAATGATTTCTATTTGTGTTAATATCTTGTTCAATTATGTGTGAATTATCCTGGTGATGAAACTAATTGATAATGCATGAACATTTGTAAAATATTGAAAAGTGCCTTGAAAATACCCAACTTAATGATACATTCATTTTGAATGAAACCATTGTTTAAATTCATAGCTATGTTGATAATATGTGAAAGCCATTTGATTTCTTGTCACATATGAATCATGCCCAAGATTGGCAAGATAACTTAAACACCGTGTATTTCATGAATACAAAGTGTTTGATGAATTGTTGAAAGAGAATACATATTCGATGTATTGTGTTTCAACAAAATGGTGATTATCATAATATGATTGTTTGAATTCTGTAAAGAGGTTTACCAAAGGAAACATGAGCATGAAACTATTTGATATGATCAAAGTATTTCATCAACCAAGGGTATTAAAGATAAAAGAGAATCTAATTACTACGATTTGATCAATAGTAATGAAATTCGACATTATAAGATTGGCATAAAGAGTATTGTGAAATGCAATGCATTTTGATACGTTAAAGTGAAAAGCATCACAATGTGATATTTGATATCAAGTGGGTGAATAGATGGCGCCGAATAAATTGTTGTAGTGTAAGTGTAAAGACCATTAGTTAAAAATAGTAAACACTCAATTAGTATATGTAGTGAACCATATGAATTCGTGAGATCGGCACCATATCTTGTATGGATCATCGTGGAAGTTTTGGAGTTATTCGATATCACCAAACAATAGTGAATAAGTCTTTGTAGAGTATTCACTGGAAACTTTGAATACGAAAGCCATGGCTAGAACCAAAAGAAAGGCAAAACTAGCGTTGCTTGAATTTTGGTGCATTCTCGAGAAAGTTTATGTTCTCGACTATGAAGCTTATGGAAGATAGTGAAAAACACGATGATAATTCAAAACCCTGCATCAGAGTGTTGAGAAGCGCAACAGAAAGCATTCCTGAATGATTCTCTTCGTAAAGGAAAGAATCAATGATAATGATCATTGTGTTTTCCCACTAGTGTTTTTACTACATGAAGTAGGATTCAAAATGTACCCCACATCTTGTATGAAGACATTTGTGAATCACTTGTCATATTACCAGAATATGGCATACCTATGAACTATGAAGGAAAGTAATGGTAAACTATAATTATGAGAAATCCTAGAGGCAAAACTCACTTAAGATTAGAAAGCAATTCGTTGCTGAATCTTACCAAGTAAAGGGTTACTTGAATTTTTCCAAAGGACCGCAAAGTCATGAAGGAAAAGGTGGATGACAAAAGCACAATTTTTCATGAATAATGTATTGGAAAAATTCAAAAGAATTTGATTCAAAAGTGCAGAAAGTCTAGTGGATTTGATACTAGTAAGGTACTAGCATCTTGTAATAAAACACTCAGTTTGATAATTGATCAAAGGATTTTGAAGTCATTCAAAATACTAAGAGGATATGCAATTTGCATAAAATTGTGTGGGAGCTATAAAAGTCTTCCTAAAACAATATGTGAATGACATATTTTTGAGTGGGAGCAATATAAGTCTCGGACTTAAATATGTTGGGAACATATTTTGAGTGGGAGCTTAAAGATTGATTCTTAAGTGTTGTATGAAACATTAAGAATGAAAGCACAAGTACCGATAAATAATGATTTATAGGGATTAGAAGTTGATAATAAGTATATTACGATACTATGTAGTATTCCTAAGAGGAATTCTGAAAATAGTTTCGGAATAGGAATTGATTAAGGACTGGTCCTTGATCACTCAAATTAGGAATAACATTAATTTAAACATCGATGGTTAAAAGAAAGAAAAGGATTATCATCATCCACTATGTTGAGACGTAGGTTCTATCTTGAAAAACCATGATAACAACTTAACATAATATATGATCCAAGAAGGAATGTTAGAAAAGTGATTAAGTATGAATCACGAAACGTTGAGCTAAGTTTGTCCACAGTGTCTAATTGAGAACTGTAGACATGTTTCCAATTCTATGAAGGATGACATATCTTAAAGCATAAAAGGTTATGTTATAAGGGAATGTGTTAACCTTAGGAGATTGGAAATTCCTGTATCGATAATACCGACCGAAGTCAAGTAGAAAGCAAGGTGATAACACATCGAAAGTTGCACAGATGCACTAGTGTTTCGATGATTACATTTATAATAATAGATAAGGGTACCATCTAAAGTGATGTATAGTGTTATGGCGAGACTAGTTCGTCTTTACGCAGAAGGTGTGTCCTAGGGCACAGTGCCCATGAGAAAGCTCGATGTGGCTGATCTAAACTCAATGTAGGCTCTTGGAAACCGACCTCATTCTGCTGCCATGACTACGATGCATACACAAAGATGTTATCATGTGATGATAAAGTATTATTGTCAATCAAGGTGACATTAGTAAGTTGCAAAGGATTTGGGACTATAAGGTATAGATCCAAGACTCAACCTCTTCCATGAGCAAGCATGATAAAAGGTGCCAGGATATATGGTGCTGATGATTAGGAACAAATGTAGCTAGTTTATTTGTACTCTAGTGCAAGTGGGAGACTGTTGGAAATATGCCCTAGAGACAAATAATAATATGGATTATTATCATGTTTCATAAAGTTTATGATTAAGTTTTATATCATGCTATAACTGTATTGAAAGGTAACGTCAATACACGTGTGATATATAAACAACCAGGAGTTCCCAGTGAAGCTCTAGTCACTGGTTCATTGGTCAATAGATGATCAAGGTTTCCTGATCATGTGGCATTTATGCCAGTTGGAAATGAAGTCACCTCATTGGGAGAATGGGATGATGAGTTATACCCAATCTAAACATCGTGACCCAATCATGTGACGAAGTTCAAGTTATGATGACTACAATAGACCTAGTGTATTATTTCTTAGACCGTGAGGCCATATCAATCACTGTTACCCGAGGGTACTTTGATAACATCAAACATCACTCGGTAACACAGTGATCATAAAGGTGTGTTTAGGTATTCGGAGGAACAATTGAGGCAATATGCGTCAAGAGCGAGATTTGTCCATCCGCGTGACGGAAAAGATACTCAAGGGCCCACTCAGGAAAGTTATAACCAATACCTGCATAGTGTGTGATTTGATCACGGGGATATCACTTATTGTAACGAGTCAAAGAGCATTTGTTGGTAATGAGATTGAACACGGCATGGTGATGTCATTGATCAGATCTTGGACAATGCATGTGTCGAGAGACAAAAGGAATATGACACGATGTTCATGGTTCAATGACAAAAGATTTCGTGGAATGCACAGGGATCACATGGCCATCCAGGTCCCTTTATTGATCATTGGTGCGGGAGGGTCCTGACCATGTGAGGAGTGTTCTCGAACCATGGGGGTATCACACTTAAGGGCTTGATGATGCTTAGAGAGTGTTTTAGGGTCGACATAATCAACAAAGAAAAGAGAAGAGAGAAAATCGGAAGGGTTTCAGTAAGTCTGGAGTATGTCCAGTATGAGAGGGAATGAGTTACACATCAACGGGGATTAAATAATATGTAAGTGAATGTTAAATATTGATTTAATCATTCATTTATATTTATTCAATAAAATAAAAGGAATTAAAAAGGATCAAATACCTAATTGGGCCAAATCCGGAGGGAAAAGGGCCCATGAGGGAAACGACCAAAGGGAGGAGAGAGAGGGGGTGGCCGACTGGGCCTTGGGCACCCTGTGTAGAGCCCACAAGGGCCTTGGCCGGCCGTCTAGCCCTCCCCCTCTCCCCTCTACCTTGTTTAGTCCCCTGTGGCTAAGCTAGTTAGCTATGGGGAGGGGGGGGGGGTTTCCCTATATAAAGAGAGGTATTTTGCAAAATTAAATACACAATAATCAATAAAAGGTTCTCTTGCTTTTGGGGAGACCTATAGTTGATTCTCTCTCTCCCGTGACCGTGTACCCAAGTCTGAATCACGTTAGCAGGAGTCTTCTTCACCGCGGAGCACCGTCGCGCTGCGGGATTCAGATCCAGGAACTCTACTTCCGCAACTGCTACTGGATCAGAGGGGCAAGAGTCATTGTCAGGAACCAGACGTGTGTAACTCCCTACTATGTGTAACACTTGGGGAACTAGGAGTAGTTGGAGCCACAAGAGCTGTCAGGACTTCATCATGACCTTGAGGTCGGCTTCAGCTCGTCTACACCAACCACGCTCTCCCGATCATTGACAACACTTTTCGGTCTTCAAGGGTAAGTTCGTTAAAAGACCATCTCGTTACTGCATTACTAATAGATAGGTCCTGGAAACTGGGGTTCTGGGTGTATGGAAAAAATTATTATTTTCATGCACGAACCCCTACAGCTATCTCGAAGCTCATCTCCATGATGATGGCGACCCGTCTCGCTCCTCACATGCATAGCTTTGTTTCCAACGCCCAAAGCGCCTTCATTAAAAAAAGAAGCATACACGACAACTTCCTCTATGTAAAGAACCTTGCAAAGAAAATCCACAAGTCAAAAAGCCCGACGCTCATCTTCAAGCTCGATATCAAGAAAGCGTTCGATTCGGTTAGATGGACATGCTTCAACACCTTGGCTTCCCAAGAAAATTTGGAGAATGTATATTGGCTCTTCTCTCCATCTCCACATCAAGAGTTCTTCTTAATGGCATGGAGGGTACCCCAATAAAACATGGGAGGGGTCTTAGACAAGGAGATCCCCTCTCACCGCTCCTATTTGTGTTGGCAATCGACCCTCTACACCATATTCTTTGCAAAGCCACCGAACAAGGACGTCTCCACAAGCTCCATGGCAGAGCCCCCATGTTTAGGACTTCCCTATATGCTGATGATGTTGCCATCTTCGTGAAGCCCATCAAAGACAACATCACCTTCTTGGCTACCATGCTCGAACACTTTGGAGAGGTCACCAGTTTTGTCACAAATCATACAAAGATTCAAGTGGTGCCTATCTGTTGTGAGAACATAGACCTTGAGGACATCCTACAAGCCTTCCCGGCCGTGCGTTGCTCCTTCCCAATGAAGTATCTTGGGCTCTCCTTGTCAGTGACTCGTCTTAAAAGAATCCACTTCCAACCGTTGGAAGATAAGGTGGCAGCAAAACTTGTGCGATGGATTGGAAATCATGTTTCTATGGTCGGAAGATCTAGCCTCGTTAAGTCAGTCCTTACAAGTGTGGTCATCTATTTCATCACCATCATTGATGTCCCTATTGAGGTATTAATGAAGATCGATAGTTTGAGAAGAGCCTACCTATGTGCGGCTTGTGAAAAGGTTACCGGTGGCAAATGCAAAGTTAATTGAGATCTTGTTTGTAAGCCCAAGGATAAAGGAGGTCTCGGAATCCTTAGCCTCAAAAAGTTTGCCTCGGCTCTAAGATTAAGGTGGCTTTGGCAAGAATGGAAATACGATAATAAGCCATGGGTTGGCCTAGGAAATCCTTGCACTACCAAGGACTATGACCTCTTTGCGGCGGCGACAACGGTCACCACTGGAGATGGGAAAAGGCTCTTTTTTTGGGAGGCGAATTGGCTAGATGGTATGAGACCCAAGGACGTCTCCCACTCATTTTTGAGATATCTAGGAAGAAGAAATGTGTGGTGCAAAAATCTTTGCAAAACAATTTTTGGGTCTCACAAATCAAGACCCAAAATGGCCTTTCCTTGGACCATATTGACCAGTTATATAAGCTTTGGGAGACGATTGTCAATGTAAATCTACAACCACAAAGGCCAGATGCTATTACTTGGAAGCTCACAAATGATGGATGCTACTCGGCTAAATCGGCGTACAAAATGCAATTATTGGGCTTAACCACCTCCTTGATGCCCTCTTTTGTTTGGAAGCCATGGGAAACTCCTAAATGCAAGTTCCTTGCTTGGTTGGTCGTACAAAATAGAGTGTGGACGGCAGACATACTAGCCCGAAGAGAATGACCAAATTGTGGGCTATGCAAGCTATGCAATCAAAGACATGAATCAGCCTCTGACCTTCTATTCAACTTCCGCTTCTCCATGAGTATTGGAACAAGTTAAAGATTTGGCTTGGTCTTCACCAACTTGACACGACTACTTGGCACCAATTCCGTTCCATCAATGAGTGGTGGAAGATGGGGATTCACAAGAAAGGACCGCAAAGAAAGGCTTTGGCTTCGCTTACATTGGTCTCATGGGAAATATGGAAGGAAAGGAACGCAAGTGTTTTCTGAGGCCAGTCTGCTATCGTTGATATGATTGTAACAAAGATTAAGGAAAGCCCGCCTATGGTGCTTTGCAGGGGCAAAAGCGCTTAGTAGTTTAATCTATCGCGAGTAGTTGCTTTGTGTTTGTGTTGGTCTTGGCTTTGGCCAAGACGGGGTATGTAAGATTTATCTAAAAACCTCTCCTTAATCAATGAAAATGGCAAATCTTTTGCCTTGTTTCAATTTTTTTGCTTATATCGGCTATGCCTGTCTATCAAACTCAGTTTGTAACTTTTTTAGTTAAGTTCAAACAGTGGCTCAGGTTGTAACACGTTCGAGTTTATATTATTTGCAGGCAAACAAAGATGCAGCTTCCTATTTTTTGTTGTTGAAAAGAGTATATATTAATATCACGGAGATACCAATTACACCCTGATGGGGATATGCCGAATGGGGTATGCCCAGCAAGATGTTCCGATTGGGCCAAAAGGTTTCACGAGTGGGCTTGCAGGACGGCGACTGGAATGCAACTAAAGGGAAGGCCCGGCGACTGGAGACTGGAGGCCTAGAAGCATACCAGAAGCCTAGTCGAATTAGGTCAAAGCCTCTGAATCCATATCTTGTTCGGTTGTAACCTGTAAACCCTAGCGAGGTGCCTCATATATAAACCTCCCTAGGGTATCCTAAGGACTTACGTTCTATCATACACCCCTTCAAGCGACTCGCTGCTTAGACGCCGAGCTCGCCACCCCAGTAACTCGCTCTCCAATAATCTAATCTAGCTGGAGTAGGTCTTTACCCTCCGGGGGGACGAACCTGGGTAAACCCATGTGCATCCGCTCCCATCTCGCACCGCAGATGGCTGCCAGCTCTCGCCCCCGATTCAATCAATCGCTGCCTACTACAGCGACTATCGTGGCCATTTCCACGATAGTGGCGCCCACCGTGGGGCATAGCAGGATTCGCCTGAGTTCTACGGCGAGACCCTATTCACCGATCGATCGGCCGCTTGCCACCGGCCGCATGATCGTCATCGGCGGGATCTTACAGATCCTGCCCAGCAGCTACATCCCGGCGTCATGCCCGGTCACTCACGGTGTGGTGATGCCGGTCGGCTCCATCAACCTCTTCGTCGGCTTCACCGGCGCGGTTGACCCAGCAGTTACGATGATCGTTGGCAGATCGTTGCCGCACCGCGATCTGCTCTCGGAGGAGCAGGTCCGCTCCATCAGGAGCCTCATCACCGAGTACGACTCGGCCGCCAGCAACACGGCCGAGACCAACACCGCCACGAACGACGAGGCCCTAAACGACGACACCGACTCCACGACCCCTGCCTTGGTCGACGGATCTATCACCGCGGCATCACGAGAGGACTCCATCACGTGGGTCTCCAACCCTGAGGATTTCGAGGACTCCTCCATCCTCAGGATCTTCGATTCCGATTCCGGCTTGGAGTTGTCCGAAGACTTCCGCGCCAGATCCAATCGCTTTAACGCGATCTACATGGCGGGCATCACGGCCGCCCCACCAGATCCGTTCTCCACACCGATCCCGCCGACCACCACGGCCACATAGGTGGAGGAGGCCCGCCTGCGACTCGCAGAGGCACAACGCAATGAGCTCGCAGAGCGCGGGAAATATCGCCTCGAGCAGGAAACAGCGCGGGAGCTATCGCTCTATCACCAGCGCTGCATGAGGACCCGCCTGAACTCCAACGTCCAGTGCCGCGTCTTGAACTTCAATGACAAAAGCGACCCCGCACGCATGGCCGAGCGCGAGTACTGCGAGAACGCGCCACCAGGTGGAAGCAACCGACCACCACCCGGTGCACCGGCGGCCGGAGCCCCTCCACCACCCATTGTCCATGCGCCCCTGCCGGACCAACCACGGATCATCATCTCGCCACAAGCCCACGACGCCAACAGACTCCCACTCTACTCCACCACGATGGACAATGTTGTCGTGACCGACGCCGTGGTCGCCAACCTTGACGTCCAGGGAGACGGCGCGCTGCAGATCTAGTACGCCAAGGCCCTACTCGCTAGGACCGTCGAGCAACAAGCCGCGGGAGTCGACCCGCAGGGTCGGATGTATTCCCGCTCCTCAGCAAGCAGGGCGGCCTCAAGCGGCCACCCCACCATTGCCAACGCCGTGACCTGCCCACCACCGCAACCACTGGCAAACCAGCCACAGGCCGCTAACCCCGCACTCTCCACCAATGAACCGCAATCGGTGAACAACACGGTCGCTGCCAACGGGCAGCCCATCGACGCCCGCACGCACATCGTCAACAACCAGGCCTGGCAGGCGTGCCAGCCCAACGACTTGAGGCACACCCTCAGTAATCGCGGCGACCCCGAACCCAGGGGCTCGCTCAGCCGAGTCGGCCCCCAATGCTTCGGGCCTATGATCAGAGGGGAGAAGTACCCCGCCAACTTCAAGGCGCCCAAAGAGATCAAAAAGTACAATCCAACGTATGACCCAACAGTGTGGCTGGACACATACCTCATGGCGATGGGAATCGCCGGCCACACTGACCTGCTCGCCGCTCGCTACCTTCCCCTGATGATGGAGGGTGCGACCCGGCAATGGATAAACACCCTCCCCGCGGACAGCATCGACTCCTGGGAGGAAATGCAGGATGCCTTCGTCAGGCACTTCGAGGGTTCCTACACCCGCGCCACCACCATAGAAGACCTGGAGCGGTGTATCCAGGGACAACGTGAGTCGACCCACCACTAGATTCAAAGGTGGCAAGAACTATGGATTAATGCTTCCGGCATCCACCCGGACACGGCGATACATTGTTTCAAGAACGCGTGCCGGTACGAACCCCTAGTCGCTAAGATCAAGCGGGTCTACCGAAGGGTCGACAACATCCCCGACCTCCTCGAGATCGCCAAGCGCTACGCCGAGGAGGACCCCAACCAAGACTCTGACGACGAGTCGGGAGGAAGACGCCGCACCAGCGGCGACGACAGTGGGCGACAACGCGACATGCGCTACAGAAACACCCACATCACCGGCAAGCGCCAAACAGACGGGCGATTCGACTTCATCACCAACGCCGGCTATGGCCAACGCGACCCCAAAAGCTACCGCCACGATGGAGGAAATTACCGTGACAACGGAAACTACCACGCCAACAACGCGGCGAGGCCGAAATTCGACCCCGGCGCCCTGCTCAACCATCCCTGCGTCTACCACAGCAGGAAGGGGAAACCCGCCACCCACACCACCGTGGACTGCCACTCTCTCAAAGAGATCGAAAAGGCAAGGCGAGCAAGGGAAGACCCCAACAACAACCCACCTTGGGACAACAGTAATGCCGGCGGCTTCGGCAACGCCGTTGGCTCGCTACACACCTTCACTGGGCTCGGCACCAAGCGCGAGAGGAAGGTGCTCGCCCGCGCAGTCACCATCAATGCGGTGACACAGGTCAACATCCCACGCTTCCTCAACTGGTCCGAGCAGAGCATCACCTGGAGTCGCCAGGACCACGCTCCCAAAATCGAGTACCCAGGGCGAGTCGCCCTGGTGGTCAGGCCCAAAGTGGCCGACTATTGGCTACCCAAGACACTGATGGACGGCGGGAGCTCCATCAACATCATGTATCTGGACACGTTCAAAAGGCTCTAGCTCCCGGAGTCGGCAATCCAGCCGACCCTGACAACCTTCCACGGCATCGTCCCTGGTTGGAAGGCATACCTGATCGGAAAAGTGACATTACCGGTCAACTTCGGCACACCGACAAACTACCGCACCGAGCGAATCGAGTTCGAGCTGGTGAACTTTCGCAGCCCCTACCACTGCATCCTGGGACGCCGAACGTTTGCCAAATTTATGGCGACCCCCACTACGCGTACAACATGATGAAGCTCCCAGGGCCGAGCGGCATCATCACCGTCCACGGCGACCCCGATATGGCCGTGGAATGCGAGGACAAAGGCGCTGAGCTCGCCAACGCCGCATCGCCGAGGAGACTGACCACGCGAAGGAGCTCGCGAAATACGCGGGCAACATCAACAAGGACGACCCACCATACTGAAGAAGCCAACCGCTGTGAAGTCCACGTTCGAAGCAAACACGCATACCCGCACCGTCGAGCTTGTCCAGGGCGACTCCTGCCAGACGGTCACCATTGGGGCGCATATGATCCCCGCATAGGAAAGCGCGCTCATCGAGTTCCTCCGTGAGAACTGCGACATATTCGCATGGAAACCTTCCGACATGCCAGGTGTCCCGAGGGAACTCGCTGAGCACAAACTTCACGCCGACCCCAAAGTGGGACCGGTAAAGGAGTCGCTGCGGCCCTTCAATGAAGAGTGCCGCCGAGCAATCGCTGAAGAAGTGCAACGCTTGTTGGCTGCAGGCTTCATTCGGCCAATAAAACACTCCAAGTGGTTGGCGAACCCAGTCCTGGTCCTGAAAAAGAACAACACATGGAGAATATGTATCGATTACACCAACCTCAACAGCGCCTGCCCGAAGGAGGAGTTCGTCCTACCGTGCATCGATCAGATCATCGACTCGACCGCGGGATCGGAGTCACTGTGCTTCCTCGACGCTTACTCCGGTTACAACCAGATCAAGATGGCGGATGAGGAGAAGACGGTGTTCATCACACCATTCAGCGCCTTCTGCTACACGGCCATGACGTTTGGCCTCAAGAACGCCGGCGCCACATACCAAAGGTGCATGAAGGAGTGCCTCGCGAGCCAAATTGGCTTCAAAATTCACGTCTACATCGACGACGTGGTGGTAAAATCCACCCGCCAGGACGGCCTGCTCGCCGACCTAGCCGAAACCTTCGCAAATCTACGGAGGTACAACATCAAGCTGAACCCAGGAAAGTGCACCTTCGGCATCCCCACCGGACAACTACTGGGATGCGTAGTCTCCAAGCGAGGCATCGAAGCCAACCCCACCAAGATCGACACCATCAAGTGACTCGGAAAACCCGAGTGCCTGCGCGACGTCGAGAAGTTGACCGGGCGAGTCGCGGCTCTCAGTCGCTTCATCTCCCGACTAGGCGAGAAGGCCATGCCCCTCTATCACCTGATGCACAAGAACCCCACGTTCTAATGGGACGCGGAAGCGGGCAATGCACTCAAAGCACTCAAAGAAGTGCTACTCGCGGCTCCACTACTTGCCGCCCAAATCGACAAAGAGCCAATGCTCGTCTACATGGTGGCCTCCAATCGAGTCGTCAGCGCCGTGATGGTTGTAGAACGGCCAGAGGAGGGCAAGGAGCGCCCCATACAATGCCCCATCTACTACATCAGCGAAGTCCTGATGAACTCACGACAGCGCTACCTGTAGTACCAGAAACTGGTGTACACGATATTCCAAGCTCAGCGGCGACTCCCCCATTATTTCCAAGAGAACCCAATCACGGTGGTCTCATCCGCACTGCTGCAGGACATAATACACAATCGCGAGGCGACTGGGCGAGTCGCCAAGTGGGCCATCGAAACCGGCATCCACAACATCAAATACGAGCCCTGCAAAGCAATCAAGTCACAAGCCCTAGCTGATTTCCTCGCAGATTGGGAAGAAGCGCAGTAGCCGGAGAAGCTACCATATCTCCACTACTGGTCGCTACACTTCGATGGCTTGAAGAACGCCGATGGCGTAGGGGCTGGGGTCATACTGACCTCCCCCAAAGGGGACAAGCTCCGATACATGCTCCCCCTCAACTTCAAGCCCTGCACCAACAACATGGCAAAATACGAGGTCCTCCTCCACGGCATGCGGGCCGCCAAGGAAATGAACATCAACCGCCTACGGTGCTACGGCGACTCCGACCTAGTCGCCGGCCAGGTCACCGGAACATGCGATGCCGTCTCTCCAACAATGATCGCGTACCGCCAAGCGGTATACCAGCTGGGAGGACACTTTGACGGCTATTCCGTCGAGTGGATCGACAGATGCAAGAACAAGGAGGCAAACACCCTTTCCCGCATCTGGTCAGCCCGACAAACGCCACCAGCAGGCGTCTTCCTCGACATCATCCACAAACCTTTGGTCAGCCCACCGAAGGAGATCGACATCGGTATACCACTGCAACCAGAGCCGACCCTAGTCGCCATGGTCGTGGAGCCTAGCGACTGGACAACACCATACGTCGCCTTCCTCGAGCACAAGATCCTCCCAAGCAACGAGACGGAGGCGCGAATGATCGTGCGTCATTGCAAATCCTTAGTCATCATCAATGGCGAGCTCCACAAACGTAGCGTGACTAGCGTGTTCCAGCGCTGCGTACAGCCAGAAGAAGGCCACAAGATCCTCCAGGACATTCACGCCGGTGACTGCGGCCATCACGCCGGCGCCAAGTCGCTGGTCACCAAGGCCATGCGGCATGGCTTCTACTGGCTCACCACGCACGCTGATGCCACCAACATCCTCCAACGATGCGTCGGGTGCCAGAAGTACGCCAACCAGACACACCTCCCTGGTTCGGCACTCAAGACCATCCCCATCACATGGCCATCCGCTGTATGGGGCATGGACATGGTAGGCCCGTTCAAGAAGTCCCCATCCGGCTTCACCCACCTCCTAGTCGTGGTCGACAAGTTCACCCAATGGGTCGAGGCCAAGCCGATCAAAAAGTGCGACGGGAAGATGGCCACCAAGTTCTTACTTGAGCTCATCTACCGGTACGGCTACCTGCACATCATAATAACAGACAACGGCACCAACTTCGCCAAATGGCCATGGCGGAATTCTACGAAGAGCACAACATACGACCTGACCTCGCCTCAGTCGCCCACCCGGAGTCGAACAGCTAAGCGGAATGTGCCAACCAGAGCGTACTCCACGGACTCAAGCCATGACTCCAGGTGCCCCTCGAGCGCACCCTAGGATGCTGGGTCCAAGAGCTCCCTTCAGTCATACGGGGGATCTGCACGTCCGTCAATCGCTCCACCGGGTTCACACCCTTCTTCATGGTGTACGGCACCGAAGCCGTAATGCCAACATACCTAGAGCACGACTCACCTCGAGTTGCCAATTACGTCGAGGCGACAAACGAGACCGCCCGCCATGACAACATCGACCAAATCGACGAGGCACGTGACCTGGCTCGCTCCCGTACAGCCATCTACCAGCAGGGGCTCCGCCGCTACCATAGCCGCCGAGTCAGAACTTGCACCTTCCAGGAGGGCGACTTGGTCCTACGACTGGCTCAAGACAAGAAGGGCGTGCACAAACTCTCCCCCCCATGGGAGGGGCCGTTCGCAATAGGGCGAGTCCTCGACAATGACGCCTACTACCTCATCGACATACGAGGCGATGGCCAGCTCGAGGTTGGGAGGCCATGGAATGTATACCTCCTCCAGAAGTTCTACACATAGAAACGAAACCTGTACTCAGCTGACATATATAATGAAATTCATTCGGTTCACAAAATTGTGTGTACTCGCCATATCCTTGTGCCACTCGCACTCGTACAATCAGCAATATGCTACCCACGGAAGTCAACCTTTGGTCAAGCAATTGGCATGGCTAAGTACTGCGGCCCAAGGGCACCGAAAATACTCGGGCCTTGGGACGTCCACGAAAACGCCAACCCGGAGCCACCATCGGATTTGCCTAGCTCGACTGGCCCACCGAGCCAAGATGACCGGTATACGCTTCTCACAGCGACCTGTCCTTCCCATCCTCGCGCAAAGCGACTCGAACAGTTAAGTACCACGCATGGGGACTCCGCAAAAATGGAACCCTCACGCGGCTCAAGAACACACCAAGTAAGAGAGTTGCCTTGGACTCATCCAACGACTGGCTCTCTAAGCCAGGGGAAGAGACGCGTTACAAACAACGCATTAACAACTTACAACAGGAACGCGCCAAATACGGCTAAGCACTACGCTCGGGAACTCGCCTACAAAAAAACCCATTCGCGCTCGGGGACTCACCCCTTCAGAAGACGCAAAGGATAAACAAAACACCATAAAATAAACACACATATGTATACAATCGAGTTATACGCCATTAAAGGGCGGACGCGCTCGGGGACTCGCTCAACCAAAAATAAACATACCACACAATCACGGTCGCATTGCGAGTCGATTGACTCCTCTTACTCAAAATATTGTTCAAATTACAAAAGTCGCCACTTGGCATATATTACAAACTGCCCAACGATACTATCTATTCCGCAGGTCCTGACAAAGAAGAACCACCACCACCCTTGACACGAATGAAAGGCTGCCACGGGCTCGTCGGGTAGGTCGTCAGTGACTTCGACAACGCCGACCGGAAGGGTTGCTCCGACTTCATGTCGTGATGCTCCGGCTCGGGGTCGCCAAGCGCCAACACCGTCTCCTAGTATGGCAGAAGGTCCCCCATCGCCAACACCCGATCAGCAAAAGGGGTAGCCTTGGCAGTCAACTTCAGCACCTCTGACATCTCCACCGTACCAGTTGCCAAAAGATAGCCGCTGGTGATGTCGTCGAGGTCGAAATCGTCGGGGAAGTGGGCGAGACCCAGGCTTAATGTCATGGTGGCCCCGCGCCTGAAACCCGAGCGTGCCATCCACTCCACGACGCCGGGCACCTCCTCCAGATAGCGCCACACTTCTGTGAGTCCCCCAGGAATAACCTCGGTGGGGGACATCCCTTGAAGGACCGCTTGGACGCACAATGCCGAGCCAGTGGCCGCGTTCACGACGGCAGTCACGCACTGCGAGGCGTTTAAGGTCTAAACCACTGGGTCGCTTTGCCCTATAACAACTGCAACATCAGACGTCAGTGACACTACGGACCTCCCCACTCGGGGACTCGCCAAACATGTTAAGCAAAGAACAGAGACTCACCAAGAAGCTTGCGGCAGTGCTCGGTGACGTGCTTCTCTAGGGCGGCGTGATTGTTCTGTAGCCCCAGGATGATCGAGTCTGCGACCTTGCGCTCCTCTTCAGCCGTAGCGACTGTAGCCTTTGCTCGATCCTCAGAAGAAATTGAGGCCGCCTTCGCCTCCTCCAACTCCTAGATTAGCGAGGTGATTCGCCATTCGCCGTGTCCAGCTCGGCAACTGGGACGTATCCTTCACGAGCCTTGGAAATCTCAGCCGGAAGACCATCTGAAAAGAAAAGGGACAAATCGTCAACACGCCAGCACACCAAAAGTTCACAGTCGAAAAATGAATCAAGTACTTACCAATAGTCTCCTGGAGTCGCCGGTTTGCTTCCTGCACCACGCGCAGATCCCACTCCAGACGCTCCTTCGCGGCCTATCGATCTGTCGACTCCCTCTGCAAACCCTGCAAGAGTAACAAAACTTAGTACTTACCAAAAACAACATTCAGTTCCTAGCTGCTAAAATTCAGTGACTAGGAACTTGGGGACTGGAGAGCAGAAGAAATTTAGTCCCTAGCCGCTGAAATTTAGCGACTAGCAACTCGGGGACTGGAGATCAGAAGAAATTCAGTCCCTAGCCGCTGAAATTCAGCGACTAGGAACTCGGGGACTAGAGAGTAGAAGCAACTCAGTGCCTAGCCGCTGAAATTCAGCAACTAGACACTCGGGGACTGGACGTACCTGAATGGCGGCGCCAAGCATTTTGTGAAGCTTGCCGGCGCCAGTGGACGGGACCGTGAAGGAGGTACGCCCACGACGAGACCCAACGTCTTCATCAACGATCTCTGGGCTCTGCGGAGACTGGTTGTCCACCACGCCTGGAAACCCCCTCGCCATGAAGTGCGGGAACGTTGCTGATGCTCTAGCCGAGGCACTGGTCACCAGATCCGGCGCTTCCGTCATAGGAGCGACCGTGACTAGCTCCGACCGCGCCACCGCCACCTCTTCGACGACCGCAACGATATCGCACTCCTTGGCGCTATCCATCGCCACGACATCGTCGGCATGACCCTTCTGCCTCTTCGCGCCTTCCATGGTCGCCACGTCTTCAGCAGGTTTCCTCTTCTTGGGGAGGTCGCCCTCTCCCGTGGTGGCGATCGGCGGGATCTTCGCCACTGAAGGGCGACCAATCTTCTTGGCCCCAGACCTGCCAAACCTCCAAAGTCAATACAGAGACAACATAAAAACGGAACACAACTTGGAATGGGAAAGTTGAAACTTACTTGGCGACTGGGAGAACGTGCAGCCCGGTGCTGATGTGGGCGGGATTGTCTAATTCTGGCCCCAACTTGCACGTGAGACCCCTTTCAAAGACATCTGAAGCCCATGATACCGTGGGCTTCCTCGATGACGAAGCCGTGGTCGCCGGAATTTCTGGCTCCGAAGACGCAGCCGCTCTTGTCGGTTGCGGCGACTTCGATGCCGCTGCCTCAGCCGCCTCCTAGCTTGGTGCCCTCGAAGCTGTTGGCGCAATCACTGCCAGAGAAACCTCTACCGCTGCCTCGGTGTCCCCGCCCTCCAACCCCTTCATCGGAATCGCATCCTCCGGGACCTTGTGCGAAGTTTCAGGGGTGTCATCATTATCAGAGTCGTTATCTAGCTCAAACACCACCACCGACCTGGGAGGCGACGCTAGCTTCTTCGCTGGCGACTTCAGTTTGCGCGCGTGCATCGATGGCGTGGCCGTGTGCTGAGATGTGTGCTCCTGCACGATCTCGTCGCCTCCTTCATGTTCATCAAGGCTGTGGCTCGCCTCGAACTCACACTGCTTCTGCATGCGAGTCTTGCGAGCCGTAGGCGCTAGGGGAGGAACCTCCTCCTCTTCCTCGTCGCTTTCGGAGGAGTCTCCTTCGGAGGCCTCTTCATGCTCCCGGGGGACCTCTTCGTCAAGCGGAGGGAGCCAGCCCTCCAACAGTTGGAACAACTGAGAACAACCACAAATAAATATCAAACGATGCGACTGCGAGTCACATTCCAGAAGTTGCGACTAGAAGGAAAATTTACTGTGGGGGGCTTCATTCTTCACGGGAGTGTACGGGGCGAGCCCGGGCGACGTGGTTGTGAATTCCGCGTCGGCGATCTTCTTCAGGGCAGCTTTGTAGTCTTCAATCTCCCACGACTCTTTGCTGGTCCAGGAGGGATCGTGTTTCCCGCTATACTCATACATCCAATGCGGCCGAGCCGCTAGCGGAACCAGACGCCGCCTGAGCCAGCAGTTGTAGAGGTTGACCGAGGACAACCCCTGATCCTTCAACCTCTGGATCTGGTCCATCATTTCTGCGACGGCCATCCTCTGGTCTTCCGGAAGCTTCTTCACCGCCAGCCGGCGAGGCTCACTCCTTTCTGCGACAAACTCGGGAAGCGCTACTTCGCTAGAGGGAGTGGAATCTTTCACGTAGAACCAGCTCTTCTTCCACTCGCTCGTGGCCTTCTTCGGCAGCAGAAGCTTGATGAAGTTGGCCTTCGGCTTCAACTGGAACGTGATGCTGCTGGCCGCCAACATCAAGCCGCCGGATGCCTCGCGCCTGATGCGGCCGTGGAAGAGCTCCAGCCACAGCGGGAAGTACGGCCTACAACCCAGATAGCACTCGCAAAAGGCGACGAATATCGCCAGCTGCTCGATGCTGTGCGAACTAAGATCTGATGGTTGATTGCGTAATACGCACATAAACGCCGGAAGAACAGTGAGGTAGGGAACCCTAAACCTCTCTCTAGGTGGCTCGAGAAGCAAATGAATTCGCCGGACCATGGCTTCGGCTCGATCTCGGAGGGAGCGAGGATTCGCCAGTTCCCCTTGCGGAGGATTCCAGCGTCCTCGAAGGATCTAAGCTGGGCCGTGGTACACTTGGATTTCCCCCCATGAACCCTTTGGAGGAGCCATTGGGGAGAATATGGAGTCGCTCGGTGTGAAAGGATCGAGTCGAAGGAAGACAGAAGAAATGAATGCGCGAGAATGAAGAACGCGGGGAAAGATCTTCAAGGCTGATTCGTTACTCCCCTTATAAGGGGGCGCTACCCGCCAGATTCGGGGTAGCCGTTACCTGCGGTAATTACGCCGAAGTTACCGTTGGAATATCCAACGGATAGTTTGACCAGGTTGACGGTCCAACTCCTCCATTCCACTCACTGGCAGCTAACCCTGTCCATTCGCCAAAGCAGCGACTTAGCAGCCGTGACGTTCGCCGGGGCCGTGACTGGGAGCTTGGGGAAATTTTCCTTGGTTTTAGTGGATTCCAACGCCGATTCGACTGGGCATCCAAATTGGACTCGCCTACTCCGACTGCCAAATGACCACCTGCGTCTGATTCAACGATGGCCTCGAGGACTACTAATGGGGATATGCCGAATGGGGTATGCCTAGCAGGACGTTCCGATTGGGCCAAAAGGTTTCACGAGTGGGCCTGCAGGACGGCGACTGGAATGCGACTAAAGGGAAGGCCCGACGTCTGGAGACTGGAGGCCCAGAAGCATACCAGAAGCCTAGTCGGATTAGGTCAAAGCCTCCGAATCCATATCTTGTTCGGTTGTAACCTGTAAACCCTAGCGAGGTGCCTCATATATAAACCTCCCTAGGGTATCCTAAGGACTTACGTTCCATCATACACCCCTTCAAGCGACTCGCTGCATAGACGCCAAGCTCGCCACCCCTGTAACTCGCTCTCCAATAATCTAATCTAGCAGGAGTAGGTCTTTACCCTCCGGGGGGCGAACCTGGGTAAACCCATGTGCATCCGCCCCCATCTCGCACTGCAGATGGCCGCCACCTCTCGCCCCCGATTCAATCAATCGCTGCCTACTGCAGCGACTGCCGTGGCCATTCCACGACAACCTAGCCTCTGCAACAATGCATGCCCTAGCGGCCTTACAGATGCACACAACCCAGAAACAAGGAAGAAGAACTACAAAAAAGAAAAGTCCCGCTACAGAGAACTATTCCTCAAAGCAACGACACTAACACCACTAGAACAACATCAGTAGTCCAACCACTCCAATAGCAACGCCTTCAAGAAGGAAACAGTGCACAAGCACCGTCGTTGCCTGATCAAAGATCATATGTTTTCACCCTGGAGAAAGTCTTCGCTCGCAAAACAATGTCTTCAACAAGGTCATTCCCAGACACAACCAATTAAGGTTAGACCTTAGATTTTCACCCTGCAAGGTAAGACTGAGAACTCCTTCTGTGTTGTCGCCCCCACGAGTCACAGATCACGCAGCCAGTTCCTCGTCGCCTCAAAGACTCAAATCAGCATTGTTGCCCTTATGTTCCTGCTTTCCTAACATTCCCCGCATCTGACTTCACCATGGATCGTCAAAGATATGAAACATGATGGTAACAAACAGCGGAGCTTCGCAGCGCTCCGGATAAAACCAAACGACTAGAAAAACATGGGTACACATGACCGAATACCTTCCGATCTAGCAATTGTAGCATCCCATCTGTCTAACATCTGTAATGCTACATGGTCTAATAATAAAATGCTACTTCCTACATATAATTGTTGCATCATAATTATACCATGCTCATGTCATCATGCCACCTTGCATTTGAGCATCATATAAACCTTTGCCTTTTGGTTCTTATCTCATATGCATTATCAAATGTGGTTGCCTCTTGATATATTGTATTTGGTTCTGGATAAATGCTTGATGCCCAAGTTGAGTTGGGGGCATATCTTTTATTTAACTCCACCACCTTTTTCTTGTCACCACCCCTTTAATTCTACCATCCAACTATATGTGAGCTTTGCATTCTTTTGGGGTTTACCTCTAGCTCATGTGGGTTGGGATGGATCTACTTCTAATTCCACATGCTTCCATACATGCCTCATGTTGTTTTCACATTGTTCATATGTGGAGAGCCACATGGCCACCTTTGCAAGTCAGGGGAGTATTTTTTCCCTAGTCTAGCTTCCATATGGATTGGTTTGGAGTATTTGGTCATGTATTAATATAATTGTGGCTATATACTCACCTAGTGGAACATACACACTAGCATGCCCACATTATATTCAAATATGGGCATTTTCCATCCATTCTACTTGGGACACCACTCCTTTCTTTTGCTTGGCCTTAATTCCATATTTTTGGGGTGCATGTGTTAACAAAGGCCATGGTCATCACAATTGTTTTCACAATGATAATTATGGTCTTTACTCATTATGCATGGGCCATGCACACATGTTTTCCCTCTCATGTATTTTCTCTCTTATTCTTGGCCTCTTTTGTTTTGTTTGAATTTGACTCAAACCCACCTTTTAAACCTACACTTACCTCTTGTGCATGTATGTGAGCCTCCTTATTCCACATGCCATGCTCCTTATCTATCTCCTCTCTCCATCTACACCTAACTAAAGACCCTAACCCTAATTTTTCTTTTCCTCCTAGCTTTGCACCTTGTCGAGCCACCTCCCCTCCCTTCCTAACCTGGCCACCACCACCTGGCTACGCCCCCATCCGAGCCACCCCTTGCTCATCACCTCTCTAGGCCGAACCACCTTTCCCTCTACCCTAGCCGAGCACCCCTCCCCTCTCGATTCCTCCCTCTCTCTCACTGCCAAGACGGGTCTACCCGAGGCCTCCTATCTGCCTCTCTGGTCCCAGCTGCAGCCACCACCCCCCAGGCCCGAGCCTAGCCAGGCACGTGAGGAGGAGGAGCAGAAAAGGTGGCCATCGCCACTTTTCCACCCGAGCCTCCCCACGGCATCTCCCCCTTCCCCTCTGCTTTATCCACCCCCTCTCCTCTGCCTGCACCTTCCCCAGGGCCCTGCGCCGCAGCCCCTTCCTCCCATCTACCCCTGCCGCCCTCTTTTCCATCTTTGGCCACCCAACCTCGCCATCAGCGTCCACCGACAGATCAAGGAGGTGGGTGAGGTGTTTTGTTTGTCGAGGAAGGCCAGGAGGTCCCCGGCGTTGCCCCTGTACAGGGAGGTGAGGAGGAGACGGCCCAGACCTGCTGCACACCATCAACGCCGAGACGAAACCCTAGCCTCGGAGCGCCTGCGTCCTCGCCGATCCCCTGCGCTCCGGCACGATCCAACCCCACCGAACCACTCCCAGTGAGCCGCCGCGTTCCCCAGACAACCTCCCTCTATGCTCCGCTTCCTGTACGCGCCAAGCGCTCCGTCGAACGCTCTCGGTGCGGCGTGCTCGCGAGCGATCCATCGCAGATGCGCCGCGGTAGCCTCTTCTAGCCGCGTAGATCTTTTCCACCAACAACCAAGCCAGCCCCAGCGGTCGCCGCCGCCTGCGCGCGCGCGATCAATCGCGAGTTCGAGCCCCCGCCGCGCCACGCGTGTTTCTGTCAGTTTCGTCAGAAACTGCGTAGAAGAAAAACAGTACCGCGGGGCATTCTTCCAGATAACCCCCACAAACCTTTTGCTGCTCAACCCGCACTCCTTCCGGGCCCACATGTCTGCCTCTATGGTAGTTTTACAAAAAGGCTCCCGCGTTTCTTTAATCTCAACCCGCAGTCCCCGTCAGCCGCCCTCTCACCCACTGGCGCGTGGGGCCGTCTGCGGCCCGGGCCCGCTTGTTAGCTGCTGAGGTTGGCTAAGCTCGCGGTGAGAAAAACCTCTACCGCGCGTAGTTCACGCCAGCTCAGTGCAGGCCCCACCTGTCAGCGACGTGGGCTAGCTTTGGTTGCGTATAAAAAGTCTGTGATCCTTTTTCGGTTTAATAAAAATGTTTTCAGAAATGTTTAATATGATTTTAAATCCAGTTTTTAATAACTTTTAATTGGTGAATCCAAATAATACAAATAATATATGTTTTTGAATCAGAAAAATGTGAGGAATTCAAATCTGTCATCCAAATTAATGTTTGACTAATTTAAATTTTCGTAATTGTTTATTTGCACTAAAAATGCTTTTTCTTAATTAATTAATAACTTTATTTCTACAACTCCAAATTTGACAAATAATATGTCTAAATCGATCAGCGCGACGAGCCCGTTCTAACTATGCATTCCTTGTTCTGAATTGTAGCATGCATCATATAAATAATAAGTGTACAGCAAGTGTTATGGGAGCAAAACATGACTAAAACTTAATAAAATGCTTTATTCTTGTACCCCACACCTCACCCATGGCATGCTACATTATTGCCATGTAAATTGTGCATCATTCATCATGGCATGCTTGTTTGCTTGTCGCATTTCATTCATATGCTTGTGCACTTTATTTATATTGGCCCTTATTTGTTTGGTTCTTCTTCGAATAGACGCCGAGCAGGGGAAATATCCGGAATCCTAGGAGTACTACCCATAACCGTCTCTCGCTTCAACTGAGCTGCCAGG
Source organism: Avena eriantha (assembly GCA_910589775.1). Taxonomy (NCBI): domain Eukaryota; kingdom Viridiplantae; phylum Streptophyta; class Magnoliopsida; order Poales; family Poaceae; genus Avena; species Avena eriantha. Next base: position 172,211,387 of record OU342741.1, on the reverse strand, counting down.
CAAGCACTACCACATGCTTGTATACATACAGTACCTATTGCCTCTATCTTATTCTTGCATCATTGAGTCGCGATTGCATTAAATTGAATCCCAAGTACTGCATAGCCTTTTACTTTTAAACCCCACCGAAGCTTGTTCCTCCATCCCATGAGCCATTACTACAGGAGTTGTTTGAGCCATGCGAGTCGTAGAACATCATGTGTAGGGTATGTGAGTGTCTGATGGATAACGAGGTACCTAAACAACTTAACCTGAGTAGTAATGGGATAACTAATGAAAGAGGCACTGGTGGGCAATTTCTGTTTTTTGGTTTTTCATGCTCACTTGTGTCCCGTAGGACCCCGAGTACTTGATTCTGTTCCTTGACTATTCGCACTATCCACATCCGGGAGGCCATGGACCACCCTGAGCTAGAGCTTGATTCATTTCTATTTCTTGGGGCCACAAACTAGTTTGGGGGTTTATTACTATCATGTACTTATGCCATGATTTATTGCTTAATTTAAGATTGTGCGTGGAGCACCTGTACTGTTTTGGATCGCGCCACGTTTTCGCGGTATCGACAAGCCCAGTCACATTTTAGGGTTCCCAGTCGTTTACAGCCGTCGTTGCAAATCCTAGGTCCGTCTCGGAGCCGGCCGACTTTGTTGCGGGTAGCTTATTGGGGTAGCCCCTAGAAATATTTCTGAATCCTGTGATCGCTTTATCGTGAATGCCTCGTTGGGTTTTGAGTTGGTTTTTCCGAGGTTGATCCAGCTTGTGTTGCTATTTGTGCACCCCTACAGGGTAAATCTTTCTGAAAGCCGTGTCCGCGGTTATGGACGACTTGGAGCACAGTTTCTCAATCATAGACAAGTATAACTAAAGTACCGCTTTTAATCTGACTAAATACCTGCATAGTAAATAGTGCAATACTCATGGAATGGTTAATAAAACTACCAACGGATGGGTTGTTCGTCCGCTTTCTCGTTGGTAAGCGAGAAGGAGGATGGATCTATTACTTTATACTGTTATAACTGTTGTTACTAATTAACGGACATCCGTCTATCAATGGTTAGGCGGATGGTTAGCGAGTATCTATAGACTTGTTAGTTATTATCTTTTGCTGCAATTGCGTCACCCTAGGTATATGTCCCCTTTAGAGGCATAAAGACTTGCTGAGTACCCCTAGGGTCTCACACGATAAAATGTTTGATTCAGATGAACAGGTGTATTCGCAAGATGGATACTGGGTGGAGGAGTCTGATGATGTTGGTAACGATCACTCGGTGTAGAGATTCCGGGGATGGGGATCCGCGAGATCTGTGGGCGGGATGTGTTTATTTATGTGGCATCTTATGCCGATTTGCTTCTTGTCCATACTCGGACCTTGTCTCTCGCTTCCGCTTGATACTCTGATGTTTGATGTATGAGGAGCTATCCTAAATTATTATCTCTATCTAGGATATTTGGATCTTGCCGTATGGCGTTGCAATATTTCTATTTCTTTTAGATGGTATGGCTCTGAGAACTGTTGTAAGGTAGCTTGCATACATACTCATTTGTTTATGTATTTGATCTCTTAGCCTGTTGCCTACACCGCTCGCTCTTGTCCCGATGTCTGGGAAGTGGTTAGGACGGCCGACGAGTCTACACGTGGGTGACCCCTGGGCCCCCGCTGTACTATTTTAACCACTTCTGGATCATCCAGGCTTGAACTTAGAGCGCAGGGTCTGAGGTAGTTACAATTGGTATTAGAGACATCCTGCCCTTCAGGGTCTCAGCCAAATGGTCGTTGTCAGTCTAGCAAATATTTTTGGTAGCTATGTATACTAGGGAAAAACAAAATGTGAGAGTAGGACTGCTTCCATTTTTCTTCTTACCCACCCACCCACCCTTTTCCAGAAAGGAAGTGTAACATTTTCAATCCTCTTCTAAAATTCAAACTAGGATTCACGTGTTCTGGGTTCCGTAGTACCATAGGTTGTGTGTGTGTGTGTGAATTCCTTGTCTATCTGTTGCATCCAACTTGTTTTCGCTATCTGCCTTTTTGGTTATCAACTGTTGGTACATTCCATACCGACAGGCTTTTGTAAACCGACGCGATCTATCTGATTCGTTGTATACCGGCACGATCTGTCTTATTCTTTGTTATCCGATGCTATCTTGTTTGGGGTGTTTGTTTCCGTAGTTGCTAATCTTTAGGTTCATCTTAAGAAGAAGGTGTTGGGATATGTGTTTTACTTGTTCATGTGCGGAGTAATGATTTGAGTGCGGGATGGAGTCGCGACCATACCACTACTTTTATCATTCGCTCTTGTATATTGAATTGGTAGAGTTACTAATCTTGATTAGTTAAGTGGGTTTGCATATATAGTGGTATTTTATTGCCGAAATTTGCAAAAAAAATTCTTTGTTAGCTTGTGTACCACACTCCTTGTTCAGTCGTGTGCGATATGCTTAATATCTTCTAGGTGCTTTGAACTTTGTTGATATTTTAATATCATCTTAGTAATTTGTATCCTTTAAGCTTGGTTAATTCCATTTTGGTACTATTTTGGATTATCATTATTCTCCATTATGGTACTGACTTGAGTTTTACATCAATCACAGGATGGCACCACCACGCCGTTCTGAGGAGGACATACCACCTGAACCGGGGGCTGCGTTGGCAAGTATTGCTAATGCCTTGGGAACAATGCAACAGAACCAGCAACGCTTCGAAGAAAGTGTCAGGAGGAATGAGTTTGTTCCGCTACCTCCACCTCCCAAGCGAGGAGACATCAAGAGTTTTCTGAAGTTCAACCCACGCCACTTTGAGGTGTCTAATCAGCTACTAGATGCTGAAGATTGGCTGCCTGAGATGTCAAGGTTGCTAATGACTGCTGATGTTCCTGAGCAAGAATGGGTAAAATGTGCCACTCACCTTCTGAAGGGAGATGCAGCTCTGTGGTGGGAGAATTACCTCAAGGCAAACCACTCTGGTTTTCAGCCTACTTGGGAGCAGTTCACTGGGGCTTTCAAAGAGCAATATCTGTCAGAAATTGTCATGGAAAGGATGAAGGAAGTGTTTCTCAACCTCAAGCAGGGCAATGACAATGTCAATACCTATATCAGAAACTTCATGAATCTTTCTCGTTATGGTGGCGATGAGATCTCTGATGACAAGAAGAAGCAAAAGAGGTACAGGCAAGGGCTCAATGCATCTATCAAATATGCAATCACTCATGCAAGGCCAGGGTCTTTTCTGGAACTCCAACATACAGCTCTACATGAAGAAGCAAGTAGGCAAGTGTTTGAGGAGTCCAAGAAACACAGCCGTGACGCAGCAAGTTCTTCAGCTATGACAGCTCCTTCTAAGCGCCGGGTGTGGGTTCCTAACACCCCACTGTCGCTCCCGGCTCCACCAAGAACTCCAAGCTACGCAGCAAGGCCACCAAACTCCTTCACCACGGCTCCTAGGGGCTACAACCACAACTACCCTGGAGCGCCTGGCGGAGTCCCTGGCTACGCTGCTCCACGTCCACCTGGTGCTTGTTACACCTGTGGGAACACTGGGCATCAACACTGGAGTTGTCCCATGAACAACAAAGCTCTTCCGCCACCACCTCCAAGACCTACGGCAAGTTCTTCTATGGTTCGTGCACCTCCACTTCAGGCTCTCAACATCAACACCAAGCCCGGGTCTACTGTTGCTCGTGCCAACTGTGTCAACGTCGCTCAAGCGGAGCATGCACCTGGAGTTGTGATGGGTATGCTTCCTGTTAACTCAGTTCCTGCTCGAGTTTTATTTGATTCTGGTGCATCACATTCATTCGTGTCATACAAGTTTGCGGAGAGTAATGGGTTACCTTCTAATGCTTTACCAACTCGCCTCATGGTGCAATCTCCTGGATCAAACATGAGGGCTTCTAAAATCAGCCATGGCAATCAAATTGAGATTGGTGGTTCTTCGTTCCCGGCTTCCTTAATCATTCTGGGCAATTCTGACATTGATGTTATCTTGGGCATGGATTGGTTGACAGCAAATGCAGCTGTGATTGATTGTGCTGAACGCTCGGTTTCTCTAAAAATTCCTGAAGGCCATATAGTCTATTCCCCAAGTCTGACTCCTAAAATTCAGCTTTTCTCTTTGGCGACTCTGAATGATGATGCTATGGAAGCTATTCAGAGTATTCCGGTGGTCTGTGAGTTCCCAGATGTTTTTCCTGAAGAGTTTCCACGTATGCCTCCTGATCGAGAGGTCGAGTTTGTGATTGAGCTTGAACCTGGAACTGCTCCTATCTCCAAGCGGCCTTATAAAATGGGTCCTGCTGAATTGGCTGAACTCAAACGTCAGCTTGATGAACAAGAGAAGTTGGGTTTCATTCAGCACAGTACTTCTTCTTGGGGTAGCCCAACCATCTTTGTGAAGAAGCGAGACAAGACTGATAGACTTTGTGTTGACTATCGGGCTCTCAATGCTAAAACCATCAAGAATAAATATCCCCTTCCGCGGATTAATGATCTCTTCGATCAGCTAGCTGGAGTTGTGGTTTTCTCTAAGCTTGACTTGAGAAGTGGATATCATCAAATCAAGATTCGCAAAGAATATGTTCCCAAAACAGCTTTCACCACCCGCTATGGCCTGTACGAGTACACGGTCATGTCTTTCGGTCTCACCAATGCACCTGCCACCTTCTCGAGGCTTATGAACTCGGTTTTCATGGAGTATCTTGATAAGTTCGTTGTGGTCTATCTGGATGACATCCTAGTCTATTCTAAGTCAAAGGAAGAACATGAAGAACACCTTCGGTGTGTCCTAAACAAGCTTCGTGAGAACCGCCTGTATGCAAAGTTCTCCAAGTGTGAGTTCTGGCTGCCTGAAGTCACCTATCTGGGTCACGTCATCTCTGCCAAGGGCATTGCCGTCAACCCAGAAACTGTTCGGACAATTGTTGACTGGCTTCCACCCAAAAATGTCAAAGAAGTCCGGAGTTTCCTAGGTTTGGCTAGTTACTGCCGTCGCTTCGTTTAGAATTTCTCGAAGATTGCGAAGCCTCTTACCGATCTCCTCAAGAAAGGCAAGAAATACCTTTGGTCTCCTGCATGTCAAGCAAGCTTTGAAACACTCAAAGAGAAGCTGACTTCCACACCAATCTTGATTCCCCCAGATACATCAAAGCCTTTCCAGATATTCTGTGACGCCTCCTTGCAAGGATTGGGTGCGGTCCTTATGCAACAAAAACAAGTTGTTGGTTATGCCTCTCGACAGTTGAAGACGCATGAGATCAACTATCCTACACATGACCTCAAACTCGCAGCAGTTGTCTTTGCTTTGAAAGTATGGAGGCACTACTTGTTGGGCAACCGTTGTTAGATCTTTTCTGATCACAAGAGTCTGAAGTATATCTTCACACAACCAGATCTCAACCTTCGTTAGAGGAGGTGGATTGAAGCAATTAATGATTTCGATCTCACAATCAACTACACTCCGGACAAAGCTAATGTCATGGCCGATGCTCTCAGCCGAAAAGCTTATGTCAACAACCTCATGGTGGAAGACCAACAACCTCTCTTGTGCGAGGAATTCCGCCAACTCAACCTTGAAATTGTGGATCAAGGGTATCTTCTAAATCTTCTGGCAACCCCTCTCTTGGAAGAAAAGATTCGTGCTAGTCAGCGAGGTGATGCTTACGCCAAAAACATCATCTACACCATTCAGTTGCCGAGGTATGAGTCCTTCCACGTCGATGATCAAGGAGCTCTATTCTTTGAACACCGGATGTTCGTTTCGAATGACCCGGGTTTGAGAGAGCAAGTCCTTAAGGAGGCACATGATTCTGTTCTTTCTATCCACCCTGGCAGCACTAAGATGTACATGGACTTGAAAACACAATATTGGTGGCCCGGGGTGAAACAATGTTGTGCCAAGTATGTCTCGGAGTGTGATGTCTGCCGCAGAGTTAAAGCTGTCCATCAGAAACCTTCCGGTCTTCTACAACCATTGAAGCCTCCGGAATGGAAATGGGAGAAAGTAGAGATAGACTTCATAACTGGTTTTCCAAGGTTGCAGATGGGCAACAATGCAATCTTTGTTGTCATCGACAGGCTTTCTAAAGTGGCTCACTTCTTTCCCGTCAAGGAAACAATTTATGCAATTTAGTTGGCGGAGCTCTATAGCAACAAAATTGTTTCTCTGTATGGGGTTCCCCTTGAGATCAGTTCAGACCGTGGAAGCATCTTCACTTCCAAGTTCTGGGGAATTTTCCAAAATGCTTTGGGAACAAAGTTGAACTTCAACATAGCTTACCATCCTCAGTCGCAAGGACAAGTTGAAAGGATCAATTAGATTCTAGAAGATATGCTCAGTGCTTGCATTATCTCTTTCGGCATGAACTGGGAAGAATGCCTTCCTTATGCTGAATTCTCTTACAACAACAGCTTCCAGAAGAGTCTAAAGATGGCACCATTTGAGGTTCTCTATGGCCGCAAATGCAGAACTCCGATTGGTTGGTCAGGCGCAGGTGAAAGAACATTGTTTGGCCCCGACATTGTAACTCAAGCGGAGGAGAAGGTTCACATCATTCTTGAAAACCTGAAGGTTGCTCAAAGTCGCCAGAAGAGCAACTATGATAGAAAGCACACGGACAAGGAGTATGTCCCTGGTGATCTCGTTTACCTTTGTGTCACTCCCATGAGAGGCACGCACCGGTTTGGTATCAAAGGAAAGCTGGCTCCTAGATACATCGGTCCTTTCAAAGTTCGTGGAAGAAGAGGAGAAGTTGCTTATGCTCTTGAACTTCCTGAAAAACTCAAGGTCCATGATGTTTTCCATATATCTCAACTCAAGAAGTGCTTCAAGGATCCTGGCAGGACCGTGGACCATGAACTCATCAATCTCCAAGAAGATCTGTCTTATCAAGAACACCCCATAAAAATCCTAGAAGTCACAGAGAGAAGGACTCGCAACAAGTCCATCAAGTTCTGCAAGGTGCAGTGGTCGCACCATTCTGTTGATGAAGCCACTTGGGAAAGCGAGGATGAGCTCCGTGCCAAGTATCCTACCCTCTTCGTGTCTTCTTCTTCTTCCAAGAATCTCAGGGCGAGATTCCTGTTTAGTGGGGGAGAGTTGTAGCATCCCATCTGTCTAACATCTGTAATGCTACATGGTCTAATAATAAAATGCTACTTCCTACATATAATTGTTGCATCATAATTATATCATGCTCATGTCATCATGCCACCTTGCATTTGAGCATCATATAAACCTTTGCCTTTTGGGTCTTATCTCATATGCATTATCAAATGTGGTTGCCTCTTGATATATTGTATTTGGTTCTTGATAAATGTTTGATGCCCAAGTTGAGTTGGGGGCATATCTTTTATTTAACTCCACCACCTTTTTCTTGTCACCACCCCTTTAATTCTACCATCCAACTATATGTGAGCTTTGCATTCTTTTGGGGTTTACCTCTAGCTCATGTGGGTTGGGATGGATCCACTTCTAATTCCACATGCTTCCATACATGCCTCATGTTGTTTTCACATTGTTGATATGTGGAGAGCCACATGGCCACCTTTGCAAGTCAGGGGAGTATTTTTCCCTAGTCTAGCTTCCATATCGATTGGTTTGGAGTATTTGGTCATGTATTAATAGAATTGTGGCTATATACTCACCTAGTGGAACATACACACTAGCATGCCCACATTATATTCAAATATGGGCATTTTCCATCCATTCTACTTGGGACACCACTCCTTTCTTTTTCTTGGCCTTAATTCCATATTTTTGGGGTGCATGTGTTAACAAAGGCCATGGTCATCACAATTGTTTTCACAATGATAATTATGGTCTTTACTCATTATGCATGGGCCATGCACACATGTTTTCCCTCTCATGTATTTTCTCTCTTATTCTTGGCCTCTTTTGTTTTGTTTGAATTTGACTCAAACCCACCTTTTAAACCTACACTTACCTCTTGTGCATGTATGTGAGCCTCCTTATTCCACATGCCATGCTCCTTATCTATCTCCTCTATCCATCTACACCTAACTAAAGACCCTAACCCTAATTTTTCTTTTCCTCCTAGCTTTGCACCTTGCCGAGCCACCTCCCCTCCCTTACTAACCTGGCCACCACCACCTGGCTACGCCCCCATCCGAGCCACCCCTTGCTCATCACCTCTCTAGGCCGAACCACCTTTCCCTCTACCCTAGCCGAGCACCCCTCCCCTCTCGATTCCTCCCTCTCTCTCGCTGCCAAGACGGGTCTACCCGAGGCCTCCTATCTGCCTCTCTGGTCCCAGTTGCAGCCACCACCCCAAGGCCCGAGCCTAGGCAGGCACGTGAGGAGGAGGAGCAGAAAAGGTGGCCATCGCCACTTTTCCACCCGAGCCTCCCCACGGCATCTCCCCCTCCCCCTCTGCTTTATCCACCCCCTCTCCTCTGCCTGCACCTTCCCCAGGGACCTGCGCCGCAGACCCTTCCTCCCATCTACCCCTGCCGCCCTCTTTTCCATCTCCGGCCACCCAACCTCGGCATCGGCGTCCACCGACAGATCAAGGAGGCGGGCGAGGTATTTTGGTTGTCGACGAAGGCCAGGAGGTCCCCGGCGTCGCCCTGTACACGGAGGCGAGGAGGAGACGGCCTAGACCTGCTACACGCCATCGACGCCGAGACGAAACCCTAGCCTCGGAGCGCCTGCGTCCTCGCTGATCCCCTGCGCTCCGGCACGATCCAACCCCACCGAACCACTCCCGGTGAGCAGCCGCGTTCCCCAGACAACCTCCCTCTGTGCTCCGCTTCCTGTACGCGCCAAGCGTTCCGTCGAACGCTCTCGGTGCGGCGTGCTTGCGAGCGATCCCTCGCAGATGTGCCGCAGTAGCCTCTTCTAGCCGTGTAGATCTTTTCCACCAACAACCAAGCCAGCCCCAGCGGTCGCCGCTGCCTGCGCGCGCGCGATCGATCGTGAGTTCGAGCCCCCGCCACGCCGCGCGTGTTTCCGTCAGTTTCGTCAGAAACTGCGTAGAAGAAAAACAGTACCGTGGGGCAGTCTTCCAGATAACCCCCCCCCAAACCTTTTGCTGCTCAACCCGCACTCCTTCCGGGCCCACATGTCTGCCTCTGTGGTAGTTTTACAAAAAGGCTCCCTGTCGTCGGATTGATGACAAGTACGCCATGAGGGGGTCCTCGAGGCATGCGGAAGAGAGGGGTGTGAGGCGTACGGTGTTCCAAGACGGTGAGCACACAAGTTTACCCAGGTTCGAATCCGCTGGCTTTGGACGGATCCTACTCCTGCTATCAATCCAGTAATACGGCAAAGCCGGAATATGGGTTACAAGGGTTTCGCCTGTGCGAGTTGAGATTGTAGACTATTGGTCGTCTGGTGCTGTGGCCCTAAAGGCTCTCCCTTGGACGGCTTATATAGATATCCGGCCTAGGGTTTACAGGAGAGATTAATCTGGCTACGACTAAGAGTTGGTTACAGAGTACATCTTGAAGTACAAGTAACATTATGGGCCTAAGTGGGTAAGTCTTCTGGGCCTTTCCGTAGCCGGATGGGACTCCGTCTTCTCTCTCCAACTGGGCCGCCCGTGAAGCAAAGCTCTAACCCGAAGTGGGCCACCCTGGTCAGTGAGGAACATTGAGGATACCCGGAAAGTATATCCCCAAAAGTAGCCCCCGGAGGCCTCCAAGATCCAAAGTCGGACTTTATCATCGTCTAGCTTGATCTTCGGCTTGCAGAATCTTGAAGGGTTCCTGAAACTTTATAACAAAAAGTACGATCCAGGTCTTCAAAAGTAAGTCGGACCTTTCAATCAGTTAGTCGGATTTTCCAGCTCGCTTTTTAAACTAAGCCGGAAAACTTGGTCTCTAACGCCATCTGACACAAGCATGGTCCAGTTGCGTCATCTGACAGACGTTCCGTCAGCACGACCGTTGGTGGGTCCGCAGTTCACGGAACCGAGGCGCCGTTTCAATGCGTGCGTGGAGATCGAGGCGACGCAATCATCACGCGGGCCCTTCCTAGTTCTTTCCACGACGCGTGGCAGTTACACTATAGCGTTTGCACGAATCTTGGCGCAGGTAGGTAGATATAAGGGGTCTAGATTTTTTTTCTCCTCTCCACCTGCCTTTCGCCGTTCCTTTCTTCCCAAATCTCCAGCGCGCCCAGAGCCCTTTCGTTTTCCTCCCACAGAGCTCCTAGCGCCGCCACTTTAGGGTCACCCCTTTCCACCAGAGAGAAATGGCTTCATCCTCTTCTTCCTCTCTGGCGGCGGCGGCGGCAGAAGCTGCTGCAGAAAAAGAAAGTTTTCGGGGAATTTAGATCCCTTGCGCCCTTGACGAGGCGGCGCTCAAGAACGTGGAGAAGGAGGGGCTTCTTGCCGCCGGCGACTGGCAGAGCGGTTCTGGCGAAACCATCCCCAATCTGCGCGAGGGCGAGCGCGTCCACTTCGGCACCCATCTGGACCGAGGTTTGTCTTTTCCTCCCTTAGAGTTCTTCTCCGAGGTGATTGACCATTATGGAGTTCAACTCCATAATCTTCCTCCCAACTCCCTTCTAGAGATGAGCGTGTTTGCTGCGCTTTGCGAGGGCTTTCTTGGTATTAGGCCGAGTTTGCTCCTTTTCCGGTATTACTTCCATGTCCGGAGAAATTCTATTACCGCCGGTGTTCCTTATATCACCGGTACTATTAGTTTTTCTGTTAGACGAGACCGGTCCTATCCCAAAATTGCTGCCAGTGACTCGGTCAAACAATGGCCAGCCACCTTTTTCTATCATAGGGATATTCCGGCTCCCGGCAAAGCTACTGCTTTGCCGGCTTTTGTCGACGGAGCCGCCACAGCCCAGCCTTCCTGGGATGAGGCTGCTCCGGCTCTTACGGACGATCTGATCCTCGCTAAGAGGCGGATCGAATATCTTATCAAGCATAAGGGTCTGAGGGGATCCGACTTAGTCCAGTGCTGGGTCGCACGTCGGATCCAGCCACTTCAGTACCACGGGGATAGACTGATGCACTCCATTACGTCTTCCAAAAAAGATTCTCTCCGCATCAGCCCCAAGGCCTATACCAGCCAAGGCTATATAAGCCAGATCAAATGGCTGATTAAAGAGCGGATCAAGAGAAAAAATCCGGAGATCTCTCTGGACATGCGCACGGCGGAAAACCCCATGGTAGCGGTAAGCTTCCATCAGTACATCTTTTACGTGTTTCAATCTTTTAAGTCATATATTGCAATACTGATCTGTTTTCTTGTTTTCAGCTTGCCGAACTCCCCGAGTCGGAGCTTGCTCCACTCGAAGGATATCCTCCTGAGTTTTCTCAGGAAGCTGAAGTGGTTCCATTGCCGGACCTTGCGCTCAGGAAGCGCAAAGCTCCGACAGTGGCAGTAGGCACAAAGGAAGTGCCCGTTGTGAAGAGGTAACTTTCATTCACAATTTCCGCATTTGTACCTTTCTCGAATTTCTTTCTGAGATGTAATATTTCCGACATTACTACATTCTCAGAGCAAAACCTCTCATCAAGGGTAAGGGGAAGGGGATTCCTGCAAAGCCCCTGCGACAGGCGAAGCTTACCATAGCTTCCCCTGCCACGGCTCCTTCGATTCCTACCCCTCAACCTTCTGTAACACCGGCGATTACTCCTTCTCAGGTTGTTGCAGAAGATCCGACTCCTCCAATGGCGCCTGTGATCCTTGGATCGCACATCGACGTCACCGTGGGTGCGTCATCTCAAGATAAGGGTGAACTCTCTCCGCGTAATGATCCCTCGGCTGAAGTCTTCACCGACAACCTCCTCAGCAATCCCCGACTTGCCAAGTTTGGCTTATCCCGGAAATCTGCAGAGGAGATCCAGCGGCTGGCCAGGCAAGTCCTGGACAAAAGCCATCTATCCCCCGAAGAGGAAGCGCAAGAAGCAGAGGACGTCAAGTTCTCTGACCTTCTCGCCCAAGTCCGCCTTCGCGACGAGAGGATCAGGACTGGAGAGCTTCCAACAGCCCCAGTAATTCCTCTTACTCTCGCCGAGAAGGTGGCAGTTGAGGTGAACGCGGGTTTAGACAAACTCACCCACGAGCAATATGTAAGTCCGAATTCCAACTCTTGTTTTTTATCTTATGTTATACCATATCCTCTAGCCCCCAAGCATGAAGTAGGATATAGAAATCCGAGTTTATGCTTTTCATTAGGATGCCAAAGAACGAACTAGTGTAACCCCAAGGCTCGTGCTGATATTTAGCAAAACATATTAGCCCGAGTCTTAAGTAGCTTTCTGACTTTGGGTATTCTGACTTACATAAAGTGTATTCCTATAACCAGGAATTGTTAAAAAATGTCTGTGATAAGCGGAGAGAAATCAAAGCTCTCCGGCTTAAGAATGCTGAGCTCAAGCTAGCCAAGGATGAAGCCGAAGGTAACATTTCGAGATTCAAACCTTGTTTTTTACTTTTTCCAATACCGAATTTTTCTGAATTGTTGTTCTTTTTGACTTACAGCGTTGGTGAAACAGTCCATCGCTATGATTGAAGAGGCCGAGAACCTCAAAACCTTAGTGGTGGAGAACAAGGGACTTCGCCAAGAGCTGGATAAGCTCAAGGCGGATCATGAAAGGAGCATAGCTCAAGTTCTCGAGTCCTCCTCCATGGCCACTGAAGAACGCGATCTCAAGATTGCCGCTCAGGATAAGGTTATCTCGGACCTCAAAAATGAGGTTGGCAGAGAGAAGGATATCTCCCAGGCGCTCCGGGCTGAAATCCAGAGTCTTCGGGAGGAGAAAGCCAAGATTGATGACGTCATTCTTGGTATGTTCCATCTATCTGACTTTTCATTTCTTCGACTTTCATCAATGTCGGATTTTCATTGACTTGTTTTGTGTATAGGTCCTCTGAATTTGACAGACTCCTCCTCGTCCGAACCCTGCACTCACCGGCTTACCCAAGTCGGTGATCTTATTCATTACTACCGCCAGTCCCTTGAGGACATTGGCGAATCTCTCAGGATTCCGGACATGCCAAGCATGTCGGACTTCCAAGTGCGGGAGAAGGCCAAGGAGATGCCGCAGCTTGTTCGGGACTGGAACATGTCCTACGCGCGGACCGCTGCGCAGAACGCTCTCACCATGGTCATGAGCCACCATGGAAACATGGAGATATGGAAGGTGACCAGAGGGTACTGCAAAGTAGACGAAGACGGCCAGGAGCAAGACCTTCAAGCTATCATGCACTCCTGCGCCGGATATGGGTGTGTCACGTAGCTGATCTGACCAGCTACGAGACGCCCTTCTTCACCCGCGTGGATACTCCGCCACCTCCTCCAGAAGACGCCGAAGAAGTTTCCGACGATGAACGGACTACCTCGGATCCGGACATCTCGGCACGATATCAAGGCGGAGTAACCAGCGATCCGACAATTCCTTCATCTCCTCCTGCATCATAGATCAGAAAACTATGTATTATTCTGGAAAGACATGATGCGTTTTGTAAATATTAAGTACTATGACTTTTGCTAGTGCCAAGTTTTTTTTATCTATTCAGCACTTTTGTCTTATATTATTTGTGTGCCTGAAATATTTGTATAAGCACTTTGGAATTTTCCGCCTCTACTTATCGTTTATCTGGCTTTCCGCCTCGTCCCTTTCGTGAGCCGGCTAAACCTTCAGCCGGAAACTTTGCCGAGCAACGGAGCTCAATTGCTAAACCAGTTTAAATTCGGAAACAAAGCTGGCTTCCAGTACCAACAATTCACTACTCGGAAGATACCCGCATCCAGCAATCAGACAAATAACCCAAGTAAAGACTAGAGTTTTTTAGAGTTATATCCGAAGGTAGCAGTTTTAGAGTCGGAAATCTAAACCAGAACGAACATGAGCATAAAGTACTTTCAAGCATTCTGGGATTTTCGACTATGACATGATCATTAGGAAATAAGATGGTAAAAACTTCTCAGGAAAACTTTGAGGTAACCAAAACTTTTATTTCTCACAGAGCATGTACATATGTATAATTATAAAGAAAGATAAAACTAAGAATAAAAGGGATGTAGCTGAGCAATATTCCATGGTCTGTCTAATTCTTCCGGATTTGTACTGCCTCCAGCTCTCTTTCTCTTCTTAGTAGCAGGTCTTTCTTTGACTGGCCTCATGTCAGTTAAGTAGTACGACCCATTGTGCAATACTCGACTAACCAAAAAGGGCCCTTCCCATATTGGGGAAATTTTGTGCTTTCTTTGTTGCACAAGCCGGAGAACCAAATCACCTTTATTGAAAGATCTAGTTCGGACTCTCTGGCTATGATACTTGCGTAACTTCTGCTGATAGGCTGTAGATCTCATTTCAGCAACAACGCGAACTTCTTCGACTAAGTCGAGATCATTTTGTCGAGAAATCTCAGCATCCTCTTCAATATACGCGGCCACTCTAGGAGAAGTATGAATCAAATCACTAGGCAGAACTGCTTCTGCGCCATAGACCAAGAAGAAAGGTGTATATCCTGTTGACCTATTCGGAGTTGTTCGCAAACTCCAAATTACAGAGGGTAGTTCCTCTGCCCAAGCCCCCGCAGCATGTCTCAGTGGTGCTTCGAGTCTTGGTTTCAAGCCTTGTAGAATTAAACCATTTGCTCTTTCGACTTGTCCGTTAGCCTGTGGATGTGCGACTGACGCAATGTCAAGCCGGATATTTTGCTCATCGCAGAATTCAGCCAACTCTCCCATGGAAAAATTACTCCCGTTGTCCGTGATAATGCTATGCGGATAACCATACCGGATTATAACATCCTCGACAAATCTTTTGGTTGTTGCTCCATCACAACTAGTGACAGGTTTAGCCTCGATCCATTTCGTGAATTTATCCACCATCACTAAGAGGTGAGTAAATCCACTTGGAGCTCGTTTAAAAGGTCCTACCATATCAAGCCCCCAGACCGCAAAAGGCCATGTTATAGGTATTGTTCGCAGCTGATCAGCCGGAACATGAGCTTGCTTGGCGTACTTTTGGCAGCCTTTGCATGTCTTGACTAATCGTTCGGCATCTGCCTGAGCTGTAAGCCAGAAAAAACCATGTCGAAAAGCTTTTGCCACTAAAGATTTGGCTGCAGCGTGGTGACCACACTCGCCTTCGTGGATTTCTCTTAAGATTTCCACTCCTTCTTCCGGAGATACACAGCGCTGAAAAACCCTAGAAACACTCCGTTTATGGAGCTCACCTTTAACAATAGTATAGGCTTTTGCTTGTCGGATAATCTGCCGGCTCAGCACCTCGTCTTCGGGTAATTTGCCATCTACCAAGTAATCAAGGTAGGGTTGAGTCCAGCTGGGAATTACAACCAGAACTGCTATTAAAGGTGAGTCGGATTTGGTCGGATACTCCTCATCTACTCCCTTTATCGAGGGAACTTTGAGGTGCTCTAAAAATGCGCCATCCAGAACCTCTTTCCGCGCAGAACCTATTCGAGATAGTGCATCTGCTTCCTCATTTTCTGCTCGAGGGATGTGTTGAACTTCAAACCCCTCGAACGATTTAGATAGATCATCCACGACAACTTTATATGCTGCCATGTGCTTATTTGCATTACAAATATCCGACACTTGCTGAGCAACAAGATCCGAATCTCCATAACACATCAAACGTCGGATGCCAATATCTTTAGCAATCCGGATTCCATGCAGTAGTGCTTCATACTCGGCAATGTTGTTTGTCGCTATGAAGTGGATCTGCAGCACATATAAAAGTTTATCTCCTTGGGGTGATTTGAGCACCACGCCAGCCCCCGAGCCCCCCTAGCCTTGGATCCATCAGAAAATAGGGTCCAATATTCCGACTCCGGGAGGACCATGTTCTCCTTGGTCTCTGTCCAATCAGCGACAAAGTCGGCAAGGATCTGGTATTTGATTGCTGTCCGGGGTTTGTACTCAATATCGAAAGCTGAAAGCTCTATGCCCCATTTGGCGACGCGTCCTGTAGCATCGTTGTTATTGATTATATCTCTCATGGGAGCTTTGCTCACCACGGTAATTGGGTGCTCCTGAAAATAGTGTCGTAACTTACGAGATGCCAGAAAAACACCGTAAGCCAACTTTTGATAGTGCGGATATCGCTGTTTTGATTCTGTCAGGACCTCGCTGACAAAGTACGTCGGACGCTGCACCAGGTGCTCCTGATTTTCTTTTGGTCTCTCCACCACCATAACTATACTGACAACCCTATTTGTCGCAGCAATGTAAAGCAACATCGGTTCCTGAGGTTCCGGTGCTGCAAGGATAGGAGCAGATGAGAGTACTTTCTTCAGGTCTTGTAGTGTAGCTTCGGCTTCGTCAGTCTAGACAAAATCCTTGGTTTTCTTCAGGAGTTTGTATAATGGTGCGGCTCTTTCACCAAGCCGGCTTACAAATTGACTGACCGCGGTGATGCAACCAGTTAATCTTTGTACATCCTTCAGGCGAGTTGGCCTGGAAATATTGAGAATAGCCTTGATCTTGTCACGGTTCACCTCTATGCCTCGTTGAGACACAATAAAACCTAACAATTTTCCGGCTGGTATTCCAAAGAAGCATTTCTTCGGGTTAAGCATGATGTTGTATTTTCGTAAATTGGCGAATGTCTCCTCTAAGTCGGAAACCAATGCTTCCTTCTTTTTGGACATGACCGCGATATCATCCACGTATGCATGTACATTGCGCCCAAGTTGAACATAGAGGCAACGCTGCATCGTGTGCTGGTACGTAGCTCCTGCGTTCTTCAGCCCAAAGGGCATCGTAACATAACAGAAGGTTCCTAAAGGGGTTATGAATGAAGTCTTGATTTTGTCATATTCCTTCATCCGGATTTGGTGATAACCGGAATATGCGTCGAGAAAACAGAGGAGTTCCGAGCCTGCCGTAGAATCGATAACTTGATCAATTCTAGGCAGAGCGAACGGATCTTTTGGACAAGCCTTGTTCAAGGCAGTATAATCAACACACATCCTTAAATCAGTAGTGTCCTTTTTGGGGACCATTACAGGGTTGGCCGACCATTTAGTATGGATGACCTCTTCTATGAATCCGGCTAACTCTAGTCGCGCTAGTTCCTTAGCTATTGCCTTACGCTTTTCGTCACCAAACCATCGTAAGGACTGTTTGACGGGTTTAGCGTTTGGGTTTACATTTAAAGAGTGCTCGGCATGTCATGTCAGATTGCTGCCATGCGAAGATATCTTGATTTGCTCGGAGGAACTTGATGAGCGCGCCTTCCTATGCGCTACTTAGGCCTGTGCCTATCTGGGTCACCTTGGAGGGGTCATCATCCTTCAATGGCGTCGTCTTCGTCTCTTCTGATGCCTTGAACTCCGGATTTGGTTTTGTCACCTCCTTCTTCGTCGCGGGCATCTCGGACGGATCTATGCTCTTCTTGATCTCCTGGTACTCCTGGGCATGCAGCACGGCTTCGGCAAAGGCGACATTTCCATCCTCGCACTCTCGCGCTTTCTTCGGGTCTCCCCTGATGGTGATCACGCCGTTGGGACCTGGAATTTTCATCATATTGTAAATGTAACACGGATGAGCCATAAAAGCCCAGTAAGCCGGACGTCCGAATATAGCGTGGTATGCGCTCTTGAATGGGACCACTTCGAAGGAAAGTGCCTCCGTTCGATAATTTTTTGGTGTTCCAAAAGTAACATCCAAAGTGATCTCTCCCAGGGAATTGGCTTGTCTTCCTGGTACAACCCCGTGAAAAATCACAGAGCTATGGTTAAGCTGTGTTTCCGAGATCTTCATCCGGCGTAGCGTTTCTACATAGAGAATATTGATGCTACTACCACCGTCCATAAGGGTCTTGGAGAAACCATAACCATCAATAAGTGGATTGACGATTAAGGCGTATTTTCCTCGCCTATGCAACTTAGGCGGATGATCAGTGCGGTCAAATGTGATTGCCACCTCCGACCAGTCCAAATACTGAGGGACAGCCGGAACTATTGCATTGAGATCGTGGAGAACTGCTTTCTTGACCTTTGCTGGTTGAGATCCGAGGAAGGTGACCTAAGTGTCCTTCTTGGTAGGAAATGTTTTCTTCCCTTCTGACTTGGGATTTGAAGCGTCGGCTTCCTCCATGTCGGAATCTTCCTTGGTCTCTTTTTCTTTTTTGGGATTTTTCTTTCCCTTCTTCCGCTTAGCTTTGTAGCCCGCGGTATCATCTCTCTTGATGTCATCGTTAAAACGACATTCAGCGTTGGTGTGGGATGAGCCCCCATTGGCGTCTAAGTGATGCACACATGGGTTATTGGCAATGTCGGCCCAAGTGTAGGTTTTGCCTGGTTGTTGCTCTCCTCTACCTTGGATCCTTGATGTCCCACGACCACGCCCGCGGCCTCCACCACGTCCTCCTCGTCCTCCAGTCCCAGAAACAGTAGTGACTACTGCTGTCTCCGCGTTGGGTTTTTCTTCCGAGGTGTTTTTGCGTTTCTGAGCCTGTTGCTTTGTCTTTGCTGACTGTGGTACAGCCAGGACGTTAAGTAATCCCTCTGCATCGTTGTCAGCATCTGCATACTTGCTCGCTGTTTCTATCATCTCTCCCAGATCAGTAACCTTGTCACACTTCAAGCGATGGCGCAGTAATCCAATTGGGAGACCTGAAATAAAAGCTTCAATCGCAGTTTGATCATTTACTCCCTCGCAGGAGTTCTTGGTGTCAATCCATCGTCCGAGATAATCTCGGCAAGTTTCTCTGGCTTTTTGGGTGCAACGCTGTAGGTCTCCAACCGTACAGGGCCTCCGGTATGTGCCTTCGAAATTCCGAAAGAACGCACTTTGTAAGTCATACCAGTTGTGGATGGTGTTTGCCGGAAGTTCAATGAGCCATGATCGCGCCGTCTTCCGCAACATAAGTGGGAGATATCGGGTTGCGACCAGGCTGTTTCTGCCTTTAGCGATGCAGCAAGCTTGGAAGAAGTCCTGTAACCAGGTGTCTGGCCGAGCAATGCCGTCGTAGGCTTGAATATGTCTTGAGATAGCAAATCCTTCCGGGAATTTTGTAGCTCTGATGCGTGGTCCAAAGCACTTTGGGCCCACGTACACGTCATCGTTTTCATAGCGCCGAGCCTCTATGTTGGAGTTAATCCTGTGCCTCGCGTCATTCGGGGATAGGGATCGTCCCGAATATCGGCTGTGGCTGCGGTGCCTTGGAGCCGGACTTCGGCTTCTGCCATGACCTCCTCCGTCATGTCGTCCTCCTTGACCTCCTTGGGGGCTGTTGTGATAACTGTGCAATGGAGAGGGTGGTGTAGCTGGGTTGTTTCTGGCTGATCGCCGGCCTCCGTCCGGAGCATCATTATTCCGGTTCCGGGGAGGTTCTTGACTGTGACGAGCCCCCTGCCGGCTTGTACCAGCATGGTTTCCGTCGTTCCTTCGTCCGTCGTTCCCACCATGGTAAGGTTCAGCCGGACGGTTTTCATGTCTAGGAGGTGGCATTTTTTGACGATCCTCCTCCCGACGTTTTTCTTTATCTTCTCCCTTTCGGGAAGGATTCCTCGGATTGAGTGCAGCGATTGCGTCTTTCTCGGCTATTGGAGCGACGTTGCTCCAGTTATGTGTAGCTCTGCGGTGCTGCCCCGTCGATCCGGTTCTTGAATAATTGTCTTCCCTGCGTTCGGGGTTATGATACTGCGCCCGAACATAGTGGGATCTTACGCCAGCCCATGCCGGATCTGTGCGACATTGGTCGGAATCCGAGACCAGCTTTTGGCTTCCCGACAGGGCGACCTTTTGCTGCTCCAGTCCCTTGTTGAGTAGCTTGATACCCAAACGTATCTCTTCTGGTCCTGGATTAGCTGATAGAATTTCACGAGCTGCCACAGTATTTTGCACTGGTGTCGGGTAAACCCAATCTCCATTGCTGTCCTTCCGTGGCTTTCCCATCTCATCTCCAAAAAGGACGGCACGGACACGTGGGAATTGGTAATCATCTACGTGACGCTTCCGTGTCTTCTGATGCAGACGGGACATGTACTCCTTGTTTGACATGCGCTTCTTCTCCACCTCGATGTTTTTGGCTTCATCAAGGAGTTGTTGACGACGTGCTTCTAGGGCTTGGGCCCTTTCGTCTAGCTTATCTGCGGTAAGTTCTGCAGCTGTAGGGATAGGTGTGGTTAATGCGGCATCAATGAGTTTACGCGCGCCTTCAGTGATCACGTGCCCATCCACCGATGCTTCTTTTTTCGGCTCGTCTGGGATAAGTGCTCCATCCAAGTCTTCCTCGTATTCCTCGGCAATCACTTCCTCTGTCAGAGGTTCTTTTGCCGGGGTCTTGTTCTTCTTCTTTGCCCTCTTGGCAGCGCCGGTAGCAAAGACGGCTTTGGGTCCGTTTCCCGGAGTCAAGCTCTGAGCGGTACTTTCGGACATCTGGAGTTCGGGATTGTCTCCGACCTCCATATCATCCTGCGCTTTGGGAGAGTGTTCCCCGGATCCTTCGTCCATGGCTTCTCTATCTTCTGCAGCTTTCGAGTTGTACTCCTCGTCATATTCCGCGGAGAACTTTCGGAAATCTGCCGACGTCATGGACTCATCCGAGGATGTGGGAACGTCGGCGTTTGTTCCAATTGCCTCCAGCACCGAGTCGGTGTTTTCTCCAGCATCGGCAGAGCCGGATCCGGATCCAACATATCCAATGAAGTGCGATGCGTGCTTCCTGAGGTACCTGAGGAAAGGCCTGTCTGTCCCGGCATCGTCAGAGCCGGAATCGGTGCCGTTGATATGCTCCTCCTGGATTTCGACTTCCACGGGTGGGTCGATCTGGGATCTGGCTTCTCCAGGGAGATCCACTCCGGATTCGACTTGGTCCGCGAGGTTTTCTTCAGGCTCGGATTTCTCCACTATCTCCGCAACTGGTGCGGGCTGGGTGGGATTAGGGTTTTCTCAGATCCAGAACTCTGCCGCCTCCGCGGACAAAGGGGACCCAGAATTTTCTTCTGCCTCTATCATCACCGTAGGGGTGGGTTGGGCAGGTTCAGCGAAACCGATGTAAACATCGATCTCGCCAAAAGACATGATTGTATAAGCAGTCACGGCCTCCCTAGCCAGAATCCAAGTCTCGTCGAGAACGATGAGAGGGACGTCGCTGGCGTAGAGGATGCGACTGACGGCGATGGTCTCGTCGATTCCGATTCTTGCAGATTCCGCTCGGAATGTAGATCCGAAGCTCACTTGCCCCACGGTGGGCGCCAACTGTCGTCGGATTGATGACAAGTACACCATGAGGGGGTCCTCGAGGCGTGCGGAAGAGAGGGGTGTGAGGCGTACGGTGTTCCGAGACGGTGAACACACAAGTTTACCCAGGTTCGAATCCGCCGGCTTTGGACGGATCCTACTCCTGCTATTAATCCAGTAATACGGCAAGCCAGAATATGGGTTACAAGGGTTTCGCCTGTGCGAGTTGAGATTGTAGACTATTGGTCGTCTGGTGTTGTTGCCCTAAAGGCTCTCCCTAGGACGGCTTATATAGATATCCGGCCTAGGGTTTACAGGAGAGATCAATCCGGCTACGACTAAGAGTTGGTTACATAGTACATTTTGAACTACAAGTAACATTATGGGCCTAAGTCGGTAAGTCTTCTGGGCCTTTCCGTAGCCGGATGGGACTCTGTCTTCTCTCTCCAACTGGGCCACCCGTGAAGCAAAGCTCTAACCCGAAGTGGGCCACCCTGGTCAGTGAGGAACGTTGAGGATACCCGGAAAGTATATCCCCAACACTCCCGCATTTCTTTAATCTCAACCCGTAGTCCCCATCCGCACCACGTGTCAGCCGCCCTCTCACCCACTGGCGCGTGGGGCCGTCTGCGGCACGGGCCTACTTGTCAGTTGCTGAGGTTGGCTAAGCTCGCGGTGAGAAAAACCTCTGTCGCGCGTAGTTCCCGCCAGCTCAGTCCAGGCCCCACCTGTCAGCGACGTGGGCTAGCTTCGGTTGCGTATAAAAAGTCTGTGATCCTTTTTCGGTTTAATAAAAATGTTTTCAGAAATGTTTAATATGATTTTAAATCTAGTTTTTAATAACTTTTAATTGGTCAATCCAAATAATACAAATAATATATGTTTTTGAATCAGAAAAATGTGAGGAATTCAAATCTGTCATCCAAATTAATGTTTGATTAATTCAAATTTTCGGAATTGTTTATTTGCACTAAAAATGGTTTTTCTTAATTAATTAATAACTTTATTTCTACAACTCCAAATTTGACAAATAATATGTCTAAATCGATCAGCGCGACGAGCCCGTTCTAACTATGCATTCCTTGTTCGGAATTGCAGCATGCATCATATAGATATTAAGTGTACAGCAAGTGTTATGGGAGCAAAACATGACTAAAACTTAATAAAATGCTTTATTCTTGTACCCCACACCTCACCCATGCCATGCTACATTATTACCATGTAAATTGTGCATCTTTCATCATGGCATGCTTGTTTGCTTGTCGCATTTTATTCATATGATTGTGCACTTTATTTATGTTGGCCCTTTTTTGTTTGGTTCTTCGAATAGACGCCGAGCAGGGGAAATATCAGGAATCCTAGGAGTACTACCCAGAACCGTCTCCCACTTCAACTGAGCTGCTAGGCAAGCACTACCACATGCTTGCATACATATAGTACATATTGCCTCTATCTTATTCTTGCATCATTGAGTCGCGATTGCATTAAATTGAATCTCAAGTACTGCATAGCCTTTACTTTTAAACCCCACCGAAACTTGTTCCTCCATCTCATGAGCCATTACTGCAGGAGTTGTTTGAGCCATGCGAGTCGTAGAACAGCATGTGTAGGGTATGCGAGTGTCTGATGGATAACGAGGTACCTAAACAACTTAACCTGATTAGTAATGGGATAACTAATGAAAGAGGCACCGGTGGGCAATATCTGTTATTTGGTTTTTCATGCTCACTTGTGTCCCGTAGGACACCGAGTACTTGATTCCTGTTTCTTGACTATTCGCACTATCCACATCTGGGAGGCCGTGGACCCCCCTGAGCCAGAGCTTGATTCATTTCTATTTCTTGGGGCCACAAACTAGTTTGGGATTTTATTACTATTCTATACTTATGCCATGATTTACTGCTTAATTTAAGATTGTGCGTGGAGCACCTGTACTGTTTTGGATCGCGCCACGTTTTCGCGGTATCGACAAGCCCAGTCACATTTTCGGGTTCCCAGTCGTTTACAGCCGTCGTCGCAAATCCTGGGTCCGTCTCGAAGCCGGCCGACTTCGCTGCGGGTAGCTTATTGGGGTGGCCCCCTAAAATATTTCTGAATCCTGCGATCGCTTTGTCGTAAATGTCTCGTTGGGTTTTGGTTGATTTTTCCGAGGTTGATCAAGTTTGTGTTGCTATTTGTGCATCCCTATAGGGTAAATCTTTCTGAAAGCCGTGTTCGCGGTTATGGACGACTTGGAGCACAGTTTCTCGATCATAGACAAGTATAACTAAAGTACCGCTTTTAATCTGACTAAATACCTGCATAGTAAATAGTGCAATACTCATGGAATGGTTAATAAAACTGCCAACGGATGGGTTGTTCGTCCGCTTTCTCGTTGGTAAGCGAGAAGGAGGATGGATCTGTTACTTTATACTGTTATAACTGTTGTTACTAATTAACGGACATCCGTCTATCAATGGTTAGGAGGATGGTTAGAGAGTATCTATAGACTTGTTAGTTATTAACTTTTGCTGCAATTGCGTCACCCTAGGTATATGTCCCCTTTAGAGGCATAAAGACTTGCTGAGTACCCCTAGGATCTCACACGATAAATTGTTTGATTCAGATGAACAGGTGTATTCGCAAGATGGATGCTGGGTGGAGGAGTCTGATGATGTTGGCAACGATCACTCGGTATAGAGATTCCGGGGATGGGGATCCGCGAGATCTGTGGGCGGGATGTGTTTATTTATGTGGCATCTTATGCCGATTTGCTTCTTGTCCGTACTCGGACCTTGTCTCCCGCTTCCGCTTGATACTCTGATGTTTGATGTATGAGGAGCTATCCTAAATTATTATCTCTATCTAGGATATTTGGATCTTGCCGTATGGCGTTGCAATATTTCTATTTCTTTTAGATGGTATGGCTCTGAGAACTGTTGTAAGGTAGCTTGCATACATACTCATTTGTGTATGTATTTGATCTCTTCGCCTGTTGCCTACGCCGCTCGCTCTTGTCCCGATGTCTGGGAAGTGGTTAGGACGGCCGACGGGTCTACACGTGGGTGGCCCCTGGGGCCCCGCTATACTATTTTAACCACTTCTGGATCATCCAGGCTTGAACTTAGAGCGTAGGGTCCGAGATAGTTATAGCAATCTCCAGGCATAATGTGCCCATATGTAATTCATTTTATTTACAAATCTGTATGGCAGCCAAACAAGTCGTTGGTATTGGAATTTCAATTCAAATAAAATGAACTGCTGGAAGTTTGAATTCATTTCATTTTGTACGAAATGAAATGAAATGTTGGGTACCAAACTTACCTCTTGAATCAAAGAGGCCCTGAAACTTATTATTGCCTCTCCATGGAAAAGGGTTTAGATTCTCTGGGACGTAGTGCAAAGGTTTGCTGAATCCTCCCCTTGCTGACAGCCAGTCTAGCATTCATCAAGAGCACTAAGAAGAGACGATTAACCCCGAATCAGCAAACTACTTTGGTTTCAACATCTTTGGAGTATTTGAGTTCATTTTCTCAGCTAACAGAGTCTACAACTATCTCTTCTTGCCAAATGACCACCAACTCATGGGTGTCACACCGGCATCCCCATGAGTATTTGTCAGGCTCGGCAGTTTGCGGTCATGCTTTGCAAAGGGGGCAGGTGTATGATCAGGTCCACTTGTCCATGATTGATTGATTCGTTTCCCATGTTTGTAGGCATCCAACGATATCTTTGTAGTCCAATCCGATGTCATGTACGTGCTGCCGTCTGGGCGAACCACCTGGTCATGCCATGTTGACATCTCCTTCTGTTTGTCAGCACCCCGTGTGCGATAGATTCTGGAATCATATGCGTGTACCTCGACGCTGCCGCACGCTAATACTAACATTATCTTCGCACCACAACGATCGCGCCACGGTATGGGCTCCTGATGCTCCGCACGTCGCGCGCGCGTCAGTGGAAACAACTGCTCCAACTAAATTAAAGGTGACACAGAGACAGGATGGAGGCTTGACGGACTTGAACAACCATTCACTAACTGATGCACTCGGTTCAAAGATACAATTAGGCAGCATTACGATGTTACCACATACTAATAAAACCATGCCAAGTGGAGAGCTTCCCAGCACTATGATGGGACCCACTACTAACAATAGTTTGCAACGGTCCATTTCCAAATCGCTACCACTTCCGTAAGCTACGGGAGACCGGATTAAAAAATTATTCAAAGGCTGGGCAAACGTGTACTTAAAGACTATACAGTACCTCCATAATATAAACTCTTTTAGCATGCTAAAACAACTTTCTAAAATTTGAAAGGAGGTAGTACATTTTATAAAATTACCGTCAAATTAGACTTGTTGGCTGGTTGAAAGCCTGACACGTGTCCAGACCTAGGTACAGTTGGGTCCTCTATGCGGGAGACTAAATACGGACTACCAAGAGGATCCAATGCCTACATGAGCTTGGATTTTTAGCTAAGGGGCTGTTTGGATAGGGGCAAACACACGCAGAATCTGATATCTATGTGGTTTAACAATGCAGTAAAACCTTGTCTGGCTACTCTAGCCAATCCGTGGACCTGGAAAACTTGGTTTTAGGACTCCACGTATGTGAAAAAACGAGTATTAGTTGTTTTTTCTAAAAAATGCATTACCTGTATTACTTGGTCGAACGTTCTTCTCTGCCTGCTCGGCGCTCGCTCCACAACATGACAACACCTCATTGGCGGTTTTGGGTCTTGCCACTCACACCGACACATTTTCCCATTGCTTATAGGATATGAGTCCAATTGCCATGATACAATACAACCACATCAAAGGGAATTTGACTTGCCATGAGCTCGACAGAGAGAGGCCAAGGGTGTTGTCTTGGGAGACGTGGGTTTTGGTTCCGGACTTGCTTCTCTTCGATAAGATTACACATCTTCAACAGAACATTCTCCAATACGAACTGCATTTATGAAGATATTATGGTATTTTCTTTAACGAATCAATAAAGCTTCGTAACGAATCTTATTTTGCATAAAATCTCAAATAATTTGAATAGCCAATTCCTTGATCAAACTAGATAAAACAACCTGGTTATCTGTCCCTCTCCTTTCTGATTTTCGAAACAAACCATTGTTTCATTATAAAAGAAACCAACTACACTAGTTTAATCAAGGAATGAAGACACACCATGTAGGAAGGAAGAGAAATTGTGTAACGCTAACTAGAACTAGACATTTAGCTGGAATTAATAAGCACTAGACCAACCTAACATGCTGTGGACGTAATTAGGGATATTAAAACTGAGTCAAAAAGGAGGCCTCCCACGAACTAGACAGCTTTGGCTGTCCGATCACGCCTCCCACGTCACTCTGGTCGTTGGATGATCCCCAGCTCTCGCGTGGGCCGAATTATCCCTTAGAGACGCTTCTCTGGACATCAAAAAGCCTTTCTATGCTTAATTGGGCTGGAATATCTATCTATTTCGGTCCGCTCTACTCCACCTTTCGACAACCGGTTCTCCTCGTACGGAACCACCGGATTTTTTTTGAAGAAGACACATGCGGCAGCAGACTCCAATGGAAACCGGGTTTCCTTGCTCTCCCACGAATTAGGCAGTTTTGGCCGTCCGATCGCGTCCCCCTCCCCCCACGTCATTCTAGCCGTTAGATGATTCTCAGCTCCCGCGTGGGCTGAATTATCCCTTAGGGATGCTTCTCTGGACATCAAAAGTCTTTTCTATGCTTAATTGGACTGAAATATCTATCTGTTTTGGTCCACTCTACTCCACCTTTCGACAACCGGTTCTCCTCGTACGGTACCACGGGAAAAAATTGAAGAGGACACATGCGGCAGCAGACTCCAATAGAAACCGGGTCTCCTTGCTCATACGGAACCACTAGAAAAAAAATTGAAGAGGACACACGATGCGGTGGCAGACTCCAATGTAAATTCAACCACCCAGACAAGACGCACACCTCCCGATCGATTGGACCGCAGGCTGAAATCTAGAGCGGGCATGCATCAGACTCCAATCGAGATTCGACCGACCGAGACCAGATGCACACCTCTCGATCCGTTTAAACGCAGGCCAGAAACTGGAGTAGCCATCGATCTCCTGCGGATGCGGTACAGATTCTGCCCTCGCCTCTCCATTCATGGCGACCTGATGCGTCGGTCTTAATTGATCTTTATAACCGTGTTATTTTTTCAGTTCTTGCAAATCCCTTGGCAGCCATGGTGCACAAATTAACGGTGGCAGATGATTATGGTACTTTACTACACTGCCTACATGTCCTATAAAATCTCTTGCCTCTGTTTTTGCCCGTGCTAATTCCGGGTCTAATGGTGGTCTGATAGGTTGATTCCATTTACAAACGAAATACCCATCTTCTTCAGATAACAATTGTCATATTTTCTAAATCAGAAATATATTTCTCTACGGGTTCTGTTTGTTCTAGCTCAGCTGCTTACATTCTATGAATGTGGCGCCTCCTACAAAGAGACATGCTTCTATTACTTCCTTCATGCTATTTAAATCTATCCTCAATTTATTTGATGTACTCATGTTCACCTTCCAATTTAGAAAATCATGAAATATTTTAGTAGCACGGCCCCTTATCAACAGACAAAACACCGCGAATCTTGTGTAAGAAAATTATGTGCCTAAGAAAATTTTATGGAGCCTGAATGAGAGAGAAAGAAGATTGACAAAGGAAAACCTACGTAGACAAATACAATATAAATTCTAAGGTAACTTTTAATTCGAATAGAGTTTTGCCATTTCATAACTATGAATTTTCTAATAGACGGACGCGACAACGCGCGTCTACGTGATCTAGTAATATATACATGTGCAACGGACTAAACGATATAGACATGTATATAGTGAGAATTACATTGTGGCTCCCGGGTGCTACACACCCCCATACTTGGAAGAATTTAAAAAATAATTAAAAACGGTTTAAAAAATTGAAGTATTTTTTGAAAATCAAAGATGATCAGGTATTGTACTTGTATAAAAATATTTCCCCAGGGAATTACTTTCATCGTATCATGGGTTAAAAAAAACAAACTAGAAACGCCCCATGACCAAATCAGACCTTTTTTTTGGAAACCAAAGATGATCAGATATTGTACTTGTATAAAAATATCCCTAGAAAATTACTTTCATTGTATCCTGGGTTGAAAAACAAACTCGAAACGTCCCACAACTAGCTATTGTTCACCTTTGATTCGTCATATTTTTGTTTTTTTTGCCCTAAAGACCATGTGAATAATTTCTTTTCCAAACAATTTTTTATGAGTACAATATCTGATCATCTTTACTTTCAAAAAAAGTTTGAATTCTTTAACCATTTTTAATTTTTTTTTTATTTGTTCTAAGTATGAGGTGTGTAGCACCCGAGAGCCAAAAGTCCGCGTTATGTATATAGTCTAGTATATAGGCCAACCGTGTAGTTCCGGGTCTAAGGCACTTTCTTTTTGAAAGAGGTAGCCCTGACCTCTGCATTAATCGATAGATATGGCAGTTTTGTTTCATTATTAGAATCTGTTTTACAACTTGCATAGATAACTTACCTATGGACAACAAATGATAAACCAATGGTAGATCACCAGAACTCATGTTAAAAGTAGCATTTTCCACTGTTACCACCGTTTCCTTTCTTCATCTGCATTTACATGCATAAAATACTTTGACTAAAGGGTGAAGAGTAGTTGTTCGTCGTTAGAAAGGATGAGACTCTCCGCGGAAAATACCTAGTAGAGTCTACGTTGCGTGCAACTTATCCATATGAGCACCTCGAGAGACTGAGCCTGCGGGTCATGAGACACCAAAACCGTTCCGGTGAGTTTAGGGTATAACTGTCCACCTAAGCATCCAAACACAGGTTGACCTTCGTGGAATATATTATTATAATGGTTCTTTTCGTAAAAGCTAACACGATATACTAGCAAGGAAAGATATCATGCACAACTAAGGAATGCCTTAGTTTTTATCGCAGAGGATGATGGGACTCGAACCCGAATGTAACGAGTTGAACCTTGTCTTCCCGTTTTTTATTTTTCGGAGAGCTCCCGTGTGCGTCTTGCAGCATTAAGCTGCGTTCTTTTATTGAAGAAGCTGGTGGAGTTCGTTGTGGTTATGGAGGCTATAGCATCAGCACATGTGGCGTGGCCCAATCATCACAGCGTGCGGCAAGAAAACAATGTGCGTCATGTGCGCCTAACCAGTAACCAGACACATGGACATGGGGCCTTTGTCGCCTCTCGCTCCTCGCCTGACCACTCGTTTGTTTTGCATGGTACTTTGCCTTTCCTCCTACCACGAACCTAAGCAGTCTATATCTTCACTACCGTGGATTTTCTTCGTGAAAAATACTATTCCGCCCGTTCCATAATTTTTATGGACCACGCTATAAACACAATAAAGTTCACGGACGATTCCTGCACGACACATCAGATCGAACCATCCGTTGGAGACAACGTAGTGCAACAAACCACCATATTTTGAATCCTACGGAAATCGATCGGACAGAAAAGAGTCGTCCGTGAAGTAGTTCCAAAATTTTATCATGGTTTTAATTTAAATTTAGACTACAACCACGATAAAAATTAAGTAATGGAGAGAGTACATGCTTAGATATTTTTCACGTCTCCTTCGTCAACCAACATTTTAGTGTCTCTCGAGACCCGGATCCACAATGGTCAGGTCAGATGAACATAATGAGCTCACTCACGACAAACCAGCCCCACCAGTCCAGGTATCTAGTCGTTTCCTCTGTAGTTATGTGGACACACTGATCTCTCTCAGAAAATTACCGCAGGAGGATGTTATAAAAGGGAAGCAAGTGGTGGGAATGCATCAGGAGAAGGAACCAAGACGGAAGGCGTCGACGCAGGAGAATTGGTTGCGGCCAGAGGTGGGGTGGCTGAAACTCAATGTCGACGAAAGCTATGTGCACGGAGATGGAACTGCAGGCACAAGGATGATCCTCAGGAATAGCGAAGGGGAAGTGCGTTTCACCGCGTGTAGAGCTGTCTACACATGCTCATCCGCATTGGAAGCTGAGCTCCTCGCTTGCCAGGAGGGACTCAAGCTAGCTCTAACCTGGTCCACGGATCCGATTAATGTGGAAATGGATTGTTCAGTTGCCATTAC
Organism: Avena eriantha; assembly: GCA_910589775.1. NCBI lineage: Eukaryota > Viridiplantae > Streptophyta > Magnoliopsida > Poales > Poaceae > Avena > Avena eriantha. The sequence goes on along the minus strand of OU342741.1, from coordinate 172,181,116 downwards.
AATGATCACATTAAAAGAAAGGGACTGCTCTACCCTGACGCATCTCATTTCAAGCATTAAAGAAAGTTTAGGAGAAAAGAATAGCACGATCCACAAGACCGACAGAAGCCAAAATGTGGCGAGTCATAAGTTAGCTCATTTTGGTAGGTCTAGGAATAAAACGCAATTCTAGATCAAGGGGTATCCACAGGTGATTCATGAGGTTGTAATGGCTGATTGAACTCTTATAAATTAATGAAGTTCTTTTACCGCAAAAAAAGATGAACACCTAGCTCAACCACCATGGTAGTTAATTAATTAAGTTACCAATCAAGGCTGCCTCAGATAATCCACATCAAACTAAGTTGTCACCAGATTAATCTATTTTATGCTTAAGCGCAATTTCTATAGCGTAATCAAATAATATAAAAACCAGCAGGCCCCCAAAAGCGCATACATCCCGTAAACTTGGTCAGAATCTGTGCTAGTGAAAAAAATTCATACTGGCTACTCAAGCTTCAAGAAGGTGAGTTAAAACCGAACATGTGGACGACACGTTTTGCCCTCATGTTAGGGTTTCCTTCCTCCCACCGACATAGTTGATGTTGAGCTACCCCTGACCATCGTCTACCCTCTCCCTCCACCGGTTCTCTCTCGCCTGACTAAGAGTGCCTTTGTTGTGTTGGTCGACCTAGGTGATGGGTGGTGTAGGGTTTTTGGGATCAATATTGAGTCTCACGGACCCCTGCGCAAGCTAGGGTTTGAAGATGGATCCAAGGTGCCCCTAGCTCGGGATCGGGGAAGGAGGTTTCGGAGTTGATGATGAAAAGGCCCGGGCTGCGTGAAGAGGATCTTGATGATGTTATTTTCGAGAATGAGTCTCCGCCGCTAGTGGAGGTGACATGATGGCTGGCAATCGCCGGGTGAAATGATCGGTATGGTCGACTAGGAGAGGGGGGAATAGGCAACTAACATTTTTTACTTTTCTTTTCAAATTTGGCTTTGTAAGAATATATATCATCTATATGTGCAACTATGTGGACAATCCTATATGGCAAGATACTTGACGAGGGTTTAACTCATCAATGCCCATTGTTATGAACTTGGGTTTTGGAGAAGGAGGGAGTGCTAGAGACATCTATCGGCTAGCAAACAAGCACACAGGGGACAAATATTTACCCAGGTTCAGGCCTCGTAGAGGTCCCTACTCCTGCTTGTCTGCTCGTGGAATTATCGAAGGAACCAAAGGTTACAATGGTGCGCAGATGTTATCTGGCGAGGATGGTGGAAACTAGGGTTGTGTGTGTCCTCCTCGCCGCCCCCTCCTAGCCTTTATATAGATAGGCTAGGTCCCGGGTAGCAGGTCGAGTCGGTTACAAATTAGGGTTTTCCCCTTTAAACTTTCTATCTTTAGCTTCTTCTTGTTCTTCAAGCAATCGAGAGTTCGTAGGTTACTCGAATCCTTCGTTTGGGCCTTGGCGACACCGCGGGCCTGTACATATTTAGACCGTATATACCAAAATCGAGTACCTGTAGGGTATACCCATGTCAATACTAGTAGCAAGTAAATAACTAGTAGTAAAGATGAGGAACGAGATAACCGCAATATAGACTCGGATATGTATTCCCAGAGTTCCTTCCTTTTGAGTAGAAGTACGTATACGTTGAAGGAGCGTGGCACCACCAAGGCCACCAACACCACAAAGTCCTCATCCTATTCTCCCATGTGCGCACCACCAAGGTGGGCTCATGGTCCACTATGCAGTGGCCTTTGTAGGCGGCGGCTGAAACATTTACAACAAGGTTGGGGCAAACTCCACAATAACTTGGAGGCTCCCAACAAGTCCACGAAGCGTTACAACACCAAGTCCTAACTCCGGGGATGACCACTTCCATCTAGGGTTTCAAGAAGTCAAGTGTAACAAGTTCCACAATGGAATCAAGGGGGAAATCAAATACATTCAGTGAAGATGTAGATCTAGGTTTTCTCTCTCAAATCCTCAAAGGGCATCAAGATTGGTTGGCTAGAGAGAGAGATATATATAGGGAAATTAAGCTCAACATGTATGGAGGATAGGGAGTGAAAAGGGCATCCTCCACTTGGAGAAGAAGTGGGCTTTATATAGCCCTCCCCGAAATTTGCTTGTTGCATAGTCGATAGGGCAGAAGTTCCGGTGTAAGTAGGCCAGAACTTCGGGTGGGGTGAAAATAAAATATATATACCAACCTTATGTCCGGTACATATCCAGACCCCACCTAAGAGCTACAACACTAGACTAGAAATAGGTATGGATATTTCGCACAGGAAGTTTCTATGTACATACACGAAATTCCGATACGAGCACACTAGAAATTCCCGTGTGGAATTTCTATGAGCTCCCTCTTTCAACAAATGCAACCCCAGGAGATTAGTTCTCTCTGAAATCCTAAATATGGAATGCTTGTGGGTGCATATGGGGTTTGTGCAAGATTGATTTCACCCTTTACAACCATTGTGCAACCCCTCTTGATGGTATAGTTTCCTAAACTCAAACCCAACGAGGAAAAATCTACGAAGACCTTCTCGATCCTTTCCACCTTTTTGAGGGGTACACCACCGTCTTGTGATTTCCAATAGTAATACCTATAATCACTTATCACACGGTAAAACATCCTTGTGTTCATAACAAACACTGAAAACCCAAATATCAAGGTAAATGCTCTTTCAATCTCCCCTTTTTGGTGTTTGATGAGGATTTGCATAGAATATATATGATATAAGCAAAGCAAAATGGTATACAAAATATAGATGGTTTGCCCCTAGATGTGTGCACAAATTAAATTGCATTTGAGTACAAGTACACATTCTAGGATAGAACTCCTCCTATATTTTATAACCAATAAAGAAGTGCAAGAGTTCGAAGAAAAAGAGATAAACATACCTTTGCACTTGACAATATGATGGATCAATAATGAGAAGACAATGGAATAGATTTACAATAAGTATTCTTACACCACACAAGATAACCACCAGGATAACCATAACAACATAGTCTCACACATACATAGAGTAGCACAAATAAAAGGGGTTTAGGTTCACAAATATAAGTAGAGATAAATAATTCCCTGAGCATGCAAAGATCAAAGAAAGAATGATCTCACGACTTGACCCATGCAAATAAAACTGGTAACCTAATAGAACTTATCTCTCCCCTTTTGGAATCAAGACACCAAAAAGGGCAAAGGGGGATGCTACACGTCCCAACCATCACTCGGACTCCTCATCATCGTATTCCTCTTCATCATCATCCTCATCAGGGTACTCCTCATCATAATCATCATCAATCTCCATGGGACCCTTATCCTTGACATCCGAGGGAGTGAACTTTGAGATGACTTCATCTTCTTCAAAGTCTGTCCAATTGACAATGCGCACATTCAAATTCTCATAAGGAATGGTGGAGATGGTCCTATTAGTGTCTTCCGATGATGCCTCCACATCATTCCTCTCCAACTTATCAATACTCTTGAGAAAAACACGTTGATTGTGAATCGAGTACTTGTTGTCACAATATTGGGCATAGTTATCCTTGTGGATTTGCACATTCATGAAAATGTTCAAGCGGTGATACCACTTCAACTTCTTCATATCACACTGCACTACTTTCTTAGAAGACAATTTTTGTGCACTAGGACCATCTTCTTGTCTTGGTGCACGCATTGGAGCATGAGTGGGAGAAAATAGGACATGAACCTCTGATGAATGGACTTTATAGCATGTTTTAAGCATAATTTTTGTTTACAAAACCACTCATCTCATGATCCATCTTATTATTATTATGCCTTTTATACATGATTACTTGTTTCCACTCATTTTCATATGGGTGTTGCATCACTATTAGTTTCACTATAAGAAAATTTGCCATCTACAACCAATTGGTCCACCGAGCATGGTAGAAACATGGAAGAAGCTCGCCGAGGCATGGGTAGATGTTAGATTTTAGGTCCCTCACCTCATTTTGGCTCTGATCGATGCCACCCAAGTCTTTTGAAGCCAGTGGGCCACAATATCAGTGTCTCTAGAGGACCATTTTTCGGTCATGCCTCTTTGTTTTGAACTTGATAACATTTCTCGATGCATCAGGCATTTAGTTAGGCTGCTGGGTCCTAGATGCCAGCCTCTCATCAGAAGAAACTAGTGTATGATCGACTTTTTTCGGTGCTTGTGTCTCCCTGTTTTCGACTTGATAACATTGCTCGATGCAGCAACCGTTTAGTTAGGCTATTGGGTCCTAGATGTCAGCCTCTTTGTAAATGAAACATGTGTCTGATAGAATTTATTTTTCTGATCGCGCCTCCCTGTTTTGGACTTGATAATGTTTGCTCGATGCATCAGCCATTTACTTAGGATGCTGCGTCCTAGATGCCAACCTCTCATTAGAAGAAATGTGTGCATATGAACTTTCTTGTTCCGCTCGGGCCTTTCTATTTAGAACTTGATAACGTTGCTTGACGTATCAACAGTTTAGTCTTGCTGCTCCGTCCCACATGTCAGCCTCTCTTTAAAAGAAATATGTGCATAATGGACTTTTTTCGGTCGCGTCAACTATTTTGACCATGGCAACATTGCTCGATGCATTACCATGTAGGGTCTGGATGCTAGATCCCAGATGCTAGCCTCTCATTAGAATAAACGTGTGCATGATGGACTTTCTTGTTCCGCTCATGATTCCATGTTTAGAACTTGATAGAGTTGCTCGATGTATTAGTTGTTTAGACCTCTCTAAGGAAGAAATGTGTGCTCTATGTTGGACTTTTTCTTTTATCTCATGCCTCCCTATTTATAACTTGGAAATGTTGCTTGATGCATTACTGATACCTTCAATCCGGATTACGAATGTAGTATAGCTCTTTTTCCCTAGTAGACCTAGGTTTATCGAATCCTCGGGAAGCAGAAAGCATAGTGAAGTTGCTTTAACGGACCTTCGGGGCTTTTAGAATTCCTTTTGTGTCTTTACCGGACCAAGAGTTTGCTGTCTTTTGTTATTCTCAATGATGGAGAGAGAGAGCCTAGGGCTTTCGGTTTCACCTGTAGTTGTAAAACATCTGATGGGAATAAAAGATAATAATAAAGTATGCATGTAATTGTTAGAGCAAGATAAATTATATGTGGGCAGTGCATCCATAATTGCTATTGCCTCCGAACCGCTTATAGCAATAACCTAATAGTCTCATCCATAGAAGAAAGAGAACTAATGATATGCATAGTGATGTCACCGTTAATCCTAAGTAAATCCCTCACATACAGCTGTACTACCCCTTCTGTCACTGGGGTTCCCAACCTGCAGATTAGTCATTACTCATACTCCCTATACCTGGCTCAATCCTCGGGGTCTTGGGTACCTAACAAGTCCTTCGATTGAGGCAAGAGAGGATACAATAATCATCATGTCATACAAACTAATACATGATCCCATCTATGATAAATAACATGCACAAAAGCTACATGGCTAGGCCGAAGCCCTTAGACCAAGGAGGATTACTCACACATAGAGATGAAATCAAAGATCATAAACATTGCAATGGGAATCACGAGATTGATAGCAAATAGTCTTACAATGTCGTCAATCGAAGATGAGATCTACTATTACAAGTGGTGGAATATGGCTATGGTGGTGGAGAATGGTTTGGAGATTAGATCTAAGTCTATTACTTCAACGGATCTTCGGTGTTGTGGATGCAGGGTTCTTGTGGCGAGGGGGCGAGGCAGAGAGAGAGAGCGTTTTTCTCGTCACCTGAGGCTTCTTTATATAGGGGTCCCTTCAAGAAAGTTGTTCTGTTTGACCTAGCGGTGGCAGCGGCAACTATACGACCACAACTATACGGGCGACATTTTATTCCCACCATATAGTTGGTCGTTAAAGCGTTTATCTCCACTTCAAGACTCCTGGTTTCTTTGGGTTGTTGGAAATATCGTATCTTTGACTTTAATGTAGTGATTCCCATCATCAAACGTCATTATCTGGGCAGGAAAAATAGTAAGAAAGGATTGCATACCCCTTTGATCATTAGGCATTAGTGGCAGGGTTTAGAGAGGTATTTCATCAAAAATATGAATAATATCCAATTTAAATGTGGATGTAGATGGCTATCTTTCAGAGCCATCAACCTCCCCAAGCTTAAACTTAATCGTCCTCGAGCAAGAAAACCAAAATCAAAAAGGAACTCAGCATTTAAACTGAAATAACGAGATGATGATCTTACTCATGATTGGTAGTCTCATGTTTCCTCCACTTCATGAATCTAAAAAACTTCAGCATAGATAGAGCAATGGCAAGCATATCATACGGGTTTTTATGCATCCTGTAGCACAGCAAAATTATTTTTAACATGGATGATTCAAATGAGTAAACTTTATTTCATGTCATGTAATCAACTCATAGGCTTGCCTTTGAACAATAAAGTATAATCATGTAAAATTGAGAGTGTGAGAGTTGTTATGAAAAGCATATACACTAGAGATTCTCAATTCTCCCACATCAATAAATCAAGACTTTTCAAGAACTACTTTGCCATTCATTGTCCTTCAAGAATTTCAGTTCTTAACTAATTGAGAGCATGCCAAAAACAATAGTTTATCGAGTTGTGATGGACACTCATGGCATTACTAAGGTTTTTATTCCTTTTGCATAATGATTACTCATATCAGCCAGAGGAGTGATTCCATCATGAACACAGCTACCCAGGAGTGCCAAGAATCTTACCCATTATAGAATTGCCGCTACATATGTTTAATCAACTCATAGCCGAAATCTAGGAGTTTACTCCATGAAGATCGTTCGTAGGCTAGCGGAGTTGTTGGCATCCCATGAAGTTTGACACGCATAAAGCTATATCATTCTTATGATTAACAAGTCAAACTTTGGCATGCTCACAAAAACTGCTAAACATTAATTCAACCGAACAAATCCTTTTAAAGAGAGCTATCAAGTCAATCATTATATTCCGTGGTGTTGAGTGTCTCTAGAAATAAGCCTTCAAGACTGAACACTACAACACCCAAACCTTTAATTGTGAGACTTTTCTTATTATAATTGTTTACCGAATTTTTAGGCAAGACTTGGTTAACTACAAGAGCTAGAACAAAACGTAACCAACTAAATACCCATGCAAACAAAACTATACTACATTATAAAGACTCACTCCACCAATATAATATCTCAACATTTACTACTAACTAGCATGGGTTTCTCAAACTTCAAAAGTGGGGAGTCATAAGGCATATCTGTCATGTTTGGTTCCACTTCTCTCTTCCCTTTTAATTCCTTTCTTGGAAACTCGAAGTCAATCACTCTTCTTGCAAATACATGAGAACCTCGAGGCGGAAAGAAAAGAAAGAGGGAAAAATAAAGATAAATGGAGAAATCTTTTTGTTTTTTTGAGAGGGGGAATTAAAGAATATAAAACGGGTGGCAAAGTTCGACTAGTAAATGCGGTGACCCAGCATACCACTTCATGATGTAGTACACTATAGTCGTTGACATAAGACCAATGAAACACCGTTCACTAGTATTACATCCCTCGGAGTGGTACAATAGAAACACAGCAGGTCCAAGACATGACTATAGATTACAACTCGACTCTTTACAAAAGCTCTAGAGAACACTCTAGGTTAAAGAGAGAGAAAGAACTTCTTACAAAGAAGAGCCAAAAATAACAACTCAAAAATATCTAGTAACTAAGACTAGCATCTAAACTATTTGGCTTACTATTGCTCCTATTGTAATGCTCTATAGAAATAGGTTTTATGGCTAGAGAATCTACTCCTATCTAAACTAACACTTTATCTTCACTTTAGCTGATGCATATGTTGACTTCATTGACTTTATTGAAGAACTTGAGTTGTCGATGATGGTTTCTTGAGCAGAAATTGATGTTGATGTCGTCTCCAATGGCTTAGAACCTAGCAAGGGTTAATAAGGTATGATTGAGTATGAGCGTACTCAACAAGTTCACTAAAAAGGAGTGTATGATGCACTAACTCTACAGCCATAGACCATAGGTCATAGGCAATGCAGGTTTTCGTAAACATTTCTTCAAAGATTGCTTTTATTCTGAAAACTATGTCCGACAGCCTTCACAGGTTGACCAGAACTTCATGGAGTTCCTTTCCTGCCACGTTCGTAGCTCCTTCCCGGAACAGGGAGTAACATGTCACAATTCTTACACTCTGCAGAGGTGCGTCACTTTTCCCACAAGAGACCACAAGCTTTGCTGCACAGCCGGGAGTATGACCCCGTTCAAACTTCCTTGGTTTGAGGCCCAACTTAAGATCCAAGCCAATCACTTCCCTCTCCGTGACCACATATGTATGCACGATCCTCCGGGGCTGACTACACCTCCGTTAAGCCTCCAACTAGGGCAATTTATAACCATGGTGAGTTCCCAAAGACTCTATGAGTTGGTGATGCCCCTGGCAAGCTCCATAAAATGTCCGACTATACCTCCGGCAACCACTCATAAATAATCTAGACACCAAAATCGTGGGGCCTAAGGGTGCCCACCCATATGTTGGATCCATACCAGGAATCCCAACGTCATGATAAGGTCATCTTGCCTCCATATGAAAGGAAAAAGATACAACTGACTTCTCTGTCCCATTCCAAATCTCATGGTTGACGCGTAATATACGGCGCTAGAATCATTGGCGACGTTGGTTGTTAAGTCCTAGATAGTATGTTCCTTTACCACTGGAACTGTATCAATAGATTATTACCACTTGGTAAATAATCCATAATCATATTATTATGAAAATAGTCTTTTTTGTCCTTTTTGAAATGCAGGTGATGACACAGTTGAGTTACAAGCATAGAAATAATCAAAGGACATGAGCAAGTTGTGAACTTGCCTTTTGTGATTGCAAGATTATGCACTCACGGTCTTCAAGACAATAGAAGATACAAATTCTGTAAACAACATCATTGGTCCGGTAAGGACTAATGTTTAAAGAAGCAAGATGCAATGATGCATAAGTAATGTAATACAATTTGATAAACGCGAATTCCCGGAATAGTCGTATCTGATCTAGGGTTCGGAAACTAGGAATGGTTCTTTAGGAATGTGTTGCACTTTTATCTCAGTTTCATACTTGTGCTTCTTATTAAGGCTTGTGCGAGTATGTGTGAAACAATAAGTAAATACAACAAGTAATATGCACTACTAAAGCACTCAAATGGGTTATGGTATCTGAAAGATTCCTTAAGCGAGACTGAGAATCAAGTAGAGCTTTTAAAGAAGTGTTTAAGGATTACTTTTAATGTTTCTTAAAAGAATAACTTTTGAGGAAAGATTACTTTTACAAAGTAAAAAGTATTTAATCTTAAGGCTAACACTTTAAGGTTTTCTTATTAGCTAAGATTCTTAAAGAGGAAAACATTACTACAACGTTAAAACTTAAGTATTATTACTTGGACGAAGTGATGCTTTATTACAGTTGTAAATGAATAGAATTACTCTATTATTAATGCTTACCTTTTATAAACATAGAAAGGGTATTGCTAAATTTACATAAAAACTTAGCTTAATTCATTAGGTGGATTCCTAAACTGGTAAAAGAACTAGTACTCAAATGTTGATGATTTTACAAGTGATAAAGTATTCCTAGAGAGTAAAACCTACTGAATTTTAAATGATAGTTTTAGTAAGTACAAGTTGAATTGGTTAGACCTATCTTAACTTCATTTAAACACAACTTGCATTTATTACTACACTTTTGGACTTTAAACAAATAATGGTAAAGGCAATAGTAAAGGTTTATATATTTTCAAGGAATGAAAATAAAAGAAAAGGGTTAAAATAAGATTTATTAGACCTTTACCTTTTATTTTATGTCAAAAGTAAGATTTGACATTTTTAATGTATAGAATTTATTTTTGTGATCATAAGTATTTTTGTGATTTTTAAATAATAAGATATGATTTTTATTAGTTTTCTCACCTTATAAATACTTAATAAATAAAAATATTAGTTAAGTGATAGAAAAATATATAAAACACATTTATAAGTCTTTATTTTGTTTTTCTAAGATTTTTGATAGTTTATACTTATTTTTATGAATTTTAAGTAATAGAAATTATTTATTAAGATTTATTTCTAATAGATTATTTACTAATAAATGCTAATGATTTATTTAAGTTGAAAAGTAATTATAGTAATAGTTTTATATTATAGATTTTATTTTTCTAAATATATTGATATATAACACCTATTTTTTTGAGTTACAGAATAAAAGATATTCAATTCTTAAGATTTAACTATTTTCTTAAATTCCTGAAAATACTTATAATTGAATTCTAAACAGAAGGATGCGTTTTATACCACACCTACACCTACCCAGGGTCACAGACAGGTGGAGCCTAGACCACGTTGGCTACCACGTGAGCAAAGACCAGGTCAAACTGTGCTGAGGTGGCAGGGATGACGTCGGCATGACGTCGTGGTGACGTCAGCGACGGCTTCCACCACCAGATCAAGGTCACCATTGGCGACCCTGACTACCCCAGCTCGCGAGAGGGGTTGCATTGGATGCTGACAAGCACGCTAAGCATAACAGTGGCAGCGACATTCATTTTTGGTCATCGGGACTAGCTCCACGGCGAGCAACAACGACGGCGGTCGAAGGTTCACGGCGGCATGGCGAACAAGGACAAGAGAGAAGAAATATTGAGGTGCATAAGCATGGTGAGCTCACCCCGAGTGTGTAGGGATGGTCAGCGAGCTCGGGGAAGCTTGGAGATGGCGACATGGTCGACGGTGAACGGCTTCCCGAGGTAGAGAAGAAACATACGGCATCGCAACCACGCGGGGACGATTCCTTCAGGGTGAAGTACCAACGCGACGAGGCGAATCTCCTAGGGTCCTCATCTGGGCGAGAGGAGGTCGAGAACGACAGGGAGGCGAGGTACCTGCATCTAGGGTTTCTGGCTAGAGAAGAGAAAAGGGGAATAGAGAGAGAGGAAATGGGGATGAGGACGAATGGGTGTCATCGTGTCCTTCTTATCCCCAATGGCTGACGGCAGCATCAGCACGAATCGTGGCGACCGCGGCAGACGGCAGAGGCGTCGCCGGGCAGCTGCTTGCTCGCCGGCCGCGAAGAAGAAGAAAAAAGAAGGACGCGAAGAGGTATGGCCGGTTTGGGCTGTGATGGGCTAGGTGGGCTGCAGCCGAGCAAGCGGGAATTACCTGCTGCTGCTCGCGAGCGTCAAATAATCACGAGGAAGATTGGGCTAGAGGCCAGGAAGTCATGTTCTTGTTTCCCCTTTTTCTGTTTTTTATTCTGTCTTCTTTTTTTATCTTATAATTTCATTTCAAATTGAAATTTCTTCAAGGTTTCAAATATACTGAATTTTTTAAGTCAGGGATATATGATAGAGGTGAGTTATAACCCATTCCCCTACATTTCTTGTTGTGTATACAAAATATGTTATTATATGAAGGGTTCTTTTATTTTGTAAAGTAAATGTAATTTAGGTTTTAGGGTTTACTTCATATAAGAAAATCTTGTAGAAATGATTTGTATTACCATAAAAATAATGTAATGGTTATGGTTTATGAGGAATATTTATGTGTACCAAATCTTATTAATACTTAACCTCATAAAGGAATCATATTAGATTTCATACATATATATACCGCTATTAATGCTTTAAGTCTTTATGGTTCAAAAGATGGTGATTTCTTCTACTAACTTTTATTAGGTGTTTTAGTATTAGAATTTCCTGAGCACAAGCTTGGTTAAGTCATTATGCATGAACAATTATCATAGATGTAGGAATGAAGATATCCATCTTATAAGTAGTTATCATGAGTTTGGAGATCATTAAATAAACTCACATACTATTCTGGCAATGGATGGAGATTAAGGACTAAGAGATATTCCCTTCATGTCTTGAGACCAGGAATCATATCTCACTCAGAATAAGCTATTGAGATTTCTTCCTAAGGTGATCTTGATAGTTTATATAACTAAGTTTCTATTAGGGTTTATGATAATAAGGTGGACAAGCCTTCCATCTATAAACACTCATCTGGTTTTCTACTTATCTCTTAGACATTTCATTTGACTAAGAGATACTATCCATTGGCTTCCTAAAAATAGGAATTGGTTTCACAACCCTCTTTATTCTAGGATGTAAAACAAAGAGGTAGACATGGGTCTTGTAATGGCTTGATATACTGTTGGTTAATGGTTTCTCAAGCACTCCTACCCTAATACCTCACTAAGCTTATCTTGAGATAAGGAATTCCTTTCCTAAATATACTCCATTTAAATCTCTCATCTACTTCACTAGGATCACATCTTCCTAAATAAGTCAATCATCTGACTCCACCAAATCCATCATCATATGATGTCATGGTCTTTTCACTTCAAGATTACTCCATCCTTACTCTTAGTATATAACTTCTCTTAACCAACTACCATTGATACACCTATAAATGTAGCTACTGCTAACTCCATCTATTAACTTCCTTAAATTCATCTTGCACTTCTTCCAAGGCTTACAAGGTTATTATTTCTCTTTGTATATCGCATGTGATAACAATTCTCTAGAATAGGTATGGTACTACTCCCATAATACAAGTTTGTTCTTGTTTTGGCTTGATTAATCTACTATGCCTCCAACTACTCCATATATTCATGTTATACACTTCATCATACTCTAGCTTGACTTCTCCTGTTCAAGCTAGATGATCCAGCTTACTAGGCTTTACCTAATTTGGTATACTCACCTCACTTCTTCATTGTCCAGGCATCTATTCTCAAGTGACTTGAGAATCAGGACCACCAACCCTTGATCAAACAGAGCTTAGGCTCATACTTGTCTGATCAAGATCTATACTAAGCTAAGTAGTAAACTTGTATTGTTCTCTCTATAGACTTATCTTGTTAAGCAAGCTTACTCTAAGTCTATATCCACTTGTCCTAACAAGATTACTACTTGATGTACTAATACTATTAGCTTTCTCATAGCTCCACAATTACTAGCTTAACTCTTGGGTTCAGGTACTGCTTCTAGTTAACTCATGGGTGAGTTAACTCCTCCAACATCAGATGGTTTGATATCCACTAAGGATCTCATTCCATTGATGATGGCACACTCTACCATAACTAGTTCCTTCTTCTTATTAATCTACTTAAGGTATTTGGAAGGTCAACACAATAGGTCAAAGGCTATGAGTCAATAAGTTCTAGATCAGGAATTGATCACCCAATATTGATGATCAATTGATACTAGGACTAGGTTAAATAGGAATGTCACCTCTTAATATCATATTAAGAGTATATGCTGGATGAACTTGGCTTGACTATCCTTTACTACTCTATTTGTAATAAGAGTTAGTGTTTAGAAACTACCATGATTCTCATGGTAGGAACAACTATGGTAAACAAGTGTTTCAAGATTTAGTTATAGAGTTTCTTTACTTAAGTTGTATACTTACTTTGCTATTCAAGATTTGTGGTAGGTAATACCTTGATATCATCTTTTAGAATATTAAATATTCATCCTTGAGTTGTGGTATGGAATACTTGATACATTGTAAATGTATCTATAATTTTTGATGTTCCATGCTTGGTTTTATCTACTTTCTTGTGTTTTGTACACACTTTGGAGTACTTTTCATATGATTTCTTGGACTAACCTATTAACAAGAGCCAAAGTGCCAGCTGCCTGTTTTGGTTCTAGGAAAGTCAGAAAATGAATATTCTCGGAATTGGACGGGACAAAATCCAAAAATCCTATTTCACCAGAAGACTCCCAGAGCCAGAATATGAGACGGAGAGGGGCTGGAGCCCAGCAACACCACCTGGCCGCGCGGGCTGAGCCTGGCCACGCCAGGGGATGGTCTGGCCGCCCCAGACACCCCCACGGTCTCCCTCTTCGCCTATAAGTTGCCTTCTGACCTAAAAACTCAGGGGGGGGTCGACATTTTTCCAGAAGGAGTTTCGCTCCGCCGCCACCACCAGATTCCACGAAATATCACCAAAAACTCCGTTCTAGCACCCTACCAGGACAGGTAATTGGAGGAGATCATCGCCATCATCATCACCATCGCTTCTCCATCGACCATCCATGTTTCCCCCATCTATGAGTGAGTAATCCCCCATTGTAGGCTATGGGGATGGTAGGGATTGGATGAGATCGTTCATGTAATGGCATCAGATTGGTAGGGCATGGTGCCTAGTATCTTTTATTAGTAATTTATGACTTTGTTGCGACTTGTTATTCTTAATGCTTGTCACTAGGGCCCAAGTGCTATGATTTCAGATCTGAACATGTTATTGATTCATTATGATAGTATTGTTTATGGTCTTATCTGCAAGTTGTATACACGCGTTGTTGTCCGGAACCAATGGCCCCGAAGTGACAGAAATCGGGATAACCGGAGGGAATGGCTTTGATGTGAGGATCACATGTGTTCACGGAGTGTTAATGCTTTGCTCCGGTGCTCTATTAAAAGGAGCACCTTAATTGCTAGTAGTTCCCTTGAGGCCCCGCTGCAAACGGGCTGGAAGGACAAAAGATGGTGTGCAAGTTCCCATTGCGAGCACGTATGACTATATATGAAACACATGTCTAGGATTATCTAGTACTTGGATGCTTTATCTTATTTATCTGTAATTGCCCTATGTTCTAATTGCTATATGAATTGTCTTGTCCATGCAACGCCCGTCCATCCATCCCTACACCTACCGCACTCGAATCCAACTGTTTACTGCTATTGTTACTGCTGTCTTTACTTTACTACTGTTGTTACTTTGCTATTCCTACTACAAAACTGTTGCTACTGATAAACTGCTGTGAGCAAGATTGTTTCCAGGTGCAGCTGAATTGACAACTCAGTTGTTAAGACTTATAAATATTCTTTGGCTCCCCTTGTGTCGAATCAATAAATTGGGTTTCACTTCCCTTGAAAATACTGCGATACACCCCCTATACGTGTGGGTCATCAAGACTATTTTCTGGCGCCGTTGCCGAGGAGCATAGCTTTATTTATCAAGTCCACTTGGAATCACTATTGTTCAAGCTTAGTTTATTTCCGCCTTGTTTGCTTGTTTCTTTATCAAATATACAAAAAATTAGTTCCTAATCTAGTTGTTATTTTCGTTGGTCTGTTATTGTCTTGCTTTATCATGCTTGTTGTCGATGGTTGGTTTCTTTGAAACTGAATCTTATTGGCAAGGTGGGTTCACGGAAGATCAAAAATATTATTATAAGGGACACCGCTTGTCACAAAAAGGGAAACACTTATGGGTACAAATTGATAAATTGTATACCATTGCTAGAAACGTGTGCTCTACTTATAATGTTACTTATTGCTTTGATAAATCTTGTTGCTGCAGGAGGTACAAACACCTCCCTTTTCAATGTGAGTATAATGATAATGTTACCATATCTTCTTATGTTAAGGGAAATTATGACTTTTATGATGTGGAACAAATTGAGGAATTTATTGCTTGGAAGGGTGCATTTGAACTTGCTAGTTTTCTTGAAAATATGGATGATTCACCTTACAAATATGAGGTTTATGGTATACTTAAATTTTGCTTTGATAATTACAAGGAAGAAAATGGCTATATTCTTGAATATATTAATAGATGCTTTCCACAAATGGAAGAGACTAATGCCTTGCAGGATCCTATGGAAGAAGAAATTCATGAACCTGAAATCTCATTAGATGAAAAAGAGGAGGAGAGTGATGAACAAAAGGAGGAAGAATGGATTAGCTACCCATGCCTACCTTCTAATGAGAGTAACTCTTTGTCCCTTACATTATTTGATTGTCCCCCATGCTTACTGAAGGAGGATGAATGTTATGTTCCTGAGGATTCTTTTGAAGATGTTTATAATAAAGCTCTAGTGCTTGTAGATCATGAAAAGCATGCTTTATGTGATAGTTATATTGTTGAGTTTATTCATGAGGCTACTGAAAATTATTATGAGAGAGGAAAATATGGTTGTAGAAGTTTTCATGGTATTGAAACACCTCTCTATGTGTTGGAAGTTTTGAAGTTACTCTTGTTTTATCTTCCTATGCCTGTCACTTTGTTCTTTGTGAATTTATTTGCATACACGATTCCTATACATAGGAAGTGGGTTAGACTTAAATGTGTTTTGAATTTGCTTCTTGATGCTCTCTTTTACTTCAACTCATATTTCTTATGTGAGCATCCTCTCAAACTATCATGCCTGGAGATGATAATATGTCTATTGTTCTTGGGAGACCTTTTCCTAAAATACAACAGGAGCTGTTATTAATTATAATCAAGGGAAGGTGTCCTTCAATGTTAACGAACATACTGTCTATTTCCCCAAGAAGATTTATAGGACTTATGGTTTTGAATTCAATTGGACATGTTGAGGGCATTCAAGTTGGAGAAATATATTGTCTCATACCAAGAGAAAAATTTGAAACTATTATGATTGGGACCATTGCTATCAAGGTTGAGGTAACATAATCATTAGTGGAATACAAAGTTTTTTCTCATATGAAATTGTTTTGGTAACAAGACATGATCAACCTTGTTAACAAAAGGATTTCATTGAACAAAACAATGTTTTCACCAAGATTATCTCCGCTTACTTCTATTCTATCCATTTTAGTTTTTGCTTATGCCTAACTTAAAGGCGTTAAAGAAAAGTACTTATTGGGAGATAACCCAAAAGTTTTAGATGAGTCTTGGAAGACCGCTCCTTATCCTTTTTATTTGCTTTTTGTGCCAAGAGTAACCTCTAATGAGAGAGAAGTAATGATTGGGAAAGTTGCTGTCCCGAAACAGATTTCTGTGCTTCACCATAAAAATTCTTGTAAAATCTCTGAAAGTCTTTTTGAGTCGTGAATTTTTGTTCTTCTGCCCCAGGTTGTTATCTAACTTTTGTTAGTTCAACACTTTTTGATTTGAGCAACATAAGGTCTTCTAAAAAAATTGTCTTTACCTGCTGGTCTGTTTTGATAGATTTCTGCCATTTTCTGCATTTGCTTCTTGTTGGTTCCTTTTTGAGTTCTTTTGGGGAATT
Source organism: Avena eriantha (assembly GCA_910589775.1). NCBI lineage: Eukaryota > Viridiplantae > Streptophyta > Magnoliopsida > Poales > Poaceae > Avena > Avena eriantha. The sequence goes on along the minus strand of OU342741.1, from coordinate 172,164,080 downwards.
AAGATTTGTGAGGAAGTGCTATAGTATCTAGTGTTTTAATGGAAGTTTATTTGGTGTTAGAACTGAACCTTGAGACTTATTTATCTTGAGTGCACTAATGTTGCTAATAAAGATTGTGTGAAGTTTTGTATAAAGGAAAATTTTCAGGTGTATGGAAGGAATGAGTAATGAGATGAAGGATGGACTAAAGCTCAAGCTTGGGGATGCCACGCGTGTCACCCCAAGAAATATCCAAAAAGTACAAGCATCAAAGCATGGGGATGCCCAAGGCATCCCCCTCTTCATCAATAAAAATCCCAGGTTTCTTCCAAACGCTTCATTTTTATTGTTTCATGCATAGTTGTGTTGTTCTTGGAGCATCTTTTTTCATTTTCGTTTTGGTTTTTTGTTTGCTTAGTTTGCTGAATAAATTGGTTGGACCCCCTCTTTCATACATTGGTGTTCAAATAGTTTGGTTTGATTTGGAAAAGAGTAGGAAAGCTCATGCTTAAGTGGTAAAGAGAGCTTGTTTTTAACTGTGGCCTATGCTTTGTCATGCCATGCTTGATATTGTTTTGGCTTTATGCTTAGTATTCTTTGTTGTAGCATGACTTGTTATAAACAATTGAGATTTCTTAATGTGCCTTGGAAGAATCATGCGTTGTTTTAGCATATTAAAGCATAGTATTATGGTATTCTCCTTTGATGCTTTATTTGGGTTGACTTGGCACATGCTCACACCATGTTATGACTATCCCAGGTCACTATAAGCCTTTATTATCCTTTAGTTTTCAACTTGTAGTATCACTTTATGCTTTGATCAATTATTTTTTGTCGCTCTACATGATTATGGCCATTATTGCTCTCTCGTTTGTTGCTCCCTTACTATTGCTAGCCTTCACTTTCACTGAGTATGTTTTACTGATGTTTCCAACTCCCCAAAACCAAATATTGCCAAAGTGTCCACCATACCTACCTATTAGCATCATTTGCTACTTCCGTGCATATTCAATATGCCTTGTTTTCTTCCGAATAAAATGTTTGCTTGTTATGAGAAAGTTAGTTAGTAAAGCTCTCACAAACTTGATGGCATACTTTATTTTCTTGCATTTAATAAACCTGAACCATTGCGTCCTTCTTTGTTGCGTATATGCTTGCGCTTTATAAGTTGAAGTTAGCAGAACCATGTATCATGGGGAACGCTTTCAACATTGCATTGGTACTCAGTACCTCGTTGATATCATGTTATTTTGCTTACGGATCCCGGCGGTGTGAAATAAAAGTGGAACTTGTAAGATCATAGAGTTTGTATGTATGTTAGAGAAACGCCTGGACCGCTAGCCTAAGCCATGCCTAATCATGGTGGAAACTTGCAGCATAACCATAATGAGCATTCTATGAAGCATCCGCAATAAAAATATATGCACATAGTAAATAAAAAGATCGCTGAGATGCTCATTATATGCTTGCCTTGTCATTTTGATTATGGGATAGCTCCTGTATCATGTGCAAGGGGTACCCCGTTGGCGGTTCTCTATGATACGTATATACTTACAATGACAAGAGCTTACTCATGACTGAAGTTGAGTAGCATGAGGATCGGTCTTCGTAAGTAAGGGGCATGAGACTTCGATTTATAACTTGTCAAGCATATCCTCTTAGTTGTGTCACTTTAATCTTAACCATTTAAAGATGCTTATGATAGGGGCAATGAGAGCTCAAAGCTAATGAGTACCATACTTTCAGCATTTGGAAGCCTTTCAAACTTTTCAAAACCTGTTCATTTCCTTGTTGAGTCTCCACACATTCTATGAGCACTTTCTTGAGAGTATAGTGGTCATTCTTAGTTCTATGTGCATTGTCCCAAGACTAGTTGATTGATGCATACCGTGATATTGCTTGTTTTAAACTATTTGTATCTAGTCACTCTTGTAAACTTTGAAGGTGTCCTAGGCATTTATGTTTGCTACTCTATGAGGGACAAGCTGAATGCCACTATGCTATGTTTTCTTTATGTGAAACAAACAAACGACTTGCAAAGCATTGTTATTCATGAATCTTTTGTTTGTGCCTTTTCATGTGCAATATAGTTGTTATGTATTATTGCTAGAACTTTGTCTTTCATGTTATGATTGAAGTACTATGATCCCAGCTTTGAATGTTTTACAAATACTTTGATCAAGTTTATGATGGTGCATGTCACCTCAAAAATTATTCTTTCTTTTTATCACTTACCTACTCGAGGACGAGCAGGAGTTAAGCTTGGGGATGTTGATACATTGCAAATGTATCTATAATTTTTGATGTTCCATGCTTGGTTTTATCCACTTTCTTGTGTTTTGTCCACACTTTGGAGTACTTTTCATATGATTTCTTGGACTAACCTATTAACAAGAGCCATAGTGCCAGCTGCCTGTTTTCTACTATTTTTGGTTCCAGGAAAGTCAGAAAATGAATATTCTCGGAATTGGATGGGACAAAAGCCAAAAATCCTATTTCACCAGAAGACTCCCGGAGCCAGAATATGAGACGGAGAGGGGCTGGGGCCCAGCCACACCACCTGGCCGCGCGGGCTGGGCCTGGACGCGCCAAGGGGTGGTCTGGCCACCCCAGACACCCCCTCGGTCTCCCTCTTCGCCTATAAGATGCCTTCTGACCTAAAAACTCAGGAGGGTTCGACGTTTTTCCAGAAGGAGTTCCGCTCCGCCACCACCAGATTCCACGAAATAGCACCAGAAACTCCGTTCTGGCACCCTACCGGGACGGGGAATTGGAGGAGATCATCACCATCGCTTCTCCATCGACCATCCATGTTTCCCCCATCTATGAGTGAGTAATCCCGTGCTGTAGGCTATGGGGATGGTAGGGATTGGATGAGATCGTTCATGTAATGGCATCAGATTGTTAGGGCATGGTGCCTAGTATCTTTTATTAGTACTTTATGACTTTGCTGCGACTTGTTATTCTTAATGCTTGTCACTAGGGCCCGAGTGCCATGATTTCAGATCTGAACATGTTATTGATTCATTATGATAGTATTGTTTATGGTCTTATCTGCAAGTTGTATACACGCGTTGTTGTCCGGAACCAATGGCCCCGAAGTGACAGAAATCGGGATAACCGGAGGGAATGGCTTTGATGTGAGGATCACATGTGTTCACGGAGTGTTAATGCTTTGCTCCGGTGCTCTATTAAAAGGAGCACCTTAATTGCCAGTAGTTCCCTTGAGGCCACGCTGCAAACGGGTTGGAAGGACAAAAGATGTTGTGCAAGTTCTCATTGCGAGCACGTATGACTATATATGGAACACATGCCTAGGATTATCTAGTACTTGGATGCTTTATCTTATTTATCTGTAATTGCCCTATGTTCTAATTGCTATATGAATTGTCTTGTCCATGCAACGCCCGTCCATCCATCCCTACACCTACCGCACTCGAATCCAACTGTTTACTGCTATTGTTACTGCTGTCTTTACTTTACTACTGCTGTTACTTTTCTATTCCTACTACAAAACTGTTGCTACTGATAAACTGTTGTGAGCAAGATTGTTTCCAGGTGCAGCTAAATTGACAACTCAGTTGTTAAGACTTATAAATATTCTTTGGCTCCCCTTGTGTCGAATCAATAAATTGGGTTTCACTTCCCTCGAAAATACTTCGATACACCCCCTATACTTGTGGGTCATCAATACCCTGTAATGATCTCTATAAGATCAAGTACTCCTTATTAAGTAGTGTGTTGTGCCTTAGTTTTATTACATTTGATCTACCCTTAGATCAAATTATATTACCCAAAGATAAGGTTTTAGCAAAGGTCATATTGAAACTTATCGCAGTTAACTTGATGATCTACTTCAGTTCCACCAAGTTAAGAGAAGCTTCAATCTCTTTGACAAGTTTTATTTAAAAGCACGAAAATTATCCGGATTTGCTATGCATGAATGCAATGCACACACCTGTGTTCAGCTTATTTCTAAGCTCTAATGCTGGGGTTTACAGTACATCTCGAAAACAAATAGAAATAACTAAAGAAAAAGTGTTGGGGAAACCAACACGAGTGCTTATAAGCTCGAATTAAAAACATAACCTTGAAATAAATAAAAGCAAATGGATGCCAAATAAAGATAAACGAGGAAACTTCCCCAAGCTTAGGCTTTTGCAAGCCCTTCAAATCATTGTGGTGGCAGAAAAAGTCGTTACTCCAGTTCGCAAATTGAGTTAATAAATTACTAGTTGTTCCTCGGAGGTTCAAGGAGAGGATATGCATGCTCTCCATAGTCCGTCCAAGTTCTTGGAAGTCTTGGAATGTGGTAAATCGGGTTGGTGGCTGCTCCTCTTGATAAGGAACTTCTTATTCCTCTTCTTGGTCCTCATCCTCATCCGGAATCTCCTCCTCAAGTTGGTGTTGCCAACCTGCAAGTCATATAGCAAACGTCTTTCCTCGATAGAGAAAAGACCATTAGGCATAGGAGCGGGGTAGAAACGCCCAGCTCTAGCAATATGCAAGTAATAAAAACCACCTCTCCTAGTGAGCATTCCACAAGCCTTTAAAGTAGAGAAACCAACACGTCACTCACCTAGCACAGGTTGCAACTCACCTAGGTCGATGCCTAAGGAAATGGCAAGCGCGGTGACGCCTCCACCTGTGATTGGACCTTGGCTTTGGGAGGATTGGTGCTCCAGGTAGCGCACAAGGATAGCGCCCAAGTTGAGTGACAAGTCGCAGTTGTTGTCAGCAGCTTTTGCAAGGACTAATATGTCCTCCTCATTGAGTCTCGTGAACTCATTACGTGTCTGCAAGGTGTTAGCAATAACATAGAACAAATAGCGAATTGCAGGATGTTGAATATTTTTCTCCTTGCTCACTCTAGAAGTGAAGCTCATTCCATTATAATATTGTTCTGGGGAAGGGTCTAAGCTAGTAAAGGATGCGTGCAAGTCATTATAATTATTGTTTGGAAAATTAAAGCATGCGCACCATTCATCTAGTGATAAAGTGTAATTGTTGTTAATAAGTCGGAAAGAAATCGTGTCCTCTCCATGCCATAGTTTAACGGTGCTTTGCAAAGAACTTAAAAATTCAAGAGTTAACCGGCGATAAGTAGGCACATCATTGAATACAAAGTTTTGCAGGCCATCCCTATTGCAAAGTAAAATGAAGTCATTAGAAATACCGAGTTGGTTCAATATAATGGGGCAAGCCCACTTGGTTGCCTTCACTTCTCGGTTCTTGATCTTATCAAAGCGATCATGTTGGAGCTCATTCCTGAACCATATCCCCATGCGATCTTGAGCGACATCCCGAGAAGAGCTAGCGGCGGCACGAGCACTAATTTGGCTCCTTGTGTTAATCAGCTAAAATAATAAATAAAGACAAAAATAAAACTTTTTGATCCAACAATAATAAGTATATCATATTCCTCATCATAGCACACTAAAGAATCCCCTCAAAATAATTATCTAGGCAAGAGAATCATGGCAATTAGTTCATAGTAGGTCTAACCCTAGATTGATAATGACGATAGATCGAAGATGAATTTGCAAAAAGTAATTGGAGGATCGGAGGATAAACATACCATAGATCACTTGTGTGTGAGGAATCGAACGAAATTAAGTAGAGATGAAGATCTCTTAAGGTATTGAGAGAGTTTGGAGGTAGAAGAGAGAAAAAGGATTAAAGTTTTGGGGTTTGAGGTACCTTTCTGGTGTTTTTGTGGTCGGACACAACTATACGGGCGAAACTATACGGCTGGAATAATGTGTTCCTGCCGTATAGTTGGCCTGCAGTCAAAATTTTAGGGTTTCCACCTGGCAAAGCAGCTATACGGCTAGAACTATACGGCCGAAACAATTTGTTCCCGCCGTATAGTTAGTCGTCAAACCCTCTGTACCTGGAAAAGAAATTGTATGAAAGCATCGATACCTATACGACCGGAACTACATGGCCGGAATTTTTATTCCCGCTGTATAGTTGGTCATGAAACCATCAGTACTTATGAAGTAAAAATTGTTGATGGAAAAAATATCTATACAGCCAGAATTTATATTCCCACCATATAGTTGGTCGATAAACCTTCTGTATTCATCAAAAAAATCTATTTCTTCAAGAATTCTTTCTTATCCTAAAACTTAGTGAAACACCTTGTTTTTGACAAAAAAATGATAGTAAATACTGTCGACCAACATCAGCATGTATTAAGCAGGATTTTTAGTACTACCAAACTTCTTCTCCTCAATTGGAGCTTTCTAGCACTTTTTATTAAACATAAACTTAAACTAAAACTTAAAACTTAACTCAAACCTTTATTTCACATGGGTTGCCTCCCATGAAGCGCTCTTTTATGGTCAATAGCTTGACCTCAATGTTGCTCACTTAGGCCAGATGAGTGGAACACCCACTCCAAAATAGTTGGCCTTCAGAGTGATGGCCTCTTTTTATCAAGCTTGGCTTTCTTCTTCCTGGGGAAATGAATAACAAAAGGATCCCACAAAGGCAATTGAAGCTTCCTGTCCCCTTCATGTAGATTAATCAAAGCATTAATAGTTCTTATAATGGACGGCCTAATATAATAGGAGCAGTAGCATATTCAGTCATGTCAACTATAACAAAATCAATAACAGCAGGATAGCCTTTAATGTATACTAAAGTGTTCTCCTTGATTCCTACAGCTTGTTTGTAGGTAGAATCTTCTAGATGCAATTTTAACTCGGTGATTTGAAAAGAGCAAAGATTTAACTTATTAAAAAGACTTTTTGGAATTGTTGAGACGCTTGCACCTAGATCACAAAGTGCAGCTATCTCATTGGTCCCAATTTTAATCTTAATAGTAGGCTCAAATATATCATCAAGCTTCACAAGTAATTTTTCAGCAATTTTCTTATATTCTTCCTCAAGCTCACGTACCTTTATTGCTACCTGATTAACGAAGTGTTGGTACATAGCTTCCACATTTCCTTCACTTACCGGAATCTTGACATTGATCCTTTTTACAAGATCTTCAACGGTGTAATTTGGTGAAGGAGCTTTACTATAATCAAGTTCTTCAGGCTCCTCCCTTTGGATTCTTATCATCTTGAGATCTTTAATAGGATTGGGCTCACCTTTACCTGCAAATTTAGCTAGAATGAGAGTTTGACTCTCGGTTATCTTACCTAGATGTGCCTCAACAATCCTCGTTCTTTCTTGAAGGGCCTACAAATCATTCCTCAAACTTACAACTTGGTTAGATAATTTACCAAGCATAGCATCATGGTTCTCCGTTATTTAACAAGCATATTGTTTTTCTCAGTTTGTGAGTCTATAAAAGACTTAAGTGTTTCTTGGAGACTACAATTACTAGTTCCCATATTATTATTAGAGTTACCTGCATGACTAGAATAATGTTTCTGAAAATTAGGATTATAATTCTTCTTCCAAACAGGGTTATAATCATTATGAGCTATGAAGTCTATTTCTTCAATATTTTATTCAGGGATAGCTCTTACCTAGCTTTTCTTGCCTTTTACTGCTAATATGAGCTCATTCAACTTAGCATTGAGTTCTTCATTTTCTTGTAGTGAGATAGAGTTCACCTTCTTCATGTTTGATCTATCCACATGCCATTGGGCATGGTTGTCTTGCATATTTTCTAGCAGCTACTTTGCTTCGGTAATATGTTTACCCATAAATGTTCCTCCAGCTGCAGTATCAAGCATAGACTTAGACACAGGGTTAAGAGCATTATAAAACAAATGGAGACTTAACCAGCCTTCCATCCCATGGCTATGACAGTTTCTCATGCATTCTTTCATCCTTTCCCATGCAAGCGCTAGTGGCTCATGCTCTTCCTATCTAAAACTAGTAATATTAGATCTTAGTTGCATAGTCTTTGCAGGTGGGGAAAATTTAGTCATAAATAAAGAAGTACATTCCATCCATGATGTAATAGTATTTTTAGGCAAGGATAGCAACCATTCTTTTGCTCTTCCTCTCAGAGATAAAGGAAATAAGTGCAATTTGACCGCATCGGGGTCAACATCTTTTATGCGCATCATATCACATATTTCAGTGAAAGTATTCAAGTGCATACCTGCGTCCTCAACAGTAGAGCCTACAAATTAATTATGTTGAACCAAACTTAAATAGTGGGGCTTAGTTTCATAATCATCAGCAGCAATTGCTGGCTGGGTAATAGGAGTATGCAAATAATCATTGTTGGGAGTAGCAAACTCCCCAAGCTTCTTTTCAGCCATATTTCCTATGTTTTGGGGTTTTCTTAAATAGAGACTTATAATAGTAAAAGGAAGAATTTAAATACTAACTATTTTTTTGGTTTTTCAAATAAAGACTAAAAGCAAACTAAAAATTAAAATCAAGAATTGAAACTAGCAAGGTTCCTACTAACCTCACTAGGGTAGCTATCGCTTCCCCGGCAACGACGCCAGAAAAAGGGTTGATACCTTCGATCCGGATTACGGATATAGTATAGCTCCTTTTCCCTAGTAGACCTAGGTTTATCGAATCCTCCGGAAGCAGAAAGCATAGTGAAGTTACTTTAACAGACCTTCAGGAGTTTTAGAATTACTTTTGTGTTTTTACCGGACCAAGAATTTGCTGTCTTTTGTTGTTGTCGATGATGGAGAGAGAGGGCCTAGGGCTTTCGGTTTCACCTATAGCTATGCAAAACATCTGATGGGAATAAAAGATAGTAATAAAGTATGCATGTAATTGTTAGAGCAAGATGAATTATATGTGGGCAATGCATCCATAATTGCTATTGCCTCCGCAACCGCTTATAGCAATAACCTACTAGTCTCATCCATAGAAGAAAGAGAACTAATGATATGCATAGTGACATCACCGTTAATCCCAAGTAAATCCCTCACATACAGCCATACTACCCCTTCTGTCACTAGGGTTCCCAACCTGTAGATTAGTCATTACTCATACTCCCTATACCTGGTTTAATCCTCGGGGTCTTGGTTACCTGACAAGTCGTTGGATTGAGGCAAGAGAGGATACAATAATCATCATGTCATACAAACTAATATATGATCCCATCTATGATAAATAACATGCACAAAAGCTACATGGCTAGGCCAAAGCCCTTAGCCCAGGGAGGATTACTCACACATAGAGATGAAATCAAAGATCCTAAACATTGCAATGTGAATCATGAGATAGATAGCAAATAGTCTTACAATGTCGCCAATCGAAGATGAGATCTACAATTACAAGTGGTGGAATATGGCTATGGTGGTGGAGAATGGTTTGGAGATTAGATCTAAGTCTATTCCTTTGATGGACTTCGGCATTGTGGATGGAGGGTTCTGGTGGCGAGGGGGCGAGGCAGAGCAAGAGAGAGCATTTTTCTTGTCGCCCAAGGCTTCTTTATATAGGGGTGTAGGGGTTCCGCGCATGAAAAAATAAAATTTTACCCTACGCCCCTAAACCCCTGAAGCTGCCAGGACCTATCTATTAGTAATACAGTAACGGGAGGGGCTTTTTGCGAACTTACCCTTGAAGACCGAAAAGCGTTGTCAATGCTCGGGAGAACGTGGTTGATGTAGACGAGCCGAAGCTGACCTCAAGGTCGTGATGAAGTCCTTGCGCTCCTTCTGGCTCCAACGACTTGAGTGCCTCAAGTGTGACACCTCGTGGGAGTTACACACGTCCGGTGCCTGACGATGACTCCCACTTCCCCGATCCAGCAGCAGTTGCGGAAGTAGAGCTCCCGGATCCGAATCCCACAGCGCGACGGCGCTCCGCGGTGAAGATATCTCTCGCTCGCGCAGTCCAGACTTGGGACCACGGTAACGAGAGAGAGAGGTGGAGAGAGAAAATATCAATTAGAGGTCCTCTCAAAAGTGGGGAGACCTTTATTGATTATTAGGTGTATTTTCTAGGCCAAATACCCCACTTTATATAGGGGGAGGGGAGGTACTACCTCCCCTCAAGTCCCGGGTGGGACTAAAGGAGAGGAGGGGGAGGAGGTGGCCGCCGGCCACCTATTGGGCCCCGCGGGGGGTCTAGGCCTAGCCGGCCTCCCCCTTGCCCCTTCTCCCTCTCTCCTTTCCCCTAATGGGCCCTTTCCCTCCGGAAATTGGCCCATTAAGCCTTTTGACCTTTTAATTGATTTTCTCTTTATTAAATAATTATGAATAAATGATTAAATCAATATTTAACATTCATTCACATGTTATCTAATCTCCGTGGCCATGGAACACCTTCCACCTCCACTCCGGACATCCTCCGGACTTACCGAAACCCTTCCGATTTTCTCCCTTCTTTTCTTCGGCGATTCTACCGATCCCATAAACACTCTCTAAGCATCATCAAGCCCTTAAGTGTGATACCCTACGGTTCGGGAACACTCCAGACATGGTCGGGACACTCCCGCACCAATGATCGACAGAGGGACCTGGATGGCCATGTGACCCCTGTGTGTTCCACGAAGATCTTTCGTCGTTTGAACCGGGACAGTCGTGTCTTATTCCCTTTGTCATTCGATACTTGCATTGCCCGAGATCTGATCAATGACATCACCATGTCGGGTTCAATCTCGTTACTGAACAATGCTACATAACTCGTCCTGACAAGTGATATCCCCGTGATCTAATCACACGATGCGTAGCTATTGGATATAACTTCTCCGAGTGGGCCCTTGAGTATATTCTCGTCACATGGACGGACAAATCCCGCTCTTGACATATATTGCCTCTACGGTTTCCTCCGAATACCTAAACACACCTTTATAACCACCGTTTTACCAGATGGCGTTTGATGCTATCTAAGCACTCTCGGGAGACAGTGATTGATATAGCCTCACGGTCTAAGGAATAGTCTACGAGGATCCATTTCTAATCATCGTAACTTGAACTTCATGACATGATCGGGTCACGATGTTTAGGTTGGGTATTGGTTCATCATCTCATTCTCTGAATGAGATGACCTCATTTCCAACTAGCATAAATGCCACATGATCAGGAAACATGATCATCTGTTGACCAATGAACCAGTGACTAGAGTTTCACTGGGAACCCCTGGTTGTTTGTATATCACACGTGTATTGATGTTTCCACTCAACACAGTTATAGCATGATATAAAACTTAATCATAAACTATATGAAATATGATAATAGTCCTTACTACTATTTGTCTCTAGGGCATATTTCCAACAGTCTCCCACTTGCACTAGAGTACAAATACGCTAGCTGCATTTTGTTCTCAATCTTTAGCACTATATATCCAGTACCCTGAACATGCTTGCTCATGGAAGAGGTTGAGTCTTGGGTCTGTACTTTATAGTCCCAAATCCTATGCAACTTACTAATGTCACCTTGATTGACATTAATACTCTCTCATCACATGATAGCATCTGTGTGTACGTATCGTTGCTATGGCAGCAGAACGAGGCCTGATTCCAGGAGCCTACAGTGACGTTAGATCAACCTCGAGGGCTTTCTCATGGGCACTGTGTCCTGGGACACATCATTCTACGTTAAAAGCGAACTAGCCCCGCCATAACATTATACAACACTTTAGATGGTACCCTTATCTATTATTATAAATGTATTCATCGAAACTCCCATGCACTCTGTGCAACTTTCGTTGTTTTATTCACCTCGCTTCCTACATGACCTTAATTGGTATCTACAGGAGTTTCCAACATATTCCCTTATAACATAACTCTTTATGCTTTAAGATATGTTATCCTTTATGGATTTGGAAAATATGTCTACAGTTCTCTACTAGACACTACGGACCATCTTAGCTCAAACGTTCTGTGATTCGGACTTAATCACTTCCAAACGTTCTTTATTTTGGATCACATATTATGCTAAGTTACCATCATGGTTTCTAAGATAAAACCTATGTCTTAACATAGTGGATAACGATCATCCTTTTCTTTCTTTCAACCATTGATGTTAAACTTAAGGCTATTCCTAATTTGAGTTATTAAGGACTGGTTCCTTAATCAACTTCTATTCTGAAACACTTTTCAGGATCCCTTAAGGAATACTACATAATATCATAATACACCTATTATCAACTTCTACATCTTATAAATCATTATTTATAAGTATTTGCGCCTTTCATTCTTAACATACTTAAGAATTACTCCTATAGGCTCCCACTCAAAATATATTCCTTTATATTTGAATTTGAGACTCATATTGCTCCCACTTAAAAATATGTCAATAGCATATTGTTTTAGGAAGGATTTCATAGCTCCCACACAATTTTATGCAAATTGCATATCCACTTACTATTTTGAATAACTTCAAAATCTTTTGATCAAATATCAAACTTGGAGATTCAATATGAGATACTAGTACTTTACTAGTTTTAAATCCACTACACATTTAGCACATATGAATCAAATTCATTTGAATTTGTCCAATACTTGACAAATTGTGCTTTTTGTCATTCACCCCATTTTCCTACTATGGCTTTGCAGTCATTTGGGAAAATTCAAGTAACCCCTTTTACTTGTGAGATTCAGCAACGAATTGCTTTCTACTCTCAAGGGAATTTTACTTCTAGGATTTCTCATAATTCAGTTTACCATCATTTCCTTAGTAGTTCGTAGGTATGTCATATTTCAAAATCATGACAAGTGATTCACAAATGTCTGCATACAAGATATGGATTTACATTTTGAATCCTACTTCATGTAGTGAAAACAATAGTGGAGGGAAAAACACAATGATCAAAATCATTGATTCTTTCCTTCTGTGAAGAGAATCGTTTAGGAACATTGTCCGTTGTGCTTCTCAACACTCTGATGCAGGGTTTTGAATCCTCATCTTGTTTTACACTAATTTCCATTTGCTTCATAATTGAGAAACATCACTAGAGGTGAGCTTTCTCAAGAATGCACCAAAATCCAAGCAATACAAGTTTTTCTTTCCTTTTGGTTTAGCTATGGATTTCGTATTCAAAGTTTCCAATGAATATGCTACAAGGACTTATTCGCTATTGTTTTGGTTATATCGAATAACCCCAAAACTTTCACGAATTCAAATGGTTTACTAATTCTAATTGAGTGCTAACTATTTCTAACTAATGGTCTCTACATATACACTACAACAATTTATTTGGTGCCTTCTATTCAACCCCTTTTTGATATCTAATATCACATTGTGATGCTTTGCATTTTGACGTTTCAAAACACTTTGCATTCACAATTTCTTTCATGCCATTCTTATAAAGTTGAATTTCATTACTATTGATCAAATCGTAGCAATTGGATTCTCTTTTATATTTATACCCTTTGTTGATGAAACACTTTGATCAAATCAAATAGTTTCATATTCATGTTTCCTTTGGTAAACTTACTTTACACATTTAAACAATCATTTAATGATAATTACCATTTTCGTTAAAACACAATACATCGAATATGTATTTACTTTTAACAATTCATTAAACACTCTGTATTCAAGTAATACACGGTGTTCAAGTTATTTTGCCGAACTTAGGCATGATTCATATGTGATGACATATCGAATAACTTTCACATATTATCACATAACTTTGAATTTAAACAATGTTTTTCATTCACTAATGAACATATCATTAAGTTGGGTATTTTAGACAAGACATTTTAATGTTTTATAAATGTTCATACATTATCAATTAGTTTCAAACAATAAGGATAATTCACACATAATCAAACAAGATATGAACACGGATAGAAATTATTCATAAAAGCAGAACAACTGTTTGTTACAAACTTATATGAATAACCGTCTCACGAAGTGTGAGACACACAAAAGAAGTTCAAATCTCTCGATTACAACAAATCATCCTAAAACACAAACTAAGTGATAAATGTCGACGGAGTGTGTCGTCGGCCATCATCATCATGCTCGCCATCAACACGCAACGTCACCTCCTCTCCAGCAAGCACCTCTCGTGCAGAAGGACCTGTTTTCAGTAAAACAGAACAAGTATCAGATATACTTAACACTGCAATGTGTTTGCAAGATTATAACATTTATAAAATTGTATATGAAATATATACCTTGGTCATCGATGACCTCTCCGGTGATTGGTTCAACCTTTACGTTCCGGAAACATAATATGAACTCATGGAAGTCCAATGCTTCTGTATCACCACTCATGATGTTACTCCGGACATGTCCTCTATAGCTGGGAGGCAATGACCGAAGCAGTACGTCTATCGCAAATGGATCAGCCATCCAGTAATCCACGAAGTGAACCAGTCTCGTGTATGCATCAAACATGCGCTCCAAGTGACTCTTCAGACATGTATGCTCCTCCATCTGTATGGAAAGGAACTCTCCAAGCAACTCGTGCTTCCACATGCGCACATGGCTTATGAACTCTGCTCTCAGCTAATCCACAATCGAATATGGGTCAAGATCACCCATGAGCGGATGTAGTTCATCCACCATCCCGTAACGCATTATTATCTGAATGTAAGTGGACATCTCTTGGTGATAGTAGCGGTCTGCCAGCTCTTGTGGGGTCTCATAGTAGTCTGGCTCAGTCAAATCCATCGTGTGGCGTATGTAGTCTACCACATGATTCCTAGTAAGGAGATCATCTAGGCGCACAAGCCAACTAGGGAAGTTGGATCCATCAAGTCTAAGTTTCTCACCCTTTACCCAATCCTTAATCTCAAATTAAGCTTCACGGTGAGCCATCTACATTTATAATTGCAAAAGGAATTTAGACTAAGTTTATAATTAAATGAGTTAATAATAACTCCACTCAGAAACACCTATCCCCAAAGAGGGTTCCTAGTGATAACACGACCCCTATCAGCCACATCTCCCCCGATCATCACGGCCATCAATGTGGGTTCAAGGGTGGACGCTAAACGTCGGTCACATCATTCATGCGACTCGTGCTCGATCTTTCGACCATCCACGTTCTGAGGCCATGTCTGTACATGCTAGGCTCGCCAACTCAACCTTAGTGTTTTCGCTGTGCAACATGGCTTGCACCCACTGTATGTGAACGTAGATATGTCTGACACCCGATCATCACGGCCTGCCTCATACCGAAGAACTTTATTGGTGGTGCACACTAAGGGGGAACACAATCGTTGGTTATTTTAACAGGGATCATCTTATTAGGCTACCGTCGAGTATCTAATACTAGCACACAATAAGACATACAAACAATAACATTGAATGTAAATGCTATGTGATATGGTCCTTCACGTCGTGATCTCCATCCGTCGTCAACGGGTTCTGGCGCCAGGGTTCCGGTGTCGTAGACACCAGGGTATCGGTGTCATTCTGGCGTGGTAGTTCGTCATTACCGTGACCATCTACTACTAAGTAACAAAAGGTAATTACTTTACCTTTGCCACAACCATATCACAAAGCAACGCCCCCCCTGCAAAACAAAGTTAGACGCCTCTACTTTATCTTTGCATGTTTTACGTGGTTGAATGGGCTTTCGTACAAGAACCATTCTTACCTACGAACTTTCAGCATAACACTGATCAAGTAGTTGTCTATACTACACCCCTTTCAGGGCCCTCCGTTGCAAATGGTATACCAACTAATGCGAGAGAGACAGACACCCCCCAAAGCCACTTTATACGGTACAAGCCGTATGTCAAGCATGGACCAGTCTCGCGAATGAACGCGTAAAGTCGGTTGGGGCCGCTCCATCAAGCTTTACTGCGGTATACACAAGTACACGCGGGAGGGTAACAACTAAAAGATCAACGCCCACATGCTACATCTCGTGTGTTCTACCCGTACTAGCATTACTACGCATAGATCTAGCTCTGATACCACTGTAGGGGTTCCGCGCATGAAAAAATAAAATTTTACCCTACGCCCCTAAACCCCTGAAGCTGCCAGGACCTATCTATTAGTAATATAGTAACGGGAGGGGCTTTTTGCGAACTTACCCTTGAAGACCGAAAAGCGTTGTCAATGCTCGGGAGAACGTGGTTGATGTAGACGAGCCGAAGCTGACCTCAAGGTCGTGATGAAGTCCTTGCGCTCCTTCTGGCTCCAACGACTTGAGTGCCTCAAGTGTGACACCTCGTGGGAGTTACACACGTCCGGTGCCTGACGATGACTCCCGCTTCCCTGATCCAGAAGCAGTTGCGGAAGTAGAGCTCCCGGATTCGAATCCTGCAGCGCGACGATGCTCCGCGGTGAAGATGTCTCTCGCTCGCGTAGTCCAGACTTGGGACCACGGTCACGAGAGAGAGAGAGAGGGGGAGAGAGAAAATATCAATTATAGGTCCTCCCAAAAGTGGGGAGACCTTTATTGATTATTGGGTGTATTTTCTAGGCCAAATACCCCACTTTATATAGGGGGAGGGGAGGCTGGGCCTACCTCCCCTCAAGTCCTGGGGCGGGACTAAAGGAGAGGAGGGGGGAGGAGGTGGCCGCCGGCCACCTAATGGGCCCCGCGGGGGGCGGGGGCTAGGCCCAGCCGGCCTCCCCCTTGCCCCTTCTCCCTCTCTCCTTTCCCCTAATGGGCCCTTTCCCTCCGGAAATTGGCCCATTAAGCCTTTTGACATTTTAATTGATTTTCTCTTTATTAAATAATTATGAATAAATGATTAAATCAATATTTAACATTCATTCACATATTATCTAATCTCCGTGGCCATGGAACACCTTCCACCTCCACTCCGGACATCCTCCGGACTTACTGAAACCCTTCCGGTTTTCTCCCTTCTTTTCTTCGGCGATTCTACCGATCCCATAAACACTCTCTAAGCATCATCAAGCCCTTAAGTGTGATATCCTACGGTTCGGGAACACTCCAGACATGGTCGGGACACTCCCGCACCAATGATCGACAGAGGGACCTGGATGGCCATGTGACCCCTGTGCGTTCCACGAAGATCTTTCGTCGTTTGAACCGGGACAGTCGTGTCTTATTCCCTTTGTCATTCGATACTTGCATTGCCCGAGATCTGATCAATGACATCACCATGTCGGGTTCAATCTCGTTACTGAATAATGCTACTTAACTCATCCCGACAAGTGATATCCCCGTGATCTAATCACACGCTGCGCAGCTATTGGATATATCTTCTCCGAGTGGGCCCTTGAGTATCTTCCCGTCACATGGACGGACAAATCCCGCTCTTGACATATATTGCCTCTACGATTTCCTCTGAATACCTGAACACACCTTTATAACCACCATTTTACCAGATGGCGTTTGATGCTATCTAAGCACTCTCGGGAGACAGTGATTGATATAGCCTCACGGTCTAAGGAATAGTCTACGAGGATCCATTTCTAATCATCATAACTTGAACTTCATGACATGATCGGGTTACGATGTTTAGGTTGAGTATTGGTTCATCATCTCATTCTCCGAATGAGATGACCTCATTTCCAGCTAGCATAAATGCCACATGATCAGGAAACATGACGATCTGTTGACCAATGAACCAGTGACTAGAGTTTCACTGGGAACCCCTGGTTGTTTGTATATCACACGTATATTGATGTTTCTACTCAACACCATTATAGCATGATATAAAACTTAATAATAAACTATATGAAATATGATAATAGTCCTTACTACTATTTGTCTCTAGGGCATATTTCCAACAAGGGGTTCCTTCACGAAAGTTGTTCTGTTTGACCTAGCGGTGGCGGCGTCAACTATACAGTCGCAACTATACGGCCAAAATTTTATTCCCACTATATAGTTGGTCGTTAAAGCGTTTTTCTCCACTTCACGGCTCCTGGTTTCTTTGGGTTGTAGGAAATCTCGTATATTTGACTTTAATATAGTGATTCCCATCATCAAACGTCATTATCTACGCAGGAAAAATATCAAGAAAGGATTGCATACCCCTTTGATCATTAGGCATTAGTGACAGGGTTTAGAGAGATATTTCATCAAAAATATGAACAATATCTAATTTAAATATGGACGTAGATGGCTATATTTTAGAGCCATCAAAGCAGTGTAGGGTTTGGTGCTTGGTCCCAGATGTCAGCCTCTCTTTAGAAGAAACATGTGTTCTTTGTTAGACTTTCTTTAGTCGTGCTTCCATGTTCCATTTAGAACTTGGCAATGTTGCTCGATGCGGCAGCCTGTGTAGGGTCTAGCTGTTGGGCCCCAATATCAGCCTCTTTGTTCAAAGAAAAATGTTGATGTTGGATTTTTTATTTCGATCGTGATGGCTGTTTTGACCTTCGTAAAGTTGCTCGACGCGACAACAATGTATGTTCTTTGGTTGTTGGGTCCCCAATCCTAGCTTCTCTATACGAGAAATGTCTTCTTTCTTGGACCTTTTTTTCGGTCACGCTAGTTGTTTTAACATTGCCAATGTTGCCTAATGTAGTAGTGCATGGTCTGCCTGCTTGGTCCTGATGACAATATCTATGTACAAGTATTTTTTATAATTTATTACGTGTGAATAATAACTTTATTTTCAAACCTGCACGATTAAACTTGACCTTGTTAAGGTTGAGGGGTGTTGTAAGCATGTGGGTCGGCATTGTCAGCCTCATAGTACAAAAATATTGTTACAAGAAAAAGCTGTAATCTACATATTATACATACACGTTTAGGATTCAAATTTGAGACTTTTAGCATAGGTGTACTAGGTGCCTTGCCACTAGGCCAAGAGCAATATTTTCTAGTTAGTGGTAGCAAAGTTATACAAACTATAGCTTGCATATTTATCTCGTTGCCAAAAATGTACGTAAACACTTATCAAGTGCAAAAAGGAAAAAAGTAATGTCTCTAACAGATTCTTAATAAAAAAACTACTACATGATGTAGTGTACACAACTTGGGTATGTAGAAGTTTTTAGGGATAGGGAATGTTCCCAAAGGTCCAAATTACGAAGATTTTGGGCTAACTGGGTGGGGAAGTAGGTTATTTATCATGGTGTTATGCTTTAAACGGGGCTCCACACTTGCATGACGGATCTGCTTAGTCAGATGACTAGAGTCGCCAATGCATTTGACCGGATAACATATAAGGTCTTACTCATGTGCCTAAGAGAGAAAGGGTGATGCACCTCAATGCATTCCCAGTTGGCCGATCTTACAGTGCGATACACAAGATAGTAAATCGACGCACTTTGGACCAGAAGCCCTGGTTTCTCGGGAGAGACCCCGTGTGAGATTCCAGCGACTACTGGCTGAATTATTCGGCCTAGCCACCCTAAATCAATTGTCAATCCTTCACAATATAAATTTACTGAAGAAACAAAAGCAGGGACAAGGGTTGGGTAGTCAAAACTAATGCAGAAAAGTAGTGTGAAAAGTAGATTGATTTGTCGATTGTGTGCCTAAGGTAAATTGGCCGTCACCCCTCACAATATATATATGGGGTGACTAGTCTTTCCGTGCAAGTCTAGGAACTATTACACAAGTACGCTGCAGACTCCTTAGTAGGAAAGTAACTCTAAACTAGACAACTATTGTTGGCTTCGTACTAGATCCGGTCTCCAAGCGTTTGGTCAACTCTTCTTAGAGTCTCTTTTCTTCCGTGTTGGGATAGTTACCTTGGTCTTTAATATTTCTTGCTGGCTAAGTCATGGTCTTGGGTGTGAATCCACCGGCTTCTAGAATCTTCTTTCTTAGCAGGCCTCCATCGTTGTAATCTGTTTTGGGCCGTCTTTCAATAACTGACTTAGAGCCGACTATCGGTATTGGGCTTATATCTGGATATTGGTAAATCAACAAAATGTGTCCATCTGCTGCTCACCTCCTCCGGCTTTCACCGTTGTAAGTTTAACTGGCCCAAAATGGGTGCTAGCACATGCCCCATGTTTCTTCGTAAAGCTTGCGTGCCAGGAAATACTCATTGTAATCTACCAAGGGCGATGCTGTAATTTATCAGCCATGTATCATATGAGGGCGATATATAGATATCTGCCATAACTCGGTGATGTTAGGATGATTGTCACACACTTGGGAGGAATTTCATCAAGGATCATCCATTGAGAGATCAAGGAAGTAATCCTCCCTCCATTGTTTCCACCAGATATGAGTTACCTAGTACCAGTCTTGTGACTCTATAAGGGCCTTACCAACTCAACAACCATTTGCCAAATTTGTGGCTTCGTGAGCCGACTGGTAATATGACTTTCTAGACGAAACGCCGACTTGGAAGCCCTTTAGCCAAACTTTTCGGTTGTAGACCTTTGATACATGTAACTTATGCTTCTTGATCTCCCTAAGAGCATCCATCTGTTTGTCAGCTACTTCATTGAGGTTGTGCATCATCACATGGTAGTAATCTTTAGCTGAAAATTGTTTTGTCTAGCAAATCTCAAAGAAGCTAGATTAACCTTCATAGGTAAAATTGCTTCTTGTCCATATGTTAACTCGAAGGGAGTTACCTTAGTCACCCCATGCCTTGAGATCCTATGAGCCCATAGTGCTTCTAATAGCACTTCATGTCATCACTTAGGATAATCCTGAATCTTCATTTGATTAACTTGATCAGTATTTTATTGTATGATTCGGCATGTCCATTGGCTTGGGCATAGTAGGGAGAAGAATTGAGCATCTTGATTTCCAATGAATTGGCAAGCTTTTTTGCCTCCATGAAAGATCTTCCTTGATCTGTGGTGAGAGTCTAGGGTATGCTGAACCTATGAACAATATGCTCAGTGATAAACTGAATTACCTTTCCTGAGAGGCACTGCTTCAGACCACTTGGTGAAATAGTCAGTAGAAACTAGCACAAATCGATGCCCCTTTGATGATGTCGGATGAATCATACCAACAAAGTCTAGCACCCATGCTCAAAAGGGCCACAATTTTATAATCGATTGAAGCATGGAAGTTGGTGCCAACTGTATATATCCGAACTTCTGACATGCTTCGCACCCTTTGTAGTACTTGAAGCAGTCTTGTAGCATAGTCGGCCAATAGAATCCTTCTCTTTTCAACATCCACTTCATCTTCGGGGCTGACTGATGTATTATAGATAAGACGTCATGAACCTCTCCCATGGTGACTCTAGCTTGATATTCACCCAGGAACTTCAGGAGAACATAATCTATGGTTTGGCGATATAATTCATCTTAGACTAAGAAAAATTTCAAATCTAGTTGTCAAACAGCTTTCTATGTTTTTTTGGCTTGAATCTCGCAAATAACCAATGATAGGAATTCTCTATTTGGTCTTGCAATTATCTCCGGCTTTATCTATGTCAGCCGATTCATTAGGAAAATTGGCTTTAGTTGAGATGGCTATGCATAGTAAGCAGCAAGGTGCATTGGTTGTTCTGAAATGTAGAACATTCCCTAGCTTATATGATAACCTGATGCCTGCTATGCTAACTCATTGGCCAACCAATTGTTGTGTCTAGACACATGTGACATTTTAAAATAATTTAGAGTAGATACTATGTCTAGACACTTATCAAAGTATAGATCGAGTGGTCCTTCATTGCAACGGAAGATCCCAGCAACTTGTTGCACCACCAGCAAGGAATCGCCAAACGCCTCGATACAGTAAACTCATGCAACAACCAAAAACTCCATGTTGAATACCAGACCTTCATATTTAGCTTTATTATTAGTGCAATCATATTCTAGTGGACACGATGATTAATATACAACCCCTGAAGGTGATATACAAACAATTTTGACTCCTTGGCCATTAATGCATATTGAACCATCGAAGTGTATCTTCCATGGTACCACCAACATAACATGTAAGTCGACATCATCTCGGATCCGATGTTCAACTAAATCTGACCCTTCATAGATCGGATAGGTTCATATGCCAACTCATATTCGATTAATCCATAGGCCCATTTTACGATTCTTCCACTCAGGATCGGCCTTTGAATCATATGTTTAATGATGCCAGCTTGACATGCAACTACACATTCACTAGATAGTAGATAATGATGAAGTTTGGTGCATGCATAGTGAAGCGATAAGCATATGTTAGGAGAAACTATATCGAGTTTTGGCATCTAGCAACCGCTGACTAAGATAAGTAATATAATGTTCCTTACCACCGGTTACCTATGTAAGATCATCACCAATGACACCTGATAAGGGGTGACCTCAAGGGTGGCCCGATCTTCATGGATCTCGTGGTCAAATTGATGGTAAAGCAAGGGGAAAGGGGAAGGTAGCGGAAGCAGACGCACACCTCGCGAAGAACACGATGAACACACACAAAACTAACACGATACAAGGCCGATTGCTCCCATCGGTGGCCACCGGTCTGATATAATCCTCGCAAGGAAAGATCGGCCAACATGCTCCCTCGATCCCAAGCGGAGAGGGAAGAACAACTTGGAGACGGTCTTGACAACTATGCTCACACACTTGCAAACATAGGCCTTGTACAACGAGGGAGGCGTGATGCAAACTCCAACGAGGTGGTGATGATAGTCGGTCCCCTTTGATAAGGGGATGAGGCAAAACTAGAGATTCCACAAAGGGGATTGTCTTTAGTCTATCATCTATGCCTAAGGGATACATGAGGGGGTGGGGGCTCTATTTATAGGCCAACCACTAGAATGGGGGTAATCTGGGCATAAAACTAGGGTTGGAACATAATAAGGGGATACATGGGCTGTGGCGTAATTGCTCTGTTGGGTCTAGTAGTACCGAACCAGATGACCGGTAGTACCACTTGGGGGTGGTAGTACCGCAAGCCGGTACCAGGGCAACCAGAGGCGATTGTGCGGGCTTTAGTCATGGCCGGTGGTACCTCTGAGGCCGAGCGGTAGTACCGGGGCACGGTAGTACCGCTGGTGGGAGCGGTAGTACTACTCGCGTCTATCTTTTTGGGTGACTTGGGGACGAGCTTTGGGACTTGGCATTGTAGATGTAGTAGCGTTTGTAGGACGGGCTGCATCAGCTCCCCCCCCCCCCGTTCAAAAAGATTCGTCCTCAACTCTATACGCTCGTCATGTAGAGGTGGTCGAGAGACATTCTTGCTCTTGGGGTTCTCCATGTAGTTGTCCTCGAGAATCTTGATGTAACAGCTCTTCAATGTTCCTTCACTTTCCATGTAGCCTGCAAAGCTCGCAACAAAAGCGAAGCAACACTCAAAGAGTAGCCAATTCATGAACATTATAGCATGAGTCCTCAAGTAGAAGGAATTCACCTTATGGTGTAGAGATAGCTCGATGAAGGGAATCCATAGGTAACCCTCTACGGTTCGTCTTGTCGACACATGGTACATAGAGGTTGACGCGTATGTAATTGTATCTTCACACAACAAATACCAAGCAACATATGTTTGTGTGTGATAGAGGAGCATGTCATTTGTGGTATGTCCATTCTTGTTCACAACACTATTAGTACAACTAAAGTATAGCAAGTGAAATGCATATGCAAGGTCAAAGTGGATGGAAATCATTGGAACACCATCCAAATGTGAACTCAAAAACTCCATATAACGTCTTAGTGTGGCACTCAAAGCAATTGACTAAAATATTGATCAACATCAATTCGGCAAAAACACATGGGGAAGAATATCCAAAACAACATCATTATGTGTGCAAGCCAACCATTGGAAAGAGAAATTGTTCAATATGTTGGATGCCGTACACAAATCATCAAAAGCAAATATCATGGGCATAAGAGTATGACAAGCAGAAGCAAAAGCAACATGTTTGCAAACAAACCAAAGGAAAGAGCAAGTGGTCCTTATATTTGTTGCCATAACTATACGAGCTACTTGGGAGCTCTCGTGACAATACATGCTCAAAATGGCATTATGGTTGCACACAAAATATCGGAAGGAGAAATTGTTCAACATTTTTGTTGCAATACACAAAACATCAATATCCAATAGCAATAAAACATGATTGTCACAAGGTGAAAGAATACCATTAACATGCTTGCAAGCTAACCATAGGAAAGAGCAATTTTTCAACATGAAAGGTGCAAAGCATGCAAAAGGTATCAGAATTCGGTTTGACCTTGAACTTACTTGTGGGATGCTCTCTAGAGCCCTTTTTGTTAACTCGTGCTCAATCGAGGTTGACATTCTCGTGCGGGTACCTACACACATCAAACACAAACGGAAGAATGTGTGTGCATGGTAGAGAAATACATCATCCATCATGACATATCTCTTCTTGTGCACATCACCATTAATGTCAATCAAGTGTAAAATAGATGCATGGTGAGTATTCAAATGGGTAACATGATTATCATGGCATTTACCAAAATCTCCAAAATTTGAGAAAGCTATGGGGGCCATCTCAATAGAAAACATATGATAATTATTATTGGAAGCAAAATAAGTGAAAGAGCAAGTATTCATCTTATTGCAAGCAATGGGAGAAATTGTAAAACATCCATGACAAAGCATGGTCCTAGGGGTACCATGCTGATCATCATTGCAAGCAAAACATTGGAAAGAGCAATTGTTCAACAGAGTGCAAGCAATGAGATCATCAATGTAACGTTTGGAGCATATCATGTCTATGGCAATATCATGACAATAAAGGGATTCCACATGGTTATCATGATACGTAGCAAAATCAACATATGGGAATAAGAGTGGAACGTAAGTCATGTCACATGTATTATCTATAGCATGCAAATCATCACAAGTAATCATGTCCACTAGTGGATCATGGCATCATCAACATCCATAGTTTTACTTTGTTCATACCTCTCATATGAAGTGGGTGTTGTGGTAGTATTAGCCTCCATGTGGGCGATTTCTTCATCATGTATGGGGATGGCACCATCTTCATCCACCATGTACATCTTCTTGGTTGGAGGCATCATCATCTCCAATCTTGGCGCTTATTGATCCATGGAACCTAGTACATCATGATAAAACACACTAGAGGTAGAGGGTAAGTCGTTAGAAATCAAAGTGGTCTCACATGACCTATCAACTACCACTCTCAACTCACTCACTATCTCACTCATGCCCTCCAAGTGGAAGCACTCAATATCACGTATGGTGGAGTCCCTCATCTCACTCTTGTTTTCACTCAAGTGGGCTAAGTGGCTCTCATACTCACATGGGATTGGTACCACATCATCACTCAAGCATATAGGGATAGGATCGGTTTGCTCAACTCCATGCGCCTCCTTTGGTGAAGGGAAAATCCCATGCTCACCATTCTCAACCTTGTCGTCGCCTTGTACTTTGGGTGCCATTGTGGTGGTGGCACTCATACAGGAAGTATTGGTCCTTAACGCCATCTTTGCCATTGCATTCAATTGTTGGCAAAGCAACTTGTTTTCTTCTATCTCTTGGGGGGTCATATTTTTTATGGCCTCGTCCAACTTGGCGAAGTAGAGGTCCATCTCTTGCTTGAATGACATTCTTGGAGTGCTTGGAGAAGAAGTTGCATTGGAGCTCTTGTAGTTGGATGCTTCTTCTTGAACTTGAAGCTTTGGCGTTGAAGCTTGATGGCGTGGAAGAAGGCTTGATCTTGGTGCCAATGTGGTGGTGGCACTAGTAGTTGAAGGTGCCTTATGATGAAGGTGTCGATGGAGGTCATTGGTGTGCCTTGCCGAAGGTTTATTTTGGTGAAACACTTGGTCATCCAAATGATGCTCGCGATGATGCTCCTTCTCCTTGGCACTCTTTGTATGCTTGTGGTGCAATCTTGAGGTAAAGTCATTAATTTTGGCAAGAATGCTCATGTTATTGGCGAAGTTATCGTCCATGTCCTTCTTGAAGTTGTTGAGGGCGCTTTTACTTGTCCATTCGATGGTGGACCTTGGCGCTCTCGAGGTGGAGGCTTCGTCTTGGTCGACACGACTTGAGAAGCTTGTCGTTGTCATTCTTGAAGTCGTCCATGCTTGGGGAGTCATTGTTTTTGTAGTACTCCATATCACCCAAGCATGTAGAGCCATTATCGGTGTAGTGCTCCATCATGTCATCCATGCTTGTGGAGGCATATGCATGGTGGCTCTTGGTGCCATTGTGGTGGTGGCACTAGTAGTTGAAGGTGCCTTATGATGAAGGTGTCGGCGGAGGTCATTGGCGTGCCTTGCCAAAGGTTTATGTTGGTGAAGCACTTGGTCATCCAAATGATTCTCGTGACGATGCTCCTTCTCCTTGGCACTCTTCGTATGCTTGTGGTGCAATCTTGAGGTAGACTCGTTAATTTTGGTGAGGATGCTCATGTTATTGGTGAAGTTGTCGTCCATGTCCTTCTTGAAGTTGTTGAGGGCGCTTTGGAACTTTTCCATTCGATGGTGGACCTTGGCACTCTCGAGGTGGAGGCTCCGTATTGCTCGACGCGACTTGAGGAGCTTATCGTTGTCGTTCTTGAAGTCTTCCATGCTTAGGGAGTCATTGTTGTTGTAGAACTCCATATCACCCAAGCATGTGGAGCCATTGTCGGTGTAGTTCTCCATCATATCATCCATGCTTGTGGAGGCATATGCATGGTGACTCATCGTGGATTCTTCATAGAAATCATCCTTTGTTCTAGAGTCCCTAGACATGATTCACAAGACCAAGTGGTGTATATGGAAGCGGTAGGGGGTTAGGGATGCAACGTCAAACATTTATTTACCTTGGAAGATAGTATCGTGCAAGTGGCCACACTTGAGAGCAATCAAAACCAAGTAAAGTGAAGTTCATGCGGAACACCAAAACCAACTAACCACTAAAAAACACAAAGCTTATGGTGGATATGGGTATGGAATGTGGCATGTCAAGAAACAATCCGAAATCAAGATGTTGTAATGGCAAGTAAAGAACCATGATGATCACAAAGCAAAACAAGTCAATCCACAAGATAAGAATTATGTACAAGGAAACACACACAGTGGGATAAATGGGACTTGTGCGATGGAGAAAGTGAGCTAAGAACCAAATGATTACCTAGCGAAGACTATAAGCTCGTGCCGCACAAGTGCAAGGAGAGGCGCTAGTTTGATTGCAATAAGTTGGTGGGCTACAAGATATGCACAATAAGTCCACCTATATGATGTTCATCGAGCTGGCACTTCCTATTCTATGAGGCACTTGTTTCTTTCTTTCTTTTTCTTTCTTATTTTTTTCTTTCTTTTTTCTTTTTCTTTTGCACTTGCCTCTTCCTTGTGCCAACAACTATACAAGATAACTATATGAGATAGCGCTCTCACAACTTTTGCTCGGAATTCTACAAGTATCAAATGTGCATAGCCCAAGCAATCATAGGAGGAACTAGTCTCAATAGGTGTTTGTTGATCGCAAAGATAGTGTAGCTCACAAAGGAATGCAAGTGGGGAGAAGTCGCGGAATGTTTATACCTTTCATCGCTGATTTTTACCCTTTATTGCTCGATTCCGCCTTGCTCATGGAATTCGGATGGAGCATGAACCACTTCGATTATGATGTAGAGCTCCTTCTTCTCTTCGAAACGAGCTAAAGAACACTAAAATCCGAGTTCGTATGCAAAAGTTATGCTCAAAACGGTGAGAAAGCTGAAATCTGGAATCTGCTGATTATGTCTCGTACTGGCGGCAGTACCGGAAAAAAGTCCGGTAGTACCAGAAAAGTGCGTTAGTACCAGTTTTTGGCCCGGTAGTACTGGTTATTCCTGGGACACGCAGATTTGACGCGATTTTGTGATTTTGGGGCGATTTTGGAAAATAAATCTTCAAGAAAAAGACCAAATCGAAGGGGTAAATGATGAAACTAGGCCATGGGAACGCAAGGGAAGGTAGATCGACAAGTTTAGCAAGTAATCCATGGATCAAAACCTACCAAAACACACTCAAATCATAGATCGATCCAAAACACGAAGTGGGGCTATTTTTGCTAGAATTTTCGAATTTATGGGGAAAAGACCAAATCGATGAGAAATCCATGGTAACCAAAAGCTCTTAACACCAGATGATAAGGGGTGACCTCAAGGGTGGCCCGATCTTCACGGATCTCATGGTCAAATCAATGGGAAAGCAAGGGGAAAGGGGGAAGGTAGCACAAGCGGACGCACACCTCGCGAAGAACATGATGAACACACGCAAAACTCACACGATACAAGGCCGATTGCTCCCGCCGGTGGCCACTAGTACGATAGAATACTCGCAAGGAAAGATCGGTCAACGTGCTCCCTCGATCCCAAGCGGAGAGGGAAGAACACCTTGGAGAGGGTCTTGACAACTACACTCATGCACTTGCAAACGTAGGCCTTGTACAATGAGGGAGGCGCAATGCAAACTCCAACAAGGTGGTGACGATAGTCGGTCCCCTTTGGTAAGGGGATGAGGCAAAACTAGAAATTCCACAAAAGGGGGTGTCTTTAGTCTATCATATATGCCTAAGGGATACATGAGGGGGTGGGGGCTCTATTTATAGGCTAGCCACTAGAATGGGGGTAGTTTGGGCATAAAACTAGGGTTGGAACATAATACGGGGATACATGGGTTGTGGCCCAACTGTTGTGCGCGCAGGCACTGTTGGGTCCGGTAGTACCAGACCAGATGACCGGTAGTACCGCTTGGGGGCGGTAGTACCGTAAGCTAGTACCATGGTGTACAGAGGCGATGTCACGGGCTTCAATCGTGGCCGGTAGTACTGTTGAGGCTGAGCGGTATTATCGGGGTGCGGTAGTACTGCTGATGGGAGCGGTAGTACCGCTCGCGTCTGTCTTCTTGGGTGACTTGGGGACGAGCTTTGGGACTTGGCATTGTAGATGTAGTAGCGTCCGTTGGACGAGCTGCATCAACACCCGACCCAGCAACTATGTATAACTGGAAAGGATTGCCTCTCTCTGGCACCTTCAAGACTAGGGGTGTGGACAAGCAGGTCTTGATCTTCTCAAATGCTTCTTGCTGCTTTGCCCCCCAGGTGAAGTCGTTATTATAGGGGTTCCGCGTATGAAAACAATAAATTTTTACCCTACGCCCCTAAACCCCTGATGCTGCCAGGATCTATCTATTAGTAATACAGTAACGGGAGGGGATTTTCGTGAACTTACCCTTGAAGACCGAAAAACATTGTCAACGCTCAGGAGAGCATGGTTGATGTAGACAAGCCGAAGCCGACCTCAAGGTCATGATGAAGCCATTGCGCTCCTGTGGCTCCAACGACTTGAGTGCCTCAAATGTGACACCTCACGGGGAGTTACACACGTCCGGTGCCTGACGATGACTCCCACTTCCCCGGTCCAGCAGCAGTTGCGGAAGTAGAGCTCCTGGTTCCGAATCCCGCAGCACGACGGCGCTCCACGGTGAAGATGTCTCTCATTTGCGCAGTCCGAACTTTGGACCACAGTCACGAGAGAGAGAGAGAGAATATCAATTGGAGGTCTCCCCAAAAAGTAAGGAAACCTTTATTTAATATTGTGTGTCTTTATCTGGCCAAATACCCCCACTATACATAGGGGGAGGAGAGGTACTACCTCCCTCAAAGTCCCGGGGTCAGACTAAAGGAGAGGGAGAGGGGGGCACCACCGGCCAGCCCTAGTGGGCCCCACGCAGGGGGCTTGGCCCACCCGGCCACCCCCTTTCCCCTTCTCTCCTCTTACCTTTCCCTAATGGGCCCTCTTCCCTCCGGAATTGGCCCATTAAGCCTTTTGACCTTTAAATTGATTTTCTCTTTTATTAAATAATTATGAATAAATGATTTAATCAATATTTAACATTCATTCACATATTATTCAATCTTCGTGGCTATGGAACACCTTCCACCTCAACTCTGGACATCCTCCGGACTTACCGAAACCCTTCTGGTTTTCTCTCTACTATTCTTCGGCGATTCTACCGATCCTATAAACACTCTCTAAGCATAATCAAACCCTTAAGCGTGATACCCTACGGTTCGGGAACACTCCAGACATGGGAGACACTCCCGGACCAATGATGGACAGAGGGACCTGGATGGCCATGTGACCCCTGTGCGTTCCATAAAGATCGTTCGTCGTTTGAACCGGGACGGTCGTGTCTTATTCCCTTTGTCTCTCGATACTTGCATTACCCGAGATCTGATCAATGACATCACCATGTCGTGTTCAATCTCGTTACTGAAAAATGCTACTTGACTCGTTCCGACAAGTGATATCCCTGTGATCAAATCACACGCTGCGCAACTATTGGATATAACTTCTCCGAGTGGGCCCTTAAGTATATTTTTGTCACGTGGACGGACAAATCCCGCTCTTGACATATATTGCCTCTACGGTTCCTCCAAGTACCTGAACACACCTTTATTTCCACCGTATTACCAGATGACATTTGATGCTATCTAAGCACTCTCGGGAGACAGTGATTGATATAGCCTCACGGTCTAAGGAATAGTCTACGAGGATCCATTTCTAATCATCATAACTTGAACTTCGTGACATGATCAGGTCATGATGTTTAGGTTGGGTATTGGTTCATCATCTCATTCTCAGAATGAGTTGACTCCATTTCCAACTGGCATAAATGCCACATGATCAGGAAACTTGATTATCTGTTGACCAATGAAACAGTGACTAGAGTTTCACTAGGAACCCCTGGTTGTTTATATATCACACATCTATTGATGTTTCCTCTCAATACAATGTATAGCATGATATAAAAGTTAATCATAAACTTTATGAAATATGATAATTCCTTATTACTATTTGTCTCTAGGGCATATTTCCAATAGTTATCCTTCTTGATTCGAAGAATATCGGTGAAAGCATCAACCTTCCCAGACAAATTAATAATGAACCATCGAAGGTAGTTTACTTTACTAAGAAATTGTTGCATCTCCTTCTTATTAGTCAGATCTTGTATCTTCTGGATAGCGGTAATCTTCTTTGGGTTTATCTCTATTACCTGCTGGTGTATGATGAACCCTAGAAATTTGTCGGTTGATATGCCGAATGCACATTTAGTGGATTTATCTTTAGTCCATACTTTCTCATCCTCTCAAACGCAAGTCATAAGTTGGCTAAGTGATTATGTGTGAGTCTAACTTAACTACGACATCGTCTATGTAGACTTCCATTATGAATCTCAGCAGATCATGGAAGATTAAATTCATAGCCCTCTGATATGTAGCTCCGCATTCTTCAAACCGAAGGTCATCACTTTCCACTCAAATAGCCCAAAGAAACTCAGACAACGAAATGTTGTCTCCGTTGAGTCTTCCTCAGTCATGAATATCTGGTTGTACCCAACATTTCTGTCCAAGAAGCTAATTATTTGATGACCATATGCACTATTGATCAACATATTAGCTATGGGCATAGAGTACTCCTCTTTTGGTGTAGCTCGGTTGAGATCTCTAAAATCAATGCAAACTCATAGCTTGCTAGAACCTTTATTCTCAACTAGCATGATGTTTGAAATCCAGCTAGCATTTCTACATGTTCGAATAAAGTTGGCTTTGAGTAATCTATCTATTTCTTCCATGATCTGATTGTACATATTTGACGGGATTGAATTTCCTCGGGACCTACTTATAGGGCTGAAAGTCAGCTTTAATCGTCAGTCCATGTTCTACTGTAAGACCCTCGAATCGTCCCTATGCAAGTTTTAGCAATTCCCACAAAACCCGCATAGAAACAATTCAAAGATGCCCACCAGGCACTTGCGTGCAGATGGAAAACGAAGTAATATCATTACACAATAGTTCATGATAGAACCCACAAAACATATATACAACATCGACTCAATGAGTCAAGAATACAAATATACAGTACAAAGATCCAAATCACTTTGAAAACGATACAACATTCGAGTACGGATAAGATACAAATTGGACTAAGAGTCCTAAAGAATAACCAATGGCATCCATAACCCTGCCCAGGCCAGGCCGGAAGGGTAACCCAGCTAACAACATCGAACTTATACCTGTTAAACAAAAGGGGTGCCGACAAAGGGCAAAAGAAAAAAGGGAGCGGCCAGTACTAAGGCCAGTACATGGCGATTATAGAATTAAGTGGCTCTCTCTACATAGGTATGGTGGACAGAAGTGGCAGCGAAGCATGCACTAAACAATCTATAGAGACTCGATACAACTGTCAGCTCAGAGAGGGATAAGAAAGACCTATTCGGAACCAACCTAATACTAACACCAAACATACCCATCCTGGTATTTCCCCCTCGAGACCAAACAAGGAAGTCACCCAAGGAACTCACACAGTTGGCGGTTTTATTAATCATTCCATTATAGTTGTAGCTCTTACTAGTCAGATATAGATGGCATAAGACATTCCAATATCACAAGTTGTTGGCACTTTTAAATAACCATTTCGTCATAGTTGCAATACTAAGATACATATCCGAAGAACTTGTCGACACTCGCATCAACTCAACATCCTAATCCGTGAAGAAGCAAAGCACTAAAAGAAATGCACTATTTAATACTACGGCAGAAGATCGAGCATGTTCATGATATGATGCATGACATAGCAAAGATGCGATGCGACTAGACAATATTAAGCGGAACCGGGGTCTCGATAATTAAATATAAGGTTCAAGTTATTTAGGTACCCCACAATTTAAATGTTGACTCAACAAGGCAAAACATGGCACTGGTTCGCTACACAAATTTAAGTGAAGCCAATATAAGACACGAATAGCCCACATATGCACGCCATATTTATTTATAAGGTGTATCGACAAAATACCCCCAAATGTCAAAGTATGAATGCAGTCATGAAGAATCTATATGCAACAAGGTATATGTCATATAAAAATAGGGGATCAAATTGGGGTCCCACATTAGGGTTTCGGCGATCTTGGGTCACATGGGTTCGGGTTCGGTCTTCGGACTTCAGGAGGGTCTTCAAGGTCTCGGCCTTCAAATCCATGAAGGAGGACTCGGGGTCTTAGGGTCCACCCTTCGGCTCCGGGGTCAGGGTTCGTCGGGGCTCAGTCTTCGGATCTTCGAATCCTGGTTCAGAGAACTTGGCGTCCATGTAGGAGCGCTGGGAGATCCATGAGGGAGTCCTTAGAATTAGGCATCGGGCCTCGATACTTGGTGGCCACATCGATGTAACACTGGGCGATGGAACTTGCTGTAGTGGAAACTATGGAACTCCGGGCGTAGCAACACGGCGATGATATTGCATCGGCAACATACTTGCGCTTGTGAATGGGTCGAAAGGACACACAAGGACACCATTGGTCAGAGCGAACAAGCCAAACACGAAGGCCAGAACTGAACTTGGTCGAGTAAAAAGGCAACCTGATGATCTGTGCGACAGCCGAAGGGCCAGCTCACGTAGCCGCGTTTGCAGGAGGAGGCCTACAACATCGAGGCCGAGCAAGCACCGGCCCAAGGAGCGAAGGTCCCAACGCACGCTTGCAGGGAGGACACCAGTAGAAGGTAGAAGAGGCAGCGCGGACCAGCGCTGTGGCGCACCCGGAGGCGGGGAACAGCGAGGCTGGTGCGAGGGCGTCCATGAGGGGAAGCCCGAGGTCGAGGTGGCCATGCGGCAGGAGGGCAGCACGCAGAGAGGGCGTCATCGAGGGAGAGGCCGTGGCAGTAGAGGACGGCGATGAGGAGGACAAGACTACCACGGGCTCTCAGACTTGGAAAGGGGCGACGTGTCGGTGACGCTCTGCCAAGCACGGTTCTGCAGGGGGATGCGGACGACATGGTCAACCGGGGCGGCGGCCGGTGGTCACTAGCGAGCACGGATCGAGGGGAGGGAGGCGCTGGCAGCGCCTGGGCTAGAGCGGGGGTGGGCTGGATCACTGGCGGCGAGGACCGTCTCGATATGGCAGAGAGCGAGCGGGCTGGAGGAAGGCGAAGGAAGGGCGGAGAGCCCGGTAGCAGGGCCATGCGGGGCAGACGACGGAGGCTGAGGAGATCGAGAGCGAGGCGAGGTTGGGGACGGGGTCCGCGTAGGGGGTGGGGCCGGGGTGCGAGAGCGGGACAGTTTGATGCGGGTCGGGTGGGGTTGACCGCGTGCGAGTGCATGCGGGGCTGCATGTGCCGTGTTGTGTGCGGTCGGTCGGGTGTGGTGTGTGGCGTGTTGCTGCGATGCGCTCGTGCTGTGTGCGAGAGCGACTGCGGGCGGGGGTGCGCGTATAGGTTAGGGTTTGGTCTGCGTCTAGGGCTAGCGCACCGGGGTGGTAGGTGGCTGCTGGCTAGACTTTTGGGCCTGGCCGCTGCTGCCTCCCCCACTAAAACCTTTTTATTTTATTTTATTTGTTTTATTTTTAGAAGGCTTTTGTAAATAGTTTTGGACAAATAAAAGATCCAAAAAAAGACTGGAGTTTTAATTTGAAATTAAAAGAGGGGACTAATAAGAAAACAAAATAGGCTTTGCAAATAGTTTTGGCAAACATATACATGATGTCACGATGATGCTCAAATGCAATGTGGCATGATGACATGAGCATGCTATCATGATGATGCATAAAGGTAGAACACAGTGATTTTTTTTGTAGTGGTTTCCCGGCGTGTTACATCTACCAATTCCCTATTTAAACCGGGCATCTGATCTGGATAAGACCGGTCAACTTTAACTCATAATCGGTTTCAAGATTTTGGTTTACATAAGTCGGCCTAAGTGTTGCTCCATCTCTGATGTCTACTTCTTCTAATGGATCGGCCAACTTAAAGCCTTGTCCCAACTTGTCCATGTCTTCTACCTCTTCTATAGACTCGTGCATATCGTCCTTGTTGGCCTAATATACCACCAGCCTCTTTTGGAGCCACTCATCGTTAGGGTTCATTGGATGGACAACTTGGATAGTCGATCAATATTAATCAGCCCTAGTGAGATAGGCATGAAGCTGTTATTTGTAGTAGTCATGAAGTCATACCCTAAAAAATCTCATCCCGATAGACAAACAGCATCAGGGTGCTATCAGTATGTGAGCACATCAACCATAACAATGCAAGCTGATTCATCAACGTGGACTACCTCCACCTCATCACCTATCCACTACATCATAAACTATGACGTGGATATGGCCTTGACCTTGGTCGCTCAGCCTAAAACCTATTCATACTTACATGGTATGCCAATTTTATGAAGCATTTTTCAAAAGTTGAAAAGACTCATGTTTATCATTTTTCATGGCATGCAATACACGCAAAAGGATGCCATGCATGAGTCTTTTTTCTTTTTTTCTTTATTTTCTTATTTTGTCTTCAAATCAGGGTCAACTTTGTCGGCATGCAAATTTTAGAAACAAGTTGAATATTTCAAAACCTTTGTTCTCAATATATTGACGGTCTTTTGGGTACCTTTTGTAATATTTAAGAGCAATCATCAGCTCACTTGTGATTCAAATTAATTTGACCTAATTTCGACAAATCAACATAGAGTAATTTAATTGGGCAAATTTAGCCACGAAGCTTTAAAACTCATAAAACCTGAGAATCGCAAGTAAAACATGCATTGTCTGGTATGTCTAAAAACAAGGCTTGTGGCAGTCTGAGACACATTCTTTAGATTTTCTTTACAAAACATCCATCTCGTTACTTGGAAAACTGAAAAATGTGTTTTCCTGATTGTTGAAAACTTCCACGAGAAACATTGTTTACTACACAAGACGCACCCACTACCTGATGTTAGAATCATATCACAGAGTAGGTAGGATGTTCATACATGGCCATATGACCTTACTGGTCGTTCGGGCTGAAACCAAGAATGTTCATTCATGGTAGGCTATAACGTGAATCTGTTTTTTCTAAAGTTGTGAAAACTCATGTTTATCATTTATCAAGGCAATTAATACTGGCACAAGTACACCGAGCGTAATGAAGTCTCATGTTTTTATTTTATGCTTTATTTTGTTTGGATGTTTTTCATACACAGTCAAATTTATCGGTATGCAAATACTAATCAATAATGGCATTTTTCAAAACTACTATAGTTCCATGATATATTAACTGCATGGGTACCTTTAGAAGAAATTTGGAAATTTACAAGAGTAATAGTCTACCTAGCTCACATGTACCTAAGGTTGACCTAATTTTGTTTTATCGATGTAAAGTCATTTAAGTGCGTGGAGTTTTATCTTGGAAACTTAAAACATCCTTAAAATTTGGAACTATAAAAATGTGTTGTTCACTTTGTACGAAAATTGGGTAGGGATATTTTTTATTCTTTATTCTACCACTAAAGATATTTGAAAAATTCACTTCATGGTATGGCCTACCATGTACTCTGTACAAACTTTCTTGGGTTTCTAGCCAAATGACCAAGGTCATGGATATACTCTACCTACATCAAGATAATGATAGTGTGCCCGTATTTTGGTAGGTTGTTGTATGTTTGCACGGTAAACAAGTAAAACATTTTTCAGAAAGAAGTATGAATAATATGACTCAGAGTGCATAGCATGTGCCATTTACCAGTACATAAAGTGGTCCATGTTTTATGGATAATTTTAAGGTTATATTTTTCAAGATTTTTAGCTAATTTCACCCACTTAGACGACTCTCCATCGATTTGTCGAATTAGGTCTAATTTAATATTCTACAAGTGTGTGAGAGCAAGTTCAATAGTATAACCAATTCTTAGGTATAAGCAAGTGACACATAGGCATATATTGTTGGCCTTATACCAGCATATACAATACTTAGAAATTAAACATACTATACAACAATTAGCATTACGATGCAACAACCTCATCATAAAGCAATAAAAGTAAACATAAATAAAATGAAAAACCTTTCTATGCCCATTTGAAAAATCCTAAAACTTGGAAGAAAACATGGTACACTTTGTTTGAAAATTGGGATGGTGGCATTCTTTCTTTTGAAACCGGGGTACCGTAGGTCCTGAAGGAGCGAGAAGCTTCAATTATCACGCCAGTGTTTATAGTCGTCGCTAGGTGGTCTAAGGACCTTTTCATAATTATTATTACTTTTAAGCCTTTTTGTATTGATGCTTATCAATAGATCGGCTGAATTTCGGAAAAATACATAGTTACTAGAAATATATCGGTATGCCATACCAAGGTAGTACATCTTATATTTTGAAATGGAGGGAGTACATGCGAACAAATTTGACATACCTCCATCCCGGTGTAGTAGTACTAGTACTAGTGTACTACTTAGTCTTACACGTATCCCTAAGTTGTCAAAGCGACGTATACACCTGGTCAGGGGAGTATACATGGAAAAAATTAATTAATAACTACTTCACACCTACTCCTACTCGGGAAACACAACGCTTCCCTGGTTCTCTCCGTGCTAGTATCTTCCCAAAGAAGGTACCTTCTCATGCCCATTGAATTTAGATGGATAGACGATATTGCCCAGAGTGAGATGATGAGTCTATTTAAATAGTAGTCTACAACCCTCTCAGATCCGCTACTCTCTTGCTTGCTCTCAAATATCCCTCTCTCGGATCCTCCGCATTTGAAGAAGGCGGCGCTATCGCGGAGGAGTGGATTACAAGTATGGCTGACATGAGTGTATTGAGAGAGCTCTCCAGCTGTAGGCTGTGTTCTCAAATTGTTCGTCATCCCACGTACATGGTTATTACTTCTTTCTTCAGGATATTTTTCTTCTATGTCGCACTGGGTTCGATCCAACTATTTTTTGGCCTAAATATTTTTCCTTGCGTGAGTAGTGCTATGGAAAGGCCGCGGCGCATGTTGCATGTGCAAAATAGGTACAATCTTCCGATGGCCAGTGCCCAGGATGCGAGTACAAATGCGTGTTCAAACCAAGCGGTAGTTTGGAACGGATGTCCTCAGGGATGAGGTTCAAGTGGAACAACAAAGGGTGTGATATGAGTGATGGCTACCTCAATTTCATCGAAGACCTGAGGGCATGCTCACACAGGCCAAAGTTCCCATAGGTTCTTGGTGAAAAAGAACTATATGGTATGTGGGTATTTATGTGTGTGCTAATTCCTTCTACAATATGGTATTTAGTTTATGTTGTGGTTGTGGAGTACCTATACTAGTTATGCTAATTGAATCATCATTGCATCCACATAGTTTTTCTCCTCTACCGAAAAGGAGAAGTACCACTAGCGCGTGCATCCACACAGTTTCTCTCTTTTAGCTAGGAAGCTTGAAAATTCATAGAACTTGGGTGTTACCACTGAATTTGGTCTACTTTGTGTGAAAAGACAACCAACGAGTGATTGGTTCTATTTCAACACACAGTGGAGCATCGAATTCATCGTCTCAGATGTAACCCTAAAAATAAGGAAAAGGTCCAAAACAAACCTTAAGCTCATAGGCAAAAGTTAAATCAAACCCCAACTCCTAATCCCTGAAATTGGCACTTTGAACTTGTCAATTGAAGTTGTTAGGTGCACCAGGAAAGTTAAATCCCAACGGGGATTAAAATCCACATTCACTAGCACATGGACCCCACCTATAAAACCTTGTTCACCAATCCACAATCGATCTCTCTGTCAGTCAATTGCTTCTATGCGACGCTGCAACCACCAAATCATATGCCCAATAAATTTGTCCTCATGATTTTGAATCACACGATCCACTCAGGGCTGAGAAGAAGCACGACCATGTCAATTTAGAGCGGCACCTAGCGATGAGGTGTCACTGGTTTGGGTACTGTGTCGTGGTGGGTGAGGGTACTGCGATGACGGTGCTTTAGCGAACCACGACATCAGCGGGTTGGGGTGTTGGAAATATGCCATAGAGATAAATAATAATATGAATTATTAATATATTTCATAAAGTTTATGATTAAGTTTTATATCATGTTATAACCGTATTGAAAGGAAACTTCAATACATGTGTGATATACAAACAACCAGGAGTTCCCGGTGAATCTATAGTCACTGGTTCATTGGTCAATAGATGATGAAGGTTTCCTAACCATGTGGCATTTATGCCAATTGACAATGGAGTCACCCCATTACAAGAATGAGATGATGAGCTATACCCAACCTAAGTATCGTGACCATATCATGTCACGATGTTTAAGTTATGATGATTAGAATAGACCTAGTGTCCTATTTCTTAGACCGTGAGGCCATATCAATCACTTTCACCCGAGAATACTTAGATAACATCAAACGTCATTTGCGGGAGCGATGATCATAAAGGTGTGTTCAGATATTCGGCGGAACATGTAGAGGCATTATGTGTCAAGAGCAGGATTTGTCCATCCGCATGAAGGAAAGATACTACAGGGCCTACTCAGAGAAGTTATATT
This sequence comes from Avena eriantha, assembly GCA_910589775.1. Classification (NCBI taxonomy): domain Eukaryota; kingdom Viridiplantae; phylum Streptophyta; class Magnoliopsida; order Poales; family Poaceae; genus Avena; species Avena eriantha. The sequence goes on along the minus strand of OU342741.1, from coordinate 172,125,152 downwards.
GAATAGTTGTGCAATGTGTGATTTGATCACGGGGATATCACTTGTCGGAACGAGTCAAATAGCATTTGTCGGTAACGAGATTGAACGTGACATGGTGATGTCAATGATCTGATCTCGGGCAATATAAGTATCGAGAGACAAAAAGAATATGACACGACGTCCATGGTTCAGCGACAAAAGATTCGTGGAATGCACATGGGTCATCATGGGCATCCAGGTCCTGCTGATGATCATTGGTACGAGAGGGTCTTAACCATGTCTGGAGTGTTCCTGAACCGTGGGGTATCACGCTTAAGGGCTTGATGATGCTCAGGTGGTAAACCTCCATGATGAATCCGGCTATAAGGAGCAGCGTGATTTCTTCACTAATCGTTCTCCTCTTCTCTTCTGCAAAGTGGCGTAGAGATTGCTTGACCGGTTTTGCATCCGGCCTGACATGTGAAGAGTGCTCGACGAGCTCCCTCGGAACACCTGGCATGTCCTTGGGGGACCATGCGAAGATATCCCGATTCTCACGAAGGAAGTCAACGAGCATGCTTTCCTATTTGCTATTAAGGCCATCTCCGACCAAGACAAACTTGTCCGGCTCGAGCAAAATCTTCTTGGTGCCCTTGGATGGATTGAACTGTGCCTCTCTGGATGTCTTTCGCTCGCCAGACGGCATTTCCACCTACATGGACGCTATGTTCTGCATGATGATGCACTTATTCTCTGCGATGATCATGGCCTCGGCTAGCTTGGAGCCATCCGTGGCGCATTCCACCCTGCTTGTAGCAGCCGGTGATGGTGATTACTCCCTTGGGTCCCAAAAGCTTCATCTTGAGGTACATGTAGTGCGGTTCCGCCATGAACTTAGTGAACGTCGGGCGTCTGAGGATGGCGTGGTATGCGCTGGAGAGGTTGACCACCTCGAACCAGATGGGCTCGCGGTAGAAGTTACCCTTCGTACCGAAAATGATGTCCGGCCAGATCTTGCCAATGGGCGAATGCGACGGACCCGAGACAGCTATATGGAAGGAGGTGCTGGACCGCCTAGTTGAGACTCGCTGATGTTGAGCTGGTCCAATGAGCTATGGTACATGAGGTTGATGTTGCTATCTCCGTCCATGAGGACGCGCGAGAACCTGCGGGAGTGTTTCTTGGAGACGATGATGGGATCCAGGACCATCGTGTAAGTGCCCGGGTGAGGCAGTACCGCTGGTTGGTCCTTCTTGCTCCACATGATATCTTGCTCAGACCAGTTAGTTATTGAGGAACTAGGGGAACAATCGCGTTCACCTCTGCTTCACGATGCCTCTTGCTATGCTTGGTTTCCGGCTCGGTGGTGTAAATGTGGTAGTTTCCCACCCGGCGAGGGTAATCACCCTCGTCCTCGTCCTGGCGGTTCTAGCGCTCGCGGTTATCCTGCGGACCACCGGCTGGTAGAGGAGGTGGTGGTGGTGGGAGTCGGGCGACCTCGGCCATCTTCCTGGTCCAGCTGCACTAGCGAGTTGTGTGTGTAGCCGGCTTGTTGCCTCCAATGTGAAACTTGCATGGCCCATCAAGCATTGATTTGGTGGTGTACTTGGGTCACGGCGGCCGGTCATCAGGCTTCTGTCTCCGGCTGCCACCCGCAGTTGGATCCTCTTGGACGGCTGCCACTTGCTTGGTGCCGTACCGGTTATCCAGTTGGTCGTCCTTTCTTTTGCCGTGACGGTTGTCGTGGCCGTGCCGCCTGGAGTTATTATGATGCTCACCTGGCTGGCGTTGGTCCATGGAGTTATCCACAATGATCTTCCCTTGGTCATCCACCATGATGGCCTTCTTCATCGCTGCGTCGGCGGTGGCGTACTTGTCCGCAATGGCCATGGCCTGAGCCATGGTTTCGGGTTCCACCCGGCTGAGCTTATGCTTAAGCATGGTGCCATCTCTGCAACCGTTGGTGAAGAAGTCGATTGCCTGGTGCTCTAGCACCCCCTCGTAGGAGTTGTGCATACTTGTCCACTAGGTGGGGTAGGAGCGGTCAGACTCGTCCTTGCCCTGAACACAGAGGGCGAGCTCGTAGGGCCACCCAGGTCGCTTGTAGGTGCCGATGAAGTTGCGAATGAATGTTTCCTCGAAGTCGACCCAGGCATTGATGTTGTTGTCGGGGAGACTGTTCAGCCAGGTTCTGGCCGAGTCGAGAAGCATGAGGGGGACGTAGCGCACCGCCACTCACTATTAGGGAAAAGCCTATAGGAGACATGCTTATAGGAGACGCATCCCTCAAGCATGTGTCTCCACTAAATACTTGAGGCGCATGTCTAAACTATGCGCCTCCTGTATTTTATTACTTGAGGCGCATGTTTAAAGGGTGCGTCTCCTATATATCATTTACAGACCAAATCTAGCTATCCCCACTTACTCGAGGCGCATCTACTCCATATGCGTCTCGAGTAGTTCAAATACTTGAGGCGCATATGGAGCAGATGCGCCTCTAGTAAGTTGTGTGGGTCCAGTTATGGTAGGTGCCAAAATATAGGAGGCGCACCAGCAGATATGTGCCTCAAGTATTTTTCAATACTGGAGGCGCATCACTGTGACATGCGCCTCGAGTAAGTGATGTGGTCCCGAGGGGTGGCAGACTCCAGACACTCGAGGGGCATCTATCAAATGCGCCTCAAGTATTTTATGAATATAGGAGGCGCAAATTGAATGTGATGCGACTCGAGTAAACAAATCCCACCACCCCCTCCCGGTCTTTTAAGTTTTATAAAAAGTAAACAAAAATGATAAAAACTTCAAAAAAAAAATTCCTTTGAGTTGTAGTTAGATTTTAGGGTATAGATGTAGACAAAAGTGAAAAACATGAATTTCGATGTATTTTGCAAAAAAAAAGGTCATGGAACGTAAAACGGCCCTAACTTTTGCATACGATGTCGGAAAAAAGTTTAATATATCAAAATGATCGTCTCAAAACTTCCTACTCGAGTTCAACGCTGGAAGCAGTTGAAGATTTTACAGATTCCCCAAATTCAAAAAGAGTAAAAAGTTATGGCAGAAAGAGGTTTTTTTTCTGCAAAAAAATAAAAAGGAGGGAGAAAATTTGAATCCTTCTCCCTCTCTTTTCTCCTTTACTCCTCTTGCTCCCCTCCACACTTCTCCTCCCTCCACTTTTTCTCTCCTCCTCCCCTTTTCCTCCCTCTTCCTTCTCCTCCACTCGGTGAGCTCCTCCCTCCTCCTCCTCCACCCCGGTGAGCTCCTCCTCCTCCTCCTCCACCCGGTGAGCTCCTCCCTCCTCCTCCTCCACCCTAGTGAGATCCTCCTCCTCCTCCACCCTGGTGAGCTCCTCCTATACCCTGGTGAGCTCGCGTGGGCCAAGTCTCCCCATCAAGTGGGACTTGGGCAGCACGAGGCTTCCTTCGGCTTCGCCAACAGGATGGTGATGTTGCCCTTGTCTGGCTCCGTCAGCCGGAGCATGGTTTCTGTTGGTGACCTCCGCGGCCTCATGGATGATGTCCGGGGCCAGCTGCTCCGCCGCGTGGACGGTTATTCTACCTCGCTCTGTTTGGAGAGGAGGCCTTGCTACCGCCAGGTGCCAGATCCGCGTCCGACGAGGCGACTGGCTCCTACTATTTCCCCCAGGCAGAGACATGCCTCGGCTTGCTGCTTGTTGGTCGTGGCCACGAGGAGCTGGACGCGGGCCTACTGGCGACGCGGTTCCTCGCCCTCAAGGTGTGTAACACCCTCGAATCGGCCCTATGCAAGTTTTAGCGCTTCCCGCCAAACCCGCATAGAAACGATTCAAGGACGCCCACCTGGCACTTTCGTGCGGGTGGAAAACGAAGTAAGACCATTACACAACAGTCCTCGATGGGACCCACAGAACAGATATATATATACAACACGACTCCACGAGTCAAGAATACAGATATACAATACAAAGATCCAAATCACCTTGAAATCGATAGAGCGTTCGACTACAGACAAGATGCAAATGGGGCTAAGAGCCCTGAGGAATAACCAATGGCGTCCATAACCCTGCCCAGGGCAAGCCGGAAGGGTAACCCTGCTAACGACGTCAAACCTGCTAAAACAAAAGGGGTGCCAACAAAGGGTAAAGGAAAAAGATGAACGTCAGTACTGAGGCCAGTACACGACGAGGCTAGAATTCGGCGGCTCTCGCCTACATAGGTATGGTGGGCTGAAGCGGCAGCACAGCAGCACTAAACAACCTATAGGGACTTTGTGAACCTGGCGGCTATTAGAGAGGGATAAGAAAGACCTATTCGGATCCAACCTGAGACTACACCAAACATACCCATCCTGGTATTTCCCCCTCGAGACCAAACGAGGAAGTCGGACCGAGGAACTCACACGGTTGGTAATTTTACTCATTCCATTATAGTTGCAGCAATTACTAATCATATATAGATAGCATGAGTCATCCTGAAGCATAAGTAGTGGGCAGTTTTAAATAATCATTTCGTGGCAGTTGGAACATTTACTAGTTAGATATAATTGTCCCGAGGAATCCCCAAACCCAGCTGTTGTTGGCACTTTTATCACACTCCATTTGAATTGCAATACTTACTAGGCAGGTATAGTATGACACATATCACCCTAGATCCACCAGTTGTTGGTATTTTTAATATCCATTCCGTTATAGTGAAGCTGATTACTAGTCAGATATATTAAGTCAAATTGATAGCACTACTTTAGTTATGCTTGTCTATGATCGAGATACTGTGCTCCAAGTCGTCCATAACCGCGGACATGGCTTTCAGAAAGTTTTACCCTGCAGGGGTGCACAAATAGCAACACACACTCGATCAACCTCGGAAAAACCAACTCAAAACCCAACGAGGCATTCACGACAAAGCGATCACAGGATTCAGAAATATTTCAGGGGGCCACCCCACTAAGCTACCCGCAACGAAGTTGGCCGGCTCCGGAACGGACCCAGGGTTTGTGTGGACGGCTGTAAACGACTAGGAACCCGAAAATGTGACTGGGCTTGTCGATACAGCGAAAACGTGTCACGATCCTAAACAGTACAGGTGCTCCACGCACAATCGTAAATAAAGCAGTAACATGGCATAAGTACATGATAGTAATAAAACCCCAAACTAGTTTGTGGCCCCAAGAAATAGAAATGAATCAAGCTCTGGCTCAGGGGGGTCCATAAGGCCTCCCGGATGTGGATAGTGCGCAAAATCAAGGAACAAGTATCAAGTACTCGGGGTCCTACGGGACACAAGTGAGCGTGGAAGAACCAAATAACATCTATTGCCCACCGATGCCTCTGCATTAGTTATATCTAGCATTTTAATAGTTATATTTAAAGTCATGATCATCTCCACCGTTAAGCATCTCCACCAATAAACATCTGCCAGCATTCCAACAACTGTGGTACTCGACAACACGAGATCGCACCTATGCAAGCAACTACGACTCGCATGGCCAGCTATCTACCAAACACAGGTAATAGGAGGTGTCCAAGGCAATATAGAGGCTGCACGGGATATAACTAGGGTACGGACACTAAAGCATCGCGACACGGATAGCAATAGATCAACAGGAGGAAATAAAGACTATAAATGCAAAATAGGTAGAAGGGGGAGAGATGCTCGCCTGAGAAACACTGCCGACGGATCATAACCGGAGAACTTGTCAATACTCGCATCAACTCATCGGCCTAGTCCGCGAAGAAGCAAACACTAGAAGAAACACCGGATGCAATATTTAATACTACGACAGAAGATCCAGCATGATTATGATATGCATACGAGATGAACAATTTAATATGCGACAGTCGATAATGTCATATTATAAAAATAACGGGGGTCTCGGATAGGGAATCACATTAGGGTTCGGCGAACTTGGGCTCTGAGGGGTTCGGGGTTCGACAGGGTTCGACGGGGGGAACGGTTCGACGGAATCGGTCTCGGACAACGGAAGTAGATCTTGTCGCATCCGGGAAGAAGGACTTGATTTGGCATCGGGGGCGCATCGGATTCGCCCAGGTTGGTGTCGATCTTGTCATCGCGAAGATCTTGTCGGGTCCGCGTACCGGGTCGGTCTTGGCATCCGGGGTGAAGAACTTGGCGTCCTCGAGGAAGTACTTGGCGTATCTATGTCGACGACCTTGGCGTCCGGGAGACGATCTTGTCGCATCCGCGGTCGTCGGGTCATGTCGTCGGTCTTGTCGTTTCACAGCGGAGATCTTGGCGTCCCGGGTCTCGGTGTCTTCGTGTCCGAGAGGACGAACTTGGCGTGCCGGTTTCGGTCTCGGCGGGATCGGTCTTCGGACTCCGGGATCGGGGCCTTGGCATCCGTGAAGGAGAACTTGGCAGTAGATCTTGGCGATCCGGCGTCTTCGGGTTCAGATCGAGGGTCTTGGTCTCCGGATCCATCGACGGAGATCTCGATGTTCCGTGACGAACGTCTTGGAATGTGACGCGGGTTGTCGGAGTTGCACTTGGTGCGGCTTTGTTCATGTCCACGCCTCTTCGAGGTATTAAGATCTTGTCGACAAAACTCGAGGAGACGATGGACTTGGCAGCTTCCACCACGCATCGGAGCACATCAAATGGGAGGACATATACTGCCACCCCAGTCTATGTTCATCTCCTTTACAAACGTATGTACAATAACAGGTCCTGTGGGAGCTCACGCGGCCTGGAAACAAACAGAACAAGCAAAAAAATAGGGCCGGACGGCGATGTACACGCACGCAGAGACGTAGCAGCACAGGCGGCGGATGCAGACCGCGCAGGGACCCTGTCTAGGAAAAAGAAACGGCGACCGGGAGACCGAGGCAGAACATCCAGGGCCGTGCGTCAATGCGGCCGGGTGGTGGTGAGGTCCTGCGGAGAAGGCCTGCTCGGGGCATGCTGCGCGGTGAACTTGGCGGCCAGAAATGGGGCGATGGCGGCGGCGAGGCCTGGGGCGGCGACGGGAGGAGGCACGAGCCGGGGGACGGTGAGCATGGGGTCGCCGGTGGCCGGCGGAGAGGGCGGTGGTCGACGGTTGGGGACAGGCTCGGGCCGGCAGATGCGGGAGAGGCGCGGCCGGCAGAGGGATCTGGCGGCAGCGAGTCCAGGCGGTTCGGAGAAGCGCTACGGCGGCAGCGACCGGAGCGAGGGTCGTCGACGAGGAAGGGGAGAGGCAGGGTCGCGACGGGATCTAGGAGGAGCGGGGCCCACGGCGGCACGGAGGGCGGTGGCCGGAGGGGAACCAGGCGGCGGGGACCTCGGCGGGGACAGGCGACGCGGGATGGAGTTCTTTGGCGACGTGGTGGACAAGGTGGCCGACCGGCGGGGACCTGCGGGGAAGGAGGAGGCTGCTGGCGAGCGAGGCGGCGGAGGGCGGCCTCGGCGCGGGGTTGGGGAAGGGGAGCGGTCCCGGCGTGGCTCCGATGGGTGGCGCCAGAGGGGGAAGAGGCGTGGCAGGGGGAGGGGCGATCGACGGGAGGCGGCGGGTTGGTGACGATGGGCGCGGGGAAAAGGAGAGAGAGGGAGCGGGGTCTGCGCGTGGGGAGAGAGAGACGGGGTGGGGCCAGGGTTGTCGGCGGGCGGACCAGGGGAGTGGGGCGGCAGATGGGTGGTTGGCACGGGCGGGATGCGTGCCCAGGTGGCGTGGGGGAGCGTGCGCCAGGTGTGGGGAGGTCGGTAGAGGCTGCAGGGTGGGGTCAGATGGGGCTGGGGTGAGGTGGCAGGCGACAATTGGTGAGAGTGAGGTGGAGGGAGGCTGGGTAGAAAATTGGGGTAGGGTATTTGGTAGAAAAGGGTTGGGTGTTCTGGGGCAGGTAGGATTTTATCAGGTGGCCGGCTGGGCTTTCGGGCCTGGCTGGCTTCCTCCCAAAAATAATTTATTTATTAAAAACGAGGCTTTTGCAAACCGTTGGTAGACAAAACAAAATAATCCAGAGACCCGGATTTTGATTTGAAATAATAACGAGGCGTTTAGAAAACAAAAACAGACTTTTCGAAAATAGTTTTATACAAACAAATACAAGATGACATGACGATGCTCAAATGCAAGGTGGCATGATGACATGAGCATGCGGTCATGACGATGCAATGCACAAAAACAACGCGATTTTCTAGTAGTGGTTTTAGCGGGATGCCACAAGGTGGCTCAACTCAGTGGCGACCGCCTCTGCAGCCCTCATGTTCTTGGCAGGGGTGCTGCAGACTGGCTGAACCGTACGAGTGCGTGGGTCAGCAGCACGGTCCAGCTCTGAACCAAGGTTTCGACCTTAGGGCGGAATCTGCCGGTTGGCATTGGGCAAGCGGGCAAAATCGTGGGCGGTGTTGTATTCGTGCATGGTCCCGCTTAGCCGACGCTGGGCGGAGGCGACCTTGTTAGCTTCCTCCAGGAGGCTTTAGCGGGTGGCCTCCAGCGCAGCCGCAGCCGTCGCTGGATCTGCCTCGGGGACGACGGGGTTACGGAGGTGCTGGATGGAGGTAGCCAATGGATCTTGGTCTTGCTCGCGCGAGGTGGAGCTATTGCCTCCCACATTGCGCTCCAGAGGCGGGTGGCGGCCTTTGCCTGAGCCGACCATCATGACCTCGACGCTTCCGCTGGCAGCGCGCGGAGCGGCGAAACCGAGCGACGCGTAAGAGACGGTGACGACTCCGCGAGGGAAAGCCTCGGTGACAGTGGTGACGTAGACACGGTGGTTGCCGAAGTGCACGACGGAGCCGCCGCTAGGGAAGGTCTCCCCAGTGAAGCATGATGCGTTGTCGATGATGCAGTCGAAGGAGCCGAGAGTGAGGACGAGGCCGGAGGCGACGAGCGGAAGTCCCGTGCGAAAGATGACCCCAGCCGAAGCGATGTGCCCCGTGGTGGTCGCCAACTGCCATGGTGTGGAACACGACAGTGCCATCGGGGATGGCATGAGAGGGTACAATCATGATGCTATTGGTGGCTACTCGTAATGGGTTGGGCACAAATACTGCAGACACAATGATGTACCCAGGTTCACAGCCCTCTTGGCGAGGGTAACACTCCTATTCCTGCAAGGATCTACTATATTAGGGGCGTACGCCTAGTACAAGTGCTCTTGGAGCTGTTTCCTTAGCTACTATCGAGAGCTGGAGGAAGAAGATAAACTAGTGAACTATGAGAATCTGAACTTACCTAGAACCCTAACTCTACCCTCCCTTATACTGGCTAGGAGAGATAGGTTACAATGTGGGTTTTAGGGTTTACTGTTTGGGTTTTGGGTTTATAAAGTGGGCCGGCTGGCAGGGTCCAGCCGGTGGACTAGGACCTAGTTAATCCTTCAATACAGAGGGGGCATCGCTACAGTGTCCCAGCGTTGATGCTTTGGGTATCACCCGGCGCTTTAATTGTCAGCTGGTGCTTTAGCGGTCAGCCGACAACGCTCTCCTCAGCTTCTAGTTTTGGCGCTTTGGCACAGTTGTCTTCTAACGCCGACAAGACGACGCTAGCCTGTTTGGTGATGCAAGGAGTCAGGGGCGCGCATCAAGGAGCGTCACCCCCTCCACAGCCTTGCCACCGAATCCGAGGCGGCCGGATGGAAGCTGCCACCCATCCGGCTAGACGGGCCAACCGAAAAATCTTGAGGGCGGACCGGTTGGAGCGGTCCACCCGGTTGCGATCATCTGTCTTGTGGCCATCCGGCCAGGCGCTTCTGGAGCCGGCCAGTTAGGCCTGGCCTAGCCTATCCGGGGGTCATCCCCCGACACGTAGCTAAAGCCTGAGAATGTCCCACTTGCAAGCAGCATAGTCACACATGCACAAGAGTTGTGTTGTTGATATTTTGTATGTTGATGGAACACTTCATTATCTACATCTATGATTTTTAATTGTTTGAAACTTTAAAATATCGTTTTTGAATTTTGTAAAAGAATCAATTTTGTAAAAGAAATATTGTTTGAAAGTTATAAGGTTTAAGACCGGGATCCTACAAAAGTGTGATGAAGAAGTGTCTCCAGCGAATAAGGGGTATGAGTTAAGATGGCAAGACAATCCTTTGTTCCGTTGAAGAAATTATTTGGGTCTTATGAGAACAACTATTCAACATTCTTACTACGAATTTGCTATTTAATATCTATCTATTCGGCTAAATTCAATATCTCGCTCTATTGAACTACCCCCTCTATCCCATAATGTAGTATGTTCTGATATAATTTAGTTTGCCAAAATATCCTATACTTTATGGAATAGAGTGTAAATTTAGAAACGTCGGTTGTCTGAGTAACACGGTTGCCGTGGAGCTAACCGAGAGGCAATATGCTTAGTACTTTTTCTCAAGCGGAATGACCGAAGCTTTATTAATTGTTGATTATAATGTTTACATGGATATTCAGATCAGGGGAAGATTAAGACCGAGAAGGCCTCGCCGATATGCTTAGTGCTGTGAGGCAAAGTTGCTAATGATGAGAGATCTCTTGAAGCTATCATGCCTTATGGTGGGGTCGACCAGTCATGAGTGTTTAGAGTAAAAACCCAATCGACCAAAGATGGATGACCGGCAAGGTAAACTAGAGGCGGCGATGACATAGTGGCGGGGCGGCATAGACCGAGACAATGTCTGTTTGTTTGTACTACAGGAGAAACTAAGATTGATTAGAATGTCATCGTTTGCTAGAATGACAACAAAGAATGGAGAAGATAAACATACCCTTAGATCCAGATTCAACGGTCCAAAAATACGTCTGGGAATTAGGAAGATATACAGCAACCGTATTATAGGTGGATCCCTCCTAACGTCCAAACCAGAACAATAATATTAAATTCCATAAAGAAACAACAACTCTAAAATGGTCTACAAAAATAATTCCAAATCTGCGAGCACGCTACGGCACCCCCCCCCCCCCCCCCATTTCTTCTCTTTTTTCCTTTACTCCGTACCGAACTTTTTCTTTATTTTTCTTGCCGAGATATCGAGTCATGCCCGTGTGTATTAGTCGCTGTCACGATTGGGGACGACGCTAATCGCGGTGCCACCACTTGCAATCCACTACCGCGGTCGCCGCGCCGAGCTGTTCTTGCTCTGTCCTCCCTTCCGCTCCAAGATTTGTTCTATAGACGCCGCAGGTTCCTGTGCAGCTTCTGCGCGCTGGGACGGCGGAGAGCTCGGGACTTGTTCAGAGCTTAGCATATTTGTCGGTACGCGTCTCCGCCCTGTTTCTTGGTTCCTTGTGCTTTGCTCACGTATCTTTTCCGCGTATGAAAAGATTAGGAATCGGAATTATCCCGTGTTTTGGGATTCTGTTTTGGTAGGAGGTTCAAGAAAATTGATCTGGCTACGAAAACCTTCCCCCGTCTTTGGATCTGGCAGTGGTGCAACAGCTTGATTTAAGCTCATTCCCCACGAGCGCTCTGCTTCTGCACTTCTGTTGAGCAATCTGTTCATGCCTCCTGCGGCGCTTATTTTCTTGGATTCAGTAGATTTCTGGTACTGATTCTTTTGCAGATTTGTGGGAACGATCCTGTGTGCTGTAGTTTTCTTCTTCTTTTCCCCTGGGTTGCCGCGTTGGCCGCGTTGCTTTCTGTCGGCCCTTTCTTTTGTCTTTTTGCCCGATTTGCGTGCATCCTTATCTCCTTGGTTGTTGCCTCCGGCGTCACCAAAGGGACCGCCCATCTACCTTGTCCTGCAATTCTTGTGTTCATTGTACCGGATTGGGAGGGGAAAGAGGTCAACCTTGTGTCAAAGCCAACTACTTCTTCTATTCCCCTTCTGCTATTCTTGTTCGAGTTCTGCTTCTAGATCCAGTTTTGGTTCTCTTCCCTTTTTCTTGAACTATTTATTACTTTGTGGATTCGTGGACGAGGTCGTATTTGATTCAGCATAATAAATGTTTCTTGAATGTTTTGCTTGATTTCTGACAGAGCTTCTCTTGGGTTTTGCTTACAGATTCAGGTTTTCAATCTGCTCGGCTAACTGGGGTTGCAAACTCAGAACTGGAAGGAAGAATCTGAGTACAAATGGGGCAGTGTTGCAGCAGAGCCACTACCCCGGATTCTGTCCAAGGAGGAGGAGCCAATGGCTATGGCTATTCTTCACAGCCAAAGCAAGCGCAAGCACCTCCAAGTTACAACAACCATGCTCAGCCACCACCACAGACCGAGGTGAGGTACACACCGCCGGCCATGAACCCTCCGGTAGTCCCACCTGTCGTTGCCCCCTCAAAGCCCATGCCCGACACGATTCTCGGCAAGCAGTACGAGGATGTGCGCTCTACGTACAGCCTTGGTAAGGAACTTGGGAGGGGGCAGTTTGGGGTGACTTACCTCTGCACCGAGATCACCACTGGCAGGCAGTACGCTTGCAAGTCCATATCCAAGCGCAAGCTCGTGAGCAAGGCCGACAAGGAGGATATTCGCAGGGAGATCCAAATCATGCAGCACCTGTCTGGACAGCCCAACATAGTAGAGTTCTGCGGGGCTTATGAGGACAAGGGCAGTGTGCATGTCGTGATGGAGCTCTGTGCGGGCGGGGAGCTGTTTGATCGGATCATCGCCAAGGGGCACTACTCGGAGCGTGCGGCTGCGACTATCTGCAGAGGAGTTGTGAATGTTGTCAATGTCTGCCATTTCATGGGAGTGATGCACCGTGATCTCAAGCCAGAGAACTTTTTGCTTGCGACCAAGGACGAGAATGCAGTGCTCAAGGCAACTGATTTTGGGCTCTCAGTCTTCATTGAAGAAGGTAACAAAATTATATTTAAGCTGCATAAGCTTGTGAATTGCATTTTCTTGTTGAGCAAGTCTAATAACAACTAGACATATCTGTTAAAGTCCATATTTCATAGACTGATCATGATTGTTATAGTGCTGCTAGACTATCTATGATTAGAGTTACCTAGAAGATTCAGTTTTGGGTTTGTGAAGTTTCAAAGCTGTTTATTCCGAGTTATGGAGAACTTAAGCAGTCAGGCCATTTTGGCGATGTTATGGGCAACCTTCTTTTTGTGAACATAAACATATGTCGTGATGCTTTCAGTAAGTAGCAGAGTTTAGTACTGTAGTAAAATGTACTGGTCAGTTAAAATCACACCCTCAATTTCTGTAAATTTCATGCTTTTCACTTTTTGAAATCTGGAAGTACTTCCTATGGCTAATGCAGATATAACGACATAGTATTGTGGTTAGTGACTTTGTTGGTGGTGGCTGGTGATGATGTGATGGTGGAGCAACACAGTTCCTCTGGTCTCTTTTTCATACATTCTTTTCATGGCATCTCCTATACTGAGTACGACGTGGTGCCATGGTCTCTTTTAGTTTAGAATCTAACTCTGAAGACATAATCACCAGCCTCTCTTTCAGACACCAGTTTCTGACATTTCCGTGCTTGCTGTTTTAAATCTAGTTATCGTATACAAAATGAACTTTTGTTCATGTGCGCTAATTGCCTTTCAAATATATATATCAGGAAAAATGTATAGAGACATTGTCGGAAGTGCTTATTATGTTGCTCCTGAAGTCCTGAGGCGAAATTATGGTAAAGAGATAGATGTTTGGAGTGCAGGTGTTATTCTGTACATTCTTCTCAGCGGTGTTCCTCCATTCTGGGCTGGTAAGTTTGCCTCTCAAGTCCTGATGTACTTTCACCTTCTGGATGCAGGTATACAATTAAGCTGCAGCATGTGGTTATCCATTTTCTGTTTTATTTTGCAGAAACCGAGAAGGGAATATTTGATGCTATTCTTCAAGGGGAGATTGACTTTGAAAGTCAGCCATGGCCATCTATTTCTGAGAGCGCTAAAGACCTTGTGAGGAAGATGTTGGCACAGGATCCAAAGAAAAGAATTACTTCAGCCCAAGTTCTTCGTAAGCTTCTTGACAGTACATCAACCTTCAAATTTTAGATCCTTTCACCAAAATCTGATAGTTTGTGTATGCTGGATCAGAACATCCATGGCTCAGAGAAGGGGAAGCATCAGATAAACCTATTGACAGCGCTGTTCTTTCTAGGATGAAGCAATTCAGAGCAATGAATAAGCTGAAAAAGATGGCTCTGAAGGTTATTATCTTTATACTTGTAGCTGAATGCCTTTTACTCTGGTGCTTATAAGCAAATGTGTATGCAGGTTATAGCTTCGAACCTTAACGAGGAAGAGATCAAGGGCCTGAAGCAAATGTTTAGTAACATGGACACAGACAACAGTGGGACAATCACATATGAAGAACTCAAAGCGGGATTAGCCAAACTTGGATCAAAGCTGTCCGAAGCTGAAGTGAAGCAGTTGATGGATGCGGTACGCATCGCCCTTGAACTATCGCAGTATCTTTTTCAACCATGATATTTTTTGATACTGTATGCTTACCTTATGATCTGTTCCAGGCTGATGTGGACGGCAACGGATCGATTGACTACGTTGAGTTCATAACAGCCACAATGCACAGACACAAGCTCGAAAGAGATGAGCATCTGTTCAAGGCATTCCAGTACTTTGACAAGGACAACAGTGGGTGAGTATTCCAAACCGTCACTTTCTTTGTACAACTGATGTTGTCGTGAGTGATAGTATTGCTTTCCTCATCAGTGAGGCATGATATTTACAGGTTGACACTTCATTAATGTTTGCTAACTGCTCACCACAATAATGCACCTGAGCATGAAACCCCATGAGCTGTAATAACAGTTGATGAGAATGTTTTTAATAAATATGGCCGTGTGCATCAACTGATGCAGAGGTGGGGGGTTATCCCCTTTTCGAGAGAAAAAAACCCACGTGAAACCCCATGCATGGTTGATTTGACAGAGGATCACCTTGATTTTTATGCAGCTTCATCACAAGGGATGAGCTGGAGACTGCTTTGATCGAGCATGAAATGGGCGACGCAGACACCATAAAGGACATCATATCAGAAGTTGACACGGATAATGTAAGTCTTTGTGCTAGCAGCTTGCATTAGGCCTTTTTTTCCTTTCATTTTCTTGATGGCACTCTTGTGTCGATATTTCCAGGACGGGAGGATCAACTATGAGGAGTTCTGCACTATGATGAGAGGAGGGCTGCAGCAGCAGCAGCAGCAGCCAGTAAGACTCAAGTAGTCTGTCAGTCTGTTCCCTTGTAGAAAATGATGATGTACCGTTAGCAGAACTGCTCTTGGTTCATTTGTTTTTCCATGGTAGCTGGACCTTTTGTTTTTCCATGGTAGCTGGACGGCTAAGAAGTTTTTCCTTCACATTGTTGAGATGATTTGTGTATATCTTGTGGCTTTTTGCTCGTGCACGGTGTTGTGGACGTACTTCCTTCTGTAAGTTCGTTTTTTGCAAGCACATCTAATAAAAGAGGCTTTTCTTTGGCACCTCAAATTTGCATATTAAATCGAGTGTTAATCAGTTAAATGGTAGGAGCCTAATTTGCAGGAAAGGAGTTCAGTGTGGCCTTGTAAAAGATAGACGCCTGTACATTCTTATTTTTGTTGCTGCACTCACTCTTGGAAAGCTATGTCGACATATGAAAGATGCCAGTGCTGGTGCAGCATCCATAATGCACCGAAGCTCACTGCAGCAGCTTTGTTGAGCTTCAGGTTGTGCACTAACTGTGATCTTGCCGTAAGAAGAAATAGGGATTGACAAGATCCAGAAGCCATGACGATGTAAGAAGAGGATGTCAAAACTGAGTGGATTGGAACCGGTCTCTCTTGTCCCGGTGACAGATTTCCAAGTCGGCAGCAATTCTATCCTGAACCGAAGGTGGATGGTTACATCTTGAATTGTCTGTATGCGACCAGGCACCCCCAGCTTGCCGACCTGCTCGACAGCCTAGCAAAGGGTGTATAGCACATTTATAGAAGAAAAGAAAATGATTACTGAAGATATTACCATCGTAACTGAGCTATCCATGGGTGCAGGATTGTGAATGTTACATTGCTGTTAAGAACCAAAACATGCTTTCTTATTCTTCTTCAAAGGTTACAACATATGGTTCAATTCTCGGTAAAGGGCAGTGCAACAAATCTGTGATAGTCTATTGTCCTCCCTTGAGAACAGTTTTGTGTGGCCCACAGGATATAACAGAACTGCCTCTCATTACAATCCAGAATCCCCCAAGCACAAAATACCAGTTCCGGCTGTTTTTGCTTTGTCAGTTTGGCCGGCATCTGACATCAACTACGATGTGCCGAATGTGCGGCCCATACCATTTCACGCGTTCCACATGCTCCAGAGAGACTTTCCAAGATAGTCCTGAGACACAATGACAGCCCATGGCGTGCAAGGGCAAAAGATTAGTATCTACTAACGAATAAGAGATGATTGGTAAAAGCTAAAAAGTACAGGACGCGATCTGTACCATGAGTTGTGGCGATACTACTGATGGATTCAACAACATTCTCCAACCAGCGTGCCTCATCCGAGTCATTGACATTCCCATGTATATGCAGTATGCCTCCATCAACCCTATAAGATGTAGCAACAGAACAGAGTCAGAACTTGAGATGTTCAGAATGCACCCAACAAACTTGTTGAAGTGTATAAGTGGATTGCTTAGCCCTTTCCATCAGATCGGTCTTTTGGAATAGTTGGTTAGTGCATGAAGCTTGACAAAACTGACAAACCAGTATAAGGAACTAGTATAGATTTGCTTAAGATGTAATCATGCAGCTCATTGGATGACAGACCTTATGTCCATAACTAGACTACACACTTAAGCGAAATATGTGGTCATGATGAAATTAAAGGGATTCACTTTTCCCAATAGCTCACTGTAATAAAAAAGAAACCTTTCTTTTTGGCCATGCACACTGAAAGAACAGCGAGCAAGCATTTTTTTTATTGTGTGAAACGGCCTACATACAGATGCTATCACTTGTCACACCAAACTGCTAGTCTGTATGCATTATTTTTGCACCTATAAGCTGAGTTTGCTCACAAGCAAAGTTAAGAACACTTTGCTTCTGATTCTGATAACCTGCGGGGACTCAAGTAGTTTATGGCAACAACTTTTTCAAACTAATTTTTATGGCTCAAGATGTAATCTCAGCTGATCCTATTCGAGTATAGGCTAAACCAAGCTTGCAAACCTCAGTAGACACCTCTATGTTTGAAACTTGGTCAAAATACAAGAAGCACTGAAGCACAACAGGTATCATACAAAAGTAGCCATATTGGCGGCACAGAAAAATTACCTTAAGGCCCTAACAGCAGTAGCCCAGCTACATTCACTGGAGGGTATTAGTCCGAGACAAACACGATCAGCAACCCCCTAATTAAAAAAAGCATAATGGTAAGTAGCCATCCGGGTACATGTATTTGGCTTAACAGGTGAAACATGTTCACCACATACTTTTGGTGCCGTCAGACGGTTATCTCCTTCAAGTATGACACATCGATCTGCTACATGGTTGTCCATCACATTCCGGTTAAGAGCCTCCAGGGCATGTGGATTCCATTCGCATGCATAAACTAACTTGGCATGAGCCCTGTAAAGAAATAAAGAATGTTTTATAAAATAAGAGGGACAAGGAAATCACTTCAGATTAAGAATCGGACAAAGGAATGTCATCAAGAATGTACTTCACAAGAAATGGGAGCACAAAGTATCCGATTCCGGAAAACAAGTCCACAACCACTTCATCTCTACAATCAAGCTGTCCCATGCGAAGCTTCTCAGAACGATTACCAGAAGAAAACATGCATTTTGTCGCATCAAGTGAATAAGAGATGCCATTTTCATAATGGGTCACCCACCCATTGTCACCGACAAGAAGTTCTAATGTGCTATCTCTTGTGCCATTTGGCATTATTTTTCCCTGCAAAAAAGAAAGACCAAGTCAATCACATCCTCAAAAAAAAAGGAACAGCTTTCAACCTCGTAAGGGAACCACATGGCAAACTTAAAATAACTTACTTGGCGAGCAAGACGTTGTGCCCCAAGCGACTTGGCAACAAGTTGCCAAAGTTCTTCTCCAATTGATTCCCACAGCGGGTCCTTAAAACAAGTCTTTGGAAGCACAGTGATATCACCTAGAGTTTCCCACCTATACATACAAAACATTCAGCAAGCAACAGGCCAAAGAAAGAAATATTTTTATTTAAAAGTAGGTTTCTGTACTATCCATACTTCATTTTCTCAAAAGAATAAGTATTCATATTGTTAACAGGTCAGTGAGAACAGACCTAGTTGGCAGCTGCTCTAACAACTGAGAGGGCATTCTTTTTCTTTCCAGTAGAAGAGATACAAGTTCTCTCATGATGGTTTGAGGAGATTTAGAAGCTTTTCGGCTGAGAGCTAGTTCATCTTTCGAAAAGGAACCATGGCAAGATGACAATATTTCCAATGCTTTATGAAGAGTAATGTTAGCGCCTACAAGCTTCTTTTCAGGACATCCCGATAGCCCTTCAGAGATACATGAATTATCATCAAGCATCTTGGAATACTGATCAGTGATTAGGGTATGAAAGGTTCTACTAACTGGAAAAAGAACATTGACATTATCATGGCTCACTCGAACTTTTCTAGCAATGTCCAACCATCCAAACGTTTTTAGAATATCCTTTGTTAATTTGGCATACTTCTTTTCAAATTGGATAACCAGACAATCTGAATCAGCAAAATCATTAGGGGCGGCATCAGCTTCTGACTTCGCATTATGACTAACAAAGGTGTTATTTTGGTCACGTTCTTGTAAATCCAGGGTAGATATTGCATCACAACTTTGTATAACCATGTCATTTTCCTTGTAAGCAAGTTCAAATACCGACTCCAGCAAATGAAGATCAATTTTTACTGGTCGACTAAATTTTGTTCCAAATGCATAGCAAGATGCACCGCCACCAATAACAACAAGATGATCATCAGTGACAACAGGTGAGCTGCGGACACAGAGGCATTGACCTAGAGACGGATTGGAGACATGGAACCAGACTCTATGCTTCAAGTTTAGCAATGCAACTTCCTGGTTGTTTTCTCTAATAGGGCAACCACCAAGTATCCCAAGATAGTGTCTATGGATGAACATGCAATGTGAAAATCTGGGAGATGGAGTTCTTCCACTGGTGATTTCTTTGTTCCACCTGAGTGTTGTTATATCAAAACTATAGAAGTCATCCAGTGCCCGCTGACCATCATGACCGCCAAACATGAATAGTTTTGACCCATAGGACACCAGAGAATGTGAATGGCGAGCACACGGCCATTCACTAGCAGCAGGAATCACAACCCACTGCATGGTTTCTGTGTCAAATATATTCATACATGAATATATGCCTTCATTACTGAGTCCACCAAACACATATATTTTCAAAGCTGCAGAAGCAGAAGCATGTCGGTGCCTGCATACAGAACAAAGAACTTCAATGAACAGTATAATCCTAAAATATCTACAGGCCAAAACTTGTGTTGTTATCACTTAAGATTTTTGATTGAGCGAGCTCAAATGTTAAAGGAAAACATGATACCAAGATCATTAGGAATTTCATCTTGACAGTACCTTGGCTGGAAAATATTTCCACTGCACTCTACTCTTGACCACCTACTCTCAGTGCTTTGCAAAACCCAAACATCATCAAGAATTTCTGAAGGACCAGCCCTGCCTCCAATAACATAAATATTATTGCCTACTGCAGTAGTTGTATGACCCATCCTTGGTGAAGGTGTACCTTTAACGCTTATTTCTGTCAACAAACCAGATTTTGGATCAAGCAAAAGGGAGTAATTTCTTCTTGAATGCCTTCCTGGTCCTCCAAAACCACCAAAAGTTAGGACGCACTGCTCTCCACCAACAGTTAACGCACAAGCAGATTGGCCCCATAAGAAGAGCTTCTCAATCGGTTCACCACTAGTCTTCAACTCGGTAACAGAAAGATGGCAACTTTTATTTCCTGATGATGCGGACAATTTTTCCTCCTGCATTAATCTACAGTATACAACAGAGGACAAAATGGTTCAGTGATATAGCGGTTGTATCATGAGTCAAATAAAATAGTGGGAACAAAATCAATGCCCACTGGTTGGATGAGGACTTGTGCAATAGAATATAGAATGCTTATGACTTAGTGCAGGAAAACCATGGTCTAGTGACTACGGCTGACAAATCATACTGACTTGCTGACGAGCAAAACAAAGCAGCAAAACCTTGCACTGATGTTTTTCTTATTTAAGCCAATATTTACAAAAAGAATATTTCAGGATTACCGTGTATATATAATAAATCGACAGGCCAGCATGTACTAATGATCTTCTAAATATAAAAATGGTGTCAAATAGCATTGCAGGAACCAACAGGCGAAAAAATAGCATCGCTATGAAAAAAAATACGAACAAGAGGGAGAAAAGTAGAGATATAAGAACATGCCGTTCAGCATTACCAAAACCATGCTTGGCACCGTTGATGCGTACAGGGTCTTGGTTTTCCAAATATGATCCTTCTATTGAGTTCTCATTAAATTCATCATCACCTTTGTCACCAGTGTCACAATTATAGCCACCGCTTCTCTTTTCTGTTAACAGTTCATCATGTGTCTGTACATTCCGACTGAGTGGCAACTTAACTTCAGAGCCCAAGCAATGATCGTCTTCTTTGGTATGACCGTCTTGCAACCTGGGTATACCTGGCAGACCCTGGCAGTTGAAAGGAAACAATATGTTACGAGACAAACCCAGCACAGTGATAGCCTCTCAAATTCTGAACAATTATTCCTCTCAAAAGACAAAATATTTCTTTGGCAAGCCTTCCAGGATAAAATACAGACATCATAACACCTAACAAAGCACAATTGGCAGGCAACATGAACACTATGCCAGCCCTGTATGACTATCCTGAACATTCTAATTGCATCTGCTTCAGCTGCATATACAATTAGTACAGTGACACTATAAAAAAACTTTAGGCTGAACAAGCTGACATAATCAACTTTGAGGAATGACTACATTTGTGGATACTTCAGGGGGTTCTAAGTCAAGTTTTTTGTGCACCTTTGGTTCTGGTAGTTTTTGGGTCTTTTATGACATTGGTAAGGGAAAAAATCATATTAGAGGATCTTATATTAAACATTTGCAGCAATGGCACGAATATTTATGCAGAAGTGGCAAGGATGTAAAAAAATTAACATGGAGAAAGAGCCATGCAGTCATTTGAAGGGCTGAATAAGGAGTAAAACACTGGAGTTCGGAATAGCATGGACTTGACATATGCTTAATGCGGCACACGAGGACATAAAGATGCACTAGTAAGAATACACAGAACAAAAATACTTTTAGTGCTCTTCTAACGCTTCTTAGGCAGTGTCCTCGTGCCTTAGCTATTATCTTCCATCAAAATAAATTCGGTACAAGCATATCTAGCCTCCCGCCCTCCCCATAGTGGGCAACCACCTAACGAGCCTCACTTCGCTAAAAATAGCTCCACTCAGCCAACAGAAATGCAATGCACTCCTCAAGATGTGCTGTGCCTCTACTAGCAAGTTGAAATGCATAGTAGCTAACAACTCAAGAGTAACTAAACGCTAAACTGGTCATGTAATGATTCCTTCAACTACCAGGCCACTAACCAAGTAGACGTAAACTAAACTCAATAAGCATGCAGCATATACACATTAGAACTTTTTGATGTGCACAATGCCACAGTCATCTAGTGAATGGGCTCAACTACATATCCTGACCCAGCGGAACCATAACCAGAGACATACTCAATCATCTCTTAATGTTGTTATTATTATTTGAGTATCTCCTCTCAGAGCATCAAAGCAGTGTCATCGTCAACATCTGCCACAACGAAATGAGCCTTCAACTTTCTTTAGATTGCAGACTACAAGCCAAAGTAACTGTAGAGTGTGGTTCTTTTTACTGGATCTGGGGCTATCTTCTTTCTTTCTTCTATGGTGTACATTCCCACCAGGCCCGTATGGGTGCAGGTGATCGTCTGAAATTTCGGTATCAAGAGACGCAGCACGTTATCCACCACATAAGAGTTCCATCATCTCTCCCAGTCATCTTACATCGTCGCCTCTCAATACCATCTTCTTGGGTGTCAACCTAGAGATGAAGGCCAATCTCCAAACTACTAAGGTTAAATTCCAAGGCATTTTAATGCATCAGGGCTGGTTCCTTGATGCATCCCCTACAAGGCTCAACCTTGCTCTAAGAAATATGTGCACGCTAGGAGAGAAGACTAAAGAATTATGTATGGTGGGTAACATGTTGCAAGTCTGGAAGCCTATGTTTCTGACACTCATTTACACCCTAAACCAATTAAGGGACTACCTGTGATATTATTCAAATAAATGTTTGTCAGTTAAAGGCATTCAAGGGATGCACACCAAGTAGGAAGGCGAGCACCTAATGCTCACCGCGCTAAGTGGGAATCTCAATATATGGAGATGACTCTGAGAAAAGAATTGCAAGGTGAAAAAAGTGTGTGCTAATTTCGTTGTGGCAGATGCTGACAACGAATCGGCAATGCTTTGATGATCGGAGTCAAATAACAGCAAGAAGATTAGGGGGTGCTGGTATATCTTGATATGTTTGCACTGGGTCATGCAACTGTAGTTGAGTCCGTGCATAAGGTGAGGTTGCGGCAATGCCACATAAGAAGTGCTCACGTGTAAACAGAGCAAGCCGGTTGAGTATAATCTAGGTCTACCTGGTTAGTGGCCTAGTAGTTGGGCAAGAGTCGCAAGTTGATTATTTGGTTGCTAGTAGAGCACGTTTTGAGGGCTAGACTGCATTAGTTTTGGGAGATATTCATTGGAAGGAGGCGTGGGTTTAGAACCGTGGTAGTTGCCCATAGTGAGAAGTTCAATATGCTTAGGAATGCCGGCCGGACTGAGCGGACAGTCCGCTGGAAATTAGTGCATGGAAATTTTCGAAAATGACTGGTTAATTAGGTTGGTCCAGCTCTGATTTGAAGAAATACCCGACAGGATTATTTGTCTTAGTGGACGTCCGCTTACATCCCTAAATATGCTTCTGTACAGTTTGCTTCAGTGCATGAGATATTAAAGAAGGCAAGAAAACAGTTTTTCTAGAAAAGTAGTGTCAACTGGGCACCTAACTTCTTCCCGAACTGTGTGACAGTGTGAGTTTGTTCTAGTGTGTCCATGTGTCTTTGTTCTCGAGTTGAGTACATCACAGCTCATTCATTGAGTACACTTGACACGAAAATACCATGCATAGTCTATCTGGGAAAGGACAACTGAAAAAACACTTTACTTTACTCCGCATTAATTTGATGTTCAGAAATACATGTTTATTCACCTGATATCATGTGATTAACATGCATGGGCAAACAAAAAAGGTACTCCCTCCGACCCATATTAGTTGACTCAGATTTGTCTAGATTCGAATGTATGTAGACTTGTTTTAGTGCTAGATACGTCCGAATCTAGACAAAACCAAGTCGACTAATTTGGGTCGGAGGGAGTAGCAGTAACGCGAGAAAAACTACAGGGGTTTGAGAATATCTGCTAGAATGCAAAATCAATCATACCTTAGACTGCAAAAGATCCAGAAATCCATCCATTCGCTTCTTATTTGCCTCCATTTTACAGTTGGCGATACTAACAAGGTATCGGATGTACTCCGGAGAAACAACAAGCTCATCAGTCAGCCCAAGAGGCACCTCCATGCGAATGGAAGACCTTATTGCTACCATTGCACGTCTTTGCAAGCTTGTGATACCTACAAATGGCATCAATATTAAGCGAATGGTAGAACAGAATAAATTAAGCACACCACATGAACTCTGCTTAAACCCGAGACTTGCAAACCGGCTCACCTGACTCCCGGAACCCCGCATGGATCGCG
Source organism: Avena eriantha (assembly GCA_910589775.1). NCBI lineage: Eukaryota > Viridiplantae > Streptophyta > Magnoliopsida > Poales > Poaceae > Avena > Avena eriantha. The sequence goes on along the minus strand of OU342741.1, from coordinate 172,101,459 downwards.
GCGGCGACGAGCGACGCAGCCGCCGAAACATCCCTGCACTCCACCGCCACGATCATCGGCTCGAACCTGAACACCAGCTCATCCCCTGCACCCTTAGCTCTGCCTCCCGTCCCACTAAACAGGAGCTCCACAACGGCATCCGGGTCTGCGGGGTCATGCGAGATGTACACCCACCCGCCGCCCCGGGCCTTCTTCTTGGGCTTGGGCTCGCTCGAGTGGGGCTTCGGCGAGGGCTGCGCGAGGACTGAGATGCGGCCGGAGCAGGAGGAGGTGGTGAAGAGGTCCGCGTGGGAGTTGAGCGCTTCGAGGAGCTGGGCGATGGGGGCGTCTACGCCGCCCTTCGGCGACTTGTCCGGCGCCGGCGAGGAGAGCGCGGCCAGCGCCGCCGCTTTCCGGCCAGCGAAGTCCATGGTGAAGCTACGAGGAGGTTTTAGGGTTTGGGTTGGGCTTTTCCAAGCTTTAGGCGGCCACGGTAGAGGTTTTGTTAAAGATGATTGGAGAATGGGCCGGGAAATCAATCGGCCCTACTTCGAACAGAGCAAATGCAGAGCAGCGTCGTGAAAGAATGTTTAATCCTCTTTGCATCACTACTCTCCGATCCAAATTAGATACACCCAAATTTAAAAAAAATCTTTGTCCAATAAGTTGGATCGGAGAGAGTAGAAGTTTCACAAGATATTTGCGAGAGTCATCCATCGCCTCCCGGCTCCTCCCCCTCCTTTCCGGCGTCTCACTATCCGGAGATGGTGGGGGAGGGGAGGCTGACCCCTTCCCGTATATTACACTAGTATTAGTAGGTCTAGGGTTTGGCTAGAGTGCTAGTTTGGCGTCATGTTGTTGAGGTCTACGTCACTGGAGCTCTCGAGTTGTTCAAGGCACTCGGCGGGGATAGGTTGGTGGTTTGCGGCGCTCCATGTTCCAGTGGATGGAGGCAACGAACCACGATGATGACTCTCCAACCTCCTCAATAAGTCTTGGTTTTCGAGCTCAGGTTCATTGAGATCTGAAGGCCCTGCTTCCCTCTCCTTGTGACATGGTGGTAGGTGGGAGAGATGAGTAGAGCTTGAGGTCCCTGTGGCTGCAGCACGACGAGGTCGTCAGCTGGCGTTGGCGAGCACACTGGAAGTTGCAGTAACCCTCGGAGTTCATCAGCACCAGCAGCTTGGCGCTAGAGTTATCCTTGGTGATTGGAGCCACTCCTTTCTAGGAAGCATCGATCTTCCACGACTTTCCCCTCCTCTTACAGAGGATCTTCCTCAACTTCAACGCGGGATCCATGGTCGGTGCCGCCCCAAGTGGCTTGTCCCCCGGCAGCGGTGTGGGTACCCGGGCCTGGAGGTGATCCAACATCGGCGAAGAAGAACAAGGACCTGATCACTTTTTCTACTTTCTTTCTGGGTCCTTTCTACAAAGTGTGAGGCCTTTGTTGTTACTTCCCTGTTTCCTAGGGGTATCTTTGTAAACTTGTCACTCGGTTAATGAAGCAGCTTCTAAGGCCTTCATGTCCTTACCCGTTAGGAAAAACTAAGACATTTGCGATTGTTTTTACGTAGACTGTCTTTCTATCAAATATGCTACCATATTTCTAGTATCAATCGTAGTATGAATGTGAGCATCCACTTTAACATCTTAGGATTCAGTAGGAAGGGGAGTCAATTCATGGTCCTATTTGCTTTGTAGGATTCTAAAACATAGAAATAGGAAAAATGGTACGATTACCATAACCTATGTCATTTAATCCTACATGAATGAATGGTAGACGCTAGAAAAAGCCACTCTTCGCAAATGTTAGTTTTGCTCCTCTTGTGACATGTACGTGAATGGTACAATAGCGAGAGTCCTGTTGGAGGCGGCAATTCGGCTCCCAGGTGCAAATGCATCCATTGTAAGAAAATATTTTTCGAAATGTCAAAAAAATTAAAAACAAATTTTACATATATATTCGGAAATTTTATGTTGGTTCACAAGTTTTCGAAATGAAATAACACTTTATGTGTCATGTATAAAAAAGACAAAAAAGTCACATGAATAGTCGTATTCCTGTGACAGATTTTGTCTTTTTTATACACGACACACAAATATTCTTTCATCCCGAAAACTTGTGAACCAACATAAAATATTCGAATGTATATGCAAAAAAAAATTCCGGATTTTTTGACATTTTAAAAAATGTTTTCTCACAATGGGTGCATTTTCACCCGTGAGCCGAAGTGAATATCCCGAGTTCTGGTGTGATTTTGTCTCCGGTAGCAGGTTGGGTGGGAGTACACTTCCTGAAATTCAAATTTAAAATAAAATATATTTAGAAACATTCATTTGATCATGAGTCGTTTTCACCTTTGTGTTCCTTGCGTTGAAATCTTTTGGGGTAGCACAAAGCTACTATTGTGGCCCGATTTTCATAGATTTGAGGGGATTTGGGGAAAGAAGCGAAAAACACGATGGACACGCAAAGAGAAATAGATACAAACACACATTGTATCTGATACAATCTAAGTTTGCTCTCATTGGCCCGAACCACCAACCTAATAGAATCACAAGGGAGAAACCAAAGATAGAATCTCTCGAGAGAGATTGGCTAGCTCTTGATAGAATCACACATAGGGAGAGCGTAGATCCAAGTACAATCCAACATGGGAGAGACTTAGATACTACTAAAATCCATACATGGGATAGATCAAGATCTAGGAGACCGCCTTGTACATCTCCAGTTAGGGAGGCATTCTCACCCACAAGGGGATCTTCTCTATGAGGAGGGAGAGATGATCAAAGTTCTATCTTATCTTTAGCTTTGACTTCATTCTAGGGTTTACATAGGGAGATGGGGGCATATATATAGCTAACCACGAGCTAGGGTTACTTTAGGCGTGGAGTATATGGTCAACCCTCAGGAACGCAGGCCCATCGTGCAAGCTAGAGAGTCTGGTGTAGACGGACCGGTGACTCCGGGTGGGATGCAGACTTTGGTGCCGACTCGGTGGAGACTCCAGTCTAGAGTTGAAACTTCGGAGATTTTGGGTGGTGTCCGGGTTGATTCCGATTTGGGCATCTGCAAGGTGTCACCACTGGCGCTGCAAGTCTAGTCGAGTCGGGGTCAGAGATTCTGGTGTGGTAGAGCCAAACATTCTAGTGTGCAGATGCCAGAGACTTAGGTGCATATGTTCCAGTTTCTCCTTCCTTCTCTTCCATGCTTCCGTTACGTCGCCCTTGAGTCCTGGGGCTTCCTCCCTAGCTTTCGTACTTGTTTATGTGAACCTATCATGGTCATAGACAGAGATGGAGTAGTATACCATTCAAATGGGTAGGAAGTGGACCCGAGTATAGGATATAATTCACCTTTATGGTCCATGATGAGTTGACCTATGTTGGAGAGAGTGAGAAGGCCCTTGATGTGGGGACGACCATAGGTCGAGCTACATCATCTCCCTCTCTTAAAAAAGAGTCGACCTTGACAATAATCCATCATAAACTTGGGGGATGCTCTCTAGATATCCTTTTGTCGACTCGTGATCAATCGAGGTTGACATTGAAATGAGGGAACCTACACACAACATAGAAAAAAGAAAGAATATGTGTGTGATACATCTATTTTGCATCACTATTATATATCATAATTTACTATTATTCATTGATATATTTAATATTAAGAGATGATACTTATGTTATTTCATCTGTTTTTGCATGGTTGATGACTTTTGGAGGATGGACCGCTGAAGTCAGGATTCTGATGGAAAAGGCACTGTTTGGAGGTGAAATTCGCGAAGATCGGAAAATTCTAGAAAATATATGGAAAATCCTATTTTTCCAGAAGACGAAGGATGCCAGAAGAGGGAGCGGAGATGGGCCACAGGGGCCCCACACCACCCCCTGGCGCGGGCCAGCCCTGGCCGTGCCACCAGGTGGTGTGGCCACCCTGGCCCACCTCTGGCATCGCCCTTTGGCGTATATTATCCTCCCGAAACCCTAAGACTCGGGGAGCGACCATAAAAAGGTTCCGCCACCTCTGCGGGGCAGAAACTACAAAGAGAGAAAGAGCTCTCTGGCAGGCAGAAATCTGACGGGGAAATTCCTTTCCAGAGAGGGGAGATCATCGCTGTCAACACTGTCATCGAGATGGACTTCATCGGGATCATCATCATCATCATCACCACCATCATCTCCACCAGCACCATCATCACCACTCCATACGGCTGTAACAATTTGGTTGAATCTTGCATAGTTCTTAGGGGAACTTACCCGGTGTTGATTACTTGTGGTAGTTGATGCTATTGAGTGGAACCATTGAATTATCGTTCATGTTCAGATTGTTACTTATCATTATTTCATCTCTAACCTTGATCCATATGATGTCTTGTGAGTAGTTCGTTTAGTTTTTGAGGACATGGGAGAATTCATGTTGTTAGTAGTAGAATTGTGTTGAGAAAGATTCAATGGTTTGATATTTAAGTCGTGGTGTTATTCTTCTAGTGGTTTCATGTGAACATCGACTACATGATACTTCACCTTTATGGGCCTAGGTGGATGCATTGTGTATTTGGCTACTAATCGTAGGGGTTGCCGGAGTGACAGAAACCAGAACCCCCGTTAGGAAACCTTTGCACAAGGGAGTGTAGGATCTTAGAGTTTAAAGCTATGGTTAGGTTTCTATCTTAATTACCTTCTTGTACTTGCGGATGCTTGCAAGGGGTATAATCACAAGTATGTATTGTTCCTAGGAAGGTCAGTACATTAGCACAGGTTCACCCACACAACACTTATCTAACTAAAGAAGATTAATCAACTATATGAAGCGAAAGCACTTGACGATATTCCCGTGTGTCCTCGAGAATGTTTGGTCATCTTAAGTAATACAACCGGCTTGTCCTTTGCTAAAGAAAGGATTGGGCCACTTCCTGCATTTATTATTATTGTCTTTTATTTACTCGTACTTTATTTATCTGCATTATCAAAAAACCCTAAAAATCCGTTTGCTAAGTATTTACAGAGAATTCCTGATCCAAGCCACTCGTCAACACCTTCTGCTCCTTGTTGGGTTCGACACTCTTACTTATCAAAAATACTGCGATACACCCCCTATATTTGTGGGTCATCAGTGTGCATGGTAGATAAACACATCATCCATCATGATGCATCTTCTCTTTTGCATATCACCATTAGAATCAAGCAATATATTATAGAAAGCATGGTGATTATGCGAGCAAAAGGTGGGAACATGCTTATCATGGCAAGTATCAAAATCTCCAGAAGTTGAGAAAGCTATGGGGGGATATCATTATGAACCATATGGTCCTTATTGCAAGCAAAACACGTGAAAGAGCAATTGTTTAACATATTGCAAGCAACAACGGTAGAAAATGAAGAACATGCATGATCAAGCATTTCCAAAGTACGAGTATGGTTGCGAACAAACATAGGGAAATAGAAATTGTTTATCAAGTTTGTTGCAACAATTGTAGGATAAAAGAAGGATTTGTAGAATGGCATGTTTATGTCAATATCATCGCACTCAAATGATTCCACATGATCAACATTATGCAATAGCAAAGTATCACATGGGAACATGAATGAATCATATGAAATGTCACAAGTACTATCCATAGCATGCATATCCTCACAATTCATCATGTCTACTAGTGGGAGCATGGCATCATCAATACCCATATGTTTAGCTTGGTTGTACCTATCATGTGAAGTGGGTGTTGTGATAGTAGTGGCCTCTATATGGGCGTTCTTCATCATATATGGGGATGTCATCATCTTCGTCCACCATGTACATCTTCTCGATACAGGGCACCATCATCTCAAGGCTTGGCGCCTCTTGCTCCAAGGTACCTAGCACATCATGAGAAAACACACTAGAGATAGAGGGTAAGTTGTTAGAAAGCGAAATGGCCTCACTTGACCTATAAACTACCACTCTCGACTCACTCGGTGTATCATTCATGTCTAAGCACTCAATCTCACACATGGTGGAGTCACTCATCTCCCTTTTCCCTCACTCAAGTGAACTAAGTGACTCTCAAACTCACATGGGATTGGTACCACATCATCACTCAAGAATATGGGAATAGGCTCGGTTTCCTCAACTCCATTTGCCTTCTCTGGTGAAGGGAAAATCCCATGCTCAACATCCTCAACCTTGTCGCCTCCAAAGATTAATGCCTTACGTTGGGCATCATCACTCTCATCACCATCCAAGGTATCATATTTCACCTCCTTGGTTGTACCGTAACCCTTGTCCTCATCCAAGGCTTGGCACCATACCTTGAAAGCGTCAACTTCATGAGAGGTCATCTTGATGAATTCATCCAACTTAGCGAAGTAGAGATCCATGGCGTCCTTCTCATCTGTTGATCTTGTACTTAGTGTATGGGGCTTCCTTGGAGAATGCTTGTCATGGAAGCTCTTGGCGTTGGAAGCTTCATGGTGTGGGTGACGGCGTGTTTGCTTGTTCGCCTTCTTTGTCTACGAGGTAGCACAAACTTCATATGAGATGTTCTCTCTTGAGGGTCTTGAAGCTCGTGTAGTAGTATTCCTCGAAGGAGAAGTGGTGTCGTAGATGTTCTTGTAGTTGGGCACCTCATGTCGAACTTATTTTTGTTGATGTAGTTTGGTGGTGCGTACGGTAGCTTTCTTCCTTGTTCTCATGGCTGATAGGACATGCATGCCGTCTTGAGCTTGTAGAACATATAGTGCAGATGCTCTTGAGCTCTTGTTGGTGGTGACACACTTGTCTTTGTAAACTGTGAGCTTGTTGGGACTCATGTGTATTGGCTCTTGTCGGGTTGTGGCACCTTCTTGATAATGATGGGACGTTATCATAGTATGGAGTTCCTTTTGACGGATGCGACTTGAAGAGCTTGTCATTGTTGGCCTCTTGGAGACGCGCCTCTACTTGCATGTCCTCGGTCTCCATGTGGTGGAAGAAGTCATCAAGCTCATGAGGGAGTCACCATCATAGTCCATGAAGTGGTACATGTCCTCCATGCTTGAGAAGTCGAAGTCCTCATGATTCTCCTTGTTCTCCATGCTTGGGAGTAATTGTTGGTGTAGTACTCCAAGTCCTCCAAGCATGCGGAGCCAATGTCAGTGTAGTGTTGCACCATGTCATTGGTTCTTGTGGTAATCGTCGTTGTCGTGGATCATCGTGGATTCTTCCTCATCAGTTCTAGAGTCCCTAGACATGTTGCTCACAATAACAAGTGTGATCTAGTGGTATTTGGATTGAAGGATGCTACACCTTATCTCACCTTGTAGATAGTATTTGATCAATAGTAAGGACCGAGAGATACCAAAATGCAAAGGAAAGTGGCGTTGTATCCAAAAACACAAGAAACACTAAACACACATGGCTTATGAGGATCTTAGGTATGGCAAGTGGCATGCAACTTGGAACAACTGGAAATCAAGATTTGTAAAGGCAAGTAAAGAACCACGATGATCACAAAGCAAACAAAATAATCCATAACATAGGAATTAAGATCAAGGAAACACACACAGTGGTATAAATAGGACTCGTGCAACGAAAAAATTGAGCTAAGAACCAAACGAAGTCCTAGTGAAGACTATAAGCTCATGTCGCACAAGTACAAGGAGAGACTCTAGTCTGCTTGAACAAAATTGGAAGGATTTGCACAATAAGTACCACCTACAAGTTTCTCATCGAGCTTGCGCTTTCTATTCTATATGGAACTTGTATATTTCTTTCTTTTTTTTCTTTTTATTTTTGTTTTTCACTTGCCTCTTCCTTGTGCCAACAACTATACATGATAATTATATGAGATAACGCATACAACCTATGCTCGGAAATACTACAAGGTGAAAGTACAAAGGATGTCGCCTAGAGGGGGTGAATAGGCATTTAAACATAATTATGGTTTAGGCTATAATAAATATGTTATAAAACTAGCATTTAATTTATCAAGCACAAAACCTAATTCACTAAGTTAAACTAAGTGCACCAACAACCTACGCTAAGCAAGACAAGCAACAAGGTGATATCAAGATAGATTACTTCAAGCACGATGGCTATCACAATGTAAATTTCATAAGTAAAGGCTCGGGTATAGAGATAACTAATGGACACGAAGGCGATGATTTTATACTGAAGTTCACTTCCAAAGAATCTACATTTCCATTAGAGAGATGCGATGTCGTAATGCTCCTTGAACACCACAAATGGCTTAACTCGAGGTGTGATGACTCGATGCTCACTCAACGCCACACAAGGTTGTTGAGAAATAGAGCAATTTTCCAAGAGATTTAACCAAAATAAAAGGCAGATAAAGCATAGGCAGAAAAATAGAAAAAGACCAAAAGATGATATACATCACGGTAGAGGAACCGCCGGTGTTCCTGTTAGCGTTGGCACTGTCGTCAGCCATGTTGTCGAGGAAAAGGTTGTTGATGTCGGGGAAGTCGTCGTTGGGGAAGACGTCGCTGCAGTCGCTATCCGTGAAGGAGTCCGTGATGAAGGCAGTAGTCGCGCTGGTAGCGCTCCCCAAAAACCTTATCACCCTTCTCCCGTACATGACTCGAAGCAGCGGGGTCTCGAAGGCTTACTGTCCCAGCTCGCGATGCACGCCACAAGACGGGATGGGAAAGATCTAAACAGCGCAATGCTCTGAAACTGGAGGCGCAGGGTGTGTGCGTTGGTGTGTCTGAGGAGAGGAGCGACCTCTCACTCTTATAGGCACGGGTAGGCAGGCGAACAGTCAGCGTCGGGAGAGGAAACGAACAGGCATCGACCGAAGCCGAACAACCTCTACTAAGCTCGAATTAAATCTCCACTGAGTTCGTGCGTATTAAAAATACACTCACGCAGACTGTTCAAATTATTATCCATTTATGCGTGGCAAAAAGAAAGAGAAGCTCTCGGCTCGAGGCATTCCCGCAACCCGAGGTGCGCGCGCGTCGTGACGAGACGAGACGAGGCGTGGCGAGGCAGGCGACGGAGGAGGAGGAGTGCGCATGTATATGTCTTCTCTTCTCAAGCTCGTACAAGTGGTGGAAGAGCTCTCCTTATAAGCTGGTCCAACTTCCACTCAACTAGCAATGTGGGACTAAACTCTTGTCCCACTTCTTTGCCTTGCATGAATGGGCCAAGTGGGCCTCTAGGATTTCAGGAATTGTTGAATAATATAAATGGGCTGGGCCTTTATTAGGCAAAATTCCAACAATCCCCCACCAGATCCCAGAGGCACACATAAATTTGCCTATGGTTCCAAAACATTGTTTATATACTGGTACTAGTGGAGACTGTTAAGTTGAACTTCCACCTAGAACTCTATGCTACACTAGTTTGCAACTTGTACAGTGGACTATGCCTTGAACTGCAAGTTTGCTGCATTCTAGCTTTACACAAAGCCTTGACCAATACTGGGCTACCGTGGGACTTCCCCTCGGGTGGAGCTTATGCGTCATACTCCATAGCCTTTCATGAGTTTATTAGAGAGCACCCAACTCTCATAGACTGCGACGTTTAACAATTAGACTCATATAGGTGTGTTCTTCAAAAGATGTTCTGCAGGACAACATCTCTGCTTAAACTAAGCCACTTAGAACACATTAAGATAAATCAGCCTGCCATGTAGAATAGGAAAGTATTGCATCTTCACGGAGTGGTGTTTTAAAGTAGGGATACTTTCCTCTCAGTTAACCAACAACTTGTCTCCTAATTCTAATTCACGGGATCTCCGATCACATAGAGTGGTTTACCACTGTGGAAAACTTATATTGTGGGTCTCATACCCATCTCCTTTGATGCATTTTCTATCACGTTACGTGATAGACCCCTTGTGAAGGGATCTGCCAGATTCTTAGATGTTTGGATATAATCCAATGCAATAACTCCAGAGTTTCTCATTTTCCTGACAGATTTCAATCTCCTCTTCACATGTCTTGAGGACTTCATATTATCCTTAGAACTGTTAACTTTAACAATCACATTTTGATTATCACAATTCATTGGGGTTGCGGGTATAGGTTTCTCAACCATAGGTAAGTCCATCAAGAGTTCCTGAAGCCACTGTGCTTCAACAGTGGCTGTGTCTAATGCTGCGAGTTCTGCTTCCATAGTTGACCTTGTTAAGATGGTCTGCTTGCAAGACTTCCAAGAAACATGTAACTACCTCGGTGAATTACGCTCTTAGTTGCATGCCTGGATGAGCGAAAGTGGTTAAAATAGTACGGTGGGGCCCGGGGCCACTCACGGTAGACCTTTCGGCCGTCCTAACCACTTTCAGAACATCGAGACAAGAACGAGCGGCGTAATCGGCAGGCGAAGGGATCAACTACATACACAAATGAGTATGTATGCAAGCCACATACAACAGTCCTCAGAGCCATTCCATCTAAAAGAAATAGAAATATTGCAACGCCATACGACAAGATTCAAATATCCTGAATAGAGATAATATTTTAGGATAGCTCCTCATACAACAAACATTAGAGTATCAGGCGGAAGCGGAAACAAGATCCGAGTATGGATAAGAAGCAAATCGGCATAAGATGCCACATAAATAAACACATCCCGCCCACAGATCTCACGGATCCCCGTTCCCGGAATCTCTACACCGAGTGATCGTTGCCAACATCATCTGTCTCCTCCACCCAGTATCCATCTTGCGAATACACCTGTTCATCTGAATCAAACAATTTATCGTGTGAGACCCTAGGGGTACTCAGCAAGTCTGTATGCCACTAAAGGGGACACAACCTGGGGTGACGCAATTGCAGCAAAAGATAAAGTCTAGCAATTCTATAGATACTCGCTAACCATCCGCCTAACCAATGATAGACGGATGTCCGTGAATTAAAAACAACAGTTATAATAGTATAATTAACAGATCCATCCACCTCCTCGCTTACCAACGAGGAAGTGGACGAACAACCTCCATCCGTTGGCAGTTTTATTATCCATTCCATGAGTATTGCACTATTTACTAGTCAAGTACTTAGTCAAATTAAAAGCGGTACTTTAGTTATACTTGTCTATGATCGAGAAACTGTGCTCCAAGTCGTCCATAACCGCGAACACGGCTTTCAGAAAGATTTACCCTGCAGGGGTACTCGAATAGCAACACACACTCGATCAACCTCGGAAAAACCAAATCAAAACCCAACGAGGCATTCACGACAAAGCAATCACAGGATTCCGAAATATTTCAGGGGGCCACCCCATTAAGCTACCCGCAACGAAGTTGGCCGGCTCCGAGACGGACTCAAGGTTTGTGTCAATGGCTGTAAACGACTGGGAACCCGAAAGTTTGACTGGGCTTGTCGATACCGCGAAAACATTCCACGATCCAAAACAGTACAGGTGCTCCACGCACAATCTTAATAAAGCAGTATCATGTCATAAGTACAGGATAGTAATAAAACCCCAAACTACTTTGTGGCCCCAAGAAATAAGAATGAATCAAGCTCTGGCTCAAGGGGGTCCATAAGGCCGCCCGGATGTGGATAGTGCGAATAGTCAAGGAACAGGAATCAAGTACTCGGGGTCCTACGGGACACAAGTGAGCATGAAAAACCAAAAAGCAGATATTGCTCACCGGTGGCTCTTTCATTAGTTATCCCATTACTACTCAGGTTATGTTGTTTAGGTACCTCGTTATTCATCAGACACTCACATACCCTACACATGCTTTTCTACGACTCGCATGGCTCAAACAACTCCTGTAGTAATGGCTCCTGGAATGGAGGAACAAGCTCCGGTGGGGTTTAAAAGTAAAGGCTATGCAGTACTTGGGATTCAATTTAATGCAATCGCGACTCAGTGATGCAAGAATAAGATAAAGGCAATAGGTACTATATGTATACAAGCATGTGGTAGTGCTTGCCTGGCAGCTCAGTTGAAGCGAGATATGGATCGGGGTAGTACTCCTGTGATTCCTGGTAATTCTCCTGCTGGGCGTCTATTCGAAGAAGAACCAAACAAACAAGGGCCAACATAAATAAAGTGCACAAGCATATGAATTAAAATGCGACAAGCAAACAAGCATGCCATGATGAATGATGCACAATTTACATGGCATTAAAGTAGCATGGCATGGTGAGGTGTGAGGTACAAGAATAAAGCGTTTTATTATTTATTTAGTCAAATTTTATTGCCATAAACAGTTCAGATTTTTAATAATGACGTTATGCATGCTTCAATTTAGAACAAGGACTGCATAGATAGAACGGGATCGTCGCGTTGATCGATTTAGACATATTATTTGTCAAATTTGGAGTTATAGATTTAAAGTTATTAATTTATTAAGAAAAGGGCATTTTATTGTAATTTTAATCATCTCGAAATTTTTAAAGTGGTCAAACAATATTTTGAATAGCATATTTGAATTCCTCACATTTTTCTGATTCAAAATCATATATTATTTGTATTAATTGGATTTATAATTTAAAAGTTATTTAAAATCTGATTTGAATTTGAATTTAAACATTTTGAATTTGTTTTATTAAAACAGATAAACGGAATTACTTTTGTTACCCAGCCCGAGCTAGCCCCAGTCGCTGACGAGTGGGACCAAACGGACTGGGCACACGCGCACAGGGAAAGTCTTCTCACCACGGCTTTACCTAGCCACAACGAATGGCAGGCGAGGCCAGCGGGCTAGGGCCCATGTGCCAGTGGCGGGACTCGCAGAGACTGACAGGTGGGGGGCGTGCTGGAGCGTGGGTTGAGGACTAAGAGCTAGGGGGCTTAACTGCAAGATTGCCAGGGCGGCTGACAGGTGGGGCTCGGTGTACCGCGGGTTGAGCATATCAAAAAGTTGGGGGTTTTTTAGCAAAGTGCGCGGCGACACTGTGGATCTTCTCTGTCGCGCGGGTGTCTGACGGAAAACAGCGCGCGGCGACAGAGCGCGCGGCGCGGGGGTCGAACCGGGGACCTGGGGCTCGCGCGCGGAGGCGGCAGCCACTGCGATAGGGGTGGGGGTTGCTGACATGGAGTAGCTAGGCGGCTAGATCTTCCTAGGCGACGCCACGGTCTGGAAACGAGCGTAGACGCCGGGGCGCACAAAGCGTTTGATGGAACGTCCGGTGTTTCTAGGGCACGACTTCGACGGCGAGGATGTCTGGGAGGGTCGGGCGCTCACCGTGGGGGTGTCGGTGGTGGTGGAACAGAGAGAGGTGCGGCGGATCGTCGACGGAGCTGGCGGTCTGGAGCTAGGGTTTGTGGCGGAGCAGCGATGGTGCAGGTAGTCTTGGTTCTCCTTCTCCTTGTTGGCATGTACTGGGCGACGCAGAAGACGGCTATGGTCTCCCTCGACACCCACGTTCGCCACGCCACCGGCTGGAGCGAGCAGGGGAAGGTGAGGCCGACGATGGACGGCACGGCGGAGAGAGGAGGTAGCAGCGGTGGTGGGAGGAGAAGGGCGAGGCCTGGGTAGATCTGGCGAAGCAGAGGCGTGGGGCGGAGGATAAAGCGAGGGAGAGGGAGGAGGGTGCCGTGTGGGAGCGGGCAGAGATAAAGTGGCTTCGGCCACTTTTCCTCCTCCTCGATCACGTGCTCGACGTGAGCAGCCAGGGCAGGGGCAGGTAGGGCCTGGCAGGTGGGACAGCAGAGAGGAGCTCGGGGTGGGGCTAGCTCGGCATAGAGAGAGAAAGAGAGAGGAGAGGGGAGGGGAGGCGAGCTAGGGTTAGCTTAGATAGGGGCTCGGGTTAGCTAGGTAGAGGGCTCGGTTAGGGTTTTGTTAGGGTTGGGGTAGGAGGGTAGCTGAGGTGGGGCCAGCATGGTAGAGAGAGAGAGAGAAAGAGAGAGAGGAGAGGTGAGGGTTAGGGTTTAGCTTAGAACTAGGGTTATAGGGAAAATAGAGGAAACTAGGGTTATGGGATTAGGGTTCAAAAGAGGGTGACATGATGGTGTTGGAGAGAGGGTAGGGTGTAGGGTTTAAACCACATGAGCATAAGCATGATCAAGCATGAGGGGTTGGTAAGGTGATGAGGGGTTTTGGTATGCATGATCAAGTGAGAGAATGATGGACATGGGGATGGTTTTACAAGCTCATGCATGGCACTACACATGTGAGGTTGATGATATAGAGATGAAGAGAGAAAAAGAGAAAATCTCACAAGAGAAAGGTTCCACTCAAAGCAAGGAAAAACCAAAAGAAAAGAAATGGTGATGATGATGGTTGCATGGCCCATGCAAAACATTAAATGCCATGTTTAAATTCTTGTGAAAACAAAATATTAACATGGCATTATTCTTATGCATTCCCAAAATGTGGAAAAAGGCCAAGCAAAAAGGAATTGGAATTAGATCCACCCCAACCCACAGGAGCTAGAATAATATCAAAAGAAAAAGAAATACAAGCTCATGGGTAATGGAATGGTGGAATTATAAGGTGATGGCAAAGAAAGGTGATGGAGAGGAATTAAAAGATATGCCCCCAACTCAACTTGGGCATCAGGCATTTATCAAGATTCAAATACAATATATCAAGAGCCAAATACAATTAATAATGCATATGAGAGAAGAACCAAATCAATAGGGTTTTATATGATGCTCAAATGCAAGGTGGCATGATGACATGAGCATGATATAATTATGATGCAACAATTGTATATAGGAAGTAGCCATTATATTACTAGACCAAGTAGCATTACCATTGTTAGACAATTGGGATGCTACAAAACAGCACCACCACCAAGTGTAAATATATATCCACTCGTGGCCTTTATCTCATCAGCATCAGATATCCAATTTGAATCACTATATCCCTCCAGTACCCTTGGGTACCCAGTATAGTGAATGCCGTAGCTCGCAGTGCCATTTAGATAGCGCATAACTCTCTCAAGAGCTTGCCAATGATCATCTGCAGGATTTGAAACAAACCGACTGAGTTTGCTTAGAGCAAAAGCGATGTCAGGCCTCGTAGCGCTAGCTAAATACATAAGCGACCCAATAATCTGAGAATATGTCAATTGATCTCTAGTAGTGCCTCTATTCTTTCGAAGTAACACACTAGGATCATACGGTGTTGGTGAAGACTTGCAGTTGCTATACCCAAAGTGACTCAAGATCTTTTCCACATAGTGAGACTGAAGCAGTGTGATCCCACCATTATCATCTCTCAATAGATTGATGTTCAAAATAACATCAGCTACTCCTAGATCCTTCATCTCAAAAGACCGAGATAAGAAATCCTTGACTTCCTTAATCACATTAAGATTGGTCCCAAAAATCAGTATGTCATCAACATGCAAACAAAGAATTACTCCCTCGCCCCCACCATAGCGATAGTATACACATTTGTCAGCTTCGTTTACAGCAAAACCTGCAGTGGTTAGGGTTCTCTCAAACTTCTCGTGCCACTGCTTAGGTGCTTGTTTAAGGCCATATAAAGACTTCAACTTACACACTTTTCCTTCTTGACCACTCACTACAAATCCATCTGGCTAATCCATATAAATTTCCTCGTCCAACTCTCCATTTAGGAAAGCCGTCTTAACGTCCATTTGATGAACGAGAAGACCATGTGAGGCAGCCAAAGATAGTAGTACACGAATGGTGGTCAATCTGGCTACGGGTGAGTAAGTATCAAAGAAGTCCTCACCTTCTTTTTGGGTATAACCCTTGGCTACAAGTCTTGCCTTGTACTTCTCAATAGTGCCATCAGGCCTAAGTTTCTTCTTAAACACCCATTTGCATCCTACAGGTTTGCACCCATAAGGACGATCGGTGATCTCCCATGTTCCATTCGCTAAGATGGAATCCATCTCACTACGAACGGCTTCCTTCCAGTAGTCAGCATCAGGAGATGCATAGGCTTCTGAAATAGAAGTAGGAGTATCATCCACAAGGTACACAATGAAATCATTACCAAAGGATTTTACAGTCCTCTGTCTCTTACTCCTCTTAGGAATTTCATTATCATCCTCCTCAGGTTTTTCCGAGTGTTCAATAGGAATGGTATGTTCAGGAATTGTGGGTATTTCCTGATTCAATGAGTCAGGTATCTCCTGATTTGATGAGCTAGGTATATCCTTCATGGGAAAGATATCCTCAAAGAAAGTCACATCATTTGACTCCATGATTGTACCAACATGCATGTCTGGTACTCCAGATGTTACTATCAAGAATCTATAGCCAATCCTATGAAAAGCATATCCCAGAAAAACACAGTCCACGGTTTTTGGTCCAAGTTTGCGCTCTTTGGGATTGGCACATGAACTTTTGCCAGACAGCCCCAAGTTCGCAAGTAAGAAAGATTTAATCTTTTCTTTTCCCATTCTTCAAATGGATTAATCTCTTTGTTCTTAGTGGGAACTCGGTTTAGGACATGACATGCAGTCAGTAATGCCTCCCCCCACCATTATTTAGAGAGACGCGATGTGTCTAACATGGCGTTAACCAAATCTGTTAGAGTACGGTTCTTTCTTTCGGCTACCCCGTTTGACTGGGGCGAGTAGGGAGGCGTCCTCTCATGGATTATACCATGTTCCGCACAAAAAGAATCAAACTCGTTGGAAAAATACTCTCCACCACGATCAGACCTAAGCCTCTTAATCTTTCGATCAAGTTGGTTTTCCGCTTCAGCTTTATAGATTTTGAAGGAACTCAAAGCCTCATCTTTTGATTTCAGAAGATACACATGACAATATCTCGTAGAGTCATCGATCAATGTCATAAAATATTTCTTTCCACCTTTTGTTAACACACCATTCATCTCACAAATATCTGAATGTATGAGCTCTAGTGGCGCCAAATCTCTCACCTCTGCAGTCGTATGTGACTTGCGAAGTTGCTTTGCTTGCACACAAGTTTGGCATTTAGATCCCTTCACGGTAGTGAATTTTGGGATTATATTCATTTTAGCTAACCGCGTCATGCAACCAAAATTAACATGACAAAGACGTGAATGCCAGACATTTGACACAAGATCAGATGAAACATGATTCACGACTTTATTACACACATCTGACAGTGACAGGCGGAACAAACCTCCACACTAACAATAAATGTTCCAAATTTAGACAGTACAAATTTATTGGACTCAAACACAATCTTGTAGCCATCACGACATAGAAGTGATCCACTAACAAGATTCTTATTTATTGAGGGAACATGATGCACGTTCTTCAGGCGCACGGTCTTTCCCGAAGTGAACTTCAGATCGACCGTACCAACACCATGAACAGAAGCATGCGAGCCATTCCCCATCAGCACGGACTGGTCCCCTCTGACCTGATATGAAGAAAACATGGAAACATCAGAACAAACATGTACATTAGCGCCCGTGTCAATCCACCAATCAGGAGAATGACATAATGAAAGAACAGTAGGTAATATACCATACCCAACATCTTTCATCTCAACGTTGCCCATGACAATATTAGCAGTCTTGCTGCCTTTTCCATGATGGCGCTTGTCAAAGCAGTTGGGGCAAGCAGGAGCCCAATGATCAGGACCACCGCACACATGACAAGCACCTTTCTTCTTATCAGTCTTCTTCTTGAAGCTAGTAGACTGTGAGGCTTTGTTCTTTCCATCGAACTTTCCTTTTCCATCAAACTTTCCCTTGTTCTTGGACTTGTGTGACTGGAAATTCTTTTTCTGTACCAGATTGGCACTTGAACCTCCCTCAGCACCTCGAGCACGTGTGTCTTTTGCTCTCGCCTTCTCTTCCACATCAAGAGTACCAATGAGATCCGAAACGGAAAATTCTTGTCTCTTGTGTTTCAGGGAAGTAACAAAGTTCCTCCACGAAGGGGGAAGTTTGGCAATAATGTCCCCAGCAATGAACTTGTCTGGTAAAACACAAGGGAAGTGCTCAAGCTCTTTGGCTAGTGACTATATTTCATGAGCCTGCTCAACCACGGAGCGGTCATCAGTCATCTTGTAGCCATAGAGTTGTTCCATGACATACAGTTCACTTCCAGCGCCCGAGACCCCAAACTTTGCCTCGAGCGCAGCCCACATGTCCTTGCCATTATCAAATGACATATAGGGTTCAACAATGTTATCCCCTAGAATAGACAGCAAAGCAGCCTTGAACAGGGTATCAGTTTTCCAAAAAACTTGTTCCTGAGCAGGAGTAAGCTCTCCCTCAGGCTTGCCAAGAGTGGCGTCATAGCAGTTCATGTTCTGAAACCAGAGAACTGCTCTCACGCGCCACCTCTTATAATGCGTACCCTCAAAAACAGGTGGCTTCATAGAAGCAACGAAACCACTTGGAGCAAATTGCCTATAATAAGGTTTTTGGATTGTTGAGAAATAGAGCAATTTTCCAAGAGATTTAACCAAAATAAAAGGTAGATAAAGCATAGGCAGAAAAATAGAAAAAGACCAAAAGATGATATACATCACGGTAGAGGAACCGCTTCCCGTTAGCGTTGGCACTGTCGTCAGCCATGTTGTCGAGGAAAAGGTTGTTGATGTCAGGGAAGAAGTCGTCGTTGGGGAAGATGTCGCTGCAGTCGCTATCCGTGAAGGAGTCTGTGATGAAGCCAGTAGTCGTGCTGGTAGCGCTCCCCAAAAACCTTATCGCCCTTCTCCCGTACAAGACTCGAAGCAGCGGGGTCTCGGAGGCCTACTGTCCCAGCTCACGGTGCACGCCGCAAGATGGGATGGGGAAGATCTAAGCAGTGCAATGCTCTGAAACTGGAGGCGCAGGGTGTGTGCGTTGGTGTGTCTGAGGAGAGGAGCGACCTCTCACTCTTATAGGCACGGGTAGGCAGTGAACAGTCGGCGTCGGGAGAGGAAACGAATAGGCATCGACCGAAGCAGAACAGCCTCCACTAAGCTCGAATTAAATCTCCACTGAGTTCGTGCGTATTGGCAAAAAGAAAGAGAAGCTCTCGGCTCGAGGCATTCCCGCAACCCGCGGCGCGCGCGCGCGTCATGACGTGACGAGACGAGGCGTGGCGAGGCAGGCGGCGGAGGAGGAGGAGCGTGCGTGTATATGTCTTCTCTTCTCAAGCTCGTACAAGTGGTGGAAGAGCTCTCCTTATAAGCTGGTCCAACTTCCACTCAACTAGCAATGTGGGACTAAACTCTTGTCCCACCTCTTTGCCTTGCATGAATGGGCCAAGTGGGCCTCTAGGATTTCAGGAATTGTTGAATAATATAAATGGGCTGGGCCTTTATTAGGCAAAATTCCAACAATCCCCCACCAGATCCCAGAGGCACACATAAATTTGCCTATGGTTCCAAAACATTGTTTATATACTGGTACTAGTGGAGACTGTTAAGTTGAACTTCCACCTAGAACTCTATGCTACACTAGTTTGCAACTTGTACAGTGGACTATGCCTTGAACTGCAAGTTTGCAATTTATTAGGCAAAATTCCAACAAAGGTCTCACCCCAAAGTTGCGGAGGCACACTACACACCGACACCACAAAAGGCTCACCTTATTCTCATGTGTGATCACCACAAAGGCCTACTCACGATCCACTATGGGACACTTGAGGGCAGGAACTGAACCCGTATAAGCTTGGGGCAATCTCCACAACTCAATTGGAAGCTCCCAAGAAACACCACAAAAGGCCACTAGCTTGAGAAAGCTCCACAACTTAATTGGAGACCCCAAGTATCACCACTAAGGCCACAACCGTCTAGGGTTCCAAGAACCCAAGAGTAACAAGCTCAAAATATTTCACCAACTGAATTTCCGTAGAGAACTCAAACTGATGTACCAAATGCAATGGCAAGTGCCTCACTCTCAAATTCCAACAAAGCTACAAAAAGCTATTGGGGAAATAAGAGAGGAGAACACAAGAAGAGAACACCAAATTCTCCAAGATCTACATCTCAAGAATTCCCTCACAAAAAGGGGATTTGAGTTGGTAGGATTGTAGATTCAGATCTCCTCTTCCAAATATCTCAAAAAGATGCAAGAAGCATGGGAGGGAGAAGGGGATAGGTGATGAGTCAAAATTGAAGCATATTTCCCTTTTGTTTTTGCATAAATAGAGTAGGGATATTTGTATTTCACTGTGTCTACGCGCACTATTTTGTTCTTGTTTCAATAGGATCCCAAATCATGGAGCATATATGAACATATCAATTAGATCTGTCATATTGTGTAATTATATGATATTTCTAAGTGATAATAGTTATTTTATGAATTTACCTTCGTACCTAGGAGAATACCAAACCAGGAGGAGGCATCAACATCGATAACAACCAATGGCACATGCGGATCCCATCCGTACCGTCCGCCCGTACCAGGCGCCATCATGACCGTCTCGTCAAATACTTTCTCTTGGCGAAGACGAGAGAGAGATCCGATTCACAGCCACCAGAAACCACGAAAAACCACATCCGAGAGGGATCTGAAGGAGGAACTTGGCTGGGGCAAAATCCTAGCTGCTTCACGAATCATTGGAGGACAACGTAACATCCCCTTCATCATCAACCGCTGCATCTCTATTACCACCATTACCCCCATCTTTCATCTATTAGATCTCTTTGTAATTATAGATCTGATTGTGGTTTGCATTAGATCTACCTCTGTACTTTTATCCATTCATTTGATTATGATGATGTTGTTGATTGCTTCCATGAGTGAGTAGTTCCTTTGTTCTTTGGGAGATGGAGAAACCCTAGCACCATTATGAACTTGTAATAAAGATGATCTATCCTTGTGTCTGTATGACTTGCTTGTCTATGCTATAATTATGGTTTGTGTTTGATCTCTCTCTTTAGATGGTATGTGTAGTCGGCCACATATCATTTGCCTTCAGGACTAAAGGGAGGGAGAAATCCTTTGGACATGTCTTGGAAGCGTACCCGAAATGCCCCGTGACAGATTGGCGCCGGCTCGTAACCTACACGGTCAAAGGAGGATTAAAGATGGAATCCCTAAGCTAATTATGATATCCATGGGGAAACCCTTAATTGCGGTGGTTTGTATGGGTGACTGCTCTCAGACATCGCAGTGGTTATTTAGAGGTGACCTCACTCTTGGCTCAACAAAGTGGCTTCCTATGAGCCTTGTAGTGAACATCTTATTATGGTGCTCTCTCCACACATATCATGACACAAGGACTATGTTATCTTGATTACATATAACACTAATACTATACTAGTGGTGTATCCTACATCCCCGAAAATGTTTTAGCCCTATTGAGTTCAACCACACTTTCACACAAACTTGTTACTTGTTTTCTTTTACTTGTTTTAATTACTTTTATGAAATCAATCATAAACCTTTCAAACACCCTTTTACTTGAGAATAAAGACATCTTATAAGTATACTTTGGTAGATAGTAACAAGGGGCATAAAGACCTTTACCAATAGCTCTCTGTGGGTTCGATATATTTACTTCAAAACTAGCTACAATTGGTCTGTACACTTGCAGTCATCAAGCTATTTTCTGGCGCCGTTGCCAGGGAGCTAAGCGCTTTTGGTCTTTGTTCTTAGTTAATTATTTTACTCATTGTTTTACTAAAGTTGTTTATTAGTTTCAGGTGATACATCATGGGCGAGTACCAACATAGAATACAGCTCGAGGCTATAAGGAATTCCGGTCCGCCCATGGACGCTTATTTAAAATCTAATAACCCAAGAGGGTATGATATTAACCACATGATTTTAAATCTTTTGCATGCAAAGAAATTTGCAGGAGATGGTACGGAGGATTCGTATGAGCATGTGTTTTTTTAAAGATTTTTGTGGGACTTTCCACCTCAATTTACAAACTGAGGTGGGGGTTAAGTTTGCTCTCTTTGCTCAAACTCTCATTGATGAGGGTCGTTCTTGGTACCTCCAAAGTTATGCAAAAATTACTAACTCATGGGAGAGCCTAGCCTCTCTATTCTTAGTTGATTTCTTTCACAGGACAAAAACTCTTGGTGCAAGGCGCGTGATTACTAATTTTAAAGAAAAACCTGAAAAAAGCTTGCATGAAGCACTGGTGGAAAAAGGGCCTCTAGTCCTAGTCTGGAACTGGCTCTAGTCCCTATTTTCGACCGGGACTGCCAGATCGGGACTAGAGGCCCCTATCTCTAGTCCTGGTTTGCTATGGCCTGGGACTAGAGTCCACCAAGTGGCAGTTTCCGTGCGGCTGGCGGCGGAACCCCTCTAGTCCTGGGTCGTAACACCACCCGGGACTATACTGGTTCCTGCCGTGGCAGAGATTCGTGTGTTTCTCTGCCGCGATAGAGATTCTGTGTTTTCATTTTGTTTTTTCCATTTCGTTCCTTTTTCAATTTGTGTTTCACTATACTTTCAAAAATGTCCCGTACACTTATTCTATGCTACTACATACATAATACACATTGATGCATATATAAGTAATATTCGGTCTCTTGCGAGCATACATGCATATACAATATTCGATCATATCAAAAGGAAGGAAATGTTTGAAATTACATGGTCATTGATGATATATCATATCAACTACATGGAGATCACTAAGGCATATAGAGTTCCTCGTCCTCTGTATAATGTTCTCCATTTATATCAATGACCTCCTTCATTAGAAATCCCGCCAGTTCCTCTTGAATTGCTCGTACGTGCAGTCCTGGCTCTAGATTCTCTCGCAAACTGTGAATATAATGTGAACCAACTTTCCGCTCATTGGTCAACTCGCGAATGTACTCGCAGACGTAGAATCCACATAAATGAGTCCCGGTGGCTGCGGCAAGCCCTTGACCATTTTATAAGTTAGCTCATCTTTGAATGGATCATCTATTTTCTGTCTGAACCATGTCCAACACCTGCTCGGCAAAGAAAATGAATAGAGGAGTTATTAGTTACTTGATATCAAGAAATGAACGAAAGAGGCTGATATAATGCGATAATGATTGAAATTACTTATGGAGCATTGCTTTCATGTCGCGCCACTGCTCTTGGCCCAACTTAATGAGTCGTGGACTTCAACTAGGGACTTGTGAACTTGAATGTTTAGCAAGATCTAGTGGAATCTGCGGACGTTTACATAAGCATACATGCATAACTCATCAATTACACTTAAAAAATAATATGTACAAGACAGAAACACTCACTTGAAGTTGTAAGTAAATAGTATGTGCTTGACGAAATTTTGCTTGATCAAAAAATTGTACAGGTCATCCTCCACGTCATCGAGGTTATTGTGTAACGTATATTCATTAACGATATATGGGTCAATAAACCCAACGTCATATACTCTTGCTCTTTTGCATTCAAGCATCTTCATTCCACAGAAAATAATACCGTACAAAAGGATATATAGTCAGGATATGATATATTACATGAAATGAACTAGCTGATCTAAAGACTTAATTACAGATAAATCACTTACGGACAATAGCAACCGAGGATATATTTGTCGAGGGCGTGCTGATTGTATAACTGAAACAATGTGGTCATTTGAACCCGTGTCGAGTACTATTTGAAGTGATGCTCCTTTCTAACGGCCACCGAAAACCATTCTTTCCCGTGCCTTTTCTCTGTTTGCGCAGTGTACCAATTATGCAGATTTCACATATGTGTTGATAGACGCGTGAGCTCCTCATGACTGACTAGAGGCTCCCCTTTAACATATTGCCATACTACCTGATCCACTGGTGTATCTTCATAGTCTAAGAATTGACTAAGAGACTTACCTGCCGCCATAGCAAGTTCTTTGGCCGTCGCTACAGTGATGCCCAGTAGTGCAGTGGCAAACCTGGCTCTAGGGTCCATTATTTGCATGTCCTTATCCATTTCGGCTCTGAAGGCCTTGTCGGTATCTGAAATCACTTTGAGCGGCGGGAACGACTAAATCTTCTGTTGTCCGAGTTGGGTAACTTGTTTTCCACTTTTTGCACTTGTTATTTTTTTCTGCTTTGCTTGCTTAATAATTTCACGGTCATAGTCTGATTTCAGATTCAATGATACTTGGGATGGTTGCTCAAGAAAGGACTTAGCCCACTTTTTTTTCCAGTAAATACCAGCTTTGGCTCGGGCTTTTTTGGTGCAAAAAAGCCTTACTCTGGGCAACCGATATCGTGGCGTTTTCCTCATCAGTCATGTCATAAGGTCTCTTCGGAAGAGCCGGCGGGATGTCGACTATCTTCGACGTACTACGACCTTTCTTCTGAGTGGGGCACGAGTGAGGGACGGCCATCTGTTTTTTAGTCGGGGGCAAAGGCAGAGGCGGAGGTGGAGATCGAGATGTACTCGCGCTGCGGTGATCGACATCCCTCTTGTCAAGGGATGGAGGACTTGAAGGTTGACGGTCGACATCCCTCTCGTCGAGGGATGGTGGACTTCGATTCCTCGGAGTCGGTGGCCTTGGCATCGAGCCTGGAAACTTGATGTACTTTTTCTTCCATAGAATGATGTGGCGCTTGACATCTCCCAGTTTCCTAAGTCCTTCAGGTGTAGCGATGTCAATCTCTAGGTCTGCAAAATCCTCCACTAGGTCATCCACTGAGACACGAGCATAGCCAGGTGGAATCGGAAGTGAATGGTGGAGTGCTCTAGGTAGACAAGGTAAAGAAGTGCCGATCGCCACCTTGAAGGACAGGTTATTCATTGGCTAATGCAGCTCACATTGTGTCATCTATCTGACATCGTCCACGGGGTAGCAAGGCGCCGGTGCATCATCCAGCAGTGTTTGATCATCAGCCTAGAATTCCGTGGAAGCCACACTGCTTCTCCACCGGCTATGATCCATTGCAGGATCATCATCATGCGACTAAGATGTCTTTTGGCTAATTGCTTCCACCAGCTTCTTCATCTCAGCTAGGTCCTCTTCTATCTTCCTGATCCGGTCTGCCTCCCGGTCCTTCTTTCTCTGATGACTTCTATAACTATCATCGTACTCAGGAAACCCTTTCTTCCATGTAACACTGGTGCCTTTGCCTCGTGTTCGTCCACCTTTTTCAGGATTCCCGAGGGCACGTGTCAGCTTGTCGTTCTCTCTGTCGGGCCAAAACAATCCCGCTTGAGCATCGGCCATTGCTTGAACAAGTGCTTTGGAGGGTGTTAGAATTTTTTCTTGAAAAATTTTCGCCCTTATTTGTGGGTTCAACTTTCCCCCTTGCCCGTACCACCAGTGCTTTGAACTCTCGGGCCATCCATCTGTACCGGGAATGATCCCTCTAGTCCTCATGTTGGCCTCCATATTTTCCCACTTAGGCACGACACTCTTGTAGCCACCTGTCCCCATTTTATGCTGGTATTTCTTTTTGGCAGCATTTATCGCATTCTTTTTTGACTTTGCCTAGGCTACAGAAGATAGCTTGTACTTTACAAAATCAGGCCAATGTTCTCTCAACTTCTCGTATTCTCCTTTGAAGTCTGGAGTTTTCTTTTTCGCGACAAACTTCGCGTATAAACCTTTCTTGTGGTTCTGATACAGTTCGCCCATCTTCATTAGAGCCCACTCCTTGACTTTCACTCTTCTTTCAAGCCCACCCGGCCTTGGGGTAGTATCATCTGCCTCGAATTCTTCATACTCTGGAGATAGTATGAAATGTGCTATGAGCTTCTGCCAAAGGTCATCTTTGGCATCATCGGTGACATAATTGGTGAATTCTTCACCTTTTTTCTTTGACTTATTCCAGTTTTGAATGGTGATCGGGAGGTTGTCCCTAACAATCACCCCGCATTGATTTACAAACATCTTGGCGTGCTTTTCTGGATCAATCGGTTCTCTAGTATCATCTATTACGTCAATGGTAAACATTTGATTACCATCCAATTTTTTGGCCAGGCCTCATTTCGTTTTAACTGTCGATTTGGTCGATCCGGAGGGCTAAAAGAAGAAGAGAGAGTGATTAATATATATATATCTAGATCAATTAATGCATCTAGTCGCAAGAGGCTTAATATATATACATACCTCGCCGCTTGTTGTCGAGGGGCCATCATTGTGGTTTGTTTGCCCTGCATCCATCAGTTCTAGCTGATGTCCATCACCGGATTGATTTAGAAATGACGATACTCGTCCTCGTTTACATAATCTTCACCTATTGTTATGCCCTCGTCTACAACATCTTCACCTCTAGTAATAAGAGGAATTTCACCTCTTATCATGCCCTCAAGAAGTTCGTCGTCGGTGTGACGATCCATCACTTAACTATTCCAGAAAGAAAGGTAAAACAAGTTAAAAAAATAGACATATTAATATATTACTCTACCAAATATATTACTCTACCCTAAAATAGACATATTACTCTACCACAAATTTATTTCTACAATAGACATATTTACACTAAACCCTAAAATAGACATAAACCACAAAACCCTAAAATTTATACATTAAACCCTAAAATAGACATATTACTACAATGACATATTTACACTAACCCCTAAAATAGACATATTTACACTAAACCCTAAAATATACATATATATTTATACAATAAATATTTCTACAATAAACCCTAAAATAGACATATTTACACTAAACCCTAAAATAGACATAAACCATAAAACCCTAAAATTTCTACACTAAACCCTAAAATAGACATATTACTCTACCAAATATATTTCTACAATAAATATTCTAGCAAATAAAATAGACATATTACTACTAATAAATTTCTACAATAAATAAAATAGACATATTTCTACTACTAATAGGCATCATAATTTCTACACTAAATAAAACATACATGTACCGCGGCGACACGGTGCGGTCGGCCGGAGGAGGGCGCGGTGCGGGGCGGCGGCGTGGCATAACACGGCGAGCGGTGCGGCGGCACAACGAGGCGACCAGAGATGTGGGCGGCGAGCGCGCGGTGCGGGGCGGCGGCGCGACATAACATGGCGAGTGGTGCGGCCGCACAGTGGCACATCGAGGCGGCCAGAGATGTGGGCGGCGGCACGGGAATCGGGCAGTACCTCCCTGTTCTCTGCATTGTCGTTCGGCCTTCGTCTTCCTCGATTCACCAAGTGTTGGGTGGGTGCTGTGGAGGGAAGGGCGCGCGCTTACCCAGGACTAGAGGTCCTCTAGTGCCGGGCGGTGAATCGGCCCGGGAATAAAGACCCTCCTCTAGTCCCGGGTGCATCTCCAACCCGGGACTAGAGGGTTTTTCGGCGCTTCAGTTTTCACGCGCGGAGCCACCCTCTAGTCCCGGGTGCGGTAAAGACCCAGGACTAGAGGTGTTTTTGTAAATTTTCTTATTTTAATTCAAATCTATTAGAAAATTTGGAAAATTCATATCTCCTATTATATAAATCCAAATAATACAAATAATATGTCTAATATTATCAGAAAATATAAGGAATCTGAATATATCATCCAGACATCTATTTGCATCATCAAAATGCATTCACTATTTTTTTCATATTTTTGAATTTGACAAAACTTTCAACATGAAAAGTGTTTGAATTTGAGAAACCTACATATGCCACCTACCAACCTTGCACCAAACTTACACACATATGGTAGGGACACATACGTGCAAGTTTTCATGTGATTCTGATGCTCCGGTGGTCTTCCTCCAGCGAAACCCTAGACCGGGGCCCCCGAATCGTCTACCCCTATAACTATCTCCGTACGAGGGTAGCCTGGTGGACTTTTCTATTTGTTTTGGTTTGTTTAGTACATATGTACATAGAAAGCAAAGATTGAGCCAGCTTTGCCATAAAATAGGCTCTAGTTGCCCCGTGGTGGGAGTTTCCACGTACATATCTAGGATTTTACTAAGTGTTAACGCATGTCTACGAAGGGGGTCACACTTGGGACCTACATATGCATGTTTTCATTTGATTCCGATGCTTCGGTGGTCTTCCTCCGGTGAAATTTTAATATATGATCCATACATTTTGGGGCCTTTAGTCCCAGTTGGAGGCAATAACTGGGACTAAAGATATTTCCTGCCATTCTCAGAGACGTCAATCCACGAGCCTTGCTTTCCCACCATTTCTCTCCGCTTCCCGCCATGTCTTCCCGCCCTTCCCCTCTATATCTAGGCCGACCACCATGGCCATTCACACACATCCACACCTTCCCCTCTCACAATAATGGACACCACATACTAGGCAATTCTGACCCTCGAGGAGACCGAGGCGCTATGTGCCTCCAACTACCCATCCCCGTCGGGCTACCGGCTGCCCGTCGACTGGATGTTGAGCGCTGGAGGGGTTCCTGTCCCTCCTGTGCCTCAAGGTTCCGCGCGCAGGCAGCCATCACGAACCACTTCTACCTCGAGCTCACGATGGAGTAGCGGATGGATCCCCATTGGGACCCCGACAACTACGACACCTAGAATGCCTTCTTCGCTAACTGGCGGGAAAGGGAACTCGCCAGGTATGAGGGAGACGATCCACCCCCGGTGAACCACAACAAAGCTAGCCACTGCCTGTGGTGGGCGAACTGGACTATCATCAGCGCGATGCGCTACATCGCATAGGGAGATCATCCTCGCCTGCGGTGCCTGCACATTCTACCGCCACAGATCCACAAGAAGGGTGGCGGTGGTGAAGGCCATGGGCATAGCGGCCTCGTCATCTAAGAGCCCCCTCCTCGGGCGTCGTGAATCCGAGGCCGGAGTGGCAGGTGCCCCTAGAATATGCCATGACTGGGCTGAGGATCCAACCGCATGCGCCTAGCAACGATGACGATGACGAAGACAAACATGACCCTAAAGTTTTGTACTATAGGGCTAGACATGAGTATGACTAAAGGGGCCTTTAGTCCCAGTTTTTTAATAATAATAAATGTCTTGAGTGTTAGTCCCGCTTTTATGCTCGACAGGGAGTGCATCTATGGCCAGCTTAAGAGAGATGTCTGAAGACTGGATCCGTAGGCATCTCCCTCAAGCTGGTCGTAGTGTTCTCCCTGCTCCCGCACACCATATTGTTTGCAGTTGATAACTTCACAAGGATACCTATTTATAGATTAAGCAGCACAAAGTAGTGTCGACACTCACCCCTATCATAGTGATGCCACGTACCGAAATAGTGTTGCCACTCACTCGAATAGTGCTACCACTTACGAAATAGTGTCGACAGTCATATTTAGTTCCGGATGGCGTCTCCAACCGGGACTACAAGTTCATCTTTAGTCCAGATTGGAGACACCCACTGACACTAAACATGCTCGCGCTGGCCCCAGCCTTCCGCAACCCCTTAAGTCCCGGTTGGTGTCTCCAACCGGGACTAAAGATGAAAAGATTGCCTTGGAACTATTCAAAATACTCGGGAACAATATATTACATAAATGTTTTCTTCTGAGTTTTCAGAACACAGTTACATAAAATGTTTAATACATTATATTACACATCATTTCTTCGCGTGTTTGCCTTTCTGATTGCGCCGTAACCATGGAGCATCTTCTTTAATTAACATGGTTGTTGGATCAGTGTTCAGTGCGAAGGGTGGAATTTCATGAAACTTATCAGAATCTTCTGACATGTCTATCTTGTCCTCCACTCCCACGATATTTCTTTTCCTTGAAAGAACTATGTGGCGCTTTGGCTCATCGTCTAATGTATTTTGTTGCTTTTTTTTCTTCTTTTTCTCGGTTTGGTAGACATGTCCTTCACATAGAAAACATAAGTCACAAGATTGTTGAGATCCACTGTTGTCATTTCGTACTGCTCGTCTACCTTTACCCCGCCTCGTGTCAGCTTTACCCATTTGCATCGAAACATTCTTCTTACAATGTTGCAAATATATACTTTCAGTCTCATCTAAACAGTGCGTGCATGCATTGTATCCCTTGTTTGTCTGTCCTGAAAGGTTACTAAGAGCATGCCAATCATTGATTGTTATGAAAAGCAACGCTCAGAGGTCAAATTCTTCCTTCTTGTGCTCATACCACACACGTATGCCGGGTTCGTACCACAACTGTAAAAGTTCTTCAACTAATGGCCTTAGGTACACATCAATGTCGTTGCCGGATTGCTTTGGGCCTTGGATCGGCACTGGCATCATAATGAACTTCCGCTTCATGCACAACAAAGGAGGAAGGTTATAGATACATAGAGTCACGGGCCAGGTGCTGTGAGTGCAGCTCTGCTCCCCAAAAGGATTCATGCCATCTGTACCTAGACCAAACCTTAAACTCCTTGCGTCATCTGCAAAGTCTAGGTACTTTCTATCGATTTTTCTCCATTGTGACCCATTAGCGGGGTGTCTCAACATCCCGTCTGACTTACGTTCCTCTTTGTGCCATCACAACCACTTGGCATGCTCTTTGTTTCTGAACAAACGTTTCAATCGTGGTATTATAGGAGCATACCACATCACCTTGGCAGGAACCCTCTTCCGGGGGGCTCGCCCTCAACATCACCAGGGTCATCTCGTCTAATCTTATACCGCAATGCAGTGCATACCGGGCATGCATCCAAATTCTTGTACTCCTCACTGCGGTAGAGGATGCAGTCATTAGGGCATGCATGTATCTTCTGAACCTCTAAACCTAGAGGGCAGACAACCTTCTTTGCTTCGTACGTACTGGCAGGTAATACGTTATCCTTTGGAAGCATATTATTTATCATTTTTAGCAAATTTTCAAATGAGGAGTCAGGTATACCACACTCTGCCTTCCATTGCAGCAATTCTAGTGTGCTACCCAGCTTTTTTAGACTATTTTCACAATTTGGGTACAATAACTTTTTGTGATCCTCTAACAAGTGATTGAACTTCTCCCTCTCTTTTTCAGTTTCGTAGTCTCTCCGTGCATCGGCAATGGTCCGACCAAGATCATCAGTGGGCTCATCATGTGCCTCTTCTTTAGCCTCCCATTCAGCTTCCCCCATGGAAGTATCACCGTACTCAGGAAAACCATGATAGTTGTCATCATCCTCCTCTTCTTCATTGTCTTCCATTATAACCCCTCTCTCTACGTGCTTGGTCCAACAATTATAATTGGGCATGAAACCGGGCTTTAACAGGTGGATGTGGAGGATTTTTGAGTCAGAGTAATCCTTCTGATTCCTACATCCACTACATGGACAGAATACAAAACTATTCTGCTTGTTCGCATCAGCCACACAGATGAATTCATGCACGCCATTAATGAACTCGCTAGGGCGTCGGTCAGTACCGTACGTCCATTCCTGGACCATCTGCATTATTGTAAAAGTATATCAAAAACCATTACACAACATCATGAATAGATATTAATGATCAATTTAATACATGTTATAATGTGAGCTTCTAGAGCATTAAATTTGAATTTTGAAAAAGTTACATGCACCAAGTTTTGAATTGGAGAAAACAATTACCATGAAAAATGTGGAGTTTTTAATTATTGTTCTAGCAGTGAAATCCTCATTCCATTTTGAGCTCTAAAACTCTAAAATTACACATTTCAATTTAAGTAACTTTGTGCCTAATCAAAATTTGCCTAAAATTACACATCTAAAAATCCTCTACTTCTAGAGTATGCAAATCCATCTCTACTTCTATCGCATTGAGCTAAAGTAACAATAAGAGATGAAAGTATGAAGTTCCTAACCTTTTAAAACCTTGGATTTAGGGGTTGTAACCAAATCTTGACAAATCTTGAGAAAAAAAGGCATGAACTCAGCTTGCTTGGGAGGGAAAATGGCCATGGCTAGGGCATGGACGAAGCTGCATTATATAGGGGGACCTTTTAGTCCCGGGACATGATACGGGCCGGGACTAATTGACCTCTTAGTCCCGGTCTATGATACGGCCCGGGACTAATTGTCCCCTAATGTGCAGCAGCCCGGCTCGAGGTCTCTTGTCCCGGGCCGTGTTACACACCAGGATTAGAGACCCAGAATGGCCTGGGACTAGTGCTTCCCCGCGCTCCTAGCCATTGGACACGTTACGAACCGGGACTAGTGCTAGCGCTAGTCACGGCCCGTAACAAACCGGGATTGGTGCCTGGTTCGGCGCCGAACTGAAGGCCTTTTTTCCACTAGTGAAGGGCATACAAGATTTCAGGGATTGCTTGATCGCTGTCCCCATCATAATTTCCCACCTTGGCTGGTGGTACACACCTTCTATGCAGGTTTGAGCGATAATAATAGAAATGAACTCGATTCCCTTACCAATGGGTCGTTCACCGAATTTAGTGTTGAAAGGGCATGTAATTTGCTAGACATGGTGAATAGGATAGAGAAAGCCTATTGTGAGGTAGAGTTCAATAAGGAGAATCCCATAGAGTAAAATTGTTTAAAAAGATTTCTAGCTTCGAGAAAGGTAGAATAACTGCTTGGGAATTTTAATCTGGACCATCGCATGATTATTCAAATGATTAGATCTTATGCTGACTACCTGCATATTCCAAAAGATTGGGAACGCTATACACCACATGTGGAAGAAAAACCCTCTAAAACTTGCCATAGTGATAAATACTGAAATAAAATGTTAGCCGAGGAAGAAACTATTCTAACTAAAGTAATGGATAGCAGGGGTGAAGGGAATAAAATAATAGGAAGTTAACAAGGGACTTGGGAGCCATTAAAGAAAATATCGGGTGTAGGGGTTTCGCGTATGAAAACAATAAAATTTTACCCTATGCCCCTGAAATCCTGATGCTGCCAGGACCTATCTATTAGTAATATAGTAACGGGAGGGCTTTTCGTGAACTTACCCTTGAAGACCGAAAAGCGTTGTCAACGCTCAGGAGAGCGTGGTTGATGTAGACGAGCCGAAGCCGACCTCAAGGTCGTGATGAAGTCCTTGCGCTCCTGTGGTTCCAATGACTTGAGTGCCTCAAGTGTGACACCTCGCGGGGAGTTACACACGTCCGGTGCCTGATGATGACTCCCGCTTCCCTGATCCAGCAACAGTTGTCGAAGTAGAGCTCCTGGATCCGAATCCCGCAGCGCGACAGTGCTCCGCGGTGAAGATGTCTCTCGTTCTCGCAGTCCAAACTTGGGACCATGGTCACGAGAGAGAATATTAATTAGAAGTCTTCCCAAAGTGAGAAGACCTTTATTGAATATTGTGTGTATTTATCTGGCCAAATACCCCCACTATATATAGGGGGATGGGAGGTACTACCTCGCTAAAAGTCCTGGGGTGGGACTAAAGGAGAGGGAGAGGGGGGCAGCCACCGGCCGACCCTAGTGGGCCCCGTGCGGAGGGGCTTGGCCCATCCGGCCACCCCTTGCCCCTTCTCCCCTCTTTCCTTTCCCTAATGGGCCCTCTTCCCTCCGGAATTGGCCCATTAAGCCTTTTGACCTTTAAATTGATTTTCTCTTTTATTAAATAATTACGAATAAATGATTAAATAAATATTTAACATTCATTCATATATTATTCAACCTCCGTGGCTATGGAACACCTTCCACCTCCACTCTGGACATCCTCTGGACTTACCGAAACCCTTCCGGTTTTCTCTCTACTATTCTTCGGCGATTCTTCCAATCCTATAAACACTCTCTAAGCATCACCAAACCCTTAAGAGTGATACCCTATGGTTTGGGAACACTCCAGACATGGTTGGGACACTCTCAGACCAATGATTGACAGAGGGACCTGGATGGCCATGTGACCCCTTTGCGTTCCACGAAGATCTTTCGTCGTTTGAACCGGGACAGTCGGGTATTATTCCCTTTGTCTCTCAATACTTGCATTGCCCGAGATCCGATAAATGACATCACCATGTCGTGTTCAATATCGTTACCCAACAATTCTACTTGACTCGTTCCGATAAGTGATATCCCTGTGATCAAATCACACGCTGCGCAGCTATTGGATCTAACTTCTCCGAGTGGGCCCTTGAGTATCTTTCCGTCAAGTGGACGGACAAATCCCGCTCTTGACATATATTGCCTCTACGGTTGCTTTCGAGTACATGAACACACCTTTATTGCCACCGTATTACCAGATGACGTTTGATGCTATCTAAGCAATCTCGAGAGACAGTGATTGATATTAGCCTCACGGTCTAAGGAATAGTCTACGACGATCCATTTCTAATCATCGTAACTTGAACTTCGTGACATGATCGGGTCATGATGTTTAGGTTGGGTATTGGTTCATCATCTCATTCTCAGAACAAGATGACTCCATTTCTAGCTGGCATAAATGCCACATGATCAGGAAACTTGATCATCTGTTGACCAATGAACTAGTGACTAGAGTTCCACTGGGAACCCCTGGTTGTTTATATATCACACATGTATTGATGTTTCCACTCAACACAGTTATAGCATGATATAAAACTTAATGAAATATGATAATAGTCCTTATAACTATTTACCTCTAGGCCATATTTCCAACAGTCTCCCACTTGCACTAGAGTACAAATAAACTAGCTGCATTTATTTTTAATCATTGGCACCATATTACCGGTACCCTGAACATGCTTTCTCATGGAAGAGGTTGAATCTTGGGCCTATACTTTACAGTCCCAAATCCTTTGCAACTTACTAATGTCACCTTGATTGACATTAATACTTTATCATCACATGATAACATCTGTGTGTATGCATCATGGCTATGACAGCAGAACGAGGCCTAATTCCAGGAGCCTACAGTGACTTTAGATCAACCTCGAGGGCTTTCTCATGGGCACTGTGCCCTGGGACACATCATTCTACGTTAAAAGCGAACTATCCCCGCCATAACATTACACAACACTTTAGATGGTACCCTTATCTATTATTATAAATGTAATCATCGAAACTCGAGTGCACTCCATGCAACTTTCGATGTTTTTGTTCACGTCGCTTCCTACTTGACTTTACTCGGTATTTACAAGAGTTTCCAACATATTCCCTTATAACATAACCCTTTATGTTTTAAGATATGTCATCCTTTATGGATTTGGAAAATATGTCTACAGTTCTCTATTAGACACAGTGGACAAACTTAGCTCAACGTTCTGTGATTCAAACTTAATCACCTTTTTAACGTTTTCTTATTGAATCATATATTATGTTAAGTTATCATCATGGTTTTCTAAGATAGAACCTATGTCTCAACATAGTGGATGATGATCATCCTTTTGTTTCTTTCCACCATTGATGTTAAACTTAATACTATTCCTAATTTGAGTTATTAAGGACCAATTCCTTAATTAACTTCTATTCTGAAACCCTTTTTAGAATCTCTTAAGGAATACTACATAATATCATAATACACTTATTATCAACTTCTACCCCTTATAAATCATTATTTATTGGTACTTGTGCTTTTATTCTTAACACACTTAAGAATCTCTCTACAATCTCCCACTCAAAATATGTCCCCAACATATTTGGGTATGAGTCACTACTCTTACTCAAACTATGTTCCTACATATTTGAATTTGAGACTTATATTGCTCCCACTCAAAAATATGTCATTCACATATTATTTTAGGAAGACTTTCATAGCTCCCACTCAATTTCATGCAAATTGCATATCCACTCACTATTTTGAACAACTTCAAAATCCTTTGATCAAATGTCAAACTTGGAGATTTACTATGAGATACTAGTACTTTTACTAGTTTTAAATCCACTAGACATTTAGCACACTTGAATCAAATTCATTTGAATTCGTCCAATACTTGACAAATTGTGCGTTTGTCATTCACCCCACTTTCCACTATGGCTTTGGAGTCATTTGGGAAAATTCCAAGTAACTCCTTTTAATATGAGATTCAACAACAAATTTCTTTCTAATCTCAAGTGAATTTTACTGTGGGATTTCTCATAATTCTAATTTACCATTATTTCCTCAGTAGTTCATAGGTATGTCATATTCTGGTAATCATGACAAATGATTCACAAATGTCTCCATACAATATATGGGTTTACATTTTGAATCCTACTTCATGTAGTGAAAACACCAGTGGGAAAACACAATGATCATTATCATTGATTCTTTCCTTTTGTGAAGAGAATCGTCCAGGAATGTTTTCCGTTGCGCTTCTCAACACTCTGATGCAGGGTTTTGAATCCTCATCGTGTTTTTCACTATCTTACATCTGCTCCATAATCAAGAAATATCATTGAATGCGAACTTTCTCGAAAATGTACCAAAATCCAAGCAATACTAGGTTTGCTTCTCTTTTGGTTTTAGCTATGGATTTTGTATTCAAAGTTTCCAATGAATACTCTACAAGGACTTATTCGCTATTGTTTTGGTTATATCAAATAATCCCAAAACTTATACGACGATCCATACTTGATATGGAGCCGCTTTCACGAATTCACATGGTTCACTATATATTCTAATTGAGTGCTAATTATTTCTAACTAATGGTCTCTACATCTATAGTACACCGATTTGTTTGGGGCCATATATTCACCCATTTTGATATCTAATATCACATTGTGATGCTTTGCATTTTGACATTTCAAACGCATTGCATTTCACATTTTTTTCTTTTATGCCAATCTTATAAAGTCGAATTTCATTACTATTGATCAAATCATAGTAATTAGATTCTCTTTTATATTCATACTCTTTGTTGGATGAAACACTTTGATCATATCAAATAATTTGATACTCATGTTTCCTTTGGTAAACTTCTTTACACATTTTAAACAATCATATAATGATAATTACCATTATGTCAAAACACAATACATCGAACATGTATTTACTTTTACAATTCATTAAAACACTTTGTATTCAAGTAATACACGGCAAGTTATTTTGCCAAACTTAGGCATGATTTATATGTGACAAGAAATCGAATAACTTCACATATTATCAATATAACTTTGAATTCAAACAATGGTTTCATTTAAAATGAATATATCATTAAGTTGGGTATTTTAAGGCATTTCAATATTTTAAAAATGTTCATGCATTATCAATTAGTTTCAAACAACAAGGATAATTCACATATAGTCAAACAAGATATGAACACAAATAGAAATCATTCATAAAAGTGGAACAACTGTTTGTTACAAACTGATATGAATAACCGTCTCACAAAGTGTGAGACATACTAAAGAAGTTCACAATCTTTTGATTATAATAATCATCCTAAACATAAAATAAATGATAAATGTTGAGGGAGAGTGTCGTTGGCCATCATCATCATGCTCGCCATCAACACGCAACGTCACCTCCTCTCCAGCAAGCACCTCTCATGTAGAAGGACCTGTTTTTAGTAAAACAGAACACGTATCAAATATACTTAACACTGCAAATGTGTTTGCAAGATTATAACATTTATAAAATTGTATATAGAATATATACCTTTGTCATTGATAACCTCAGCGACAATGGGTTCAACCACCACATTTCTGAAATGTGATATGAACTCATGGAAATCCTGTGTTTCCGCGTCGCCTCTCATAATGCAAATCCTGACTTGTGCTTGGTAGCTTGGTGGCAGCGACTGCATCACAACGCCTATTGCAAACGAGCTTGTGAACCAGTTGTCCAGGAAGTATGATAGACTCATGTATGCATCACATATGCTCAACAAGTGATCGTCCAGTGAGGAGCCCTCTCCATCTTTATGGAGAGGAAATCCTCCATCAGCTCATACTCCCATATGCACACTTGTACCACGAAATGTGATCTCAGATGTGCAACCATTCGGGGATTAAGACTTCCCACAATCGGCCATAGCCCATCTTCCATCCCGAGGCGCATCCTTACTGATATGAACGTGGCCATCACACGACGACGACAACGGAGATCCCGCTGCTCTTGGGTCTCATGAATATAGGGTGGGTCCAAGTACATCTCGTAGATCATGTAGTCAGCCACTTTGTTCTCGCTAAGGAGATCATGAAGGCACATGACCCATGCAGAAAAGTTGGATCCATCTAACTTGAGCTTTTCTCCTTTTAACCAATTGTCAATAGGGAAGGTAATCTCGGGGAGAACCATTTTCTACATTTATAATTGCAAAAGGAATTTAGACTAAGTTTATAACTAAATGAGTTAATAATAACTCCACTTAGAAACACCTATCCCATGAAGGGTTCCTAGTGATAACACGACCCCTTTCAGCCACATCTCCCCCGATCATCATGACCATCAATGTGGGTTCAAGGGTGGACGCTAAACGTCGGTCACATCATTCATGCGACTCATGCTTGATCTTTCGACCATCTGTGTTCCGAGGCCACGCTTCTATGGCATGCTAGGCTTGCCAAATCAACCTTAGTGTATTCGCTGTGCAACATGGCTTACACCCACTGTATGCGAACGTAGATATGTCTGACACCCATGCCTGTACCATGGATCGCCTCATACCGAAGAACTTTCTTGGTTATTTTAACAGGGATCATCTTATTAGGCTACCGTTGAGTATCTAATACTAACACACAATAAGATATACAAACAATAACATTAAATGTAAATGCAATGTGATATGGTCCTTCACGTCGTGATCTCCATTCGTCGTCACCGAATTCTAGCGCCAGGGTTCCGGTGTCGTAGACACCAGGGTACCGGTGTCATTTCGGCGTGGTAGTTTGTCACCTCCGTGATTATCTACAACTACGTAACATAAGGTAATCACTTTACCTTTGGCACCACCATATCACAAAGCAACGCCCCCTGCAAAACAAATTACACG
Organism: Avena eriantha; assembly: GCA_910589775.1. Classification (NCBI taxonomy): domain Eukaryota; kingdom Viridiplantae; phylum Streptophyta; class Magnoliopsida; order Poales; family Poaceae; genus Avena; species Avena eriantha. Next base: position 172,063,119 of record OU342741.1, on the reverse strand, counting down.
CCTCTACTTTATCTTTGCATGCTTTACGTGGCTGAATGGGATTTCGCACAAGAACCGTTCTTACCTACAAACTTTCAGCACAATGTTGATCAAGTAGTTGTCTATACTACACCCCTTTCGGGGCCCTCCGTTGTAAATGGCATACCAACTAATGCGAGAGAGACAGACACCCCCCTAATACACTTTATACGGTACAAGCCGTATGTCAAGCGTGGACCAGTCTCGCGAATACGCGTAAAGTCGGTTGGGGGCGCTTCATCAAGCATTACTGCGGTATACACAAGTACACGTGGGAGGGTAACAACTAAAAGATCAACGCCCACACGCTACATCTCGTGTGTTCTACCCGTACTAGCATTACTACGCATAGATCTAGCTCTGATACCACTCTAGGGGTTCCGCGTATGAAAACAATAAAATTTTACCCTACGCCCCTGAACCCCTGATGCTGCCAGGACCTATCTATTAGTAATACAGTAATAGGAGGGGCTTCTCACAAACTTAGCCTTGAAGACCGAAACGCGTTGTCAATGCTCAGGAGAGCATGGTTGATGTAGACGAGCCGAAGCCGACCTCAAGGTCGTGATGAAGTCCTTGCGCTCCTGTGGCTCCAACAACTTGAGTGCCTCAAGTATGACACCTCGCAGGGAGTTACACACGTCCGGTGCCTGACGATGACTCCCGCTTCCCTGATCCAGCAACAATTGCAGAAGTAGAGCTCCTGGATCCGAATCCTGCAGCGCGGCGGTGCTCCGCGGTGAAGATGTCTCTCGTTCGCGCAGTCCGAACTTGGGACCACGGTCACGAGAGAGAGAGAGAATATCAATTAGAAGTCTTCCCAAAAGTAAGAAGACCTTTATTGAATATTGTGTGTATTTATCTGGCCAAATACCCCCACTATATATAGGGGGAGGGGAGGTACTACCTCCCTCAAAGTCCCGAGGTGGGACTAAAGGAGAGGGAGAGGGGGGCAGCCTCCGGCTGGCCCTAGTGGGCCCCACGCGGGGGGCTTGGCCTAGCCGCCCACCCCCTTACCCCTTCTCCCCTCTTGCCTTTCCCTAATGGGCCCTCTTCCCTCCGGAATTGGCCATTAAGCCTTTTGACCTTTAAATTGATTTTCTCTTTTATTAAATAATTATGAATAAATGATTAAATCAATTTTTAACATTCATTCATATATTATTCAACCTCCATGGCTATGGAACACCTTCCACCTCCACTCCGGACATCCTCCGGACTTACCGAAACCCTTCTGGTTTTCTCTCTACTATTCTTCGGCGATTCTTCCGATCCTATAAACACTCTCTAAGCATCATCAAAACCTTAAGCGTGATACCCTACGGTTTGGGAACACTCCATACATGGTCGGGACACTCCTGGACCAATGATCGACAGAGGGACCTAGATGGCCATGTGACCCCTGCGCGTTCCACGAAGATCTTTTGTCATTTGAACCAGGGTGGTCGTGTCTTATTCCCTCTGTCTCTTGATACTTGCATTGCCCGAGATCTGATCAGTGACATCACCATGTCGTGTTCAATCTCGTTACCGAACAATGCTACTTGACTCGTTCCGACAAGTGATATCCCTGTGATCAAATCACACTATCGTGGTGGTGGCACAACAGATGCCATGGATAGGCTAAAGATGGGGCCAATGAGTGCTTGGGGAATCCAGGGAGGGAGAACGTGATGATTCCACGCACAGAAGTTCTTGTATATTATCTATCAATGGTGTTTACAAGTGCTCCTGAGGCTCATAGCAGGAAGGAGACAATGTCTCTTACTCCCTGTCAACTAGCCCTAGAGTTCTACCTTAGACAGAGAATGATTCATCGATCCTCCCCTCTATGGAGGCCCCGGTGCCCCTCATATAGTGAGGTCCGGGTTACAATTCTAGGGCATAGGTGGCAGCATATTCTATGAATATGCTCCTTTCCTAAAGCAGATGCTTCTTTCTTCTCTTTAACAGCTCGTCCGAGCTTTGGACGTAACCCACAGCGTCATCCTTGTCTTTTGGCGATCACCTTGGTTGCCCCTGACCCGCTGGTCCTCTTCTTTACTTTACTTTCCTCATGCTACAGCTAATAAAGCCACCTTTTGACCAGTGGGGGATTCGTTCTCTTGGAAGCTAAGATAATCCGGCTAGCATACAGCTAATCCGGATTACCATGCTACCTACAAAACAGATAGACAGGGCCGTCATAAATCTTATGCCGGCCGGACCATAGTCAAGGAGATGCTCCATGGGCCGGGTCACACCGTGATTCGGCCTGCCTTGAGGTCACCCGGCCAGCAGTTGCTTTGACCGCGCCATACCCCGGCTAACTCTGCCCTTATACCCCGGTGTTACCCTACCCGGGGGTATCCCCCCAACATTAGTCCCCGAAGCTGGTGTGGTCTTAGCAACTTTTAGTTCTTAAGGCCACAACAGGTTCCCATATCCGGATCCTTTGCTCCTTAGGCCGAGTTAACCTGTAGCCCGGAGTTTCTCATCTTGCGACCCTTTGCTCTTTCCGAGTTATTCCTCGGTAGCCAGGTCTTTTGCTTGCTTATCCGGGTTACCTTTCCTTCTTTTGTACGCTTCTCCACATCCTACGTGGAGGGTAATCATCATTTTTCCTCATTTTAAGGGCCACGCGCATTTAATGCACCGGTTACTGTCGCAATGTCAGGAATAATTGTTGTAAACATCTCTTCACTGCAGCGCCTCGTTACCCGTAACCTTACATCACATCATGGGGTTATATGCTCATGTAGCCCTTCCTGTGGCCTGGCCCTGATTGGCTGTTCAGGCCGCGTACACGCTCGTTGCGCGCGGCATGTCGCCCGCAAAGGATCCCACGACACGCGTGTAGCGCGGTTAAGTAGGAGGCATGGGGCGATTTCAGGGGAAGTTCCCCCATTTCCTCTACGCTTCCCAGCCTCTCTCTCTTTCACAGCAACCTCGCCGCCGCCGCCATTTTTCTGCTTTACGAGCGCCACCACTACCGCGCTCAGGCAGCCACTCGCACTTGCGCTGCCGTTCCCACTCATAGTTTCCATCACGGGGCCTTACACTTCCCCCTTTCCTTTCTCCGGCAATCTCTACTCCGATTACTGCCTCGAAGACCTCGAATCCCCAATGTCAGAGGCGGAGGTAGCAGTGGTGGCGCAGAAGGAAGAAGGAGCGGAGGGCCGCGAGCGCGGCTGTTGGGATGGCTCCATCGTCCGCGAGGAGGACCTAGATTGGCTCCGCGCCACACGGCGCATCCCCACCGGCGTCGCCTGCCGCCTCGCCTCCGGTGAAGTCACTCCTTCCCCCAAATCTAGGGAATACATTGTCTTTCTCTCGCATTTCTAGCGTGGCTTCGGCCTCCCCACTTCCAATTTTTTCTTCGATTTCATTTCAACGTATAAGTTGCAACCGCATCACCTCCCCGCAAACGCCATTACCTCTCTGTCCTCCTTTGCTTCTGGCATCGAGGGGTACATCGGCCTCTAGCCAACCAAAGAACTTTGGATTAAGTTCTTTGGCCTCCGGAGGAATGTAGTTCCGAATAAGGAGCGTGCCCTGGAGGACAAGCACCTTACCCAGTGCGGCGCCGCCTCCATTTCTCCCTGGAAGCAGTCCGTGTTCCCCCAGGTCACTAGACTCGAATCTTGCAAGGGCTGGGCCTGGACTTTCTTTTATGTCCGGAACACCACTAAGGAGGACCTGATCCGGCTGCTCCCCTTCAAACTTGGCCCTCCTGATACCTCGTGTTGGGAGAGCATTCTGAAGCGGCCCATGGCCCTGGCGAATCAAGTGGAGCACCGGATCAAGGAGCTTCTCAAGGAGAAACTCCGGGGGAGGATATTATGATTACTTTCCTTCGCAGCCGGGTCTCCCCCCTCCAGAAGCGAGCCCACAAGATCTCCTAGCTTAGCGGCCCTCTCGACCCTCACCGGACCTCCTCCTTCGAGTTGGATAACTTGGCGGTTTACCGCTGGGTTAAGTCCATATTCAATGTAGAGAAGGAGTTCTCCGAGGATTGGGAGTGGGGACTTGAGCCCTTCACCCGGGTCAACCCTCCTCCACAGGTGAATTTTCCTGTTCTTGTTTTCCGAATCTTCTCTGTATGTCGATTCATTTTTGTAACTTGTCAGTTGTCGCCTTCTTCTCAGCGATTCCTCCAGCAGCCATTGGAGGATAGTGATGTGCTGGAGAGCAAGTGGTTACCGGACCACACCGAGGAGGACGAGGAGAAGCCTGATCCGGAGGCCTTCTTGCCTACCCCGGATGTCGTCAAACGCAGCGCTGGTAAGACCTCTTCTCTAAGGGATTGGCCAGACGATGATGACTCGGACGTTGAGGTCCTTGAGGTATTTGATCCGGTTCTCATCTCTTACACACACCTGGCTATGTTCGAATGTTCAGCTAACCTGGACGATCAGGTCCATGAGGTTCCTCCCCTTGCCACTGGTGGCCCGGCCCCGGCTCTATCCCAGAAGCGCGCAGCTACCTCGGCCGCAGCTTCGGAGGCGTCGCCGCCCAAGAAGAGGCAAAAGAAGTCTAGGGTTAAACCCTCGGCCAAGCCTGCCACCAAGAGCACGGTTCGGAGGGTTCCCAAACCTCGGTCTCCTCCTACCGCGGATGAGTAAGTTCTTTGATTCCGCTCCTTGGGATTTTTTCCCTCGCTTGCCTTTGTTTCTTGCTGATTCTCTCCTTTTTGACTCGGTGCTTTTTCTTTTTCTCAGATCTCCTAGGGATATCCCTCAGAGCGGCTCCGGCATTGCCTCCCTACTTTGGAGCAACCCCTCTCCCCCCATGATGACGATTATCGTCCACTCAGCCCTATTCAAGAGGGCTTCGCGGTTGCACCTGACGAGAGCCCATCTCGCCAAGAGGAGGGAAATGTCGGCATGGGGGGGGGGGGTAGTGGGGCGGATCTGGATACGGCCATGCCGGATCTCCCCGGTTCCTCGGCCTCCGTGCCATATCCTGAGGTGCCAACTTCATCGGCGCCGCCCCCAACATCTTCAGCATCAGCACCAGCAGCACCAGTACCAGCACCATCAGCACCAGCAGCACCAGTACCGGCACCAGTAGCACCAGCAACAGCAGCAGTAAAGACCTCCAAGCCTCCCAAGGGAAAATGTCCATCGGCTCCCTCCGGGTCTACCCCTTCTGTGGCAGATATTTTTCAATCAATTCCTCCACCTTCATCCGGCAAAGTCAAGAAGACTTCCGGGTTAGCAAAAGTAACTTCATCCGGGTCTGCCGCCTCCGGATCAGAGGGTAGCCAATGGCTGGTTTTTCATACCAGCCCCGCTGCAGCTCAATCTGCCAGGCGGGAGGCCCATGTGAAGGGCCTTGTGGCGAGGTATTCTCTGAGCGGCGAAAGCTACAGTAGACTACTCCTTGAGTATGTGAAGAACTGGAACAACGCAGAATTCGTCGACCCTCAAGACGATCTGCCAGAGAAGTTCGGCCCGGCCGAGTTCAGAGCCTAGATGAACTCTGCTACCAAGGCTATCTCCTTGGCTGGCCGGATGATGGAGGTAAATCTTTTTCTCTGCTATTGATGTTTTACATAATTGACCACTTGTAGATATAGCCCCTAGTCCTCGAGCCTCCAAGGGAATAACTTGTTATTCGGTCGGATGCTTCTTGTAGAACTTAGCTTTTATGCATAATGACATCAAATTTTAGTAGATTTAGAGCTGGGTCTAGTTCCCTTGGCCCGTATCTTGTAGACTTCAAATATCCACACACCTAGAGCCAGGTTAAGTTCCACTTGGCCCGGGTCTTGTAGACTTCGAATATCCACACACCTAGAGCCGGGTTAAGTTCCACTTAGCTCGGGTCTTGTAGACTTCAAATATCCACACACCTAGAGCCGGGTTAAGTTCCACTTGGCCCGGATCTTGTAGACTTCGAATATCCACACACCTAGAGCCGGGTTAAGTTCCACTTGGCCCAAATTTTGTAGACTTCGAATATCCACACACCTAGAGCCGGTTAAGTTCCACTTGGCCCGAATTTTGTAGACTTCGAATATCCACACACCTAGAGCCGGGTTAAGTTCCACTTGGCCCGGACATTGTAAACTTCAAATTGTTTTTACTCTGCCTTTGAACTTTGCCATTGCCTTGCTTGTTTCAGATTACCACTAACCGTCGAACCGCTGAGTTCCAGCGCCTGCTGGACTCCTACAAAGACATTCACGCGCGTTATGGTAAAGTCCTGGTGGAGTACCAAAAGAGGGGTAATTTCCCATTCTTCCTCTTCCTTGTTCATTCAAACTTCTTCGGACCCATATGAATTTCTCGTCCAAATCATGCAGCTGAGGTTGAAGCTGAGAGCATAATCATGAGAAAAACCCTTGCGGAAATCAAAGGTAAACTTATGCTCTTCACATGATCGTTGTACTTTCTTTACCTTATCCGGTGGACACTTATACTTTGGGTCCCCCGAATCATTGTGCTGTTGTAGTTGCTCTCGAGGATAGTGTCACCATGCCTGAAATGATGACTCACCTCCTCAAACAAGCAGGGAATCATGAGGCTGAGCTAAAAAAGAAAGACACGGAGATAGCTCGGCTCCAACAGCAGGACTCGGAGATCACTCGGCTGAATGCCAAAATTCAAAGTCTTAAGAGCTTCCATCAGTTCGAGCTGGAGAAGGCTGACTAGGAGTTTGCCGAGGAGAAAGAGCGTTTAACCACGCAAATCTCCAACGATAAAAGCCTACTGGAGGAAGCCGACGTCAGCTTATGTCGGTGACCACCGAATACGAGAAACTCCAGGTCCATAGTGCCAATGTTGATTCCGAGCTTCAACGACTCCTCTTCTAGATTGCGCGTAAGTTTTCTGCTCTTGGTTGATCTTCTACCCTCCAGATTTGGTCCTTTTATTCACTATTTTTCTTCTCATCCTTAGGCAAATTTCTAGAGAGTGACACGCTCGGTGCCGCTGCCGTACGCCAATCCCGTGAACAGCGCGTCATTCTTGTTGCCCCTAGCGCCGAACCAATCCGTATAATATGGAGGATCTTCTGGCGAGCCTCACCGCTCGTCTTGAAGTAGTAAAGAATCATGGCGCGGATATTATCCCAGCGGCAACACAGATGTTCAGCTGCCTTTGGCCCAATGAGTCCATTCCCAAGAAAGGCTCGGCTTTTATAGCTAAACTCATGGAATGTGACACGCAGCTGCATCTGTGGCGTGAGTCTGCTGCACGGGCTGGGGCCGACATTGCTTTGAAATTTGCCCTCTCATGGTACGAAGGAATTGATCTGGAACTGCTCACTCGCATGCGCACCGGGTCTAAGTGGTGCGAGGATCCGGAGTGGATCGTGCACCGCCAAGCCTGCGCCAACAAGCTTATCCAGTACTCGTTCTGCTATGCTTAGAATGAGGGGCCGAGTTATCTTGATGCTACCGACGAAGAAGTTGTCTCTGGAGCTGAAGAGGAAGGGAGTGATAGCGAGGGCTCCGAACTAGGTGACGAGGCTGAAGACCCGAAGGATAGTGAGGTTAACCCGAAGGACGAAGCCAAAGCTAGCGCTCCTCCCCCGCACTTCGGAGTACCTCCCTCCTCGACAGATGATTCGTCTGCTGCTCCTACTCCTTGAAAACACTTGTCATATTTATCAGATCCCTAGAATGCCGTACGTACCTGTATTTAAATACGTTGGTTTGGTTGTGCTACAATTTTATGTTCTGAACTAAGTTTTATTGCCGGATTATCGTGGGCGAAGTCCCCGAGTTTCATCTTCTTGTTCCCCCAATTTTTTACTCGGCTCGCGTCTACCTTGATTCGGTTTTTCGACTTACAAGTCCGAGGTTCAAAAAGTGGACTTAACAGTACTTGAAACCTTGATATTAGCTCAAAATGATTCGGCATTTTAGTGAATATAACAAGATAAGGGTTAGTCAAAAAACCTATGTCGGCCCGCTTAAGTTTTTTCCCTTCGTCGTTTTTCATGTGCTTTGGCATTCTAAACTTGTTCTCTTGCTTGCCATGAAGCCAATTCTTGTTGGACAGCAGCAAAATCGAAGAGTTAGGTTTTTGGTGCTCACACATTACTAATCCAACTAAGATATAAGCGACTTAACCTAGCCGACACAAAAATACGAAAACGAAAGATAACTAAAATAGCAGTCCCCGAGTCTCTGGCTGGGGTGGTGAAATTTTTATTGATAAACCCGCTTCCGACATACATACCGACATAGGATTAGATCGGATACATTCACCTCTTAGGTGTAGAATGGACGAAGCAGTGCTACGTTCCACGATCCTTTGGTGTCTTCTTCGGACCTGTCCGCCTTGTTCTTTTCCTAAGGCTGTGCATCAATGAGATAGTAGGAGTCATTGTGCAAGGCTTTGCTTACAATGAAAGGTCCTTCCCATGGCGGGGATAACTTATGCATGCCAGCAATGCGCTGTATCAACCGAGGTACCAAATCACCTTCCCGGAAAACTCGGGGGTTTACTTTCCGGCTATGATAACATCGGAGATTTTGCTGATATATGGCGGATTTGGACAAGGTCAGTTCTCTCGCTTCTTCCAGCAGATCAACATCATTCTGCCGGGCTTCACGCACTTCGGCTTCTGTGTATTGGGTGACTCTTGGCGAATCATGCTCTATGTCAGCTGGTAATACAGCTTCTGCCCCATATACCAGACAGAATGGCATATAGCCTATTGATCGATTTGGAGTTGTTCTTAAACTCCACAGTACCGCTGGTAGTTCTTCTATCCAGCACCCCGCTGATCTTCGCAGCGGCTCTATGAGCCGGGGTTTTATCCCGGACAATACCAGTCCGTTGGATCTTTCCACTTGCCCGTTCGATGCGGGGTGGGCGACTGAGGCGACATCTAACCGGATCTTCTTTTCTAGGCAGAATCTTGCAAACGCTCCTTCGGCGAAATTTGTCCCATTATCAGTTATGATGCTATGGGGATAGCCGTACCTTAGGATTATATCCTTGAGGAATCTTACCACTGTCGCCCCATCACATTTTCGAATTGGTTTTACTTCAATCCACTTGGTGAACTTGTCAACCATAACTAGGATATGGGTCATTCCTCCTTTTGCCGGCTTAAATGGCCCTACCATATCTAGGCACCATACATCAAATGGCCAAGTAATAGGGATAGTTTTCAGCTCCGACATTGGTGAATGAGTTTTTGTGGCGTATCTCTGACAGCCATTGCATTTTCTCACCAAGTCCTCTGCTTGTTCCAAAGCATTGGCCAATAAAATCCATGTCGGAAAGCTTCTGCCACTAATGCCCTCGAGGAAGCGTGGTGACCACACTCCCCTTGGTGAATATCCTGAAGTATGTCAAGTCCTTTCTCCGGATCAACACACTGTTGTAGTACTGTTGTCACACTCCTCTTGTATAGTTCGGCATTAATAATTGTATAGGCCTTTGCCCTTCGCTAGACCTGCCTTGAGCTTAACTCATCGTCTGGTAGAATTCCTTCTTTCAAGAAATCAAATATTGGCTTGGCCCAAGATGGTATAGCCCGGACTGGAAACGGCTCCTCCTCAGTTTCCATCGCATATACTGACATAACTCCTGTCGGATCAGGCTGATCAGTCCCCGGGTTTGCTGAGGCAGTCCCCGGGTTTGTTGAAGGAGTCCCCAGGTTTGTAGAGGTATTTCCCCACTCTATCTCCATAGGTGCAGCTCCTGATCCGGGAAGTGACGGGATATAAATTGAACCTGACTCGGGTGACGGTGTGATAGATGGTTTTCTCAAGTGCTCCAAATCCACGTTTGGCAGAATTGGTTGCCGGGATGAGCCTAGCTTGGACAGCGTGTCTGCTGCCTCGTTTTCAATCCGAGGTGTGCGATGGAACTCACACCTTCGAAGAACCCTCTTATTCTCTGAACATGGAATCTATATAACGCCATGTTAGCATCCAAGGCATCCCAATTTCTAGACACTTGTTGTACCACCAAATCCAAGTCTTCAAAGCATTGTATCCGATGTATTCCCACTTATTTTGCTACTTTGAGACCATGCACCAATGCTTCATACTCCGCCACATTATTCGAGGCATTGAAGTGGATCTGAAGGACATACTTCAGCTGATCCTTGTTGGGCGAGGTCAGCACTACTCCGGCGCCCAACCCATCTTTGAGTTTTGATCCGTCGAAATGCATTCTCCAGTAATTAGAGTCCAGCAGGGGTGGTTCGTATTGCATCTCGGTCCAATCCACAAAGAAATCCGCCACAGCTTGTGACTTGATTACATCCCTTCTGTCGAATTGTGGCGCATAGGGAGCTAACTCGATTGCCCACTTTGCTATTCGGCCGCTTGCGTCTTTGTTACTCATGATCTCTGAAATGGGTGCCTCACATATCACCTTTACAGGGTGTTCCTCAAAATAGTGTTTGAGTTTCTTGGCCAACATATATACGCCGTATGCCATCTTCTAATAGTGAGGATAGTTCTGTTTCGAGGCTGATAATACCTCGCTCAGATAGTACACTGGTCTTTGCATGGATTTTCCTTCCTCTTCGTGCTCCACTACGATTACTGCACTTACGACTCGGTTGGTCACGGCTACGTAGAGCAACATTGGCTCCTTAGGTAGTGGTGCAGCTAGGATTGGCGCGGTAGATAACATCTTTTTCAATTCTCGAAATGCAAGATCCGCCTGTGGCGTCCATGTGAACTTGTCTGCCTTTTTCATTAGCTGATAGAGGGGCAAGGCCTTCTCTCCCAACCAACAGATGAAACGACTTAACGATGCCAGGCAACCAGTGAACTTCTGCACATCGTTAAGACATTTTGGCGGTTCCATTCTTTCTATGGCCCGGATTTTTGTTGGGTTAGCTTCAATGCCACGGCTAGACACCAAAAAACCAAGTAACTTTCTGGCGGGTACGCCAAAGGTGCATTTCTCCGGGTTCAGTTTCATTCGAAACCTTCTTAAGTTCATGAATGTCTGCCAGCACCGGATTAGAGAGCCAATCCGGATAGAATAATTCCATGATAAATCCGGCCGCTAGGAGTCTGGCTATTTCGTCTCCAATGACTTTCCTCCTGTCCTCGGCGAAACGCCGGAGTGGTTGCTTCACCGGCTTAGCCCTGGGTCTTACATTTAATGAGTGCTCAGCCAACTCCCTCAGTACACCTTGCAGATCTTGTGTAGACCAAGCAAAGATATCTCGATTCTCACGGATTAAGTTAACGAGCTCGCTTTCCTATTTGCTGCTTAACCCGGCACCAATGGTCATGGTGCGCTCCGGGAACTGATCATCGATTGGCACTTTATTCGTGTCCTTAGTTGCTTGGAACGATACGCTCCCGTGTGGGTTGGTCAGGGCCGACATATGTTGTTGCGCGGATTGAGCCAATGCCGCTACTTCCAGTATCTTCCTTTTTTCTTGAGCTATCATGAGTGACTCGGCTAAATTGGATCCGGCTGAGGCGCACTCGATCGAACGCCGGAAGTCCCCTGATACCATTATCACGCCCCTTGGTCCGGGAAACTTCATCTTAAGGTAACTGATGTGGGTAGTTGCCATGAATTTGTTTAGCGCTAGCCTGCCGAGTAATGTGTGATAAGCGCTCTCCAGATTCACCGCTTCGAATTCCAAGTTCTCAGTGCGGCAGTTGTCTCTTGTGCCGAATAACATGTCAACCCGGACTTTACCAATTGGTTCACAAGAAATACCCGCACAATGCCATGAAAGGTGGTCCTTGTTCCTTGCAACATGTTCTCTGTTATCCCCAACTTGTGCATGGTATCCTTGTACATAATGTTGATACTGCTGCCATTGTCAATCAATACCTTGGAAAATCTTACATTGAGATTCGGCCCGATGAACGTCGGATCCAGGACCAGAGCGTAGGTTCCTGGGCTTGGCATGATCTTTGGGTGATCCTTGACACTCCATGTAATCTCCTGATCCGCCTAGGACATATACCTCACCACCGCTGGCATTACTGCGTTTACCTCCATATGTCGGCACTGCAAGCTTTTCCGGTCATTCTCTTCCGTGGTGAACACATAGTAGCTTTGATGATGTTCCCTGTACTCATTTTGTCCCTCATTCTCATTGTAACCTTGACCTTTTTTGAAAGGAATGCGGTAGAGGAAGCCCCTACAACAAGTTTTTTTTAAATAATAAGAACCCAAATCTGCATCCATGAGGATTTGAACCTGGGTGGCTGGGTTGTACATCCACTTCCCTAACCAAGTGAGCTAGGCTAACCTCTTTGTAACCTTGACCTTGTTGCTGGTTATTGCCCACTAGATGTACAACATCCCTTCTTTCTGGATTCTCGTACCTCAGAGGAGGTGGTGGCAGCATCAGTTGTTGTCCATTCCCCCCTGTCAGTAATGGTGGCTAGGGTGCTTCATTTCTAGGTGCTTCGTTTCGAGGTGCCTGGGCATTCCTCGAACTTCCCTGTTCTAATTTCCTCATCCATTCACACTGCCGGGTTGTATGATTCGCCGGGCTATTCAGGCTTGGCGTATGGAACTTGCAAGGTTGATCTAGCATAGACTCAAATGTATACCTCGGTCTATCCTTTCGTTCTTGCCACTGCTTCTTCTGCTCCGGGGTCAAAGGTTTTCTCCCCTCATTTTTCTATTGCCAGTTTTGCCCTCCAGTTTTTTAGCGTTGACTGGCTCCGGCATTGGATTGATCCCGGTCCACTGCTGCGACCTGTTGCGAGTTATAGCAATAATCCGGACGCTCATCCCTTCTTTTTCCTCGAAAATCATTCCTCCTTGACGATCCGGGGCCATCTCGGCCGTAATACTCTTCGTTTGCTTCGCTAGACATTAAATGGGGTTGCGTTGGATCTCCCAAGGCATACGAATCTGCGATCCAGATTATCTCAGCTAGGGTAGTCCGCATATCTCGCTGTAATCTTTGCCACAACATACTTCCATATCTGCATCCCTGAGCGAACCATGCAATAGCTTGTGATTCAATTACCCCTTCGCACGAGTTTCGCACATTGCACCATCGAGTCAGGAAACTCTATCTGGCTCATTTGGTCTCTGTCGGCATAACACAAGGGTTTGTGGTCTGTTGGGTCTCTTGTAAGTGCTTGAGAAATTGCTAACGAACAGCTCCTGGAAATCCAACCAACAATTAATGCTTCCTAGTGGAAAATTGTTCAACCAAACTCGCGCTGGTCCTTCCAGCATCTATGGTACATACATCACTGCCCATCTTAAATTCCCCGTTGCGATCTTGACTGCTGTGGCATAGTCAATCAGCCAATCCTCTGGCCTGGTACTACCATCATAAGTTCGGGTTCCTCTAGCCAGCTGAAAGTTCGGTACTGGTGGCTCGTTCATGATCTGGGGCCCAAAACATGCTGGACCTGGTGGACCTTGTATCTCGATTTGCTCCGACCTATAAATCCTATCCAACTTCAACCTTGCATCATCTAGCTGCAAGTTCCTGCTTCCCAGCCGTGATCCAATTACGTGGTGATCCGGTCTAGGGTATCCATCATTAACCATAGCCGAATAACCATCATTGTATATTTCCTGATCTGGATGTGCATGATGCCGTTGTGCTGATTGTCCCACGCTCCCCTCTTGCCGATGTACGTGCTGTTGCTGTGTCCGAGGTAAATTTTTCCCCGCTCCCATGGGATCGCGCTGTCCGACATTGCCGTTGGCAGCATTTCTTTGACCGGCTTTGCCTTGGTCATGGTTACCCCGGGCAGCCACACCTCGGCTGGTACTATGCCTATCCTCATCAGCTTACACCGCTTTGCCTTTTCTGGCCCTTACCGGGTCATAAGGAACCATTTTCTTGTCTCTTCTTCCGGAGTCCACTACCTCTTCTCTCCTGGGATTATGACCCAGACATGACGCGGCTCCTCTGGATCTTGCCGGGTTATTTCTGGCCGAATGTACCACCTACGAGGCCCCTGCTGGTGCCGGGTTAGCCTTGTTTATTTCTTCATTTTGTTGGCATGCAACTCTCAACAAGTGATTTACCCTCTCTTGCTGCCTTTGTCGGGCCTCTCCGGTTAAACCTTCTAACTCGGATGCGGCCACATTTGCTGCCCTGAGGTTCTTTGCCGAGGTACTGTACCGATCCAACCCTCCTGTTACTATCGTGGCTGTCTGACCTAGACTAGGCTCGTACTCCTTGTCAATCTCAGTGATCAGGTTCCTGCCCCGGATTTTCACTCCATTGATACGGTTTGCCTTAGCATACTCTCTCAAGGTGATGTTCAACGACTGATCTAGCTATGCTACTTTCTTTGCTCCAGCTAACATTTTCCGCCTAGTTTCCTCTAACTCAACTTGTGCCTGAGCTGGATCTACCATAGGTGCTATTGGCGTTGCTAAGCTATCTATCGCTTGCTGGAGCACATTCTCTGGCCTCTCTAGCAGGGGAAACCTAGACTTGGTCTGTTTTGGTGTTACCTCTGGCTCTGGCGCCGGATCTTTGCTTGGTCCTGCGTCTGGTTCGGTCATCAGGACCTCAACGCTGCTAGTGGGGCGAGTGATACGCACTCCACGAGCTGCGCTGAGAGGTGGCTCGCCTCCCTCGACGATGTGCCACGGGTGAACGCAGGACTCGTCCACGCCGACGTAGATCTTGTGCGCGCCAAGCTTGAGGAAGACGCCGTTGCATGGTGGAGGGTGCCTGCCAAAGCTTCCCACGTTGTCGCTGACGTAGTCCAGCGCTCCAAAGCGCTGAACCAAGCCTGAGACGATACGCTCGCCGGTGCTTGAGAAGTTTCCCGTCTGAATTTTCACCCCTGCTAGCACCGCCAGCCCCACGGTGGGCGCCAACTATTATGGTGGTGGCACGACAGATGCCATGGATAGGCTAAAGATGGGGCCAATGAGTGCTAGGGGAATCCAGGGAGGGAGAACGTGATGATTCACGCACGGAAGTTCTTGTATATTCTCTATCAATGGTGTTTACAAGTGCTCCTAAGGCTCTCAGCAGGAAGGAAACGACGTCTCTTACTCCCTATCAACTAGCCCTAGAGTTCTACCTTAGACAGAGAATGATTCATCGATCCTCCCCTCTATGGAGGCCCCGGTGCCCCTTATACAGTGAGGCTCGGGTTACAATTCTAGGGCACAGGTGGCAGCATATTCTATGAATATGCTCCTTTCCTAAAGCAGATGCTTCTTTATTCTCTTTAACGGCTCGTCCGGGCTTTGGACGTAACCCATAGCGTCATCCTTGTCTTTTGGCGTCATCAGACACAGGCTACGTCATCCGGCTCTGCCCGTGTCACCTTGGTCGCCCTAACCCGCTGGTCCTCTTCTTTACTTTACTTTCCTCATGCTACAGCTAATAAAGCCACCTTTTGACCAGCAAGGGATTCCTTCTCTTGGAAGCTAAGATAATCCAGCTAGCATACAGCTAATCCGGATTACCATGCTACCTGCAAAACAGATAGACAGGGCCGACATAAATCTTATGCCGGCCGGACCATAGTTAAGGAGATGCTCCATGGGCCGGGTCACAGCATGATTCGGCCTGCCTTGAGGTTACCCGTTTAGCAGTTGCTTTGACCGCGCCGTACCCCGGCTAACTTGGCCCTTATACCCTGGTGTTACCCTACCCGGGGGTATCCCCCCAACACACACGCTGTGCAGCTATTGGATATAACTTCTCCGAGTGGGCCCTTGAGTATCTTTCCGTCACGTGGACGGACAAATCCTGCTCTTGACATATATTGCCTCTACGGTTTCTTCCGAGTACCCGAACACACCTTTATTGCCACCATATTACCAGATGACGTTTGATGCTATCTAAGCACTCTCGGGAGACAGTTATTGATATAGCCTCACGGTCTAAGGAATAGTCTACGAGGATCATCATAACTTGAACTTCGTGACATGATCGGGTCACGATGTTTAGGTTGGGTATTGGTTCATCATCTCATTCTCAGAACGATATGACTCCATTTCCAATTGGCATAAATGACACATGATCAGGAAACTTGATCATCTGTTGACCAATGAACCAGTGACTAGAGTTTCACTGGGAACCCCTGGTTGTTTATATATAACACGTGTATTGATGTTTCCACTCAACACAGTTATAGCATGATATACAACTTAATCATAAACTTTATGAAATATGATAATAGTCCTTATAACTATTTGTCTCTAGGGCATATTTCTAACATCGGGATGGTAAAAGAACTAACCGAATTGTTCACGGAAGAAGTGATAATGGTAAGTAAAGAATCCTCTGAAATGATAGGAGGCAAGTTTGATGGTAAGAATAGAAGTCAACAAAAAATTCCTTTTTATTTAGGAGAGATTACTTATGTAGGATTCTTTGACTTAAGTTCTTGAATAAATATCATGACTTATACAATTTAAGAAGAGTTGCATGATCACTTTGATGAATCTTACCTTGAGCCATCTGAAGTTACTTTTATGTTTTCTAATCGAACTTTGCATTCTACTCACGGGATACTCCGCAATGTTTGTATTTCTATTGGGGCTTTTGTGTACCCGGTTAATTTTCATATTATCGAAATACCTTTGAACTCCAGTTGCCCAGTTATTTTTGGTAATCATTTTTACAACTCTATGAACATTGATATTGACAACAAAAAGCAGGCTTTATCGAGCCAGGTCTTAGGGTTGAATATGAAGAACTTGAAATAAAAGGGGAGCCCATTGTTTTAAAACCTCTCTCTCCAGGTCTCAGGTATGAATTCTTAGATACAGAAGGTAAATGTCGAGTGATTTTAGATGATAAGTTCTCTCCAGAAGAAAATACGAAATTGTTAGAGGTCCTTGTCAAACAGCGAGAAACGTTCGGATACACTCTTAATGACATAAAAGGTATAGATCCCACCATAGTAACTCACAAGATATCTATGGTTGAAGATGCTAAACCATTTGTTGATAATCAGAAAAGGTTGAATCCTAAAATGAAAGAGGTAGTAAGAAAGGAAGTTATACGTATGTTAGACAATGGTATCATTTACCCAATTTTAGACAGTAAGTGGGTGAGCCCAAGTCATTGCATACCTAGGGAAGGATATATCACAATAATTAATAATGATAAGGATGAATTAATCCCAGCTAGAACAATAGCAGGATATAGAATGTGTATTGACTTTAGGAAGTTGAATAAAGAAACCATAAAAATACATAAGCAACTTCCCCTCATTAATGATATTATGGAAAGGATGTGCGCTAATTCTTACTTTTGTTTTCTTGACGGATATTCTGGATATTTTCAAATAGCTATCTAGCCCGAAGATCAAGAAAAAACTACTTTCACATGTCCCTATGGAACCTATGCTTATCGACTTATGCTTTTTGGTTTGTGTAACGCAGCTGCTACTTTTCAAGAGTGTGTTCTAATTTTTTTGATAGTTTTGTGGAAAGTTCCATGGAAGTCCTTATGGATAATTTTGTTGTTTATGGAACTACTTTTGAACAATGTCTCTATAATCTTAATAGAGTTTTGCAGCGGTGTAAACAAACCAAGATGGTTCTAAATTGGGAGAGCTACCGCTTCATGGTAAGGCATTACTGCGGTATACACAAGTACACGTGGGAGGGTAACAACTAAAAGATCAATGCCCACACGCTACATCTCATGTATTCTACCCGTACTAGCATTACTACACATAGATCTAGCTCTAATACCACTGTAGGGGTTCCGCGTATGAAAACAATAAAATTTTACCCTACGCCCCTGAACCCCTGATGCTGCCAGGACCTATCTATTAGTAATACAGTAAAGGGAGGGGCTTTTCGCAAACTTAGCCTTGAAGACCGAAAAGCGTTGTCAATGCTCAGGAGAGTGTGGTTGATGTAGACGAGCCAAAGCCGACCTCAAGGTCGTGATGAAGTCCTTGCGCTCCTGTCGCTCCAACGACTTGAGTGCCTCAAATGACACCTCGCGGGGAGTTACACATGTCCGGTGCCTAACGATGACTCCCGCTTCCCCGATCCAGCAACAGTTGCAGAAGTAGAGCTCCTGGATTCAAATCCCGTAGCGCGACGGCGCTTCGCGGTGAAGATGTCTCTTGTTTGCGCAGTCCGAACTTGGGACCACGGTCACGAGAGAGAGATAGAATATCAATTGGAAGTCTTCCCAAAAGTGAGAAGACCTTTATTGAATATTGTGTGTATTTATCTGGCCAAATACCCCCACTATATATAGGGGAGGGGAGGTACTACCTCCCTCAAAGTCCCGAGTTGGGACTAAAGGAGAGGGAGAGGGGGGCAGCCGCCAGCTGGCCCTAGTGGGTCCTGCGCGGGGGGCTTGGCCTTGCCGGCCACCCCCTTACCCCTTCTCCCCTCTTACCTTTCCCTAATGGGCCCTCTTCCCTCCGGAATTGGCCCATTAAGCCTTTTGACCTTTAAATTGATTTTCTCTTTTATTAAATAATTATGAATAAATGATTAAATCAATATTTAACATTCATTCATATATTATTCAACCTCCGTGGCTATGGAACACCTTCCACCTCCACTCCGGACATACTCCGGACTTACCCAAACCCTTCCGGTTTTCTCTCTACTATTCTTCGGTGATTGTTCCGATCCTATAAACACTCTCTAAGCATCATCAAACCCTTAAGCGTGATACCCTACGGTTCGGGAACACTCCAGACATGGTCGGGATACTCCTGGAACAATGATCGACAGAGGGACCTGGATGGCCATGTGACCGTTGCGCGTTCCACGAAGATCTTTCGTCGTTTGAACCGGGACGGTCGTGTCTTATTCCCTTTGTCTCTCGATACTTGCATTGTCTGAGATCTGATCAGTGACATCACCATGTCGTGTTCAATCTCGTTACCGAACAATGCTACTTGACTTGCTCCGACAAGTGATATCCCCGTGATCAAATCACACGCTGCGTAACTATTGGATATAACTTCTCCGAGTGGGCCCTTGAGTATCTTTCCATCACGTGGATGGACAAATCCTGTTCTTGACATATATTGCCTCTACGGTTTCTTCTGAGTACCTGAACACACCTTTATTACCACCGTATTACCAGATGACGTTTGATGCTATCTAAGCACTCTCGGGGGACAGTGATTGATATAGCCTCATGGTCTAAGGAATAGTCTACGAGGATCATCATAACTTGAACTTCGTGACATGATCGGGTCATGATATTTAGGTTGGGTATTGGTTCATCATCTCATTCTCAGAACGATATGACTCCATTTCCAATTGGCATAAATGCCACATGATCCGGAAACTTGATCATCTGATGACCAATGAACCGGTGACTAGAGTTTCACTGGCAACCCCTGGTTGTTTATATATCACACGTGTATTGATGTTTCCACTCAACACAGTTATAGCATGATATAAACTTAATCATAAACTTTATGAAATATGATAATAGTCCTTATAACTATTTGTCTCTAGGGCATATTTCCAACATCGGGATAGTAAAAGAACTAAATTGTTCAAGGAAGAAGTGATAATGGTAAGTAAAGAATCCTCCGAAATGATAGGAGGCAAGTTTGATGGTAAGAATAGAAGTCAGCAAAAAAATTCTTTTTGTTTAGGAGGGATTACTTATGTAGGATTCTTTGACTTAAGTTCTTCCATAAATATCATGACTTGTACAATTTACAGAGAGTTGCGTGATCACTTTGATGAATCTTACCTTGAGCCATCTGAAGTTACTTTTATGTTTTCCAATCGAACTTTGCATTCTACTCGCGGGATACTCCGCAATGTTTGTATTTCTATTGGGGCTTTTGTGTACCCGGCTAATTTTCATATTATCGAAATACCTTTGAACTCCAGTTGCCCAGTTATTTTTGGTAATCGTTTTTACAACTCTATGAACATTGATATTGATAACAAAAATCAGGCTTTATCGAGCCAGGTCTTAGGGTTGAATATGAAGAACTTGAAAGAAAAGGGGAGCCCATTGTTTTAAAACCTCTCTCTCCAGGTCTCAGTTATGAATTCTTAGATACGGAAGGTAAATGTCAAGTGATTTTAGATGATAAGTTCTCTCCAGAAGAAAATACGAAATTGTTAGAGGTACTTGTCAAACAGCGAGAAACGTTTGGATACACTCTTAATGACATAAAAGGTATAGATCCCACCATAGTAACTCACAAGATATCTATAGTTGAAGATGCTAAACCATTTGTTGATAATCAGAAAAGGTTGAATCCTAAAATGAAAGAGGTAGTAAGACTGGAAGTTTTACGTATGTTGGATAGTGGTATCATTTACCCAATTTTAGAAAGTAAGTGGGTGAGCCCAATTCATTGCATACCTAGGGAAGGATATATCACAATAATTAATAATGATAAGGATGAATTAATCATAGCTAGAACAATAGCAGGATATAGAATGTGTATTGACTTTAGGAAGTTGAATAAAGAAACCATAAAAATACATAAGCAACTTCCCCTCATTAATGATATTATGGAAAGGATGTGCGCTAATTCTTACTTTTGTTTTCTTGACGGATATTCTGGATATTTTCAAATAGCTATCTAGCCCGAAGATCAAGAAAAAACTACTTTCACATGTCCCTATGGAACCTATGCTTATCGACTTATGCTTTTTGGTTTGTGTAACGCAGCTGCTACTTTTCAAGAGTGTGTTCTAATTTTTTTGATAGTTTTGTGGAAAGTTCCATGGAAGTCCTTATGGATAATTTTGTTGTTTATGGAACTACTTTTGAACAATGTCTCTATAATCTTAATAGAGTTTTGCAGCGGTGTAAACAAACCAAGATGGTTCTAAATTGGGAGAGCTACCGCTTCATGGTAAGGCATTACTGCGGTATACACAAGTACACGTGGGAGGGTAACAACTAAAAGATCAATGCCCACACGCTACATCTCATGTATTCTACCCGTACTAGCATTACTACACATAGATCTAGCTCTAATACCACTGTAGGGGTTCCGCGTATGAAAACAATAAAATTTTACCCTACGCCCCTGAACCCCTGATGCTGCCAGGACCTATCTATTAGTAATACAGTAAAGGGAGGGGCTTTTCGCAAACTTAGCCTTGAAGACCGAAAAGCGTTGTCAACGCTCAGGAGAGTGTGGTTGATGTAGACGAGCCAAAGCCGACCTCAAGGTCGTGATGAAGTCCTTGCGCTCCTGTCGCTCCAACGACTTGAGTGCCTCAAATGACACCTCGCGGGGAGTTACACATGTCCGGTGCCTAACGATGACTCCCGCTTCCCCGATCCAGCAACAGTTGCAGAAGTAGAGCTCCTGGATTCAAATCCCGTAGCGCGACGGCGCTTCGCGGTGAAGATGTCTCTTGTTTGCGCAGTCCGAACTTGGGACCACGGTCACGAGAGAGAGATAGAATATCAATTGGAAGTCTTCCCAAAAGTGAGAAGACCTTTATTGAATATTGTGTGTATTTATCTGGCCAAATACCCCCACTATATATAGGGGAGGGGAGGTACTACCTCCCTCAAAGTCCCGAGTTGGGACTAAAGGAGAGGGAGAGGGGGGCAGCCGCCAGCTGGCCCTAGTGGGTCCTGCGCGGGGGGCTTGGCCTTGCCGGCCACCCCCTTACCCCTTCTCCCCTCTTACCTTTCCCTAATGGGCCCTCTTCCCTCCGGAATTGGCCCATTAAGCCTTTTGACCTTTAAATTGATTTTCTCTTTTATTAAATAATTATGAATAAATGATTAAATCAATATTTAACATTCATTCATATATTATTCAACCTCCGTGGCTATGGAACACCTTCCACCTCCACTCCGGACATACTCCGGACTTACCCAAACCCTTCCGGTTTTCTCTCTACTATTCTTCGGTGATTGTTCCGATCCTATAAACACTCTCTAAGCATCATCAAACCCTTAAGCGTGATACCCTACGGTTCGGGAACACTCCAGACATGGTCGGGATACTCCTGGAACAATGATCGACAGAGGGACCTGGATGGCCATGTGACCGTTGCGCGTTCCACGAAGATCTTTCGTCGTTTGAACCGGGACGGTCGTGTCTTATTCCCTTTGTCTCTCGATACTTGCATTGTCTGAGATCTGATCAGTGACATCACCATGTCGTGTTCAATCTCGTTACCGAACAATGCTACTTGACTTGCTCCGACAAGTGATATCCCCGTGATCAAATCACACGCTGCGTAACTATTGGATATAACTTCTCCGAGTGGGCCCTTGAGTATCTTTCCATCACGTGGATGGACAAATCCTGTTCTTGACATATATTGCCTCTACGGTTTCTTCTGAGTACCTGAACACACCTTTATTACCACCGTATTACCAGATGACGTTTGATGCTATCTAAGCACTCTCGGGGGACAGTGATTGATATAGCCTCATGGTCTAAGGAATAGTCTACGAGGATCATCATAACTTGAACTTCGTGACATGATCGGGTCATGATATTTAGGTTGGGTATTGGTTCATCATCTCATTCTCAGAACGATATGACTCCATTTCCAATTGGCATAAATGCCACATGATCCGGAAACTTGATCATCTGATGACCAATGAACCGGTGACTAGAGTTTCACTGGCAACCCCTGGTTGTTTATATATCACACGTGTATTGATGTTTCCACTCAACACAGTTATAGCATGATATAAACTTAATCATAAACTTTATGAAATATGATAATAGTCCTTATAACTATTTGTCTCTAGGGCATATTTCCAACATCGGGATAGTAAAAGAACTAAATTGTTCAAGGAAGAAGTGATAATGGTAAGTAAAGAATCCTCCGAAATGATAGGAGGCAAGTTTGATGGTAAGAATAGAAGTCAGCAAAAAAATTCTTTTTGTTTAGGAGGGATTACTTATGTAGGATTCTTTGACTTAAGTTCTTCCATAAATATCATGACTTGTACAATTTACAGAGAGTTGCGTGATCACTTTGATGAATCTTACCTTGAGCCATCTGAAGTTACTTTTATGTTTTCCAATCGAACTTTGCATTCTACTCGCGGGATACTCCGCAATGTTTGTATTTCTATTGGGGCTTTTGTGTACCCGGCTAATTTTCATATTATCGAAATACCTTTGAACTCCAGTTGCCCAGTTATTTTTGGTAATCGTTTTTACAACTCTATGAACATTGATATTGATAACAAAAATCAGGCTTTATCGAGCCAGGTCTTAGGGTTGAATATGAAGAACTTGAAAGAAAAGGGGAGCCCATTGTTTTAAAACCTCTCTCTCCAGGTCTCAGTTATGAATTCTTAGATACGGAAGGTAAATGTCAAGTGATTTTAGATGATAAGTTCTCTCCAGAAGAAAATACGAAATTGTTAGAGGTACTTGTCAAACAGCGAGAAACGTTTGGATACACTCTTAATGACATAAAAGGTATAGATCCCACCATAGTAACTCACAAGATATCTATAGTTGAAGATGCTAAACCATTTGTTGATAATCAGAAAAGGTTGAATCCTAAAATGAAAGAGGTAGTAAGACTGGAAGTTTTACGTATGTTGGATAGTGGTATCATTTACCCAATTTTAGAAAGTAAGTGGGTGAGCCCAATTCATTGCATACCTAGGGAAGGATATATCACAATAATTAATAATGATAAGGATGAATTAATCATAGCTAGAACAATAGCAGGATATAGAATGTGTATTGACTTTAGGAAGTTGAATAAAGAAACCATAAAAATACATAAGCAACTTCCCCTCATTAATGATATTATGGAAAGGATGTGCGCTAATTCTTACTTTTGTTTTCTTGACGGATATTCTGGATATTTTCAAATAGCTATCTAGCCCGAAGATCAAGAAAAAACTACTTTCACATGTCCCTATGGAACCTATGCTTATCGACTTATGCTTTTTGGTTTGTGTAACGCAGCTGCTACTTTTCAAGAGTGTGTTCTAATTTTTTTGATAGTTTTGTGGAAAGTTCCATGGAAGTCCTTATGGATAATTTTGTTGTTTATGGAACTACTTTTGAACAATGTCTCTATAATCTTAATAGAGTTTTGCAGCGGTGTAAACAAACCAAGATGGTTCTAAATTGGGAGCGCTACCGCTTCATGGTATGGGAAGGTATAATTTTCGGGCATAAGTTTTCTGAAAATAATATTGAGATTGATAGTTTGAATTTAGCCCCCTTAGAAACACTTCCAACTCTGCAAGATATAAAAGGGGTAAATAATTTCCTTGGACATGCTGGTTTCTATAGATGCTTTATTAAAGATTTTTGCTAAAATAGCCACCCCTTTAACTCATCTCTTAGATAAAGATGCCCTTTTTTACTTTTGATAGAGATTGCCATGATTCCTTCAAATAGTTAAAAGAGGCACTAATTTCTGCACCAGTTATTAAACCACCCAATTGGGATGAACCATTTGAAATTATGTGTGATGCTAGTGACTAAGCTATTGGGGATGTTTTAGGACAAAGAGATGGGCCTAATCTCAATGTTATTCAATATGCTAGTCGAGTTTTTAACAATGCTCAAAGGAACTATGCGACAACTAAGAAAGAATTCCTTGCTGCTATTTTTGCTTGTGATATGTTTAGGCACTATATCATCAACTCAAAAGTAATAGTTCATACTGACCATCAAGCTTTGAGACACCTTCTAACATGGGTATACCCTACAGGTACTCGAGCTTGGTATATACGGTCTAAATACGTACAGGCCCACGGTGTCGCCAAGGCCCAAAAGAAGGATTCGAGTAACCTACGGACTCTCGATTGCTTGAAGAACAAGAAGAAGCTAAAGATAGAAAGTTCGAGGGGAAAACCCTAATTTGTAACCAACTCGACCTGCTACCCAGGACCTAGCCTATCTATATAAAGGCTAGGAGGGGGTGGCGAGGAGGACACATGCAGCCCTAGTTTCCACCACCCTCGCCAGATTGCATCTGCGCACCATTGTAACCTTCGGTTCCTTCGATAATTCCACGAGCAGACAAGCAGGAGTAGGGACCTCTACGAGGCCTGGACCTGGGTAAATCTTTGTCCCCTGTGTGCTTGTTTGCTAGTCGATAGATGTCTCCAGTGCTCCCTCCTTCTCCAAAACCCAAGTCCATAACAATGGGCATTGATGAGTTAAACCCTCGTCAATTGGCGCCGTCTGTGGGAATTGGGAGTGCTGATGTTGCGGCTTCTTCGGCCCCAGCAACTACGATCTACAACTCCGCAACATCGAAGATTCGCCCGCTCTTCGGCGCGTTCGACTTCACTGTCCACACACCGGCCACTTGCCCGACCTTCGAGTCCGTGGGCGACGGAATCAGCTTGGCGATCGGGAGCTTCCGCTTCCAAGTTGGTCAGATGGGCACGCTTCGCATGCCTGATCAGCCGACAGCACCGGCGATTGCCCCAGCATCATGGTTCCCTCCATTGATCGGCACCCTCAGCGAGCTCAATGCCCCGACAACAGTCGAGAACATGGTCAGCGACAGCAGTCGCGACTCTGATCTGAGCGATCTGGCCACTGAAGATGGAACCTACGATTCCGAATCTGAAAGTTGTGGAAGCAACAGCTTCCCCAATCACTTCATGTGCGCCGTCATCAACACAGGCGATACCTCTGCCAATCGCGACAATGGTGGCAATCCCGGTAACGGCACCGACCCGCCCAACGCCGGCAATGGTGGCAATGGCGGCAACGGTGGCAATCGCACCCCCGTCGATAATGGAGGAGCAGTCAAACCTCCATCCATAATAAATGAGCAAACCGGCGAACGCGTCGTAATCAGGCTCAACGAGCAAGAATGGGCTCGCTGCCGCGAGGGCCTACGAGGTGCTCCTCTACCCTTCGGGTCCCCGCAAGAACTGTTGATGGGCTATCACTGGCTCTTGAAGGAAGAATTCAAGCGCCAACTCCAAACAATCGCGCAACTCGAAGCGCGTAAAAAGGCAGCGGATGAATCGAGCCTTCGTCGTGCTGGGCTCTCCTCCTACGGAGGATCCTCCTCAAGGGGCAACGAGTACCTCGCCAAGAAGAGGCAATCTCGACTGGCCCATCTCACCGAGCAAGAACGCATAGAAGCCGCAAAAGTCCTCGACTTCAGCTCTATGGCAGTTGACACACAGGGCAACATGGTCCCCAAGACGCCGCAGACTGCGGTGACAGCGGCCACCATGTACCTCCTTAACAACCAGCCGCCAGCTGGAGATCCCCGAACCGCCATGCACCGATCTACGATCGCAGGTTTGGGATTAATCGAGGCCGCCCTTGACAAGGAGCCAACACCAGAGCCAAAGAAGGGCAAGGCGCTAGCAAAGCGCTATTCCTCGCCCTCGTCTAGTGATGACAGTCACGACCCGTCTCGACACCGCCGCTCACGGCGCCACGATCGTGACTATGATGCACGCGATGACCTCACGCAGAGCAAGATCGAAAAATCAAGGGCACGACGTGCTCGGTCGACTAACACAGAAGAACAAGATGTGGAGCTCTGCGGCGCCAGATGCTTCAGCAGATCCATTAGGCAGAAGCGAATGCCTAAAGGGTTTAAACTCCCGTCAGAGAACCCAAAGTTTGACAGCCTACAAGACCCCAAGATCTAGCTGGAGGACCACATCTCCTCCGTTAGACTCCACGGAGGCAGTCAAAGCACTGCCATGCAATGCATAGCTGCAGGGTGCTGCCCGAGCTTGGCTCAACAACCTCCCACGCGGATCCATTCGCAGTTGGGATGAGCTGGTTTACAGCTTCGTGCGCAACTTTAAGGGCACATACAAGCGGCCCGCCTCAATCGAAGAGCTGAGAGGCTGCCAGCAAAGATCTGGCGAATCGCTGCGCTCCTACATCCAAA
This sequence comes from Avena eriantha, assembly GCA_910589775.1. NCBI lineage: Eukaryota > Viridiplantae > Streptophyta > Magnoliopsida > Poales > Poaceae > Avena > Avena eriantha. Next base: position 172,036,414 of record OU342741.1, on the reverse strand, counting down.
GGTGGTCCATCATCAAGAACTCCGCAGAGAACATCTCGAAAGATCACGTGATTGACGCATTCAATGGTGGCGTCCGCCGCCTAGAACTCAGGGAGGAGCTGGGCCGCTCAAAGCCCTAGACCATCGACCACCTGATGGAGATCGCGAATCGGTGGGCCGATGGAGAAGATTCGGTGAAGAATCGCGCTCACTCCGACGAGGAGGCGGAACTCGAACACAGACGCGACCGCCGAGGCAAGCGCCGCATGCGCATCTACGATGACCACGACGACATCAACATGGTCGCGGCCGGCTACGCCGATAGACGCGACGATAACTTCACCAGCGGATACCGTAGCGGCGGATACCACGACTCCAAGAAAACCATGCAAGTGTGGCAACGCCGCACTCGCGATGAGGCATGCGTGAAATCCATCAAGGATAAACTGTCCGGGCCATGCACGGTACACTTCTACATTGACAAGCATGACGGCAAGAGAAAGTCCAGCCACCTCCTCAAGGATTGCCGCGAGTTCCTCAAGCTACATGAGGGATTAGTTCAGATGAACCGCAATGCAGTCGAAAGAGGCTACGGAGCCGCTCCAGGCGCCGTGGCACATGGCGCACCGCCACCGCCACCTGGGCCACCCCCGAATGCAGCTGCACCGGACCAGCACCACGGAGGCGAACCGTACCCACGAGCCATGGGCACTATGATGATTCAAAATGGTCGCCCCTCCAATAGGGTGCAGAAGGCCATCACTCGCCAAGTCAACTTGGCCACACACTCGCCACCTCCCACCACTGAGTACCTCAGTGGAAGCGAGTCATGCATCACCTTCGACAAACGCGACCACCCGCCTCAAGTACCCCATCCAGGCCATTGCCCCCTCGTACTCGAGGCGCAAATCAGAGGCTCGACATGAGCCGCGTCTTCATGGATGGCGGAAGCAGCATCAACCTTATATTCGCAAGTACCTTGCGTGCAATGAGGATCCCTCTAACTTGCCTGGAGGCCTCAGACACAACGTTTCACGGCATCGTCCCAGGGAAAGGCGTATACCCCCTGGGCAAGATCAACCTCGACGTCATCTTCGGCACGCCGAAGAACTTCCGGCGCGAGCACATTGACTTTGAGGTCGTCGACTGGCCCTCACAGTACCACTGCATCCTCGGGCGCGTCGCGTTCGCTAGGTTCATGGAAGTGCCCCACTACGCCTACCTGCAAATGAAAATGCCAGGTCCCAATGGCGTCATCACGATCAACGGGAGCTTCGAGCGATCGGACAGTTGCGACAGGGAATTCAACAGAATTTCCCAGTCCTTCGGCATGCAGGAGGAACTCGCGAGACTAAAGGAGACGACAAACAACAGTCTGCCTCCCCTGAGCAGGCCAAGCTCACCTGATCTCTCCTTCGACTCATCTGTGCACACAAAGAAAGTGCAGGTCCACCCATCGGATCTCGCCAAGACGACCCTCATCGCCAACAACTTGAGCCCCGCATAGGAACTCGCGCTCGTTGAATTCCTCCGTGAACACTGGGAAATTTTCGTCTGGTTAGGAGTTCCCAGGGAATTCGCCGAGCATGCACTCAACGTCAACCCCGACGCAAGGCCAGTCAAGCAAACAATTCGGCGATTGTCTGAGCCAAGAGCGCAGGCAGTTGGAATGGAGATCAACAGACTCCTCGAGGCCAAGTTCATACGCGAGATCAAGGAAAGCACTTGGCTCGCCAACACGGTGCTGGTACCGAAAAAGGACACAGATATCCTGCGGATGTGCGTGGACTTCACCTCTCTGAACAAGCACTGCCCAAAGGACCACTTCCTGTTGGCACGCATCGACCAGATCATCGACTCCACTACGGGATGCGAGCGCCTTTTCTTCCTCGACGCCTACTCAGGCTATAATCAAATTCGAATGAAGGAGAAAGATCAAGAGAAAACAACGTTTACAAAGCCCTTTAGTGTGTTCTGCTACAACACAATGCCCTTCAGGCTAAAGAACGCAGGAGCCACCTACCAGCGGTGCATGCAGGCTTGCCTCAAGGAACAACTGGGTCGCAACATTCAAGTCTATGTCGACGACATAGTAATCAAGACCAAGGAGGAAGCCTCTCTAATCGACGATTTGCGCGAAACCTTCGCCAACCTCAACCGCTACCGGATCAAGCTCAATCCGGACAAATGCGCCTTCGGCGTACCATCTGGGCAGCTACTCGGGTATCTCATCTCCGCGAGGGGAATCGAGGCGAACCCAAAGAAGATAAAAGCCATACTGGCCATGGAGAAGCCGAAAAACATAAGGGGCGTCCAGCAGCTGGCTAGATGAATCACGGATCTCAATCGATTCATCAGTCGAATGGGCAAAAAGGCGCTGCCATTCTACCAGCTCCTCCGCAAAACTGAAAAATTCGAGTGGACCAACGAAGCACAAGAAGCATTCGAAGACCTCAAGCGCCTGCTATCCACTTCGCCAGTGCTGGTGACCCCACGAGAAAGGGAACCACTGTTGCTATACATCTCCGCCACCAACCAGGTGGTCAGCACAGTGCTCATCGTCGAGCGAGCTGAGGAAAACAAGGTTCACGACATACAACGCCCAGTATACTACCTCAGTGAGGTCCTCACGCCAACAAAACAGCGGTACCCGCACTACCAGAAGCTAGCGTACGGCGTCTTCATGACCGTCCGGCGACTGTGCCACTACTTCCAGGAACACCCAATCGTGGTGGTCAACGACGCCCCCTTGGGGCATATCCTCAATAACCCCGACGCCACGGGACGAGTCGCACTTTGGGGAATAGAATTGTCTCCACGAGACATCACGTACGAAAAGCACTACGCAATCAAGTCGCAAGTTCTCCAAGACTTCCTCGTGCACTGGATGGAGAACCAGCTCCCAGACAAGCTAGATATGTCCTACCTCTGGACAATGCACTTCGATGGGTCCAAGCGGAAGGACGGAGCAGGCGCAGGTGTCATACTGACATCACCTCAAGGGGACAAGCTTAAGTATATCCTGCGAATGCAGTTCACAGCCTCCAACAACGAGGATGAATACGAGGCCCTGTTGCAGGGGATGAGGATGGCAAAAGCCAGCGGCGCCAAGAGGCTCATTATATACGGCGACTCCAAGTTGGTCGTCAACCAAACAATGCATGAGTGCGACGCACTGAATGACAACATGATCGCATACCGCGACCTCTACGACACACTCGAAGGAGACTTCGACGGTTGTGAGCTGCGGCACGTAGGTTGCGAAAGCAACGAAGAGGCGGACGCACTCGCCAACATAGGCTCTACCTGCGCCCCCATACCACCTGGGGTATTTCTCGAGCGCATCTGCGAATGCTCCATCAAGCCAAAGGCCACAGAGAAGAAAATAAGCGCAACAACGAACTCGGGGGCTATGCCACCCAATGAGCCAATGGCACTCGATGACTTGGAGCTGGACACAGGACTCGCTGGACCAATGAGCGTCATGATGATTGAGAAATCCTGGACACAACCGTACATCACGTACCTCCTCAGCAAGAGGCTACCAAACGATCTGACAGATGCACGACACATCACACGGCGATTCAAGGCATTTGCTGTTATCAACGGCGAACTGTATAAACGCAGCATCACGGGAGTACTCCAACGATGCGTCTCCATAGCCGATGGAAAAGCAGTTCTCCTCGACATCCATGAAGGGACTTGCGGACACCACGTCGGCAGTCGCGCCCTCGTTGCCAAAGCTCTACGAGCTGGATTCTACTGGCCTACGGCCATGCGCGACGCCAAGGACATTGTCCAAAAATGCAATGCTTGCCAGCGATTCACGGGCAAACCGCACGCACCGGGCGCAGAGCTACGGCCAATCCCATTGGCCTGGCCCTTCGTGCAATGGGGGCTCGACATGGTCGGCAAACTTCCAAGGTCCTCATGAGGAGGCTACGTCTACCTCCTAGTCGCAGTCGACAAATTCACCAAGTGGATAGAGGCCATGCCAGTGACCAACCAATCAGGCCACATCGCAGTCAAGTTTTTCGAGTCAATCGTCTACCGCTTCGGAGTGCCGCACAACATCATCACCGACAACGGGACGAACTTCACATCCAAGGAGTTCCAAGAATTCTGCGAGAACCTGGGGATCAACATCAGCTACGCCTTAGTAGCGCATCCACATACCAACGGTCAGGTGGAAAAAGCAAACAGGCTCGTCTGCGGCGGCATCAAGAAGCGACTCCTCCGACCACTCGAGCAAGCCGCGGGTTGCTGGCCGGACGAGATGCAATCTGTACTCCGGAGCCTACGCATAACTCCAAACAGCGCCACAGGCTACACGCCATTCTTTATGGTTCACGGAGCTGAGGCAGTGCTATCCGCCGAGGTACGGTACAAGGCGCCGCGCGTGGTCGCTTACAGTGAACAAGAGTCATCCCTCGCACTCGAAGACTCCGTCGACCTCCTTGACGAGGCAAGGGAAATCGCCGCAGAAAGATCCACGATCTACCAGCAGAACCTGCGCAACTACCACAGTAGGAGGCTTCGCCCCAGATCCTTCGTCGAAGGTGACCTGGTCCTGCGACTGAAGCAGCAGAGGCATCTCAAGCTCGAGTCCCCCTAGGAAGGACCGTACGTGATTACAGAAGTAATCCCAGGTGGCGCCTATCGCCTTCAAGATCTAGAGACAGGAGTCGCATACTCCAACCCCTGGAACGTCGCACAGCTGCGACGCTTCTACCCTTAGTCGTTTTTACCTTTTACATTGCAAATAAGGCTACTCAGCCAAGGCTACTTAGCCACACATTGTACCTCGCACTGTTCTTCGAATAAATAAATCTAAGTGCCCCAAAACTCTGAGTTCTCCTTTACTTTTCCAATTTATCTACTCGGGGGCTGCGCCACCCTTTACACATCTGTTCTTCGAACCAAAAACGCGATATCCTGAGTAGCTGGTACATCAATCGAAACCCTTAACACAGCATCAACCCAGCTGCAACGCACCTGACAGGTTGACAAGGGACTGAGATAAAAGCATGGCCAGGCTAACGAAAAGGACTCGCATAGTGCAACGCACTTCATGCTAACAAAACTCTTTATGCACATTCGACAATAAATTATCTACAACATTTATACGAACTTTACAACACAAGTACACTTATGTGCAGGATATAAACTAGGCAACTACTGCAGTAGGAGAACATTGGTTTGTTCCTCAAAGAATTCGACGAGCTCTTCTGCTGGGCGATCAACCGCCTGGTAGGGCGGCACCATATTCCAGGCAGAACCTGCTGGTGGTGCAGGCAGCCCAGACGCAATTGCCGCAACATCTACGTCAGGCCTATGCAATCGCACCATTGATAGAGCAGCCTTGGCACCAGCCACCAACTGCTGTCTCACGCACTCGCGAACCGCGGTCAGATCTTGAAACTTGGCAAGGAGGGCCAGCAAGCTTGATGGAGTATCATCCAGCGGGAACATCGCCCGATAAATGTTCTTCAAGCATGACTATGATTTCTTCAGAAAGTACAGCACTTGCGACGCACGATCCTGCAGGGTCGCCACCGCAGTCGCACGATCATGATCTACCTAGAAGTATCCACTCTCTTGCAGTTGCTCCTGGGTAAGATCATGCATGCGAATGGCAATTCTATCCTTCTCCTTCTCCTCCTGCGGATGACGCATGCTGACAACTACACAAAGCAGCAATAGCAGCATGAGTACAACGTACCACTGCAAGTGACTACAAAGAAAAGATGAGAACAAGCAAACTAACACTTGAATTGGTCGCCCAGCTGCGTCACCTCGCTAAGCAGATATTGCTCTCGGGCGGCGGCTTTCTCCGCCTTCGACTTCCACACATCCGCGTTACCGTGGAGCACGGGCAACTCACGCTCCAGCTGCTTCACACGGTCACGCGGTCGCGAAAGCAACGACAACTCATCTACCCTAGAGCGCGGCGGTGCCATGGTATCATCAAGAGTCGGCGAGTCCTGGTTTCCCTCAAAGGATCACTTGATGTACCCTACCACAAGTCAAGATAGAAGCAAATAAGACGACCAAATCAACACAAAGACAAAAGGATCAGATGCATTCAAAGACTAACAAAAGCATCAGCAGATACACTCGCCAGCAGGCATGTTCTTAAACAAAAGGACATAATCTAATTAACTATTACAAAGCTAACTAAGGAGCAACTGACTTCTTCGACTTCGACGGCTTCGGGGGCTTCATCAAGTCCGTGGTAGTATCAGACGCCACTGACTTTCCGCCGACCCCTGATGCCGAAGCTTTCGCTGCCTTCTTGGCACGTTGGAGCTCCTCAGAGTACTTCGCAACAATATTTATCAAATGATGCCCATATTTGCCACAGGCAGTCGCGAAAGGAGCGAAGACTACCTGCTGACTGTCTGCGCTAACATGCATCGCCTTCGACACCGCGGCAGGATCGATCTCGACTCCGTGGGCCTGCACCATGGCAAGCGACATGGACGCGCCAGCCGCGCGGAGTGAGTTCTTGTAGCTGGAGGGCACACCCCGGGCGAGTGACTCAACCAGCTCGTCTATATTATCGATCAGCTCCGCCTTGGGCATCAACTCCTCCCAGAGGCGACTGAGGGTGCCCTTGTCCTTGGAAAGCGTACCCTGGACGACGGCGCTATGGTCCTCGATTGCCGACAGTGCACCCGCCAGAGCATCATCACGGCGAAGGGCCTGCGGGTCGAAACTCAGATCGCCAGCATCTACACATAAAATCCACACATGGACAAAACATCAGTGCCCACGGCAAAAAATTCCAGCAGAGAAGGACAACGACATCCAAAGCAAAATACTTGAGAGGGCATAAGCGATTGAGAAAAGCTGTTCTTCGAACAACTTCTCCCTGGCTGCGAAGGAGGCACGCAGCTCCTCTTCGCGCCTCGTCACGCGCTGCGATTGCCTCATCGCGACCCTTCACAGCCGCGACAAGGGTTTTCTCCATGGTGGCAGCATTGCGCAGGAGAGCGTTATGTTCGGCTACAAACAGAAAGGGATTGACTGTCAATCGACCATATCAAAAAGGAGATGAAAAAGAAGAAACAATGTAGGACACTCACTTTCAACCACGCGGTGACGCATCTCTAGCATGGCATGCTGGCGGCCCATCGCAAGCACTTGCTCTGCCAAGTGCGCGGCCTCCTTCACAAGGAGCTATCGCAGAACAAGGAATCAGCAGAGGCAATAGATAACGTCGACTGCAACACTAAAAAGGAGAAAAACTACACTTACATGGTCCTCCAGTGACTCCGAAGATGTCTGCTGTACCGTCATCCGGGCAACCATTCGATGCTCCCCTACATGAGGAGAACTGGAAGAGTTGTGCCCGGAGTGGGCCGCCAATGGAGGGGAAGGAGCACGCTCGACCTCTTTCTTAGCCCTTGAGGTCGCGACTCCTGATTCCTTCAAAAATTGGACGTTGCCAGAAGATGACGACGCCTCTTGACTGCAAGATAAAAACCATATCAGCAAATGCAAACCCAGAGACAAGCCAACAAGGGCAAAACAGAAAAGGGCAAGTAAGCTAAAAAAACTTACCAGTCAAACTTGTCAAAATCAAATGTGGCCTCCCCCAACTCCGACGAAGACTCCTTGGGCAATCGCATCTTCTTGCAAGAAGATGGTGCAATAGCGCTCACAGGAACGGCAGGAATTGGCGACTCCGCACCAACGCCCATAGCTTCCGGAGTCGAAGGAGATGACGCATCGGAATCCTCGCTGCGCGAACGCTTGCGAGCATCCGGGCTATCAGACTCGGGGGCTTCCTCCTCCACATCAGAAGGGACAGTCGACTCCGACTCATCCTCTTCCAAGGCTTCGTGAGGAATAATCCCCTCAGGAAGAGGGGACATACAAGGTGACACCGCCCAATCCTGCAGGCAGACAACAAAATTCAGCAAAAAGAAAAGTAAGCAACAGAAAAGCAATCGACAAATGCAGCTACTGCGTAGCACAACCATACCTCAGGAGGAGGGTTCACATCATCAAATGGAGGAACAACTGGCTCACTGGGGAGCACATCCTTGACGATGTACTTGGTGACCAGTCGAACCCTCTTGTCCACCTCACTCGCGGACATGCCATCGGTAGACACGCGAGTGGCATCATCAGCGCTATCCCACTGAAACATGGGGTGGACCCTAGCTTGCAGGGGTTGGACGCGACGGCGTAGCCAAGTGCGAATGAGGGCGCAGCCTCCCTCCTCTTTGCCTATGCGACTCTCAAGGTCGCAGACGCGCTGATACAACACATCTGTCTCCGCGGACTCGCCAGGCATGACTACGTTCTTCCAGGAGCGCATCCTCCTGCACGGCGTCGCGGGATCGAAGGGCGCGAGTCCAAAGTGCTCACCGTTAGCCTTCTCATCATGGATGTAGAACCATTTGTCCCTCCACCCTTGGACGAACGCTGTGAGCTTGATGTCGAAGTAGGTGGCAGATGGGTCGACGTGGATTCCGCAACCACCTACATCATAAACTAAAGAGCCAAATGCAGACTGGCGCTTCAATTTGAAGAGGCGCTTGAAAAGGCCGAAGTGTGGCTCGATTCTGAGCCAGCACTCGCAGAGTGTGATGAAGCAAGAGATATGGAGGATCGAATTCGGGGATAGCCGATGGAGCTGAAGCCCGTAGAAACAAAGGAGACCCCTAAAAAAGGGGTGAAGAGGCAATGAGAGACCGCGAATGATGAATGCCAAAAACATCACTCGAAAACCAGCGAGGGGAGCAGGAATTGTCTCACCGCTGGGGACGCGCACGTCGGCGATTGCGGCGGACAGTACTCCGCCTTGGCAAAGAAGACGGAGATCAGACGCCTTGATGATGGAGGGGCGCCACGCACCAATCATGCCGCGGGTGCCTGCGACCGTCTTCTTCCTGTCGCCGGCGGTGCTAGTGCCCGCAGTGGCGGAGCCGCCTTTCTTCTTCACCGCGGCAACGGTGGCCGCGGAATCAGCCGCAACGCCTCCCTTCTTCTTCCCCATTGCGCGACGGTGATGCGAGCGAAGAAAGTAGCTCGGAAACGAGCGGAGCTGGTCCAGCGTCGTGGAGGAAACAAGCACAGAGAAAGCAGAGGAGCAGCGGCAATGGCGATGGAAGCAAAGATGAATGAGAGCAGATGAGAAAATTACCGTCGCAGCGCCGCTACTTAACCCCTGGAAGATGCAATCCAACGGCTCAGAAAAACCCTACTGGACGCGTGGCAAACATCGTGCTGGACACGTGGAGGAGTGGAAGCGTGAACCGTCCCTCCACTACTCCCATTACGCGCGGAAATCGAGGAGACGCAGTTAAAGTAAAGATTACGCACGCCCAGTCAAATCAAAGTCAGAGAGTGGGACCCACTGCTCGTCACGTCCTGTCAAACTCGCTCACACGGGCAACTGAGATCATCAAAGCGTTAGCACTGACGTCATCAAAGCTACGCAGCGGAAAACTTCGACTATTTTAGTCCTTGCTGGAGTCTTCGACTCCACCAAGCACTCGGGGGCTACTCCCATAGGGAGCGCTGGTCGCGCACCCTACGATTTTTCTTTTTGCAGGAACATGGATAATCAAAAGCAAACCCAACCACTCGAAATACGGTTCGACTATGGACATGGGTTACTCCCATAGGGAGCGCCGAAAACAAATTCGACTGAAACAAGCAAGCAAGCAAAAGACGACATCAGTCGACAAAAGTTCTTTAGTCCCTGCCTGAGTCTTCGACTCAACCAGGCACTCGGGGGCTACTCCCATAGAGAGCGCTGGTCGCGCACCCTATGATTATTTATATAAAAAACTTTGTGTTGATAACATCCACATTCGAAACTCATGGCGACACCGCCTCATAATTTTTCCCTACAAAGAGACTGCGTCTCCTGGGTCACCCGAATCGTCTCCGCGATGATAAAATTCGGATGCCGCGCTTACAGCGTGAAGGTAAGACCTGAATAAGGCTTGGCAACGCATTAGCTGCGCACTACCAGAAACATATCCGTGCCTGCAGGTACGATGAATCTATAATATCTATAAAGTTGATCCCCACTATGTGCATTCAATGTTTGCAAGCTGCTCCCACAATTAGCCATGTCACCTGAAATGATGGGAGCCATTTGTTCAAGTTTAGACGCACTGGATCTTTCAACGTGATCACATCTAACTATCCAGCCCAACTTTCTTTAGTACGACGTGCTAAGCTCATCCCTTCACATAAACCAAACGACATCAATACCTCTTTCTCTCCCCACTATCACCGCATTGACAACCCACTTATTTTTACTGTTCTGAAAACGTAATCTGTTCAAATTCTACAGTAATTGATTGGAAGCAAGCTGTAGTGCTGCCAAGGCATTATATAGTCTCCCTTCCGTGCAAACTTTCCATCACCACTAACGTATCTCTCAAGCAACGATGCCATTGAAGCGTGCATGGTCCGCCGCCAGGAGCGCGATACTACAGATCTTCGCTGCAAGTAGCAGCGGTTGTGTAGGTCGCAGCACAACGCCTGCTCGCTGGCCCCTCCTCGTCGCCGCTACACTCCTCGCCGCCCAGCGCCTGGTCGCGCCTTGCTGTCGGTTCGTCGCTATCGCGCTCGTCGCTGCCGCTCTCTTCCCTGGATGCGGTCATGCCACGTGACAAGTAGCACGTAGAGAAAGGGATGAAGGATTGATTGTCGAGCAGCGAGGTGAGGCGCTGGTCGGGCTACCGTCTGGTTTATTTTATTTTTCTTCTGAACTTTGTCTGATTTAGATTCATCTCATTATTTCAGGGTACGGGGCAACTAGCCGATGAGTGGCCATGCGGACGTCTGTTGCGGGATATCGCATACCATCGGACACTTGGGAAGCCGCTAGACTTGATTGCTGTGGACATACCGGACACGGCGCCGCCGTGGTCGTCAACTTTCATCAACTTATAATAACTAAAGGGGTCATGGGTCTTAGCAGTGGTGAATGCTATAGCGATCGAGGTGTCACATGTCGGCAAGGTTCCTTCACAATGTCATCATCTGCTCGTGTCCGACGGCCTATGGTGAACATCGATCTCCACTGTAGCTTCAAGTTTCATTCCTGATAAAATATTAGGAAGCCGTTCTTCTGCATGTGCCACATCTTTGTTCTTGGAATAATCCAATCCCACTTTCGCCTTTTCTATGGTGCGACATTAAGATGTTTGTTGTGTTTCGCCACCAAAAGCAAGAATTACCATTGCGTAGTTCTGGTCGTTAAATTGCTCAATTAGTTCTATCGCTTGCATATTTCACTATTATTGAGCGATGCACCATGATCAGTTTCGACAAAATGTATAACTGAAACAATTTGATAGCCATTTTGATTATTCATTTTTTTGGGATTTTAGTGATTTTCTTAATTCCTTTCAGGTTTTCTCACTAATTGTGAAGTGGCAAACTTAGGATAATTCCTTTCTCATTGATTTTAATGCTTTGCTTGGGTCGCAATTTTTCTTCAGTCATCAACTTTACGAAAATGTTAAATGGCAGTCACATGTTCACAACAAAAATATGAAAGAACGGGGCACTCACTGATTTTCTAGTCGAAAATGTATGTTTAAACGAACTATACGTAGTCTTATTCTTTTTGTCAGAAAAAAATGTGCTTGACCAATGTAAGCGGATCGCTTGGACCATTATACATCTTGGAACCAGGCCAATCTAGGAGCGGCTTTGTGATAATGATGTTTCGTATACTGTTCATACTTTTGTGTTTATAAAAATTCATCTCAAATGCCCGCTGCAACGCGCGGGGAATCAACTAGTATGCCTTGACGGACGCGTCGTGTGCTCACACCCATATAACTAGAATTCGACTCATGTAAGACTTTCGCGGCTTGAGTCGAATTACACCAGCACTTTTCTGGATTCGAGTCCGAGGACTCGAGTTCGAGTAGATTGCGTTGTTTCACCCTAAGGTGGTTAACTGATACCAATACTTCGGTTATATCAGGCACGTATATCAACAATCTCTATGACACAATTAAAAGCAGTCAAAATATATACTCATTCAAGCACTCGAAAGACTTCAAAAGTCCCCAGTCAAATCTGCGATTTCACTGGACACTCGGGGGCTACTGACATGGGTATACCCTACAGGTACTCGAGCTTGGTATATACGGCCTAAATACGTACAGGCCCACGGTGTCACCAAGGCCCAAACGAAGGATTCGAGTAACCTATGTACTCTCGATTGCTTGAAGAATAAGAAGAAGCTAAAGATAGAAAGTTCAAAGGGGAAAACCCTAATTTGTAACCGACTCGACCTGCTATCCGGGACCTAACCAATCTATATAAAGGCTGGGAGGGGGCGGCGAGGAGGACACACGCAGCCCTAGTTTCCACCATCCTCGCCAGATTGCATCTGCGCACCATTGTAACCTTCGGTTCCTTCGATAATTCCACGAGCAGACAAGCAGGAGTAGGGACCTCTACGAGGCCTGAACCTGGGTAAATCTTTGTCCCCTGTGTGCTTTTTTGCTAGCCGTTAGATGTGTCCAGCGTTCTCTCCTTCTCCAAAACCCAAGTCCATAACAATGGGTATTGATGAGTTAAACCCTCGTCACCTTCTAACTAAAAAAGATGCTAAACCCCGTCTAATTAAATGGGTCTTGTTACTATAAGAATATGACCCGCAGATAGTAGATAGGAGGGGAAAGGATAACCCTATGGCTGACTATTTGTCACGGATGGAAGGAATCATAGAGGATCATATTCCTAACGAATCTTTGCAAGGCGAATACCTTGCAGTTATAGAATCTCGCGATCCTTGGTTTGCAGATTATGCTAATTTTCCTGTAGGCAAGTTTTACCAAAAGGAATGGATTACAATCAAAGAAAGAAATTCTTTGATAATTTAAAACATTACTTTTGGGATGACCCTTACCTATACAGGCATGGCATAGACGGGATAATCCGTAAATATGTGCCCGAGCATGAGGCAAAAGACATCCTTAAAGCTTGCCATGAAAGTCCTTACGGCGGGGATCACGCTGGTAATCGCACTGCGACTAAGGTCTTTCATTCAGGTTTCTACTGGCCTATACTAATTAAAGACTCACACGAATATGTGAAAAATTGTGATGCTTGTCAATGTATGAGTAATATAAGAAAGAGACAAGAAATGAATATGAAATATAACTTAATAGGGTTTTTTATTTTTGTGGCCTCAGTTCGTTAGTTGTACGCAGTTTTCCCCTGCCGCTTAGCTTTTCCTCAACTTTGCCCATCTCCTTATACGAAACTCTCACATGGTCTGAAACTTGTCATCCGTCAGCCTTGCCATTACGTGCTGACAAGTGGGGCCGCATTCAGTCGGGTCCTGTAGTGGACCCTCGCCGTTACGTGCTGACAAGTAGGGCCGCGTTCAATCGATTCCCATAGTGGACACCTCTCTCGACTTATCTAGATCAGCATCGGACCCACAACTTATCCACGTTAGTACCAGACCCACAACTTATCCACGTGAGCTCTAGACCCACAACTTACCCAGGTTGGCTTTGCAAGATGGGACTCTGAGCCAGCCCCGTGTCCGCGCCCGTGCCGTTGCTTCATTTTCATATAGTGAAATGTAATGCATATATGAAAATTATACACCTTTGACTCTTTTAAATCGCACTTAGGAAATGATAATGTTGTGCTAATAAAATCCTGATCATTTATTATTTCCATGGAGTGAAATATAATGCATAAACTTGCGTATACTAAAATTATACACCTTTGAACTCTTTGAAATCACAATTAATACGTGATAATGTCTGATATGTCCATTTTGCATCAATATTTTATATCATAATTTATTATTATTCATTGATATATTTCATATTAAGAGATGATACTTATGTTATTTAATCTATTTCTGCATGATTGATGACTTTTAGAGGATGAACCACTAGAGTCTAGATTCTGATGGAAAAAACATTGTCTAGATGCAATATTAGCGAAGATCAGAAAATCCTAAAAAATATACAGGAATTCCTATTTTTCCATAAAACGTAGGAGGCCAGAAGGGGAAGTGGATATGGGCCACAGGGGGCCCACACCACCCCTTGGCGCGGGCCACCCCTGGCCGCGCCACCAGGTGGTGTGACCACCCTGGCCCACCTCTGGCATCGCCCTTTAGCGTATATAATCCACTCGAAACCCTAAGACTTGGGGAGCGACCACAAAAAGGTTCCGCCGCCTTTTCGGGACGGAAACTACAGAGAGAGAAAGAGCTCTCCGGTTGGCAGAAATCTGTCGGGGAAATTCCTTCCTGGAGAGGGGAGATCGTCGCCATCAACACCGTCATCAAGCTAGACATCATCGGGATCATCATCATCATCATCTCCACCATCTTCTTCACCAACACCATCACCACCACTCCGTACCGCTATAACAATTGTGTTGAATCTTGCATAGTTCTTAGGGGAAACTGCCACGGACCGATTTTTAGAGTTTTCACAAAAAACTTTTATTTAAAAATAAGAACTGTAAAATTTCGTTTATATAATTAAAACTTAACTAGAATTTTCATGCAAAAATGGCTTTAATATGAATTAATACTAACGTGAATATAAATTCTAGTTTTATTTATCCGTCAAGTTGAATTGAAATTTTGTTGGCTTTGGCATATTAAAATATGCACCTTTGGAACTTGTAATGGTTTATTGGTTTCTTTTTATTTTGCTTCCTACTAAAATCCTAACTTGGATTTATTCTTTAGTCATGCACGTGCATGTTCGTGCAACACGTCTGTATCTATCACATCTCTCCCTCTTGTGTTTCTTTCTATTCCTTTCTCATGTATGTATATGCATGCATCGAGTCATGCAATCTCTCTCACCTTTCTTTTCTTTTCATTTTCTTATCATGACCAAAACATGTAACCCAACAGTCTTTCTTTTCTCTTAACAGCGTTGCAACGTTCCTACATGTTGAGTCTACCTAGTTCAGCTCGAGTTAGCACACCCAGCCAAGACAAGCGAAACATCCACTCCAGCATGTCAAGCACCGCACTTCCCATCCCGCATGCGCACGCACAAACAGCATGTCAACAGCCAGACTAAAACGGCAGCTCCTACCAGAAACTGCTCTGCACTTATCATACATTCATTCTCCAGTTAACTACATCAATTAGAGTACACCGTCCTCCTCCTATATAGTCCTGAATCGATGTCCCTGTATCTCCTTTCCCACCTCTAATGCCAGTCCGTCAACAGCTCGCCCCGTGAAAGAATATAGTGGAGCTCCAAACGAGATCGCCGCCAAACACCGCTCCAGTTCTTGGCGATTCCGACTAGGAGAAGCCGATCTGCTGCACCAGGAAGACCACGAGGAACAGGGGGACATCCACGGAAATAGAAGGTCAAGCTGTTGATTACCGAGGATGCCAACGACAACCGGCTAACGATTTCAACCGTAGACTGCGACGAGCTCGGTAAGAACCGGTGTTTTCTTTTGGACAGAACACGTTTCTCATATCGAGGTCTACTTCCTAGACATAGTTGCTGCTCCTAGTTTGGTAGATTGCACAGTTGCTGGTGAACCGAATGCACCCGGCGGCATGGAGCTGTAGGCGATTGTTTACATCCCAGATTAACTCGAGCCCAACCTGTAGATTATGCCAATTACAAGTGTTGTTAGATGCGAGTATATTGATGTTTATCAAACTATGTTTTAAATAAGAATTGAGATTGATGCATCACGTAGCAAAGCATATGATCATGTCAATGTGGTTGCACACGTTTCTAGTGTATCGCTGATTGGTTAATTGTGTACTCATGATTGTCTAATTTGTTTTAGTTGATGCCTAGCTGCTGAAATTATTTACACATACGTATCTATATGACCAATTGCTAAATTTAATCATAGCCTTACGTACTTCTTTTCTGTTGTATTAAGTTGTTTAGTCTGGTTACTATCAGTAGCATGTCAAGTTGTTTTTTTAAACCTTAATTAATGTTGTTACTCATCATGTTGGTAGACTGAGCTAACGTGTTCCTTATATAGTATTGCTACTGTTATATATAGTTTGATCACTATAGTAGAGCATATCAGGTTGTTTTTAAACTCTATTTAGTGATGTTGTTCATCCTACTTGTATGATAGAGTGATTGTAAGATTTATTTCGATGGCATGTTGTCACCAGGTTGGATATTAGTTTATCATATAACTATGTTATCAGCATAACCATGTTAGTTTTTGCATTATTGCACATGCTTAGTACATATTTATTTAATAGAATTAGTGATGTCCTCTCTATCTAGGTTTGCTACTGTTTTAATTAGTTTGTTTACTCTTAGAAGAGTTATTCAAGTTGTACTTAAAATCCATTGCCATGCGTATATGTTTGAGTAATGATAATAGTGTTTTTGTTATTGCATGTGTTCTATGCCTCAATCCATGCTTAGTTTATATTGTTACACAAGACATTGGTACTGATAGGTTCATACCATGAATTGTTGTTGTTTGTTTATATGATATGAGCATAGAATAACTATTTCATTACATTGCTATCACATGAGTAGTTCTACAATAGTCGTTGGCATGTTTATGCATCACATACTAAGACTAAACCACCTATAGTGGTTATATCAAAAACATATATTTTCCTAATATGTTATTATTAGTTTTGAACGGTAGACCAACCAATATAACTCGAGCCATCTAAACCTAGCAAGCCTATACATATATCTTATCACAACATTATGCTGAGATAATCTATCCTTACATCCTAGAATCCAACCCATCCATTCAATAGATCCGTATTCGAGTTAATATAACTCACTTCCTCAATCCTTACCAAATTGTCATATGTCCTATTCTACACCAACTCATACATTCGTTCTGATCTGTATTGCATTTGGTATTTTTTTGCCTTGGTATTTATTTGGTTGTCTTTGCTATCAATATATGAGTAGGGAGTGACGAGTTTGGATGAGGACATAATCAGCTTATTGAAGAAGAAGGAGTATTCATCAACGAAGGCATGCCCCTTTCATAATTATCCCATGTTTTACAAGTGCATGTTATTATTGTTTTACAAATATTACTGCTATTTTGGTTACCCACATACCTTGATACACATGTCACCATACACAACCCCGAGTAGAGATTATATATTAATCATGTATAGTAGAATTGCTTAGCCATGCTAAATAATATTTAGGATCCTTGATCTCCCCTCTTCGGAGGAATTGGATGACCCTCGGGTCACATATATATTTTTGAAACTTGTTGAGCTCGCTGAGCTAGCCATCGTCGCTTCCTCTACTCTATTCTACTCTCGGTGAAACTTACCATTTAAACACTGGCGCGGGCGACAACTGGATCAAAGGAAGGAGCGATTGGCTGCCCTTCACTAGTTGAAGGAGGCAAACCGTTGTTCGTGCCGCATGAGGGCCTAATAAGTCTTGGATTTGAAGATTGTGACCACCGTACAATCACATGCTATAATGGGCACTGGCTTGGTCAAGTAAGTTAGTCAACCTTAGGTGTCGATGTCGCCGTACCGCTAATGAGGTGTCTGCCTGCGGGGGAGCCTTCAGCACAGATGGGGGGCCGGTTTGGGGACGTACTCTCAGTTCCGTGCATACCCAGTGGGCATGTCACATCTTTGAAGGATCTAGCTAAAAGACCTTGTCACAATTCCTCTGCCAGTATACCAATTGGTGTGTATTAAACCAACGACGACTGGTGGGCGTCAAGTCGGGATTGTATCGTGTGGGAAAGTGTACAACCTCTGCAGAGTTTAAACTATTCAAATAGCCGTGTCCACGGTCATGGACGACACATGAATCTTTCTTGACATACAGGAACATGTCTTGCTACTTCCCTCTTTGCCCATATCCTTATCCTGGAATCTATGAACTATGTGAGTTGTCGTGGACAATCACACTATTGAGAAATACCACATTGATGATAAACATGTTTTCGTCTAAAACCACTTTTATCAAAACTACCATCAATTGCAAATAAAATTGGCTTTTATGCAAAAGAACCTTATGACCTCCACATAAAGCCACATGTAGATATATCAGGTTTTGCATAAGGGGTATGTTGAGTACGTCATGTACTCAAGGCAATACTTTTGTTGAATTCGGAATACTATGAAGGGGAAGACTATGACTACTATGATGACACTGATGAGTGAGGCCTCGTGGACTACATCGACTGCCTGTGGCTGAGATGGAGTCACTACGCGTTTTATATTTCCGCTGTGCTTTCTGGATGTAATAAATGTCACTAGACATTTTACTATGTTGTTTTCCAGACTTTGTAATAAATTACTTTTGTACGTCTGCAATGATATACATTTCGCTATGTCGTCAACATTGATCTTGGGATTGACGAATAAACACAGGAGAGTCTGGAAGTTAAGTTCCGGTCCTCACAGAAACTTTCCCGATGTTGATTACTTGTTGTAGTTTATGCTATTGAGTGGAACCATTGAATTATTGTTCATGTTCAGATTATTACTTATCATTATTTCATCTATGATCTTGATCCATATGATGTCTCATGAGTATTTCGTTTAGTTCTTGAGGACATGGGAGAAGTCATGTTGTTAGTAGTGGAATTGTGTTGAGCATGATTTAATGGTTTGATATTTAAGTTGTGGTGCTATTCTTCTAGTGGTGTCATGTGAACGTCGACTACATGATACTTCACCTTTATGGGCCTAGGGGAATGCATTGTGTATTTGTCTACTAATCGTGGGGTTGCCGGAGTGACAGAAACCCGAACTCCCGTTAGGAAACCTTCGCACAAGGGAGTGTAGGATCTCAGAGTTTAAGGCTGTGGTTAGGTTTTTATCTTAATTAGTTTCTTGTAGTTGCGGATGCTTGTAAGGGGTATAATCACAAGTATGTATTAGTTCTAGGAAGGTTAGTACATTAGCACATGTTCACCCACATAACACTTATCCAACCAGAGAAGATTAATCAACTATATAAAGCGAAAGCACTTGACAATATTCACATGTGTCCTCGAGAACGTTTGGTCATCTTAAGTAATACAACCGGCTTGTCCTTTGCTAAAGAAAGGATTGGGCCACTTGCTGCAATTATTATAATTGTCTTTTATCTACTTGCAATTTATTTATCTGCATTATCAAAAAACCCTAAAATCCGTTTGCTAAGTATTTACAGAGAATTCCTAATCCAAACCACTTGTCAACACCTTCAGCTCCTCGTTGGGTTCGACACTCTTACTTATCGAAAATACTACGATACACCCCCTATACTTGTGGGTCATCAAGACTATTTTCTGGCGCCGTTGTCGGGGAGTGAAGCGCTATTGAAGAGTGCAACTGGTAAAGGAAACTTCTACTGTGAGTATTGTTTATTCCTGTTTGTTACTTTATTTTCAATATGGATAGTTCACTTAGTTTCTTGTTTCAGAATGCTACTACCACTACTAAGGTAGTAGATGAACCTCCACCTGCTAAAATTGATCCTTTTAAAATACCTACAAAAATTGTTGATCGTGTTATGGATAACTACTATTTTGGAGATGGAACTGTCCATCCCGGGATCATTTGCTCTTTATACACGAATTATGCAGATTTTCAAGTGTGCAGGTATTACAACAGATCAAGTTAAGAAAAATTTATTCTCTGTATCATTGAAGGGCAGAGCTGAGGAATGGTATAAGATGCTAAAGAATGGCCAATCTCTTGAATGTGAGGAAATTGTACCTCTCTTTTATTCCAAATTTTATCCTCCTAGGGAGATTCACAAAGATCAGAATCAAATATATAACTTTTGGCCTCGTGATGGAGAGAGTACCGCCCAAGCTTGGGAGAGATTGAAGTTACTAATGCTCAAATGTCCTATTCATGAGCTCCCTAACAGTATTATTATCAGTAACTTTTATGCAAGGTTTCTCTTCATGACAAGGATCTACTGGATGCTTCTTGTACTGGATCATTTACACATATGGAAGAAGAAGCTAAATGGGATCTTCTAGACCGTATTCAAGACAATGCTGAAGCACGGGAGAATGATAAAGGAAGAAAGTCAGGTATAAATTATGATTATGAATGCATTAAATATATTATGGGAACTAATGACTTTTATAATATTAGTGTTGCTTATGGTCTTGATTCTCAAGTTCTTGCAAATTGTTTTAAGGCCTTTGCCTCTTATATTGAAATTCCCAAAAAGGAATGGAACAAGTATCATGCACCATATAAAGATATTGTTGATTGTGTTCCTGCTAGAAATACTGAAGTTTGCACCATTGATCATATTTTACCTGAACCTTACATCGAGAAAATACCTTTCCCTGTTAAGGTAAAGGAGCATTCTATGATAACTAGTGTGGTTAACAAAAGTACAAAGAAATCTGTAAAACCCGATGAACAAATAAACATTGAACCTGCAGTAGCAATTGTGAAAGACCTTGTCACTAAAAGTGTAGAAGATGGACACATTATCTTTTGTGAGGA
Organism: Avena eriantha; assembly: GCA_910589775.1. NCBI lineage: Eukaryota > Viridiplantae > Streptophyta > Magnoliopsida > Poales > Poaceae > Avena > Avena eriantha. Next base: position 172,015,986 of record OU342741.1, on the reverse strand, counting down.
TGCTTCTAATATTGTTTCACATCCTAGTAGAACTAGGAAAACTAGTGTCCATGTGCTTTCTGTTAGAATTGGTGATCATTGCAATTATGGTTTATGTGAGATTGGTGCAAGTTCAAGTGCTATTCCTTATGAGCTTTACAAAGAAATTATGCATGAAATTGGTCCCTGTGAACTAGAAGAAATTGATGTGGTTTTTCACCTTGCTAATAGAGAGACCATCTCTCCAATGGGTATTGTAAGAGATGTGGAAGTACTTTGTGGTAAGATTAAATATCCTGCTGATTTTCTAGTACTTGGTTCAGCTGCTAGTAAAACTTGTCCTATCATTTTTGGTAGACCTTTCTTGAACACTTGTGGAGCAATTATAGATTGTAAGAGGGACAAATTTTAACTAAATTTGATGGAGAATCTTATGAGTTTAATTTTTCAAAATTTGCTAAAGTTCCTTATGAAAATGAATTGCCTGATGAGGATTTTAGAGTTAAATAACTTGCTTCTGTTTCTCTTGCTCCTAACAATGCTTTGCAGCAATATATGGAAGACCACGAAAGTGAGATCTTCATGGAAGAAAGAAATGAGATTGATGAGATTCTCCTTCGTTGACCCAAGATGCTTAAGCATAACTTACCTGTGGAAGATTTGGGTACCACATTACCACCTAAAAAGGATCCGGTTTTCGATCTGAAACCTTTACCTGACGATCTTAAATATGCTTACATTGATGATAAGAGAATTTATCCTGTTATTATTAGTTCTAAACTTTCAGGAAAGGAAGAGGAAATACTATTACAAGTATTGAAGAAACACCGAGGAGCTATGGGTTATACTCTTGATGATTTAAAAGGGATTTCTCCTACTATATGTCAGCATACTATTAATATAGAACCTGCTGCAAAACTAGTGGTAGAACATCAACGTCGTTTAAATCCTAAGATGAACGAAGTGGTAAGAAATGAGGTATTAAAACTCCTTGATGCTTGTATTATTTATCCTATTGCCGATAGTCAATGGGTTAGTCCTATTCATTGTGTCCCTAAGAAAGGAGGAATTATTGTTGTGCCTAATGAGAATAATGAGCTTATTCCCCAAAGAGTAGTAGTTGGTTATAGGATGTGCATCGATTTCACAAAAGTTAACAAAGTTACTAAGAAAGATCATTACCCACTGCCTTTTATTGATCAAATGTTAGAAAGGTTGTCTAAGAAGACTCATTTTTGTTTTCTTGATGGATACTCTCGGTTCTCTCAAATTGTTGTTAAACAACAAGATCAAGAGAAAACCACTTTTACGTGTCCTTATGGAACTTATGCTTATGGGCGTATGCCTTTTGGTTTGTGTAATGCTTCTGCTACTTTTCAAAGATGCATGTCTGCTATCTTTCATGGTTTTTGTGAGAAAATTGTGGAAGTATTCATGGACAATTTTTCCGTCTATGGAACTTCTTTTGATAATTGTCTGCACAACCTTGATAAAGTTTTGCAAAGATGCGAAGAAACTAATCTTGTTCTTAATTGGGAGAAATGCCACTTCATGGTTAATGAAGGAATTGTCCTTGGACATAAAATTTCTAAAAGAGGCATTGAAGTTGACAGAGCCAAAGTTGAAGCAATTGAGAAACTGCCCCGTCCTAGGGATGTCAAAGGTATTCGTGGTATTCTTGGTCATGCTAGTTTCTATAGAAGGTTTATTAAAGATTTCTCCAAGATATCAAAACCTCTTACTAATCTTCTCCAAAAAGATGTGCCTTTTGTTTTTGATGATGATTGTAAGGAAGATTTTGAAACTCTAAAGAAAGCTTTAACTACTACTCCTATTGTCCGACCACCTGCTTGGAATTTACCCTTTGAAATTATGTGTGATCCTGGTGATTTTGCTGTAGGCGTTGTTCTTGGACAACGAATAGATAAAAAGTTGAATGTTATCCATTATGCTAGTAGGACTCTTGATATTGCTCAAAAGAATTATGCTACTACTAAAAAAGAGTTCTCAACTGTTGTCTTTGCTTGTGAGTAGTTTGGACCTTATATTGTTGATTCAAAAGTTACCACTCATACTGATCATGCTGCTATTAAGTACCTTATGACAAAAAGATGCTAAGCCTAGGCTTATTAGATGGGTGTTATTTTTACAAGAGTTTGATCTACATATTGTAGATAGGAAAGGTGCTGAAAATCCTGTTGCTGATAATTTATCTCGATTGGAAAACATTTCTTTTGATCCTATGCCTGTTAATGATAGTTTTCCAAATGAACAGTTGGCTGCAATAGAGGTAAGCTCACGAGAGAGTATTTGGTATGCTAATTATGCTAAATTTATTGTTTCAAAGTATTTGCCTCCAACTTTTATTACTCAACAAAGATGGAAATTCTTTTATGATTTGAGGCATTATTTTTGGGATGACCCACATTTATATAAAGAGGGAGTGGATGGTATTATGCGAAGATGTGTTCCAAAATATGAACAAAAAGAGATATTGTGGAAATGTCATGGTAGTGCCTATGGAGGGCATCATGCTGAAGATAGAACCGCACAAAAGGTTCTACAATCAGGTTTTTATTAGCCTACCCTTTTTAAAGATGCAAGAAATTTTATCTTATCATGTGATGAATGTCAACGAGTTGGTAATATTTCTAGACGCAATGAAATGCCTATGAGTTACTATCTTGTTATTGAACCATTTGATTGTTGGGGATTTGACTTTATGGGTCATTTTCCTCCTTCAAAAGGTTATACTCATATTCTTGTTGCTATTGATTATGTTACTAAGTGGGTAGAAGCCATACCTACAAAAGGTGCTCATGGTGAGACCTCTTTAAAAATGCTTAAGGATGTTATCTTTCCTAGATTTGGAGTGCCTAGATATCTCATGACTGATGGAGGTTCACATTTGATTCATGGTGGTTTTAGAAAGACCCTTGCTAAATATGACGTTAATCATAGAATTGCTTCAGCTTATCATCCCCAAACCAGTGGGCAAGTAGAACTATCAAATAGAGAAATTAAATCTATCTTGCAAAAGACTATTAATATCTCAAGAAAAAATTGGGCTAAAAAGTTGAATGATGCTTTATGGGTTTATAGAACTTACAAAATGGTTTATGGAAAAGCTTGTTGATGGCTCAATGCACAGCGCCCAGAAAAGTGCTAGTGCGGTGTTGATGTAGAGCTCGCTGGGAACCCCAAGAGAAAGGTATGATGAGCACAGCAGCAAGTTTCCCTCAGTTATGAAACCAAGGTTTAATCGAACCAGTAGGAGAAAGGAAACACCCCAAAGGTGTTACTAGCTGAGCTTTGGCAGGGCGCACTACCGGTGCTAGTAACAACGCGGAGACCTGCACAACACAACCACAAAACCTTGTCTCCAACTTGCGATGAGGTTGTCAATCTTACCATGTTTTGCTGAAAACAAAGGATTAAATGTATCGAATGGAAAGAAGTAAAAGTTTGTAGAAAGTAAACACAAAGCAGTAAAAGATTGTAGATTGTATGTAAAGAAAAGGACCGGGATCCATAGTTCACTAGAGGTGGTTCTCCTTAAGATAGATAACATGCTGGGTGAACAAATTACAGCGGGGCAATTGACAAACATCGAGAAAGCAATACATGCATATACTAATCATCTTGACTCCTTTGAGACTTGATTGGGCATTACAACATTATACATAGACCACCATCCAACTTCATCTATGACTAATAATCCACCTTCAGGTTATCATCCGAACCCCCTCCAGTATTAAGTTGCAAGCAACGGATTATTGCTTTACGAACTGCGTGTAAAGTAAACAATACGACTGTTCTATGAACAAAGGATTGTTGTTTTCTCCCTAGTAGCAACATCACATCTAGTACCTTAGAGATTTCTGTCACTTCCCCAGATTACTAGAGGCATGAACCCACTATCGAGCATAAATACTAACTCTTGGAGTTGCTAGCATCTACTTGGCCAGGATAGCTACTAACAACGGAAAGCATGCAAGATCACAAATAACAAAGACATGATAGAATCAATAATCAATCTGAAATAGCATCTCAATATCCATCGGATCCCGCAAACACAACATGCAGAATTACAAATAGATGATCTTGATCATGAAAGGAGCTCACAAGATCTAGACATGAAAGCACAAAGAAGGAGAACCAGCCATCTAGCTACTACATGGATCCGTAGTCCAAGGATGAACTACTCACGCATCACACTAGAGGCTTGCATGGTGATGAAGAAGGCCTCCAGGGTGAATTCCCCTCTCCGGCAGGGTGCCAGGAAGAGCTTCAGATACCTCCCGATCTAGGGATGGAGATGACGGCGGCTACAGACTCTTTCGTGGATTTTTGATCGGGCGCTTAGGGTTTTCGTCCTGAGGGCATCTTATAGTCGGAAGGGGAGGTCGAGGGAGTGCCTGGGCTGGCCACACCACCCCCTGGCGCGGGCCAGGCCTGGCCGCGCGGCCAGGTGGTGTGGCCGCCCCCTGGCCCCTCTCCGTCTCGTATTCTGGCACTTGATGACTTCCGGAAAAATAGGCGCTTTGGCTTTTGTCCCGTCCAATTCCGAGAATATTCATTTTCTGACTTTCCTAGAACCAAAAACAACAGAAAACATGCACCTGGCACTATGGCTCTTGTTAATAGTTTAGTCCAAGAAATCATATGAAAATTACTCCAAAGTTGGAACAAAACAAGCAATATCAAGTTATGCATCAATCAACTAGTCTTGGGACAATGCAGATAGAACTAAGAATGGCCACTATGCTCTCAAAGTAGGTGCATAAAGATAGAAGGTGGAGACTCAATATAATGGTGGAAGAAAGGCCTTCGTAGAAGGAAGCAGGGATTCAAGTCTCATAAAGAGCTTCCAAAAATTATGGTACTTACAGCTTTCATCTCTCATTGCCCCTATCATAAGCATCTTTAAGGTGATTAAGGTTAAAGTGACACAACTAAGAGGATATGCTTGACAAGTTATAAACCGAAATCTCATGCCCCTTACTTACGAAGACCGAACCTCATGCTACACAACTTTGGTCACGAGTAAGATCTTGTCATTGTAAGTACATGTGTATCATTAAGAACCGCCAACGGGTACCCCTTGCACATGATACGTGAGCTTTCCCATAATCAAAATGACAAGGCAAGCAGACAATGAACATCTCAGCGATCTTTTTATTTGCTATTTGCATAGGTTTTTATTGAGGATGCTTCATAGAGTGCTCATTATGGTGATGCTGCAAGTTTCCACCATGATTAGGCATGGCTTAGGCTAGCGGCCCAGGAGTTTCTCTAACACACATACAAACTCCATGATCTTACAAGTTACACTTTTATTTCACACCGCCGGGATCCGTAAGCAAAAGAACATGATATCAACGGGGTACAAAGTACAAGTGCAATGTTGAAAGCATTCCCCATGAAACATGGTTCTGCTAATTTCAACTTATAAAGCGCAAGCATATACGCAACAAAGAAGGACCCAATGGTTCAAGTTTATTAGATGCAAAAAAGTAAAGTGTGCCATCAAGTTCGTGAGAGCTTTAATCACTAGTTTTCTCATAACAAGTTTAATTTGGAAGGTAAACAAAAGAATGAATATACTTGGAATAGCATATGCTAATAGGTAGGTATGGTGGACTCTTTGGAATAACTTGGTTTAGGGAGTTGGATGCATGAGTGGAACTCATACTTGGTTGTGGAGGCTAGCAAAAGAGTGGGAGCGACAAACTAAGAGAGCAATAATGGCCATAATCATGCAGAGCGACAAAACATCATTGATCAAAGCATAAAGTGATACTAAAAGTTGAAAACTAAAGGATCATAAAGGCTATGGTGACTTGAGATAGTCATAACATGGTGTGAGCATGCGCCAAGTCAACCCAAATAAAGCATCAAAGGAGAATACCACTATACTATGCTTTAATATGCTAAAACAACACACGATTCATCCAAGGCACATTAAGCAATCTCAATTGTTTATAACAAGTCATGCTACAGCAAAGAATACTAAGCATAAAGCCAAAACAATATCAAGCATGGCATGACAAAGCATATGCCACAGTCAAAAACGAGCTCTTTTTACCACATAAGTATGAACTTTCTTACTCTTTTCCAAACCAAACCAAACTATTTGCAAACCAATGTATGAAAGAGGGGGTCAAACCAATTTATTCAGAAAACTAAGAAAACCAAGCAAACTAAAAACCAAAACGAAAACGAAAAAGAAGACGCTCCAAGAACAACACAAATGTGCATGAAACAATAAAAATGAAGTGTTTGGAAGAAACCTGGGATTTTTATTGATGAAGAGGGGGATGCCTTGGGCATCCCCAAGCTTTGACGAGTGTACTTCTTGGATATTTCTTGGGGTGACATGCGTGGCATCCCTAAGCTTGAGCTTTAGTCCATCCTTCATCTCATTACTCGTTCCTTCCATACACCTGAAAATTTTCCTTTATACAAAACTTTACACAATCTTTATTAGCAACATTAGTGCACTCAAGATAATAAGTCTTTAGGTTCAGTTTCAACACCAATAAAACTTCCATTAAAACACTAGCTACTGTAGCACTTCCCTCAAAAAGCTCAATTCCCCAAAAGAACTCAAAAAGGAACCAATAAGAAGCAATTGCAAAAAATGGCAGAAATCTGTCAAAACAGACCAGCAGGTAAAGACGAATTTTTTCGAAGACCTTCTGTTGCTCAAATCAAAAAGTGTTGAACTAAAGAAAGTTAGATAACAACCTGGGGAAGAATCACAAAAATGTACGCCTCAAAAGGACGTACATAGATTTTACACGATTGTTTACGGTGAAAAACATAAATCTGTTTCGGGACAGCAACTTTCCCAATCATTACTTCTCTCTCAGTAGAGGTTACTCTTGGCACAAAAAGCAAATAAAAAGGATAAGGAGCGGTTATTACAGAGGTAATAACTTCCAAGACTCATCTAAAACTTTTGGGTTATCTCCCAATAAGTACTTTTCTTTAACACCTTTAAGTTAGGCATGATAGTTTGAGAAGATGCTCACATAAGAAATATGAATTGAAGTAAAAGAGAGCATCAAGAAGAAAATTCAAAGCACATTTAAGTCTAACCCACTTCCTATGCATAGGAATCTTGTAAATAAACAAGTCATGAAAGCACAAAGCAACAAGCATAGGAAAGCAAAACAAGTGCAACTTCAAGACTTTCAACATAAAGAGGGGAAACTTAATACTATTGAGACACATAAAACCATGTTTCCCTCTCTCATAATAACTTTTAGTAGCATCATGAATAAAATTAACAATATAACTATCACATAAAACATTCTTATCATGAGCCACATGCATATAATAATTATTACTCTCCACATAAGCGTAGTCATTCTTATTAATTGTAGTGGGAGCAAATTCAACAAAATAGCTATCATTATTATTCTCATCACCATAATCATCAAATATAGGTGGCATATTGTAATCATTAACTTTATCCTCAATAGTAGGTGGACTGAAAATATCATATTCATCATTGTAATCATCATATATTGGAGATTTTGTATCATCATGAGCAATAGAATAGCTATCTTCCAAAGCTGGGGAACTAAAAAGATCATTTTCATAAAAACTAGCTTCCCCAAGCTTAGACTTTTCCATAGCATTAGCAATAATGGTGTCTAAAGAATTCATACTAACAACATTGCTATTAGCATGCAAATAAAGTTCCGTAGGTTTTTTAATTTTCTCTTCAAATACTTCATGTCCTAACTCAAGATAAATACTATAAAGCTCTCTAATTTTGTTGTTGTTTTCCATTAAGCCTAACAAAAAGACAAAATTGCATAATCTAAAGGAAATAACTTCGAGCACTCACACCGGAGGATGTGAGTACCTTTTACCTTACCTCCCCGGCAACGGCGCCAGAAAATAGGCGTTTGCCGTGGGAGGTTCTTCTTCTTTAATCCTCCGGTGTGAATACCTTTTACCTTACCTCCCCGGCAACGGTGCCAGAAAATACTTGCTGGCGCGTGGTTGACGTGGGAGCTTCTTTTTCTTCAATCCCTGGCAACGGCGCTAGAAAATAGCTTGATGTCTACGCACTTCTATTCTTGTAGACAGTTGTTGGGCCTCCAAATGCAGAGGTTTGTAGAACAGCAGCAAGTTTTCCCTTAAGTGGATCACCCAAGGTTTATCGAACTCAGGGAGGAAGTGGTCAAAGGTATTCCCTCTCAAGCAACCCTGCAATCAAGATACAAGAAGTCTCTTGTGTCCCCAACACACCCAATACACTTGTCAGGTGTATAGGTGCACTAGTTCGACGAAGAGATAGTGAAATACAAGTGGTATGGATAATTATAAGTGGTAACGGTGATAGAGAATAAATTGGTGGCATGGAAAAGACTAAAGTAAAACTGAAATAAAGATGAACGCAAGCAAACATGTAACAGATCTAATTGCAAACGGTGTATCAATGCTTAGAAACAAGGCCCAGAGATCATACTTTCACTAGTGAACACTCTCATATAAATATATTCTTCTTTATGATACTACGCTGAACTACTCTCCGGTTGGACACTCTAATTGTTGGTAGGACTATAACAGCACACCTCAAAGTTCATCTTCCCCATCTAGATAACCCCACACTGTCACCTTGAGCACTAGATGGTTCCAACAAACACCACAATTTTATAAAGACATCCAACTCTAAATATAACTCATAACAAGTATTTGTAATCTCTAGCCTAAGTGCCACCATGGTGTGCACGCTGTCACTTTCACACACATGGGGAGAGTAGAGATCTATTAAAGCACTTGAGTAGCAAGGTAGATCTATAGATTACAAGCTCATGATCACAATATGATCATGCATAGAGAGAGAGATGAACACATAGCTACCGGTAGAACCCTTAGCCTCGAGAGAGAACTACTCCCTCCTCATCATGGGAATTAGCAACGGTGATGGAGATGCCGGTGGAGATCGATGGAGATGGCTCTGGGGGCACTTCCCCGTACCGGCAGGGTGCCAAAACAGAGACTTTCTATCCCCCGAATCTCCCCTTTGGTGGCGGCGGTGCTGTGGAACTTTTCATGGATTTCTGATTGACCATCTAGGGTTTTGGTATCGGGAGGCTCTTATAGGCGAAGGAGGCAAGGTCGGTGGCCAGCCAGGGGGCCCACACCATGCCCTGGCGTGGCCTAGGTGGACCCGCGCCTAGGGGGTGTGTGGCCACCCTGTGGCCCCTCTCCGACTCTCCTTCTGGCTCCGTGAGTCTTCGGGGAAAATAGTAACTTAGGCTTTTGTCCCGTCCAATTCCAAAAATATTCATTTTCTGACTTCCTGGAACCAAAAACAGCAGAAAACAGGCAACTGGTACTGTGGCATCTTGTTAATAGGTTATTCCAAGAAAGTCTATGAAAAGTACTCCAAAGTATGGACAAAACACAAGAAAGTAGATAAAACCAAGCATGGAACATCAAAAATTATAGATACATTTGCAATGTATCAGGCATCCCCAAGCTTTGATGCTTGTACTTCTTGGATATTTCTTGGGGTGACACGCGTGGCATCCCCATGCTTGAGCTTTAGTCCATCCTTCATCTCATTACTCATTCCTTCCATACACCTGAAAATTTTCCTTCATATAAAACTTCACACAATCTTATTAGCAACACTAGTGCACTCAAGATAAATAAGTCTGAAGGTTCAGTTCTAACACCAAATAAACTTCCATTAGAACACTATTTACTGTAGAACTTCCCTCAAAAAGCTCAATTCCCCAAAAGAACTCAAGAAGGAACCAACAAGAAGCAAATGCAGAAAATGGCAGAAATCTATCAAAACAGACCAGCAGGTAAAGACGAATTTTTTCGAAGACCTTCTGTTGCTCAAATCAAAAAGTGTTGAACTAAATAAAGTGAGATAACAACCTGGGTCAGAAGCACAAATAATTACAGATCAATCCGACATACAGAAATCGCTCACGAATTTTTACGGTGAAGCACAGAAATCTGTTTCGGGACAGCAACTTTCCCAATCATTACTTCACTCTCATTAGAGGTTACTCTTGGCACAAAAAGCAAATAAAAAGGATAAGGAGCGTTTATTACAGAGGTAATAACTTCCAGGACTCATCTAAAACTTTTAGGTTATCTCCCAATAAGTACTTTTCTTTAACGCCTTTAAGTTAGACATAAGAAGCAAAGAAAAAGGATCAAGTATTCTCAAATGAAGAAGCATTAAGATCAATACTAGAAATATTTTCAACAAGGCAAGGTATATCATCCAAATAAGTTCTAGAGGATCTTCTCTCAATGATCTTAGGTTTACTATTCTCATCAAAAGGGTTTGCAGGAACAATCCAATCAAGATTCTTTTCTATGGCATCATGTATTGCTACTAATTTAAAGGGTATTGGTATCTTAGGTTCCTCCCCATTAGGTTCGGTTTTGTTCATCTTTTCTCGTGTACCAACAACATCTACACATGAGCCTAGCATATTGAAACATTCAAAGACTTTCCTGGCTTCCTTGGCAACATCATAGAACTCCTTAAACAAAGTTTCTAGAATAAAATCCCTCTTTTCAGGGTCTTCAATTTCTTTAAGCTTAAGAAACATTACTTGCATTAAGGGGTTGAGGTTAACAAACGTAGCTTCTAACATGTGAATTAAAGAAGCTGCAGCAATCTCATAGTTTGGAGCAAGTTCTGCAAGGTATCTATCTTCAGTATCTTCATGCTTACTAACATGATTAAAGAATTCTTCAATATTATCTTTCCCAATTATAGAACCACTACCAATTCGAAGGTCTTTCAGGGTGAATGTAGGGATCAACATGGTGAGCTAAGGAAGAGGTGACAACTAAAGGAGACTTAATTTTGTTTTGTTTTTGATAAACAAAGCAAACTAGTAAAACTAATTTGTTTGTGTTTTTGATAAAGAAACAAGCAAACAAAGCAAAAAGAAACTAAGCAAAACAAAAACAACAAAGTAAAGAGATTGGTTATGATGGACTCCCCTTGCGAAGATGTCCTTGACTCCCTGGCAACGGCGCTAGAAAAATGATTGATGGCTCAATGCACAGTGCCCAGAAAAGTGCTGGTGCGGTGTTGATGGAGAGCTCGTTGGGAACCCCAAGAGGAAGGTATGATGAGCACAGCAGCAAGTTTCCCTCAGTTATGAAACCAAGGTTTAATCTAACCAGTAGGAGCAAGGAAACACCCCAAAGGTGTTACTAGCTGAGCTTTGCCAGGGCGCACTACCGGTGCTAGTAGCAACATGGAAACCTACACAACACAACCACAGAACTTTGTCCCCAACTTGCGATGAGGTTGTCAATCTCACCGTGTTTTGCTGAAAACAAAGGATTAAACGTATCGAATGGAAAGAAGTAAAAGTTTGCAGAAAGTAAACACAAAGCAGTAAAAGATTGTAGATTGTATGTAAAGAAAAGGACCGAGATCCATAGTTCACTAGAGGTGGCTCTCCTTAAGATAGATAACATGCTGGTGAACAAATTACAGCGGGGCAATTGACAAACATCGAGAAAGCAATACATGCATATACTAATCATCTTGACTCCTTTGAGACTTGATTTGGCGTTACAACATTATACATAGACCGCCATCCAACTGCATCTATGACTAATAATCCACCTTCAGGTTATCATCCGAACCCCCTCCAGTATTAAGTTGCAAGCAACAGATTATTGCTTTACGAACTGTGTGTAAAGTAAACAATACGATTGTTCTATGAACAAAGGATTGCTGTTTTCTCCCTAGTAGCAACAGCACATCTAGTACCTTAGAGATTTCTGTCACTTACCCAGATTACCAGAGGCATGAACCCACTATCGAGCATAAATACTAACTCTTGGAGTTGCTAGCATCTACTTGGCCAAGATAGCTACTAACAACGGAAAGCATGCAAGATCACAAATAACAAAGACATGATAGAATCAATAATCAATCTGAAATAGCATCTCAATATCCATCGGATCCCCGCAAACACAACATGCAGAATTACAAATAGATGATCTTGATCATGAACGGAGTTCACAAGATCTGGACATGAAAGCACAAAGGAGGAGAACCAGCCATCTAGCTACTACATGGACTCGTAGTCCAAGGATGAACTACTCACGCATCACATCGGAGGCTTGCATGGTGATGAAGAAGGCCTCCAGGGTGAATTCCCCTCTCCGGCAGGGTGCCGGGAAGAGCTTCAGATCCCTCCCAATCTAGGGATGGAGATGACAGCAGCTACAGACTCTTTCGTGGATTTTTGATCAGGCCCTTAGGGTTTTCGTCCCGAGGGCATCTTATAGTCGGAAGGGGAGGCCGAGGGGGTGCCTGGGCTGGCCACACCACCCCCTGGAGCGGGCTAGGCCTGGCCGCGCGGCCAGGTGGTGTGGCCTCCCTCTGGCCCCCTCAGCCTCGTATTCTAGCACTTTATGACTTCCAGAAAAATAGGCACTTTGGCTTTTGTCCCTTCCAATTCCGAGAATATTCATTTTCTGACTTTCCTAGAACCAAAAACAGCAGAAAACAAATAGCTGGCACTATGGCTCTTGTTAATAGGTTAGTCCAAGAAATCATATGAAAAGTACTCCAAAGTTGGAACAAAACACAAGAAAGTGGATAAAACCAAGCATGGAACATCAAAAATTATAGATACATTTGCAATGTATCACTTGTCACCTGCCTTTAGAATTAGAACACAAAGCTTATTGGGCAGTGAAAGAACTTAATAGAGATTTTAAACTTGCTGGTAAGAAAAGATTGCTTGACTTGACTTCTTTAGATGAGTGGAGAAGTGAGGCTTATGAAAATGCTAGACTCTTTAAAGAAAAAGTTAAAAGATGGCATGATAGGAGAGTTCTTAAGAGAGAGTTTCATGTTGGTGAGAAAGTTCTATTGTATAGGTCTCGTCTCAGATTTTTTGCAGAAAAAACTACTTTCAAAATGGGAAGGACCTTTCGTTATTGAAGAGGTGTATCATTTAGGGGCAATAAAAATCTCTTCCTCAAGAGACAACACTACACAAGTGGTGAATGTTCAAAGACTAAAGAACTATAGTTCTGGAGATTCTTACAATGAAGATATTGATATTGTTCAAGTGGTGACTCCGAAAGAATTTATTGAAGACCAAATTAAGAAACCTGCAGAGTCCGTTTTCGAATAAGTAACAGTTCTGGTAAGAAAAGGTCCGCGAAAAACTTTTTCAATTTATATTTTTGCAGTTTTTATCTAACATGGAAAATAATGAGTCAAAAAACGGACGGAAACGGAGCCTAGGGGGCTCACACCACCCCGTGGCGCGGGCCCACCTGGCCACGCCACCAGGGGGTGTGGTCACCCTAGAAGCCGTCTCTAACCTGTTTTCTCCCAGTACCTTCCTTTTGTTGTTAAACTTTGTAATATATAATCCCCCGAATCCCCCTAAGTCTGTATATAGTGTTATCGTCGTGTTTTCGTTCCGATCTGTTTCTGACAGGCAGATTCTCAGTTTTGGAGCCACAATGTCTTCCTCTGGACCACCCAAGGAGGATTCCTCCATGGACATCATCAACCCATACATGTATGAGTTGAAGATTCACCCCAAGGAGTTGTTGCTCAAAGATGGGAATATACAGATAAAAGAGGTTCAGGGCCCTAAAGGAGAAGGTAGTCTGGAGGATAGGATGGAAGCACTAGAGCAAGAAGTCTTTAGGTAAAAGAAGATGGCGGAACGCGAAGTGGATATCATCCATATGATTTGTTCAGAACTCATCGTCGAGCACAAGAAGGAGACTACTGATAGACCAAAATATATTGAGCTCATTGGGGAACCCCAAGAGGAAGGTATGATGAGCACATCAGCAAGTTTTCCCTCAGTTATGAAACCAAGGTTTAATCGAACCAGTAGGAGAAAGGAAACACTCCAAAGGTGTAGCTAGCTGAACTTTGGCAGGGCGCACTACCAGTGCTAGCAGCAACGTGGAGACCTGCACAACACAACCACAGAACTCTGTCCCCAACTTGCGATGAGGTTGTCAATCTCACTGGTTTTGCTGAAAACAAAGGATTAAATGTATCGATTGGAAGAAAGTAATAGTTTGGAGAAAGTAAACACAAAGAAGTAAACAATTGATTGTAGATTGATAGTAAAAGAAAGGACCGGGGTCCATAGTTCACTAGAGGTGGCTCTCCTGAAGATAGATAACATGTTGGGTGAACAAATTGTAGCGGGGCAATTGACAAACATCAAGAAAGAATATACTAATCATCTTAACTCCTTTGAGACTTGATTGGGCATTACAACATTATACATAGACCGCCATCCAACTGCATCTATGACTAATAATCCACCTTCAGGCTATCATCCGAACCCCCTCCAGTATTAAGTTGCAAACAACAGATTATTGTTTTACGAACTGCGTGTAAAGTAAACAATACGATTGTTCTATGAACAAAGGATTGTTGCTTTCTCCCTAGTAGCAAAAACACATCTAGTACCTTAGAGATGTCTGTCACTTCCCTAGATTACCAGAGGCATGAACCCACTATCGAGCATAAATACTAATTTTTGGAGTTGCTAGCATCTACTTGGCCAAGATAGCTACTAACAACGGAAAGCATGCAAGATCACAAATAACAAAGACATGATAGAATCAATAATCAATCTGAAATAGCATCTCAATATCCATCGGATCCCTGCAAACACAACATGCAGAATTACAAAATAGATGATCTTGATCATGAATGGAGCTCACAAGATCTAAACATGATAGCACAAAGGAGGAGAACCAGCCATCTAGCTACTACATGGACCCGTAGTCCAAGGATGAACTACTCACGCATCACACCGGAGGCTTGCATGATGATGAAGAAGGCCTCCGGGGTGAATTCTCCTCTCCGGCAGGGTGCCGGGAAGAGTTTCAGATCCCTCCCAATCTAGGGATGGAGATGATGGTGGCTACAGACTCTTTCCTGGAATTTTGATCGGGTACTTAGGGTTTCTGTATCGGAGGCAACTTATAGGCGGAAGGAGAGGCCGAGGGGGTGTCTGGGGCGGCTAGACCACCCCCCTGGCGTGGGCTAGGCCTGGCCACACGGCCAGGTGGTGTGGCCGGGCCCCAGCCCCTCTCCATCTCATATTCTGGCTCTAGGTGTCCCTCGGTGAAAAACTGACTTTGGCTTTTGTCCCGTCCAATTCCGAGAATATTCATTTTCTGACTTTCCTAGAACCAAAAACAGCAGAAAATAGGTAGCTGGCACTGTGGATCTTGTTAATAGGTTAGTCCAAGAAATCATATGAAAAGTACTCCAAAGTGTGGACAAAACATAAGAGAGTAGATAAAACCAAGCACGGCACATCAAAAATTATGGATACGTTTGCAACGTATCAACATCCCGAAGCTTAACTCCCGCTCGTCCTCGAGTAGGTAAGTGATAAAAAGAAAGAATAATTTTTTAGGTGACATGCACCATCATAAACTTGATCAAAGTATTTGTAAAACATTCAAAGCTGGGATCATAGTACTTCCATCATAAAATGAAAGATAAAGTTCTAGCAATAAGACAGAGAAACTATGTTGCAACATGAAAAGGCACAAACACAAGATTAATGAATAACAATGCTTTGCAAGACGTTTGTTTGTTTCACATAAAGAAAACATAGCATAGTGGCATTCAGCTTGTCCCTCATAGAGTAGCAAACATAAATGCATATGACACCTTCAAAGTTCATAAGAGTGACTAGATACAAATAGTTTAAAACAAGCAATATCAAAGCTATGCATCAATCAACAAGTTTTGGGACAATGCACATAGAACAAAGAATGGCCACTATGCTCTCAAAGTAGGTGCATAAAGGTAGAAGCTGGAGACTCAATATAAAAGTGGAAGAAAGGCCTTCATAGAAGGAAGTAGGGATTCAAGTTTCATAAAGAGCTTCCAAAAATTATGGTACTTAATAGCTTTTAGCTCTCATTGCCCCTATCATAATTATCTTGAAGTGATTAAGGTTAAAGTGAACAATCGTGGTACAAAGTAGGTACAAAGTACAAGTGCAATGTTCAAAGTGTTCCCCATGACAACATGGTTCTGCTAATCCCCAACAAATAAGTGCAAGCATATACAACATAGCCGACACAATGGTTCAAGTTTATTAAGGGCAAGAAAAGTAAAGTGTGCCATCAAGTTCGTGAGAGCTTTAATCACTAGTTTTATCATAACAAGTTTAATTTGGAAGGTAAACAAAAGCATGAATATACTTGGAATATCATATGCTAATAGGTAGGTATGGTGGACTCTTTGGAATAACTTGGTTTAAGGAGTTGGATGCATGAGTGGAATTCATACTTGGTTGTGGAGTCTAGCAAAAGACTGGGAGCGACAAACTAGGAGAGCTATAATGGCCATAATCATGCAGAGCGACAAAACATCATTGATCAAAGCATAAAGTGATACCACAATTTGAAAACTAAAGGATCATAAAGGCTATGGTGACTTGGAATAGTCATAACATGGTGTGAGCATGCGCCAAGTTAACCCAAATAAAGCATCAAAGGAGAATACCACAATACTATTCTTTAATATGCTAAAACAACGCATGATCATTCCAAGGCACATTAAACAATCTCAATTGTTTATAAAAAGTCATGTTAAAACAAAGAATACTAAGCATGCAACCAAAACAATATCAAGCATGGCATGACAAAGCATAGGCCACAGTCAAAAACAAGCTCTCTTTACCACTTAAGCATGAACTTTCCTACTCTTTTCCAATCCAAACCAAATTATTTGAAAACCAATGTACGAAAGAGGGGGTCCAACCAATTTATTCAGCCAACTAAGAAAACAAAGCAAACAAAAAACCAAAACAAAAATGAAAAAGAAGACGCTCCAAGAACAACACAACTGTGCATGAAACAATAAAAATGAAGTGTTTGGAAGGAACCTGGAATTTTTATTGATGAAGAAGGGGATGCCTTGGGCATCCCCAAGCTTTGACGCTTGTACTTCTTGGATATTTCTTGGGGTGACACGCGTGGCATCCCCAAGTTTGAGCTTTAGTCCATCCTTTATCTCATTACTCATTCCTTCCATACACCTGAATTTTTTCCCTCATACAAAACTTCACACAATCTTTATTAGCAACATTGGTGCACTCAAGATAGTAAGTCTTTTAGGTTCAGTTCCAACACCAATAAAACTTCCAATTAAAACACTAGCTACTGTAGCACTTCCCTCAAAAAGCTCAATTCTCCAAAAGAACTCAAAAAGGAACCAACAAGAAGCAAATGCAGAAAATGGCAGAAATCTGTCAAAACAGACCAGCAGGTAAAGACGAATTTTTCGAAGACCTTCTGTTGCTCTAATAAAAAAGTGTTGAACTAATGAACGTTAGATAACAACCTGGGGAAGAAGCACAAAAAATTCACGCCTCAAAAGGACGTACATCGATTTCACACGAATTTTTACGGTGAAGCACAGAAATCTGTTTCGAGGCAGCAACTTTCCCAATCATTACTTCTCTCTCATTAGAGGTTACTCTTGGCACAAAAAGCAAATAAAAAGGATAAGGAGCGGTTATTACAGAGGTAATAACTTCCAAGACTCATCTAAAACTTTTGGGTTATCTCCCAATAAGTACTTTTCTTTAACGCCTTTCAGTTAGGCATAAGAAGCAAGAAAAAGAATCAAGTGTTCTCAAATGAAGAAGCATTAAGAGCTAATTTTGTTTTCATAGGAGAGGAAAAAGAAATCTTTTCTCTCTTCTTACGGAAGTGTTCTATACCTTTCTTGAGTGGGAGTTGATATTTAATGGTGCCTTCTTTCATATCAATAATGGCACTAACAGTTCTAAGAAAAGATCTTCCCAAAGTAATAGGACAAGAAGCATTGCATTCAACATCCAAAACATAGAAATCAACGGGGACATAGGCATTGTTAACCATAATAAGAACATCATTAATACTCCCCATGAGTTTCTTTTTAGCATTATCATCAAGTGGGACATTCAAATAACGATCTTCAAGTGGTGGCAAATCAAGCATATCATAAATCCTTCTAGGCATAATAGAAACACTACTATCAAGATCACATAAAGCTTTCAAATCAAAATCATTCACTTTCATATTAATGATGGGTTCCCAACCATCTTATTGTTTTATAGGAATAGAAGCTTTATGTTTCATCTTTTCTTCTTTAATCTTTATGAGAGCATCAGTAATGTGTTTTGTAAAGGCCATATTCATAGCACTAGCATTAGGACTTTTAGCAAGCTTTTGTAGGAACTTAATAACTTCAGAGATATTGCAACCATCAAGATCAAAATCATAATTATCATCTAAAGTAGTAGAGCTATTACTACCCTCAACACTAGTGGTAGTGATAGTAGAAACACTAATGTTTCTAGAAATTTCATCTTCTCTTTCCCACTTAGCATGCAATTCAGCTAATAGTCTAACATTTTTATCAATTCTTACTTGTATGGCATTAGTAGCTGCAAAGGGGTTATTATTAGTTTCAGGTTTATTTGCCATTTTATTCAAAGAAGATTGAGCTTCAGCCAGTGATGCTATATTTCTTTCAGCATTAGAGAGTTTTTCCTCAATAGTTTTATTGAAAGCAGTTTGTTTACTAATAAAGTCTTTAAGCATAACTTCAAGTTCAGAGGGAGCACCCCTATTGTTGTTGTAGGAATTTCCATAAGCATTACCATTGTTGGGAGGATATGGCTTATAATTGTTGTTACCAAAATTATTCCTATAGGCATTGTTGCTAAAATTATTATTTCTTATAAAGTTCAATCAACTTGCTCTTCTTGAGCAACCAAAGGGGCTAAGGGAACATTATTTGGATCAATATGGGCTTTCCCATTAATAAGAATAGACATAATAACATCAATCTTATCACTCAAGGAGGAGGTTTCCCCAACAATCTTATGACATAATAACATCAATCTTATGCTCCTCATTGGGTTCGACACTCTTACTTATCGAAAATACTACGATACACCCCCTATACTTGTGGGTCATCAATGTCGTGCTAAGAAAATCTTGAGAGATTATCATTTTCACAGAGTGTAATGTAATGCACAAACTTGCATATACAGAAATTATAAACCTTTGAACACTTTTAAATCACACTTAATACATGATAATGATGTGCTAACAAAATTTTGAGAGATTATTATTTTCTCCCCCATTTTCGTAGATTGGAATGTAATGCATAACTTGCATATACGAAGTTTATACACCTTTGAATTCTTTGAAATTGCACTTAATACGTGATAATGTTGTGCTAAGAAAATCTTAAGAGATTATCATTTCCATGGAGTGAAATATAATGCATAAACTTGCACATACAGAAATTATACACCTTTGAACTCTTTGAAATCACACTTAATACGTGATAATGTCGTGCTAAGAAAATCTAGAGAGATTACCATTTCTATGGAGTGAAATATAATGCATAAACTTGCGTATACAAAAATTATACACCTTTGAACTCTTTGAAATCGCACTTAATACGTGATAATGTTGTGCTAAGAAAATCTTGAGAGATTACCATTTCCATGGAGTGAAATATAATGCATAAACTTGCGTATACAAAAATTATACACCTTTGAACTCTTTGAAATCGCACTTAATACGTGATAATGTTGTGCTAAGAAAATCTTGAGATTATCATTTCCATATAGTGGAATGTAATGCATAAACTAGCATATACGAAAATCATACACATTTGGAGTCTTTGAAATCACACTTAGGTCATGATAATGTTGTGCTAATAAAATGCTGATCATTTATCATTTCCATGGAGTGGAATGTAATGCATAAACTTGTGTATACAAAAATTATACACATTTGAACTCTTTGAAATCACACTTAATACGTGATAATATTGTGCTAAGAAAATCTTGAGAGATTGTCATTTTCATAGAGTGGAATGTAATGCCCAAATTATACACCTTCGAACATGTTCCCTTCAAATTATATTCAAGTTCATTTGTTTATGGAGTTAAAGTACCGGTGGCATACTCGTTATTTTGCATGGATAGAGGGGTGCCCCCGACAGATATAGGGGTTATCCTGTCAGCTAGATCACAGAGGATCAACGGTTGGTGGGCACGATCCGTGTGGCAACTGTCTCGACCAATCAGAGCGTAGCAGCGAATATGAGCACATGTGCGAGAGATGGATATAAAGAGAGGGGAAAACTGAGTAGCACTTAAGAACCAAGGGCAAAACTGAGTAGAACTTAAAAACCAAAGGCAAGATTGACAAAGGGATTCAAATAGAAAATATAAAAGGATTTGAAAATGGAAAGTGCATCTTTTATACAATAAAATACATCTTGGCATACATCAAACTATTTGCAATTCAAATATACACCACTTTGACAATTATTGCCTCATCCAGACAAACTATGTTTTGGGGAGGGATGTTTGGGGAAGAGGCTTGAGTAGAAAGCCATGAACCTTCATAGATAGTAGGTCATTTGAGAAGTGGTGATTTAGGTTAAAACTTGGTTTATATACATTTCTTATGGTGGTAGGTCACATAATAAGACTCCCTAGGTAGATGCCACTGCGTTTTGCTCTTTTTGAATTTGTTGTGCATAAAATGACTCAATTAGCTAGCTAAAACCTATTCGTTGACTCTCTGTTGACCAGCCACCGGAGGGTAAAACTGAGTATATTGCACACGGCAATGTTAGTACTGGAGGGCAAAACTGAGTATAACCAAACTGCCAGTGTTACACTCGAGGGCAAAACTGAGTACAACTAAATCGCCAGGGTTAGACACGAGGGAAAAAACGTGACTCACGGTACGTGTGTGTGGTGCACGGGGCGGTAGCAAACACATGTGGTTGTGCACGGTGCAGTAGCGTACGTGGTGCACGGTAGTGCAACAAAACGTCGCTTCCCTCCTCCTTTAATAGAGGCCTCCCTACTCTCACTCATCACTCACTCGCTCACTCAACCGTCTCCACTATTCCATCACCTTCTACAAACCGCCGAAAAAACCCCAACCACGCCGACGATGGAGAAGAACAGCGTGGTGGCCATCGGTGCCTCCAAGGCCGCCGGCGAGGAGGCCCCCGTCCCTGTACAGGCCCCCGTCCCCGTCCCCGCATCCGCCATAGCCGCCGGTGGGGAGGCCCCCGCCGGTCTTGGGAAGATCCCGCTCGGCTGGGACCCCTACGAGGAGGTTGTTTAGATAAGGCCGGAGAACCCCTACGACATCAGCATCGCCGACCAATGGTCGGAGGTAACCGGGGTTTTCTCCCCTTCCCTTGTTCTTCCCCTGTTCCCATTGTTGGATGCTAGATTGTAGGTATTAGGGCTTGGCTATTCGTATTTTTACAGTAGCTAATCCTCTTGTGTTAGATCTCGTATTTCAATGAATCCCCCTGTTCGTATTTGAACGAGAATATCATTTTGCGGCCCGAAAGTTGGGTCGCCCAGGCAACGCGGTACCCAAGTTGATTTTAATCACCGTGATTCGAAAAGTTGGGGCACCAATTGCTGAGAGGGGTGTTTCGAGTGAATGATGGCCAAACCCAATATTTTCAAATCGCGCCCGTTAAGTGAGGATATTCCGTTACACTAGTTCCTGTTGTGCCCCTTCTTCGCCGGTCACTCTTCTTAGCCACCCTACACGTGTCGTAGGGGCAGATCCATTACTGTACTTTCCTAACTCTCGACACTAAATCTTGCTGTGGCGGCGGCGGTCCCTTTTCTTCCCTTCCCCGACCCAAAATCTGCCAGCGACGGAGGACCTTTTTTTCTCCCTCCCCCGACACTGAATCCGACGGAGGCGGCCCAGCATGTCTTGCAAGGTGAAGGTTGTAGCTACGTCGCCGACTGATTCGGGTCCGTTGGGGCCCAAGTCTGGGGCTCAACGCGAAACAGCGGTGAGGTCTTCAACCCCGGTTAACGAGGAGGCCAACAAGGATTCTGCTCCCAAGGTACCTACGAGCAGCGGGTTGAAGAGAAAAGAATGGCTGGCAGTGGATTGTTCGGCTCCGGTGGGCGGATGCGGCACCTAGATCTCGAAGAAAAAAACCCGGGAGAAGAGCGAGAGGTGAATTTTTCTTATCTGTGCCTTATGTTGCAAGTAGATTAGTTACGACATAATAGAATCGAATGAACTAAAAAGTTCCCCTTTTTAATCAAATTAGGCTAAGAGGTGAGCCTAGCTCACTTGGTTAGGAAAGTGGATGTACAACCCAGCCACCCAGGTTCAAGTCCTCACGAATGCAGATTTGGGTTCTTATTAGTTAAAAAAACTCGCTGTAAGGGCTTCCTCTACCGCATTCCTTTCAAAAAAATCAAATTAGGCACAACTTTGATACAAGGGACCTATATGATTTCATAGTTCATGTTCGCCAGTACACTGGCGAACATTGATTTTGGTTGCAAGAGGGTTGTGTTCGGGCAAGATGTGCATCTGTGAATTACAAAGAGGTTGTGTCTGTTTCATAGCTGGTAGATATGCTTGCCGCTAGAATCCCCTGGAGTTCTAGACAGAGGACAAAATTGGTGTGGCGCAACATGAATGATACCTATCAGCAAATTGAGCACTCCCATGAGCTTCATATGGTTTGGGAGTGTTGTGCAGCTGATCGTAAGGTGAAAGTTGAAGCGATGATTGATGATATGTATGCAGATGCTGGAGATATTGCTGCCAGAGCTTCTGCTCCTAGAGAATACGGACCAATAGATGCTGATCTAGATAAGTTCAGTATACGCATAGAGGTGGATTCATACATGGCAAAACTTGATGAGGGAGTTAATAAGCCAGTTTTGTCATGTACTGTGGAGATCACTGTCGATTCCAAAAACATAACTCTTGATGAAATGAGAGAGATGATCGGTAAGGAAATCAGTATTGGCCCTAAGCAGATGGCAAAAATCCGGTGGAGGCATCATAAGAGGCAGCAATTCATAGATGTTTTGGATACTGAAGATCTTATGCAGATTATGCGATGAAAGAAGCGAACCAGGAAGGTGTTCTTCCTTGGTACCATTTCTGATGTTGTTGAACGTGTTATAGTGGATGTAGATGCCCCTGTAGTGGCTGAACAGAATGAGGTGGTCAACGTTGATGAGATCTGATGATAGCTGCTACCCTAGGCTTGTCATATGGACCACGGGGTTCCCCTGCCTGTATTTGTAATATTGACTGCTGTTGCATTTAGAGCGTGTTTCTGTGATTATGTTTGTTGAGAGATTGCGATATAATGTTGTGCGAGCTGTTGAGATTTTCGGACATGTCACCCATTGAAACCATCGTTGTTGTAATAAGACATAAGTACATTGTAGTTGACATGATTATGTTTCTTAAGATGACGTACCATACTTGTTTCTGTTATTATGTTTGTTGGGACATTGTAATGTAATGTTTTGTAAAACCATGACTGGACAAGTGATGCATAAATACATTGTAGTTGACATGATTATGTTTCTTGAGATGATGTACTGTACTTGTTTCTATTATTTTGTTTGTTGAGAGATTCTAATGTAATGTTTTGCGAAACCATGACAGGACAAGTGATGCATAAGTACCTTGTAGTCGACATGATTTTGTTTCTTGAGTTGATGTAATATACTTGTTTCTGTGATTATGTTTGTTGAGAGATTGTAATGTGATGTTTTGTGAAACCATGACGTGATTATGTTTTTTGAGAGATTGTAATGTAATGTTTTATGAAACCATGACTGAAGAAGTGATGCATAAGTACCTTGTAGTTGACATGATTTTGTTTCTTTAGATGATGTAATATACTAGTATGTTTTCGTTAGGCAATGAAATTTGAATGGAGGGAGTACAGGTTTAATATTTGAAATGAGAATGTATGAAGAGAATCCATATTAGGTAGGAGACAGTAGGGAAAGGGCATGGTATCCATTAAACTATTGTAACATGCCAATTTAGTCATTGTTGCAGTGGTAGAAGGGCTGCTCTCTCTCTCTCCCTCTCTCTCAAGGACGCCGACGTCGTCGCCTGCGATGACGCATTTGCGATGCTCTCCTTGAATAGCGAGGATGACCAATCGAGCAACGACAGCCTTCTCTCCGACATCGAGTATTCCTTCCACGATGTGAGTTCCTCTATTTTCTCGGGCTAGGGTTAGGCAATGGTAAATCTCTTGATCTGAGCTCCATATGTGCATGCAATCGTGTTTGATTTCAGCTTTGCGTTTACCTATAGGTACCACGGACGATCTATGACTCCGAATGGGAGGGCCTAGATCTCGATGGAGAAGTGCCATGTGACCATGGGCTAAAACTGAGGAGATATGTTACATTCGAAGGCAGCAACACTAGGAGAAGGGTTTTGGGCTGTACAAATCAGGTTTGTTTACATTATGTGCAACTATGACATGAAGTAAAATGTATCGTGAATGTTAATAACACTATAGTGTGTGTGTTTTTAGGTTGGCCTGGTTTGTGAAGCAGTAGAGTGGGTGGTTCTTGAGTGGCCAGATGCACTTAAGAAATGTTTGGCACAATTATGGGAGATGTATGAGTTGGAAAGGTCGGGGAGATTTACTGATGTAAGTGATGCAGCTGAAAAGAAATTACAAGCTATCAGTACAAAATAAGGAGCTGGAACAAGAAATCGAGAACTTGCAGCCAGAGCTAACTGATGGAATCGATGGGAGCTTGGTTGTTGGAACTGCAAAGAAGCTTCAGGATAGTCACATGTTGCTGATTCATAATGCAGAAAAGGAGAGGGATCAGCTCAAGGAAGACAAGAAGAAGCTAGAGTAGTGCATTGCAGATCTGTTGAAGGAACTGAAGAAGGCGTGCGAGGGTGAACAAGGACAGACTATAGAGGATAAAGGAAATTCGAGATGAATAATTTATATTGTGCCAATGCTTGAAACTAGTTAACTGTAAGACTTGCAGTTGCGCTTTCTTAACTAAGCCAAACTCAATCCTCGAGCAAACTAATTTCAGACGAACACACATATCGTGCATAGAGTTAAGTTCATGCTGACAAAATCACCACTGCAGAGGATAAACTAGGCAATTCAGTACTAAATAGACATATGTTGTGTTCAAGCGAGCCTGGCCTGGAGCTGCCTGTTTTCCTCCCTAAGATCGGCTAGCTCCTTCAGTACTATGTCGTGCTTCAGCTGTAGGTTCTAGCGCTCCGTCATGGATTGGAGAAGTTGGTTCGTAGCCATACGATTTTCCTTCAAGATCCCTTTCATGATCTTCGTCTGCTTCCTAGCCGAGTTGTGACCTTCACTATGTAGCTTCGCCTAGCCAGCGTTTAACTCCTTTAGTGTTTGGCACTTGTCAGAAAGGACCCCGAGTTCACCACGTAGGTGGTCAAAAGCCAGTTCTGGGAATTCTGCTTCTCCCTTTGGATTGCTATCTTGTCATTTAGCCAGGTCGCCAGGTCCTGGTAGATCTTTTGCCTCTTTCCCTGCAACAAAAATACATAGTATGGTTTGTTCAGTTCACCGGGACAAGCTGGTTAGTTTCCATAATTAACTGAATCGACTAGTGGCAATATCATAATTTCAAGGAAGAAGCAATCTAGGACTAATCAACATTTTATGAATCGACTAGTGGCACTGTCATAATTTCAATTTCAGAGACAAATAAGATTTATCTATAGTTTAGTGTGCTGTGGGTTTTTCCCAATATCACCAAATAGTAGTGGGAGAGTGGCAAACTCATAATGCAGAAACCCATGTCCAGATACATAATGGAAAGAGCACATGGTGTCCATTCATGAACATGAACACCAACACATGTCCAGATAGATAAGGAGTTGCCCTAGGATTCTTATTGCACCCTATAATGGGAAGCAGACTTGGGCAATGCTCCCTGAACCCTAAACATTACAAAAGGAGTGGAGGAAGAACTGATATCCGTGTCCCCACTAATGGGAATCAGACTTGGGCATTGCTACGATACGCCTCCAGACAAGCCCTTAGCTCCTCGTTCTGTTTTCGAACACCCTCGAGTATGGTGATCCCTCTGCTCATGTCCTTCTTCATCTCCTTCACTGCATCCAGGCAACGGTTCCTATCATGGTAGGCTCGGACGGTAGCCTTGGTTTCCTCGACGCGTCCTCTAAGTGCCTCGGTGACTTCGTCCTGCAGGAGAGTGCACCTTTCCACGAGATTCTTCTTCTCCTCCATGAGCTCGTTGATTATCTTGATGGCCTGTTCTTGCCTGTTCAAGTTACGGTCGAGCACTTTCTGCAGCCTCATGACGTCACGTGCAAAATCTAGCGAGATCTCCTTCTGCACAGATAATTGCTTGCATAGGCTCTCATTAGCTTGGGTGAGGGAGCGTGCAAGCCCATGTTGGTTATCAATCTTGGCACTGATCGCGGCCACCTTGTCACGTTACTCGGCCTTCGATCACTGCATCATTCATGTTAATTGAAATAGGAATTCTATAATTACACCCTAGGTTCCAAGTGAATACTGATACAGATCAAAAAATCCCCGTTGAATCTATTAACCACAGTGTTAAAAAATGGACCTAGAGATCTATTTATGACCATGATAAACTAATCCTAATCACAAAAAATCCATAGTGAATCTATGAACAGAGGTATTAAGGAAAGACCAAGAGATCCAGTCATATTCATGGAAACATAATTCAACTCGCAAAAGACGAGGACAAACCGAAAGACGAAGATGATGGCTTCTTTGAAATATGATCATATATTTTATTTATTTTAGTTAGATAGATGGATCTTCACTTGTTTATGGAGGTAAAGTATCGGTGGCACGGATAGAGAGGTGGCACAGATTAACCATGCATAAAAAAAGTGGAGAAGGGAGGGGTTATCCTGCCCGTTGGATCACATAGGATCAACGGTTGGTGGAGACGATCCGCGTGACATCTATGTCAGCCAATTAGAGCGTAGCACCCAGAGTGAGCACACGTTTGGGATTTTGTGAGATTTGTGACTGAGAGAGAGGACAAATCTCTTTTTACAATCCTCCTATGGATCCAGCAGTGTCATTGCATATGTGTTCTTCCCATTAACCACATCTAGAGTCATTGCATGTGTGTTCTTTTCACAGACCACATATGGAACCACCATTGTCATTGAAATGTGTATTATTTCATTAACCACAACTGGAGTCATTTCATGATTGTTCTTTTCACATACCACATATGGATCCACCAATGTCATTGAAATGTGTGTTCTCTTCAGAGACCACACATGGACCCACCAGTGTCATTGCATGTGTGTTCTTTTTACTAACAACAACCAGAGTCATTGCATGTGTGTTCTTTTCACATACCACATATGGATCCACCAGTGTCAATGCATGTGTTTTCTTTTTACTAACAACAACTTGAGTCATTGCATGTGTGTTCTTTTCACATACCACATATGGATCCACCAGTGTCATTGAAATGTGTGTTCTCTTCAGAGACCACACATGGATCCACCAGTGTCATTGCATGTTTGCTCTTTTTACTAACAACAACTAGTGTCATTGCATGTGTGCTCTTTTTACTAACAATAACCAGAGTCATTGCATGTGTGTTCTCCTCAAAGACCACACATGGATCCACCAGTGTCATTGCATGTGTGTTCTTTTTACTAACAACAACTGGAGTCATTGCATGTGTGTTCTTTTCACATACCACATATGGATCCACCAGTGTCATTGAAATGTGTGTTCTCTTCAGAGACCACACATGGATCCACCAGTGTTATTGCATGTGTGTTCTTTTTACTAACAACAACTAGAGTCATTTCATGTCTGTTCTTTTCAAATACCACATATGGATCCACCAGTGTCATTAAAATGTGTGTTGTCTTCAGAGACCATACATGGATCCACCAGTGTCATTGCATGTGTGCTCTTTTTACTAACAACAACTAGAGTCATTGCATGAGTGTTCTTTTCACAAACCACATATGGATCCACCAATGTCATTGAAATGTGTGTTCTTCTCATTAACCACGGCTAGAGTCATTGCATTTGTGTTCTCTTCAAAGACAACGCATGGATCCATTAGTGTCATTTCATGTGTGTTCTTTTCACTAACAACAACTGGAGTCATTGCATGTGTGTTCTTTTCACATACCACATATGGATCCACCGGTGTCATTGGCATGTGTGTTCTCTTCAGAGACCACACATGGATCCACCAGTGTCATTGCATGTGTGTTCTTTTTACTAACAACAACTGGAGTCATTGCATGTGTGTTCTTTTCACATACCACATATGGATCCACCGGTGTCATTGGCATGTGTGTTCTCTTCAGAGACCACACATGGATCCACCAGTGTCATTGCATGTGTGTTCTTTTACTAACAACAACTGGAGTCATTGCATGTGTGTTCTTTTCACATACCACATATGGATCCAACAGTGTCATTGAAATGTGTGTTCTTCTCATTAACCACAGCTAGAGTCATTGCATGTGTGTTCTCTTCAGAGACCACACATTGATCCACCAGTGTCATTGCATGTGTGTTCTTTTTACTAACAACAACTAGAGTCATTGCATGTGTGTTCTTTTTACTAACAACAACTGGAGTCATTGCATGTGTGTTCTTTTCACATACCACATATGGATCCACCAGTGTCATTGAAATCTGTGTTTTCATCATAGACCACACATGGATCCACCAATGTCATTGCATGTGTGTTCTTTTTACTAACAACAACTTGAGTCATTACATTTGTGTTCTTTTCACATACCATATATGGATCCACCAGTGTCATTGAAATGTGTGTTCTCTTAAGAGACCACACATGGGTCCTACGGTGTCATTGCATGTGTGCTCTTTTTACTAACAACAACTGGAGTCATTTCATGACTATTCTTTTCACATACCACATATGGATCCACAAGTGTCATTGAAATGCGTGTTCTTCTCATTAACCATAACTAGAGTCATTGCATGTGTGTTCTCTTCAGAGACCACATATGGATCCACCAGTGTCATTGCATATGTGTTCTTTTTACTAACAACAACTGGAGTCATTGCATGTGTGTTCTTTTCACATACCACATATGGATCCAATAGTGTCATTGAAATGTGTGTTCTCTTTAGAGACCAGACATGGATCCACCAGTGTCATTGCATGTGTGTTCTTTTTACTAACAACAACTGGTGTCATTGCATGTGTGCTCTTTTCACTAACAACAACCAGAGTCATTGCATGTGTGTTCTCTTAAGAGACCAGACATGGATCCACCAGTGTCATTGCATGTGTGTTCTTTTTACTAACAACAACTGGTGTCATTGCATGTGTGCTCTTTTCACTAACAACAACCAGAGTCATTGCATGTGTGTTCTCTTAAGAGACCACACGTGGATCCACCAGTGTCATTGCATGTGTGTTCTTTTTACTAACAACAACTAGAGTCATTGCATGTGTGTTCTTTTCACATACCACATATGGATCCACCAATGTCATTGAAATGTGTGTTCTAATCATAGACGACACATGGATCCACCAGTGTCATTGCATGTATGTTCTTTTTACTAACAACAACTAGAGTCATTGCGTGTGTGTTCTTTTCACATACCACATATCGATCCACCAATGTCATTTAAATGTGTGTTCTCTTCAGAGACCACACATGGATCCACCAGTGTCATTGCATGTGTGCTCTTTTTATTAACAACAACTAGAGTCATTGCATGTGTGTTCTTTTCACAAAACACATATGGATCCACTAGTGCCATTGAAATGTGTGTTCTTCTTAGTAAACACAGCTAGAGTCATTGTATGTGTGTTCTCTTCAAAGACCACACATGGATCCACCAGTGTCATTGCATGTGTGTTCTTTTTACTAACAACAATTGGAGTCATTGCATGTCTGTTCTTTTCACATACAACAAATGGATCTACCAGTGTCATTGAAATGTGTGTTCTCATCATAGACGACACATGGATCCAACAGTGTCATTGCATGTATGTTCTTTTTTACTAACAACAACTGGAGCCATTGCATGTGTGTTCTTTTCACATACCACATATGAATCCACCAGTGTCACTGAAATGTGTGTTCTCTTCAGAGACCACACATGGATCCACCAGTGTCATTGCATTTGTGTTCTTTTTACTAACAACAACTGGAGTCATTGCATGTGTGTTCTTTTCACATACCACATATGGATCCAACAGTGTCATTGAAATGTGTGTTCTTCTCATTAACCACAGCTAGAGTCATTGCATGTGTGTTCTCTTCAGAGACCACACATTGATCCACCAGTGTCATTGCATGTGTGTTCTTTTTACTAACAACAACTAGAGTCATTGCATGTGTGTTCTTTTTACTAACAACAACTGGAGTCATTGCATGTGTGTTCTTTTCACATACCACATATGGATCCACCAGTGTCATTGAAATCTGTGTTTTCATCATAGACCACACATGGATCCACCAATGTCATTGCATGTGTGTTCTTTTTACTAACAACAACTTGACTCATTACATTTGTGTTCTTTTCACATACCATATATGGATCCACCAGTGTCATTGAAATGTGTGTTCTCTTAAGAGACCACACATGGGTCCTACAGTGTCATTGCATGTGTGCTCTTTTTACTAACAACAACTGGAGTCATTTCATGACTATACTTTTCACATACCACATATGGATCCACAAGTGTCATTGAAATGCGTGTTCTTCTCATTAACCATAACTAGAGTCATTGCATGTGTGTTCTCTTCAGAGACCACATATGGATCCACCAGTGTCATTGCATATGTGTTCTTTTTACTAACAACAACTGGAGTCATTGCATGTGTGTTCTTTTCACATACCACATATGGATCCAATAGTGTCATTGAAATGTGTGTTCTCTTTAGAGACCAGACATGGATCCACCAGTGTCATTGCATGTGTGTTCTTTTTACTAACAACAACTGGTGTCATTGCATGTGTGCTCTTTTCACTAACAACAACCAGAGTCATTGCATGTGTGTTCTCTTAAGAGACCACACGTGGATCCACCAGTGTCATTGCATGTGTGTTCTTTTTACTAACAACAACTAGAGTCATTGCATGTGTGTTCTTTTCACATACCACATATGGATCCACCAATGTCATTGAAATGTGTGTTCTAATCATAGACGACACATGGATCCACCAGTGTCATTGCATGTATGTTCTTTTTATTAACAACAACTAGAGTCATTGCATGTGTGTTCTTTTCACATACCACATATCGATCCACCAATGTCATTTAAATGTGTGTTCTCTTCAGAGACCACACATGGATCCACCAGTGTCATTGCATGTGTGCTCTTTTTATTAACAACAACTAGAGTCATTGCATGTGTGTTCTTTTCACAAAACACATATGGATCCACTAGTGCCATTGAAATGTGTGTTCTTCTCAGTAAACACAGCTAGAGTCATTGTATGTGTGTTCTCTTCAAAGACCAGACATGGATCCACCAGTGTCATTGCATGTCTGTTCTTTTTACTAACAACAATTGGAGTCATTGCATGTATGTTCTTTTCACATACAACAAATGGATCCACCAGTGTCATTGAAATGTGTGTTCTTATCATAGACGACACATGGATCCAACAGTGTCATTGCATGTATGTTCTTTTTTACTAACAACAACTGGAGTCATTGCATGTGTGTTCTTTTGACATACCACATATGAATCCACCAGTGTCACTGAAATGTGTGTTCTTCTCATTAACCATAGCTAGAGTCATTGCATGTGTGTTCTTTTTACTAATAACAACTGGAGTCATCGCATGTGTGTTCTTTTCAAATAGGACATATGCATCCACGAGTGTCATTGAAATGTGTGTGCTCTTAAGAGACCACACATGGATCCACGAGTGTCATTGCATGTGTGTTCTTTTTACTAATAACAACTAGAGTCATTGCATGAGTGTTCTTTTCACATACCACATATGGATCCACCAGTGTCATTGCATGTGTGTTCTCTTAAGAGACCACACATGGATCCACCAGTGTCATTGCATGTGTGTTCTTTTTACTAACAACAACTGGAGTCATTTCATGACTATTCTTTTCACATACAATATATGGATCCACCAGTGTCATTGAAATGTGTGTTCTTCTCACTAACCACAGCTAGAGTCACTGCATGTGTGTTCTCTTCAGAGACCACACATGGATCCACCAGTGTTATTGCATGTGTGTTCTTTTTACAAACAACAACTGGTGTCATTGCATGTGTGCTCTTTTCACTAACAACAACCAGAGTCATTGCATGTGTGTTCTCTTCATAGACCACACATGGATACACTAGTGTCATTGCATGTGTGTTCTTTTTACTAACAACAACTGGAGTCATTGCATGTGTGTTCTTTTCACATCCCAAATATGGATCCACCAGTGTTATTGAAATGTGTGTTCTCTTCAGAGACCACACATGGATCCACCAGTGTCATTGCGTATGTATTCTTTTTACTAACAACAACTGGAGTCATTGCATGTGTGTTCTTTTCACATACCACATATGGATCCACCAATGTCATTGAAATGTGTGTTCTCATCATAGACCACAAATGGATCCACAAGTGTCATTGCATGTGTGTTCTTTTTACTCACAACAACTGGAGTCATTTCATGACTATGCTTTTCACATACCACATATGGATGCACCAGTGTCATTGAAATGCGTGTTCTCTTCAGAGACCACACATGGATCCACTAGTGTCATTGCATGTGTGATATTTTTATTAACAACAACCAGTGTCATTGCATTTGTGCTCTTTTCACTAACAACAACCAGAGTCATTGCATGTGTGTTCTCTTCAGAGACCACACATGGATCCACCAGTGTCATTGCATGTCTGTTCTTGTTTACTGACAACAACTGGAGTCATTGCATGTGTGTTCTTTTCACATACCACATATGGATCCACCGGTGTCATTGGCATGTGTGTTCTCTTCAGAGACCACACATGGATCCACCAGTGTCATTGCATGGGTGTTCTTTTTACTAACAACAACTGGAGTCATTGCATGTGTGTTCTTTTCACATACAACATATGGATCCAACAGTGTCATTGAAATGTGTGTTCTTCTCATTAACCACAGCTAGAGTCATTGCATGTGTGTTCTCTTCAGAGACCACACATTGATCCACCAGTGTCATTGCATGTGTGTTCTTTTTACTAACAACAACTAGAGTCATTGCATGTGTGTTCTTTTTACTAACAACAACTGGAGTCATTCCATGTGTGTTCTTTTCACATACCACATATGGATCCACCAGTGTCATTGAAATCTGTGTTTTCATCATAGACCACACATGGATCCACCAATGTCATTGCATGTGTGTTCTTTTTACTAACTACAACTAGAGTCATTACATTTGTGTTCTTTTCACATACCATATATGGATCCACCAGTGTCATTGAAATGTTTGTTCTCTTCAGAGACCACACATGGGTCCTAAGTGTCATTGCATGTGTGCTCTTTTTACTTACAACAACTGGAGTCATTTCATGACTATTCTTTTCACATACCACATATGGATCCACAAGTGTCATTGAAATGTGTGTTCTTCTCATTAACCATAGCTAGAGTCATTGCATGTGTGTTCTCTTCAGAGACCACACATGGATCCACCAGTGTCATTGCATATGTGTTCTTCTTACTAACAACAACTGGAGTCATTGCATGTGTGTTCTTTTCACATACCACATATGGATCCAATAGTGTCATTGAAATGTGTGTTCTCTTTAGAGACCAGACATGGATCCACCAGTGTCATTGCATGTGTGTTCTTTTTACTAACAACAACTGGTGTCATTGCATGTGTGCTCTTTTCACTAACAACAACCAGAGTCATTGCATGTGTGTTCTCTTAAGAGACCACACGTGGATCCACCAGTGTCATTGCATGTGTGGTCTTTTTACTAACAACAACTAGAGTCATTGCATGTGTGTTCTTTTCACATACCACATATGGATCCACCAATGTCATTGAAATGTGTGTTCTAATCATAGACGACACATGGATCCACCAGTGTCATTGCATGTATGTTATTTTTACTAACAACAACTAGAGTCATTGCATGTGTGTTCTTTTCACATACCACATATCGATCCACCAGTGTCATTTAAATGTGTGTTCTCTTCAGAGACCACACATGGATCCACCAGTGTCATTGCATGTGTGCTCTTTTTATTAACAACAACTAGAGTCATTGCATGTGTGTTCTTTTCACAAAACACATATGGATCCACTAGTGCCATTGAAATGTGTGTTCTTCTGAGTAAACACAGCTAGAGTCATTGTATGTGTGTTCTCTTCAAAGACCACACATGGATCCACCAGTGTCATTGCATGTGTGTTCTTTTTACTAACAACAATTGGAGTCATTGCATGTCTGTTCTTTTCACATACAACAAATGGATCTACCAGTGTCATTGAAATGTGTGTTCTCATCATAGACGACACATGGATCCAACAGTGTCATTGCATGTATGTTCTTTTTTACTAACAACAACTGGAGCCATTGCATGTGTGTTCTTTTGACATACCACATATGAATCCACCAGTGTCACTGAAATGTGTGTTCTTCTCATTAACCATAGCTAGAGTCATTGCATGTGTGTTCTTTTTACTAATAACAACTGGAGTCATCGCATGTGTGTTCTTTTCAAATAGGACACATGCATCCACGAGTGTCATTGAAATGTGTGTGCTCTTAAGAGACCACACATGGATCCACGAGTGTCATTGCATGTGTGTTCTTTTTACTAATAACAACTAGAGTCATTGCATGAGTGTTCTTTTCACATACCACATATGGATCCAACAGTGTCATTGCATGTGTGTTCTCTTAAGAGACCACACATGGATCCACCAGTGTCATTGCATGTGTGTTCTTTTTACTAACAACAACTGGAGGAATTTCATGACTATTCTTTTCACATACAATATATGGATACACCAGTGTCATTGAAATGTGTGTTCTTCTCATTAACCACAGCTAGAGTCATTGCATGTGTGTTCTCTTCAGAGACCACACATGGATCCACCAGTGTTATTGCATGTGTGTTCTTTTTACAAACAACAACTGGTGTCATTGCATGTGCGCTCTTTTCACAAACAACAACCAGAGTCATTGCATGTGTGTTCTCTTCATAGACCACACATGGATACACTAGTGTCATTGCATGTGTGTTCTTTTTACTAACAACAACTGGAGTCATTGCATGTGTGTTCTTTTCACATCCCAAATATCGATCCACCAGTGTCATTGAAATGTGTGTTCTCTTCAGAGACCACACATGGATCCACCAGTGTCATTGCGTATGTATTCTTTTTACTAACAACAACTGGAGTCATTGCATGTGTGTTCTTTTCACATACCACATATGGATCCACCAATGTCATTGAAATGTGTGTTCTCATCATAGACCACAAATGGATCCACAAGTGTCATTGCATTTGTGTTCTTTTTACTAACAACAACTGGAGTCATTGCATGTGTGTTCTTTTCACATAGCACATATGAATCCACCAGTGTCATTGAAATGTGTGTTCTCTATAGAGACCACACATGGATCCACTAGTGCCATTGCATGTGTGCTCTTTTTACTAATAACAACTGGAGTGATTTCATGACTATTCTTTTCACATACCACATATGGATCACCTAGTGTCATTGAAATATGTGTTTTTCTCATTGACCACAACCAGAGTCATTGCATGTGTGTTCTTTTTAGAGACCACACATGGATCCACCAGTGTCATTGCATTTGTGTTCTTTTTACTAACAACAACTGGAGTCATTACATGCGTGTTCTTTTCACATACCACATATGGATCCACCAGTGTCATCGAAATGCGTGTTGTCGTCATAGACCACGCATGGATCCACCAGTGTCATTGCATATGTGTTCTTTTTACTAAAACAACTAGAATCATTGCATGTGTGTTCTTTTCACATACCACATATGGATCCACCAGTGTCATTGCATGTGTGTTCTCTTTAGAGACCACACATGGATCCACCAGTGTCATTGCATGTGTGTTCTTTTTACTAACAACAACTAGAGTCATTTCTTGACTATTATTTTTACATACCACATATGTATCCACCAGTGTCATTGAAATGTGTGTTCTCTTCACAGACTACACATGGATCCACCAGTGTCATTGCATGTGTGCTCTTTTTACTAACAACAACCAGTGTTATTGCATGTGTGCTCTTGTTACAAACAACAACCAGAGTCATTGCATGTGTGTTCTCTTTAGAGACCACACATGGATCCACCAGTGTCATTGCATGTGTGTTCTTTTACTAACAACAACAGGAGTCATTGCATGTGTGTTCTTTTCACATACCACATATGGATCCACCTGTGTCATTGAAATGTGTGTTCTCCTCAGAGACCACACATGGATCCACTAGTGTCATTGCATGCGTGTTCTTTTTACTAACAACTAGAGTCATTGCATGTGTGTTCTTTTCACATACCACATATGTATCCACCAGTGTCATTGAAATGTGTGTTCTTCTCATTAACCACAACTAGATTCATTGCATGTGTGTTCTCTACAGAGACCACACATGGATCCACCAGTGTCATTGCATGTCTGTTCTTTTTTACTAACAACAACTGGAGTCATTGCATTTGTGTTCTTTTCAAATATGACATATGGATCCACCAGTGTCATTGAAATGTTTGTTCTCTTCAGAGACCACACATGGGTCCACCAGTGTCATTGCATGTGTGTTCTTTTTACTAACAACAACTGGAGTCATTGCATGAGTGTTCCTTTCACATACCACATATGGATCCACCAGTGTCATTGCATGTGTGTTCTCTTCAGAGACCACACATGGATCCACCAGTGTCATTGCATGTGTGTTCTTTTACAAACAACAACTGGATTCATTTCATGACTATTCTTTTCACATAGAACATATGTATCCACCAGAGTCATTGAAATGTGTGTTCTTCTCATTAACCACAGCTAGAGTCATTGCATGTGTGTTCTCTCCAGAGACCACACATGGATCCACCAGTGTCATTGCATGTGTGTTCTTTTTAGAAACAACAACTGGTGTCATTGCATGTGTTCTCTTTGCACTAACAACAACCAGAGTCATTGCATGTGTGTTCTCTTCATAGACCACACATGGATACACCAGTGTCATTGCATGTGTGTTCTTTTACTAACAACAACTGGAGTCATTGTGTGTGTGTTCTTTTCACATACCACATATGGATCCACTAGTGTCATTGAAACGTGTGTTCTCTTCAGAGACCACACATGGATCCACCAGTGTCATTTCATGTGTGTTCTTTTTACTAACAACAACTGGAGTCGTTTCATGTGTATTCTTTTCACATACCACATATGGATCCACCAGTGTCATTGCATGTGTGTTCTCTTTAGAGACCACACATGGATCCACCAGTGTCATTGCATGTGTGTTCTTTTTACTAACAACAACTGGATTCATTTCATGACTATTCTTTTCACATACAACATATGGATCCACCAGTGTCATTGAAATGTGTGTTCTTCTCATTAACCACGTCTAGAGTCATTGCATGTGTGTTCTCTTGAGAGACCACACATGGATCCACCTGTGTCATTGCATGTGTGTTCTTTTTACAAACAACAACTAGTGTC